>OY744548.1:50100795-50440795 GCA_963556195.1 Sepiola atlantica
GTGTAGCATTATTAGGAAGTGGGAGAGGTGAATATAGTGAAAATTGAGTTATGTGTTGAGAGAGTGTGTGAGGTGAAGGGGCTAGAGCGGGGGGGGGGGGGCGGGGGGGGGGGGGTAGGACGAGCAAAACAAGGTCAGGGCTCGATAGGGTGTTCACATATGACATCCCTATACATATGAGCACACAAACACATATTCACGTTAACATATAGATACACAAATATACACATGTGAAAAGTCTCCCCCCCCCCCGTTCTGAAACCAGAAAAAGAAAAAGAAAAACAATAAAGACGAAACGTTAATGAATACATAAATATTTTTTTGTTTTTCATTTTCCATTACGTTGGAACATTTTATTCTTGTCTTTATCATATATATATATATATATATATATATATATAAATCTTTCACATATTTGGGAAGTACTGTGAACTCGCATGCATCGCTTGATGATGAGATTATCAACCACGTAGCCAAAGCATTTAATGGTAAGCTTCGCCATCGCCTTGGTGCCAAAGAGGTGTGAGGCTGGACACCAAGATCCAGGTCTATAGGGCTGTCATTCTTTTCGGTCCTTTTGTATGGGTCTGAGACGTGAACTCCGTATCGATCACAGATCAATCAACTCGATGTCTTCCACAAACACTGTCTTCGCTCCATATGTGGATAGACACTTGAGGATAAAATGCAAAATGCTGATCTCTTCGCGAGATGTGAGATTGGAGGTATTGAAACGTTCCTCATCCAGTCCCAACTAAGATGGGCTGGTCATGTAGTAAGGATCCTTATGTATGGTGAACTGAGGGATGGGAAAAGGAGTACTGGCAGACCTTGGCTTCGATACAGGGACAAGCTGAAGTCCAATCTTTCAGCTATTAAAAATCCCTGTTGGAAGCTTTGAGAATTTAGCACAGGACAGGGGTGAGTGGAGAACCGCCATTCGGAATGAAGTGGGGAGTTCTGAGGTGGATCGCATTGAGAGGTTGAGGAGGGCAAGACTGGGGACAAAGGTGCGCTCAACCCAATCACAGTTCTTTTGTTGCACCATTTGTGGTCTCGTCACTCGCTGGACTGGAATTGCACAATCGCCATAAACACTAAAAAACAAAAAACAAAAACGAACGAACTGATTTTGCTTTTGGACACTCATACGTCGAAATCGACAGGAGAGTTCATATACATATACAATTATTATTTCATGTATACACATATAATATTATAAGGTAATATAATATTTTATGTATAGATTTTCAGTATTTACTTCAACAGTGCTGAAATAGTAGATCGAGGTAGTAAGGTATGAAAATATATTTATGTCAATTAAGCTACACAGAGGCGTCCGCGTTTCATCCCCATAGGGAATCGTCAGGTTTACATGGGAACTCTTTCTCGCGACACTTGTGAAAATGAAAAGACAGATAGTAAACACTTCGTGAAAGAACGGAAGGCCAACACAAGTTAAAAGATTAAAATAACAACATTTATTTCTATAAAATAAATAAATAGAGACAGGATATAAAAACAAAACAAAAATAGTAGGGGATGGGGTTCTAACAAATGCTTAACTAAATCGAGCGAAGATATATATATGAAGCAAAAAAATATAGCCTGAGAGAAAGAAAGGAACGAACTTACAAATTACTGGTGGCGCACCTTCAGAGTTTATGGGAATAAAATATTAGAATCTTTGACATATATACACAGCAGTGGCTGCGATGGAAGAGTCCAAATACCTATTCTCTGCTTCATCGATTGACTACCTTTTAAATGACTTTCCTTGATGTGTATTCAGGGGGTCTTCTTTGTTGGTGTTCATATCAGTGTCAGACAATTTGACGGTTTCTGAGGTGCAGGAACTTTGCACAAATACTCCTTCGAAGTTTCGTTTTTTTTCTTCTTTGCTTGTCGCGTTTCTTCTGTTGTGGGTCGTAGCAACGAATTTCACTTCCTCTACGGGTAGATTCTGTGTAGCAGTTTCGTCCTTTTTCTCCCTCCTCTTTTTTTCGTCTTCTTTCTTTCCCTATAAGTCAGAGGTTGGGGTTGGGCTGGATAGCAGGTTGGAGTCGGGGGATTCATGTCACTGAGTATAGCTGGCCTACACAGGGATTGCTAGATGACTAATCCCTTTTTTTTTCAACGGTCGCGTTCCTTAGACCTATAGGTGGGAGGGGGTAGTCAAGTCTACTGAGAGATACACTCTCGCCATCCATTCTATATTTAGCCTTTTTTTTCTTATCTCCCGACTGACGACGAACACAAAGTTTTGAAAGGGGAAAAATATATGTCCATCGGTGATACTTTCTCTCAAGCTATGAGACAACAATAATAATTAAACAGAAAAGAATTACATCTTCGCTCGATATTTTAAATTATCTACTGGCTATATATTAAAAATTAAACATCTAATTTGGAGAATACGTCACAATATATATATATATATATATATATATATATATATATATATATATATATATATATATATATATACAAACACTGAAAACAAGAGAAAAAAGCACATATCATAAACATTACAACATTAACTTTTATATGCTAAAAATAGGGTTAAATAAATGAAAAATTGTGAATGAAAAGCAAATATGTATAAGTTAAATGAATGTTGGATGTATTTTAAAAAAATGTCTAGCTTGACTGGAGGATTTTTATACACTGATGAAGCCTCCTCATGAAAATCAGTGATATTTTGTATATCATGAAAATATATGTTCTTGAAATGGGCAGAAACAATTGTTTGTAAATAAAAGTATTTTTGAAAGAAACATGGAATGTTTTTCTCTAAAAGTTTGTATCCACAGGGTAAAAAATCCGGAGAATCTTTTCTGTGTTTATATAATAGTGCTCAATAAAAATAGAGCTATGTACTTGTCATAAAAGGTTTTATTCATACAAACATAATTTAGTTACACATTTAAAAACATGTTTCAGTCACAGCTTTTATAAGTCTGATATCCTCAAGCCAGCATGATCTTATGCTTTCATTTTGTGGTTCCACATGAGATATGCTGAGTGCTGGAGGTGGCTGCAAACTAAGTGCGACCATCAGAGTCAAAACAGCTTGGGGAAAATTCAGAGAACTTCTCCCAATCCTAACATCCTGAGCCATCCCAATTATTACTAGAGGTAAGATCTATGATAGCTGCGTAAGAAGCGTAATGTTGTATGGCAGTGAGTGTTGGATCCTCACCCAGGCCTCCTTTGCCCGACTCCAAAGAAATGACAGGGCAATGATTGGGTGGATATACAACGTAAAGCCAGTCCAGATCCAAGACATTAGGTCAGACACTCTTCTTGAGAAATTGGCCATCCCAAAACTTGATGTCCTAATAAGGGTAAACCAACTTCGCTGGTTTTGGCATGTTGAAAGCAGCAAGGGATATATCAGTACTTGCAGAGACCTAAGACTGGACAGCAAAACAAAGACATGGAAAGAAACCATCGGGCAAGACTGTAAACAGTGGCAAATGGACACAGTCAACGGCCACAATCGTGATCACTGGAGACTTAGCATAAAGACAGCAAGATAGTGCTGAACCTCTTGTTGAAGGGAACATAAACGATAAACCTGGATAGTGAGTGAGTGATATACAGGGTGATTCATAAGTCACTTAGCTATTTATTTTTGAAATTCTAAAGTTAAAAAATATGGTAATACAAAACAGAAAGTTTATTCAACAAATTCATTTATGGGAGTTTAAAATTACAGCAAATTTTCAAAATGTCCACCTTCGTTCTGCATGCATAGCTCCATTCTTTTTTGCAAGGAATTTACGACTCTTTGTAGCATATTTGATTGATTAATTTTAACAAACTCGGCAGTGATTTTTGATTTGAGGTCGTCATTGCCTTTCAACAAGTGTGGGAGATTCATCAAATTTGGCCATATGAATAACAATAAAAATTCGCTCTTCAATTGTAAATGACATACTGCCTGAAAAAAAAAAGCACATATGATGATTTACACAAATTTAAATAAATAAAAATAAATATATATAGAAACAAACATATAAACGAACAAATTTAAAATAACAAAAAGCAGTAATTAGAGAGTAAGCTAACAATTATCAAAAGTTCATAGTATGTTTGTGCTTCATATAGTAATCATTTTAAATAGCTAAGTGACTTATGAATCACCCTGTATATATATATATATATATATATATATATATATATAGTCATCAACATACAGACTGTTTCTCTGTATCACAGCTCTTCAGTGCGGCTAGACCAGTTAGTGCCTCAAGCCGGGATTGAAACTCAACCGTCGAGCTGACAGTGGGCACTCCTACGCTATCATACGAAACTGACTGAATGTAAGTAATATCTCAATGTAAACATTGTCAAGTGTTGGAGCTCGAATTAGTTTTACCTTATGAGCTATGCCTTAAAGCTAATGGCAGTTGGCGATATCCTTACAAATAAGCTCTACCCAGGGAGAGAGCTTCATATAGTCATCCACATACAGACTGTTTCGTTGTATCACAGCTCTTCAGTGCGGCTAGACCAGTAAATGCCTCAAGCCGGGATTGAAACTCAACCGTCGAGCTGACAGTCGGCGCTCCTACGCCTGCGCTATCATACGACACTGACTGAATATAAGTAATATCTCAATGTAAACATTGTCAAGTATGTAAAATTAATCCCCCGTCCTCAAACAGAACAGTTTTGTACCACTTTTGTGTACCCTTACAAAGATTAAAATCAACATGTAATGCTACTAAACCTTATGACTAGAATCCTTATTCCAAATTTGATCAAAATCTATTAAATGATTTTGATTTTAGAAAATGTCTCAAATTTAAGTTTAAGTCTTATGAAGAAATTGCAAATCTGAAATATTTTAATTTTCAAATGGAAAGTTGTGTCCATATTATACAAAGTGATATTTAATGATAATTTTTAAATCTCACAAAAATCGGAGGTATCTGAATTTTCGCAAAGGGCTTTTCCCTCTTTTTTACCCCCTTTGCATGAAATGAATATATATTCCAAAATTTATAATGATCGGTTCATTAGTTTAGGAGTTTATCCTGTACAACGAAATATATATATATATATATATATATATATATATATATATATATATATATATACACACACATACCTAACTTCATTTATATGCACCCCTTAAATGTTCAAAGTTATAAAAAAATAATGTGCCTATGTTACTCACCGTGTTGCCAAGAATATACATTCCAAAATGCATAATGATCCGTTGATTAGTTTAGGAGAGTATCCTGTAAATATATATATATATATATATATATATATATATATATATATATATATATATATATATATATAGTCAGTTAACATATAGAGATATAAATATATATTGATTTATATAAATATAAAACTATTGCTGTTGTTGGCGCCAAAAAATAATCAGAGTTATCTCCTTCAGATTTATTTCTTGGCAACATTAGAGAAGAGGTTTCCTATGTGAGAGTCTGTAATCGTGTTCCACCCATGTGTAAAATTTAGGACGATACCTTGTTTTTTCCAGATTCATCTTTCAAAGTCGTCGAACGTGATCCAACTGGCTGTCCACCTTTGCATTGCCTTTTAAAACCTAAAAGAACACAATGTAAGTAACAATTACTTATTCATTACAAATGCATTTTCTCTATCTACGACCCTGACAACATGCGTCTCTTTCTTGTATTTGGGACCTTAATGTATTCTTTGCTTAGTACTTATTTTATTTACCTCTCCAGGAGGTTAGGCACAAGGTCAGGTGTCAAGTTGAAAAGCCAGTGTACTAGGATAAGTGACTTCTGAACTACAAAAATGCCTGAGCAGGCGATTAGCAATAAACTAACCCCTTCTCAAAGATAATGTAAAGTCTGGGAGGGTGGACCTCCTTAGACTGAACAGGACCATACCTTAGCAACAAAGTCACTGTCAGTACTTATGTCTGTTGTTCGCCCCTTATATATTATATGCTGTGTGACCTCGATCTGGTTATGGTAAAAGAAGAACTGTAATATTCATTTCTTTGTTGTCACTAGGGATTCAATTAATTCATGAGGGTGGGAGTAAATATTACTTCTTCTCATTCCTACTCGTAGTTGTTTCATAAACAAGACTGAAATTAGGTCAAACGGCAGTCAGTCAGCTATCTTTTATTTACTTGCTTTCTTTCTTTTTTCTTTCTTCCTGTTATATTGAACTAGTTGCAAGAGAGAAAGAGATAAAGAGAGAGAGAAAAAGACAAAGAGAAAGAGATAAAGAGAGAGAGAGAGAAAGACAAAGAGAAAGAGAGAAAGAGAGAGAGAAAGAGAAATCATTGACTAAGAGCGAGGGGGGGGTATTCGAACAACACACACTTTTATAACTCTTCTATTTTGTTATTTGTGTTCCCGGGTAACGCCGGGTAGCCCTGCTATAAATCTACAACTCGTAGGTCTGACACAAGGTCACAATAGTAGCAGCATCCATAGTTAAGATTAAACATAACAACAATAGCGCATAAGACCAGCACCGAAGACCCTCCTCTTTTCCCGAGTAACCTAAATGCACAGGTAATTGGAATTCCCTCCTAAATAATGTGCATATTCACACAAGCCGCTTTGTGTTCGTTTCGGCAACGCTGACTGATACATTGAACACCACAAACTTAATTGCTACGGATGCACATACGTGCAATAAAAAATGTGTCTAAGACACATTTTGTGAATCATGAACCAAGACTTAAACGAATTAACAGAAGGCCGAAAGACCAACATACTAGACAGTATCCCCTTCCACATGCACAAAGTGTGTCTGGCTTTTGAGTGTGTCTGTCTGTCTGTCTGTCTGTCTGCTGCTTTAGTTGTTGTTTGGAGTGGGGAGCCTTTCATTGTGCACATTTAACTGAAAATGTGTTAGTATATCGGCCCTGATACACATCTATGTGTATTAGTGTCTATATGTTTATATGCATAAGTGTATGTACATCACTATCGAGCAGAATGTGTGTTTGGGCGGGGGGGGGGGGTTATGGTCATGTGTAGGAACACGTGCTGGAAATGTGTGTGTGTGTGTGTTTTGTGTGTGTGAGAGAGAGAGAGAGAGGGGGGGGACGAGAGAAAGAAAGAGAGAGAGAGTGAGAGAGAGAGAGAGAGAGAGAGAGCTTGCGTTGGGATGAATGCTCTATAAAATTCTGCCGATGGATACGACAGTGCACAAAAGATTCCACTTTCATTCATATGAGTCTGTTGGAACCCCTTTTTTTTTTTAAATTGGAATGTGGCGGGGATGGGGGGGGGGTCTAGTTTATTAATTCAAGTCAATTCAATCTCTCTATCCTGATGTAAAATAAGAATTGGCGACAGAGTAAAAAGATTCGGTTTTAATTTATATGTTTACTGGAGAAAAAAAATGTGACGCGTTGGGTCACCCATTGAGCTTGGGTTAGATTTTTTGAATCAGAAAAAAGTGGGTTTGAAAAAGTAGTTAGATATGAAAATTGAAACGACAAAATCAAAAATTATCCTCTTTCTACCGCTATATATATATATATATATATATATATATATATATATATGAAAAAGGAAGGTAATCCGACGTAATGGGAAATGAAAAACCAAAAGATGTTTTTAAAAAAAAATTTTTTATGTATTTATCAACGTTTCGTCTTTATTTGTAAGACTTCCTCAGGATGATAATTTTAAGAAAAATGTCATGCAAGTACATAGAAATATTGGGTTGACATGATGGGTTAATGATAAGAAGTAGTAGCCACTACTGGGAGCGCAGGACCAAGGTTCGGGCTGAGAGAAGTCGGTGCCATCCTGAGGAAGTCTTACAAATAAAGACGAAACATTGATGAATACATAAAAAAAAAAAAATTTTTATAAACATCTTTTAGTTTTTCCTTTTTCATTTCCCATATATATATATATATAAGTTCTTGGGTTAGCAAAAAAAGACTAATTTTGCATCACATCGATCCGTAGCGCAACGGTTAAAGGTGGTGATTAACAATCAGTTCTAAGTGACAGTTTTCTACAAGCAATAACAACTAAGAATAATATAATTATTAACACTTGGCTGATGGAACAAGAACAATCTACCACTGTGAATTAAATAAAAAAGTTCGGTTTAAAATTCTGTATAGGTTCACGAGTTCGACAGAGAAATTCCCAACTTCGAAAAGAAGCATTTGAAGAAGGTCAGAGGTTACAGCGGCCGAAATTTTGTGAAAAATAACAACCAAGATGAGAACAGTAGTCCGATTAATACAAATAATCAATCCTCATCTAAAAAAAATTCTGAAAAATAATAGAATTGATTTGTTTGGGGAGGAGGGGGGCTGAACTCTTGCACTTTTAAAGGAGGTCATTGGAGGAGTGTGAACTTCACGCTGATTTCTTTTTTACTTGTAGAGGAAAAGGCAATATCGAAAAAAAGAATGACAACGTCTATCCATACAAAATTATATCAATTTTATCGACAACTTATTAGGACACCCAAAAGTAAATAGTTGGTAAAGAATGAGAGTTCATCGAGTACAAGAACGTTCGTAGTGAAAGAGTTATTTTGTCTGTAAGAAGAATTTGTAGTAGACATGTTCATTTTGGCTGGTGCCGTGTGCTCTTACGTTGACAGTGTTGATATATATATATATATATATATATATATATATATATATATATATATATATATTACTTAAATTGCCTTTCTCTTTTGCTGTTCGCAACCCGAATGAATATAGGAGAAAAAAGTCTGTAAACTGTTTCTGTTATTGAATCGTCTAAGATTTCATTAAGTAAATTGGGATATTTCAGTTTTAGCTCAAATTCTAATTAACGAAGTCGATTCGTATAAGAAAGGAAAAAGAAACCTGAAATATTCACGACGCCATTAAGCACCCTTCCCCATCCCTCCATCTAATTCTTGCTTAGTAGAGGAGAACCCATCTTCAATTTTATATTAGCTCTGGGAGGTGCCGTTTTAAACTTATTCTATCTACACACATATATATATATACATATATACATATATATATATATATATATATATATATATATATATATATATATATGTTTTTTGTTATTTTTATATACATATGTGGGGACTCTGAAATACCCAACTAGTACACGGGCACAGTGAGATGGACTCTTGACTTCGTCAGGTCATCCATCTAGGAGAAAGAAAACTCTGTTAAAAAACCGTGCCACTGACCGCTCACGTCTTGGTAGCAAACCGTGGGGGGGGGGAAGCCTCCTAGTCTTGATCGACAACCTTCCTAGAGCTCGAGTCTCGAACAAAATATCCAGTTTGCAAACCTACCATTTCTTACAGAGTAGATGGGATCTGCCTATCGCCGACGTTCGCACTCCTTCTCTGTCTAGTAGCCAGGTGCAGAGGTACTAATACTGGGACGCCTCAAGGCACCCAGTGCTTGGCTTTTTTTCTTGACTAGGACAATGAATGCCGTCTCTCTTTCTCTCTATCTGGGCAACTTGGGGAAAGTTTTTTTCATCACTAAGTCTCACATGACTAGTCTGGGTCCCTCTTGTTCCGAAAGGTTGAGGGTACAGGTTAAACAGCTTGTCTGGCTGCTGTTTCCGACTGTTAGTACAGGAGTCCTAACTCTTAGGTAGCTCCACCAACAGTTGTATAATATCGTGGGTAACTGTACGTGCCATGACATGCATGGAAAGGGACCCCACAGTTATCCCCAGTAGGCTTTCCCGAGGCCACAACCCCCATGGACTAAGTCAAGACTGGTTGTGTGAGCTTATTGGCACCAAACAAGCAGCCATTTTTCCCTCCTGACTCTGACTATATAAATATATATATATATAAATATATATATATATAAATATATATATATATATAAATATATATATATAAATATATATATATAAATATATATATATATAAATATATATATATATATATAAATATATAAATATATATATATATAAATATATATATATATATATAAATATATATATATATAAATATATATATATATAAATATATATATATATATATAAATATATATATATATAAATATATATATATATAAATATATATATATATATTTACTAGAAAAAATGTGACTCATTGGGTCACACATTAAGTTTGTGTTAGATTGTTTGAATCAAGAAAAAGTGAGTTTAAAAAGACAAAATCCAAAATTAGTCTCTTTCTGCTTGTGATATCTCCTTCTCTTTCTCTCTCCAACTACGAGTTAAATAGTATTGCTACTTGTTCTGATATTCCCTGTTTTTATATAATAGAAAATTCCGATATTTTTATTCTTTCCTTTCTTTATTACCTTCGACTGTTAATAAACAGAGAGAAAGAGAGAGAGAGAGAGAGAGAGAGAGAGAGAGAGTGAGAGAGAGAGAGACGGAAGCAAGAGTGATATATGGTGTAGAACATAAGAGCAGGGAGGGGTCAAACAACGTACATTATGAAAGAGTGTGAGAGATAGATAAATAAAGAGAGAGAGAGAGAGAGAGAGAGAGAGAGAGAGAGAGAGAGAGAAAGAGAAAGAGCGAGAGAGAATGTTAGTTTCATTTATTTATTTTTCTTCAACTCTTCCTATTCTAGTAACACTACATTTCATTCAATTATTAGTCATTCTCACAGGATGCTTGTCTTTCCATATTTCAAACATTTTAGTCTGCTGCATGTGCATGTGTCCACGTGTGTCTTGATGCAAATTAAGGGAAGAGGATACACAAGAAGCATAGCAACTGCCTCCCATGGCAATAGACCAGCTACTGTGTGTCTGTGTGCATGGTGCCTCCGTCTCTGATTCCATGGTTATACCCATGCTTGTGTCCTCTATACTCGAACGAGATCATCTAGGACTAGGAATGGGAAAGCAGTAACCTCTCCCTTCAGACTAGTGATCCTTTAAAAAGCGAGTGGCTTTTTGATAAAGCTGAGAAGGGGGCCAGACTTTCCGCCATTGATAAAAGACTTTTAAGAACTATCTGAAAGCAGGATCTTATGTCAAATAAATCTTTATTACACATTCGGAGTACATCTGCATTTTTAACCAAATATAAACAGAAATAACATCCAAGTATTTTCAAACAATTATTTAATTGCTCCAAATCCCCCCAAAAGACATTTTGGATTTAAGAATAAATTAAAACTCCGGCAAATCAGGAGAGTATCTGACTCAAAATCAGCAGCAAACGGTGTTCAGTCAGATTTAGTTCCTGATATTAAACTTCATCCATAATATAACTTCTGGTGAGAATTTCAGTTTCCCAAATTTATTAATTCATTAATTAAATCGTTAGGTGAAAGTACAGAATAGTTAACAACCCCCACCCCACCCCCATGTTAAGAATGGCCTTCTAAATAATCTTCTGTAGTTTACGGGCCATGTTGACATAATAACGTTATTATTTGTCAGCATGGTTCGTAAACTGCAGAAGATTAATTAGAAAGTCATTCTTAACATATTCTTTGTTAACTATTCTGTACTTTCACCTAACAATTTAGTAAATAAATTAATAAAAAAAAATTAGGACAAAACTTGGCAAACCAGAAGAGTAAGCAACCCAAAACAGGAAAATTTTAATATCAGGAATTAAATCTAACCGAAAACCGTTTGCTGCTGACTTTGAGTCAAGTACTCTTCCGGTTTGCCAAAACTCCTTTAAAATATAAAACTGAAATCTAAATACACTTGATAACTGCAAATTTGAAAGATTAAATTTAATTAAGTTATTTTTATAGTTGTGATTATAAATCGTTTTTGATAAAAGAAATTAACTTTTAAAAAGTAATCTTAAATTATTTGGATTATTCGGACTACTGTTCTCATGTTGGATGTTATTCTCACAACTTCAGGTGTGTCTTGTCGAACTCGAGAATCTTTATGTTGAACTTATTAATCTGTAGAGAATTTCGAGCTGAACCTTTTATGTCACTGGGTAACTTGTCTTGTTCCATCAGCCATGACCGGGTAGAAGTCTTAAGTAATTCGTAATTATATTCTTAGTATCGCCCGCACTGAGGATTGAACCTTCAACTTCCAGAAGACGATCACTTAGAACTGATTATTACTTAAGCAATCTGAAAATCTGAAAATATTTCCTCATTCTTTTTTTATTTTGTTGGTAAAACCATTTTTTTACCGGTTGTTGCTAATGGTCTAATGGTTATAAATGCAAACTATGGAGTCGTCTAATTAAGTTAAAAAAGTTACATTTACTTATTAATTGTCATGTCCTCAGAGTCGTATAATCTAAAAGTGAACATACATGCATATAATCACGTATGCAGATTTAATTTTTATAAGCAAAAAAGGGAAGCTTAATCTTAATAATAATGATCATCATCACTACCACCACCACCATCATCATCATCATCATGGGCTGCGAAATACTTACAATTCCAAGTAACAAGATGGAGATAGCATTGAGTATTGATGAAACAATGGTGGTGAGCATGAAACAGTTCATCTCAGTCAGACTACCACAGTAGTTAATTGAGTTGCATGTTTAGTGGGTTGCATGTTTAATAGGTTGCATGTTTAGTGGGTTGCATGTTTAATGGGGTGCATGTTTAATGGATCGCATGTTTAATGGATTGCATGTTTAATGGGTTCCATGTTTAATAGGTTGCGTGTTTAATGGGGTGCATGTTTAATGGGTTGCATGTTTAGTGGGTTGCATGTTTAATAGGTTGCATGTTTAGTGGGTTGCATGTTTGCAATGCATGCGAATAATAGACTTGCTTAGGGGGTAGAAATATCCGGCCAAGAGAAGAGGACACAGAAGAAACTGAAAATAGCTTTGACTTTATATTGGGCAACTCAGAATTTTATTTCTCTTTGAAAAAAAAGTAAGCATCTCTTTAAACAGAGGTTCCCTGCTGTTGTTATGAACCACTTGAGTCTTGCATTGAATGATGGCCGGGACCCCCTGAGGATTGGGTCTTTCATGTTCATAGATAAGGCTAGCCACTATCTTGGGTAGTCGAATGGGAATGGGTTGATCAGCTGAGAGTGACTGAGACCAGACATCTCTCGGTCAAAAGTACATACGTATTCCAACCTATGAGCAGAGGAGGTTAGTTAGAGCTTGCCCTCTGGGTGTGACATAGGCAGTTTGTTTTTCTGGGGACTGGCAGTCAGTTAGATCTGTGTGCCTCTTCAAGCAAGATGGGCCCTTGGACTTGGGTTAAAAATCTCTCATTTCGCAAGTCTATTGTTCAAAGGAAGAAACGAATACTATTGTGATTGATTCATTGATTGGGTTTTACGGCATATCAACTTCTTGGTTATTTAATGCCAGAAAATGTTTGTTCATTTTTTTTTTTTTGTTATTGGGGAAGAATTGTCCACAAGGATATGTTGAGAGTTGTTTTATAGTATAAGAGTGTTTAGTTTGTTTTCATTTTAGAGTTTGTATATGTGTTTATGTTTGAGAATGAAAAT
The DNA here is from genome assembly GCA_963556195.1 of Sepiola atlantica. Lineage (NCBI taxonomy): Eukaryota > Metazoa > Mollusca > Cephalopoda > Sepiida > Sepiolidae > Sepiola > Sepiola atlantica. The sequence goes on from OY744548.1 coordinate 50,114,213, forward strand.
GAGGGGTATTAGTAGGGAGAAAGTGGTTAAATTTTGTTGTAGATATTGACTTCTTTTAGGTATTCAAAGATTTTATTTAGGTTTGTTGGGAGAAAAATGTTGTTTAGTTTGTTATCTTTGTAATACTTTTGTCGGATCCGTTTTAGGTCCACGCAGTTTGATAGTATGTGTGCATACTATTGTAACCTCCAACAAATAAACCTGTTACTTGTTTTAAACCGGAGTTTTGTGGTTTTCTTTGGAAGGAGAGTTCTTTTGTTGCAGCACTGACGGAGACCACACGACTGACACTGCGACCGACGTCGGAATCGAATAGTAACTTTGAACTGGCACAACGAGCGGGACGATCATGGCGCATGCAGTGGACACACACACAGACACGTTCATAATGTGACGGGGTTGTTTGATTTTTCAAAGTCAAGTTTCGAGAACTTTGTACACGTTGACTTGCATTGCTTCAATTATATCTTAATAACCATATTTGAAGAATATTACATCAAACATTTTATCTGAAATACCCGTCCCAGGACAGGTAAAATTAATTCCCAGAACAGAATAATTGTACACCACTTACGAAGATTAAAATCAACATATAACCCTAAACCCTGCTGCTTTCCTTCCCTGCTCCTTGTTTCCCTGACTGTACCAAAATGCAATAAATTTAAATGTAATGTGAACAAACATCTCGCTCCACACCTCTTCACTTAGGATGCCCCTATAATTATGGCCCCTAAATCACAGTAGTCCCTTACGTCTCACTGGCAGCATGCCTTGTTTGGGGTGAATATAATTTTTTAAAAATAATGCTACTAAACCTTATGTCTAGAATCCATATTCCAATTTAGATAAAAAATATATTACATGATTTTGATTCTAGAAAATGTCTAAAATTGAAGGCTTGAGCTTAAGAGGTTTTAATTAGAAATTTAAATTAATAGAATATTGTTTAATTAGTGTCTAATGATTATGGATCAAATTTAATGCAAATCTGAAATATTTGAATTTTCAAATGGGAGATTGTGTCCATATAAAAACCCTTTAAAATACTCCAAAGAAACTGAAATTTAAGGAATATTTATTAATATCTATCATTGTTTTTAGGGCAGGTGAAGCACTCTCTAGCCTTGGTGGGCAATCAGCTAGAGATGGTGTCTCGATAAAAACACTGGTCCCCATCACCTCACTAGGTTGGTGTCAGCTAGGGCATCCAGCCTATAAAAACCCTGCCTCAACTAAGGACATGACTTCCAAAGAAACTTAACTAGAGATAAGTTTGGATTACATTTTTCTTATTAACTATTTTCAACAAATGATTAATTAACCAATTTTAATTTTTAAAATTTTATAAATCACGCTTATTTACACACACGATATTTGATCAGTTAATTTTATTAACAGAAATTTATATTTATATTAATTTGTGTTTGAATTAAACTCTGAAATGACTGCACTAATTCTTTTGAAATTTGGAAAAATAGGTTCTTTATGTAACGGTGGGTAACATATATATAAAAAAAAGACGCAAAATGGGATGTTTTTGGCACGTGCATAACTATTTGAAAAATTATGCGGTGCATGTGACAAAGATGCTAGTTTGGAAAAGGGAAGAGAAAGAAAAAACAGAAAAACTTTGGGGAAAAAATATTTTAGAATTTACAGTGGGGAATTAGTTTTACCTCTAAATTTCGTGTAAAATGATAACACACTTTCTGACCACATAGCGTTTGAACGATATGTAACCGTTATGGTAAAATCTTAGATATAACCATGTTGATGCTGTTTTTTAGAGAGGGGGTGCCACCCGGACGTTGTTTTTTTTTTGGGGGGGGGGGCATCCGCACTTATGGTTAGTGGTAGAGTTATGAGAGTATTTTTTATTTTTAAAAATTGTTTTACTAACTTTTCAGAATTAACGAATCCCTTAAGGAAGAAACACACAATTTATCTCCCTTAACAAAAATAAATTCTGGTTATAATGCTCTTAAAACGCTATCCAGTTAGACAATGACCGGGGAATGGGTGATTATTTTATATTGAATTTATATGCGAAACTGATCCCCTTGAAATTTGTTAAAGCCCCTCTCACTGATTGGCTGTTGCCATGTCCCTTAAGGGCCTCACGGATTGGCTGTCAGGCATTGCAACCCCTTTTTAGTAAAGGTGTCACGTGAGCCAGCCCTTAAAAACCCTTGTATACGGCTTCCCCCCCCTCTTTTCGACATCTGCTCAAGTTAGTAACACATCGGCTGGTCTTCTCAGTGATACAGCCCATGACGGCATCACAGAGAATGACCTCCCGCCGATACCCAAACTCTATACGGCTCTTTTTCCACGACTCTGCTCGAGTCAACAACACATCGGCTGGTCTTCTCAGTGATACAGCCCACGACGGCATCACAGAGAATGACCTGCCGATACCCGAATTCTATACAGGCTCTTTTTCAACGACTCCACTCCAGTCAACAACACATCGGGCGGTCTTCTCAGTGATACAGCCCACGACGGCATCACAGAGAATGATCTCCCGCTGTTACCAGAACTCTAAAACAGATAAGTTCTCGCGAACCACGTTTTCGCAACAACCTCTCTACCATCCTCAAACCATCCTCTCTATGATTTACCAATGCCTAAATGAACTTTTTTTTGAAACTGTAAATACTCAATCCAACTTTCTCTTTCTTACTAAATTGATATGAAATTACACCCTTGTGTTTTGTTTTCCTTCTTCAGACTTCCGTCCTATATCTATCTTTGATGATTTTATCTGCACATGGTTACCCCATTCTCACGTGGGAGAATTGAACTTTATTTCAGGATTATTTTAATCCCAACATTTCCACTATAAATTCTAAATAATTGTTTGGTGCTTCTGCATCGTCGTGTACATATGAAATATTTTCGTATTTAATTTAAAAGAGTGACTTGAAAGGGGGAGATAATTAAAAAGATTTTTGTCAAATCTGATTTATTATTTTCACACAGATCGCAAAATTGTACCCAGTATAAAACTTTTTTTCACATGTTTCGTTCATTTAAACTTTACTTCATTTTAATTACGTATTTTTTATTTATTGAAACTGGTTTATTTATTATTTTTCATTTAAACTTTACTTCATTTCAATTACGTATTTTTTATTTATTGAAACTGGTTTATTTATTATTTTTCATTTAAACTTTACTTCATTTCAATTACGTATGTTTTATTTATTGAAACTGGTTTATTTATTATTTTTCATTTAAACTTTACTTCATTTTACGTATTTAAAAAACCTGGTTTATGTATTTATTTCAAGTACCTCTTTTAAATTAAAGACGAAAATATTTTATATTTCATATGTACACAATACTGCAGAAACACCAGCTCAAATCTTTATCGAAACATTTTTTACCAACTTTTTAATGTTTTTCTTTTATATATTCTATCCTAGATGTTGATAAACACATTACCGTGAGATTTTTATCAATATGTTTCCCATGTGCCATTTTTTCATATTTATCCACTTGCGCCATTTTTACCTAAATCTATGAGCACTCTGGCCATTTCTCCTATACTAAAAATACAAAATTTCACACACACACACACACACATATTTATATATGACGTAATAGAAGCGGGAATATATATAGACACATTATTACACCATATATTTAGAGAGAGAGAGAGAGATTTTCTGTACGTACACTTGTACTCAAAACCCACTATTCATTCATTGGTAAATAAACATTAGTTCTATTTTGATAACTGATTATTTTCTAAATGTTCACGAATTCTTAACTTAAAAACAACATAATTTCACAATAGTTAAGTTAAACTATTATATCATTTTATTTTTAATAAATAAATTAATTTACAAATCAAATCTTTTAATTCTACTCCAAATATAATATTGATTTTCATCCACTTAGAAAAAAAAAGCTAAAATATATTATTCATCAAATAAAATCGAAGAATTTCTTCGTGAATATTTTCGAATCGGATAATTTAATTCCATTGATAAAATTTTGTTTTTCTTTTCTTTAATGTCAGTTTCATTCACAGCTAATTTTCATTGATAAACTGCGAGTCGTTCGTTTAAAAATTAGAGGATATTAGATTAATTTGAGGTTATAAAAGTGACTGATTGCCTTCTTTGTTTTTCTTTTCGTATTAAACCTACTTTTGCGCTCTTGAAAAATGCGACCGGCATCACAAAAGAAACCGGAAGTCTTTCTTTTTTCTTTTCGTTTTTGTTTTTGTTACACCCCATGAAATTTCGATTTTTCTACGAATAACAAACGATTGTTTGCTCATTTTTTTTTTCTCTTTTAATCAAATGACTTATTTTTCTATTTTGTTAATATATGACGATTTAAATACATTTGATTTTGGGGGAATTAATAATAAAATTACGAAACCTCGGCGAAGATTTTTACACCTGACAACAAAATTGATGCAAATATTGTGTCGTAAAATTTAAAATTCTTTAATTTTTTAAAATCGAATTTGAAAAGAAAACAGAAATAAAATTAAATCACACAAAAATAACCATTGGCAAAAATATTCCCTGGCTATACCCTGAAGGGGGCCGAGGCAGAAACCGAGAGGAAGGGTTGCACAAAAGAACTGCTCTTTAATGCGACCCTCCCAACATTATCCGGTAACAATATGTATCAATTTCTCAGCTGGAGCAAAGTCGCACGGTCCGGTATCCACTGAGTCGAAGAAGGGACACCTTACCAAGAGAATGGCAGAACCTAACTTTATAGGGTCAGTAACAACCTCCCCATCTCTATTCCTGACTCTAAATACACTCGGCCAACTTCGCTCCTGTCGGCTCACATCCCCCCACCCCACTTTTTTTTCACAATACATATATATATATATATATATATAAAAGGAGATTGTAGTTTGCTTGAAGCATTGCTGGTAAATGTAAGTGTAAATTAGTCGTCCAAGGCTATAGCAATGCGATGTGGTTGCCGTGAGATGGAAAAGTGAAAAGAAATAAACGCAGGGAGAAAGTGAAACTCAAAACGATTTATTAATGATTTCACGAAAACTGATTAAATACCAAATAGTATTTTTTTTCGGTAAGTAACAGATCGGCAAAGGGTAATCTTAAATTTTCGAAAGAAAAACTTTCATTATCAGAAGACAACAATAGAAGCAATAGAATATATATATATATATATATATATTGTCGAAAAAATCTTTCAACTGGTAGAAAGGGATGAATAGTAGAATTGCAGTAATAATTAGTCATGGTTGTAGTCTTGCGAAATACTGCCGATTCGCGACTTCCCACCGAAATCGGGGAGTCAATTAACAGTTGTAACTAATGACGGATAATCCTTGGGGGGGGGGGGGATAGCTGTAAGCTTGGTAACAAAATAAAGGGATAGTATCGGAACAGGTTAACAGAGGTGTGGCTGAGAGCAAGTCCCAATGTTAATGCCGCTCTCTAGTAGTGAGGAAGATTTTATAACTTCTCTAATCGTATAAAAGGTTCGAAGTCATTGGGTTTCACCTTCCGGTCCTCCCCTTCTGTCCGCATGAGTATCGTCACCTCTTTTTTCACAAACTCCCGAACAAGAGAAAAGAAAAAAAAGAAAGAAAAAAGGTGAGGTGAAGTAGGTTGTAGTCATACCCAGGAGCTTTAATTTAAGTTGGAAGTAAGCTGGGTCTGCCCCGCCGGCGTTTACGAGGAGCGCACTCAGGACAGTACCATTTCTGTCTCTCCGGCGGAGCCCTTTCCACACCCGCGCATCTAAAATGGAACCATTCGTTGCACCGATCACAGGCAATCATGTTCTCATCTCCTTTAAGGGAATTGCATTTCGGGCATAACCACAGTGTGGCTTGGAATGTTGGATGGGGAAGAGGAGTCTGCGGTTTGTCCAGCCTCCTCTGGTGAAAGGGAAAGCTCCAATGGAAATAGATTTTTCAGAGAATGCACCATCACTCTTCCTGATACGAGCCGACCTGACGATACCCCTGTCGGATCCTAAAAGTTCTAAGACGGACCCCAAGAGCCAAAAAGGTATTGGTTTAAGTCGGCTCTTGATGAAGACAACATCATTTACCCTTAATCGGTTTGTGATCGGCCTTGGGCCTCTCCCTAAGACAGAGGAGATATTCCTCATACTACACATGCCGGAAATTTTCCAACCATTCATTCTGCAGCATCATTGCTGCGACCAAGGGGAGCTGTATTTGTCAGGTCACCTGCTCCTAGCTTCAACATCAATCCAGGGTTTTTCCTGGGTCCCAGGAACATACTAGGGGTCACTGCTTCTAGTCCTCGGTCTGCAAATTCCCAGTAGGTCAGAGGATGATTATCGACCGCCCTCTGGATGTCCGAAATGATAGTCAGTAGCGAGAAGTAATCCACTCGTTCCCTGCCTATTGTTTTGTGCAGACATATTTTGATAGTTTGTATGCATCTCTCCCACATGCCAGCGAGAATACAGAGGAATAGTGCGCAGTTGGATATTGGAGGTGGCAAATTTCTCCTGGTATTTCTGAAACAGAGCGAGTCGGGCAAATAGCTTGCCGCTGCCTACAAATGTCTTAGCATTATCTGAATAAAGTGCTTGAGGCACACCATAAAGGTTAGTGAACCTAACCAAGGCTTGCACGAAAGATAACATTCCCAGGTCAGGCACCACCTCCACATGTATAGCTCTGATGGACATGCAAGTGAATAATAAAAGGTACACCTTTTCTTACGTAGACCCGCTCTTGATCCAAAAATGTCCAGTAAAATTCATTCCAGTGTTTTGGAAGGCTCTGCAAACTCGACCCGGGACACTGGAGTACTAGCCGAATTAGTGGGAGAACAGATCTTGAATTGTATTTCCTACATAAATGGCAAGATACCAAGGCCTTAGTGACCACCTGTCTCCCTTGAGGAATCCAAAAACCACAATGCCTGAGCTCCTAAATGGGTACTCCTGTAATAACAATTCAGAATGATAAGTTTAGTAATGTGGTGGTCCTTGCCCAACAAGATGGATTTTTTACCTCGAAACTGAGGTGCAGTGATCTGTCTATTCAGCCTTGAGAACGGATAAGGTCATCCTGGTCCAGAAACAAGTCAAGAGAATGGATCAATGGGGGGACCGATTTTCTAGAGGGATCCTGTAAGAAATCTAATTCCACCAAGCAGGATTGTGCCTGTAAGTTCTTCATCGCAGATATTTTGGCTTTTCCTCCCGCATCCTCATGGCGTACCCTAAGCATATTAATGAACGTGAACACCAAGGTCACCACTCTGAGGAGGCGGGAGAATTGGGGGAAACGTCCAAAGTTCATGCAGGGAGTACAATCTGTCTCAAGCTGATGCCATTTGCTAGTTGACTCCTCATATGATGGACATCCTTTAGCCGATTTTGTGCAAAAACATTCTTACTTGCCATAGATTGTGAGAGAATCCACGACAAGACCACCTGTGCATCCGTTGCTATATACAACTTGGTGGGGATCAAACCCCTGCAGCCCACCAACACTGAGGGCAAGCACTTTAGAGCCAAGTATATTGCCATTAGTTCCAATGTCGGGAGCGACTTCGTCTTGGAGGGGGCCACATTAGCTTTAGCAAAAATAAACCGGGGATGACCCTGCTGCAAGACGAATGCCATAAACCCATACGCCTCAGCAAAGGCATCACAAAAAACGAATGACTCTTCCTCTTGACCTCCCTCGAAGGTGTAACGGTCAAACTGCAAGTCACTCAGGTCAGACAGGTCCCGAGCAAGAGTTCTCCATAGCATTTGATATTCATCTGGGATCTGTTTATCCGATCCTAGTCCTCTTTTCCATAATTTGGCCATTAGTACTCGGCTCTGTAGGGTCACAGGAAGGCAAAGGGACAAGGGATCAAAGATTTTAGCGGCTTCAGCCAGTATTCTTCGCTTGGTCGAAGCATCCGGCTGGCATTTCACCGGATTGACACTCATTTCTTCTGTTAGTGGGGCATAGCGATAACCTAATACTATCTCCTAACTGCCTCCATGAGTGCTGAGGGTGCCGTCCTGACTCATTTTTTCACTGAGGGTCGCACAAGCTCTATAGGTGGAGTACAATTCTGTCATTACCAGATTGTCCACATAAAATCGCTGAATTGTTGATATGACTCGTTCCTGGTGCCCAACTCCATTCAGAGCAGATCTACTCCTCTGTTCACCTGTACCGCTTGACTAACGGATCATCAGCTGCCCCCCTCACTAATCCTCTATGGAGTTCTTTTCTAGAAAGCCGCGAACAGTCACTGGACCGAGGAAGCTTTTTGAGCGCGGTTCGACATTCTCTGAAAAACTGCGATTCACCCCTCGGCCTACAACGGGCCGAATGGTCGAGGATAATGTTAGGGAAAGCACTATCGACCATGGGGTTCCACGCAGATTCCTCTGTCAATGTTCGACTCAAGAAAGCTGGTCTCTCTGCGTCTCTGTGACACGTCAAGTCAGGCATCCCCAAGCCTCCCTCACACGGACATTGAATACAGACTTGGCTGCAAACCCAGTGCCTCTTCCTGTCCCAGAGAAATGAGGACAGAAGGCGCCGAAGGGCTTTGAGGTGGTTCACAGGTAGGGGAAGTACGGCCAATCGGTAAAGGATGAGAGGGAAGACGTAAGTGGCGCACGCCTTAGCTCTACCTTTTAAGGAGAGTTTGCTTTGAAGCCAAGTGTTAACCGATGCTCCGACCTTTGACTGTACCTCCGACCAATTCCTATCGAGCTGGAGGCCCGGTCCGAACTACACGCCAAGGATTCGAACTGGGCCATCTGTCCAGCAGAACAGAGCTGGAAAGGTTGTGTCACTGCTCCAGGCACCCAACCGTAGGTCAGTTGACTTGCTACAATTGATTTTGGCCCCTGTGATCGTTTCTTAATGTGTGAGCACCTCTGTCATCCTCTTGATGTATTAGAAGCACGACACATAGACAGTGATGTCATCGGCAAATGCGGAGACCCTGGCTCGCGCTCCGCCAGGTAAAGCAATTCCGCGTAGGACCAAACTTGCCTCCCGACTACTTAGCTTGCGAAGTAGCGGCTCCAGTGCAAGGATGTAGAGCAGGGGCGACAGCGGACAACCCTGGCGCACCGACCGGGAGATAGCAAAAGACTTTGAACGCCTTCTGTTTATCTGTACTACTGCCATCTGCGAGCGATACAGAACGGAAATCCATTTGTGGAAGTTCGGTTTAAAATTGGCGATCTCTAAAACAGATGCCAAGAAGCGATGGTCGACCCTGTCGAAAGCTTTGAACTGATCCAAGTTGATCAGCGTGGCTTCCCTGTCATCTTCCATCCCCTCTATGATCGTAAAAATCAGATGCAAATTGTTTTGAATCGATCTTCCCTTCAGAGCGTAGTTCTGTTCAAGTTCGATCAATTCTTCGATGACACTCTGCAACCGGTTCGATAAGATCTTGGCCAAAATCTTTAACTCTGTGTTTAGCAGAGTAATGAGCCTGTAATCGTCTAGTTCCTCCTCACCATGCCTGTCCGGCTTCTTTAGCAATGTGATCACTCTTTTGGTGACTTGACCTGGGATAGAACCCTCGTCAAACCAGTGGTTGAACACATCCATCAGAATCGGCACAAATATGTGCGACAGCCTCAAATACATCTCGTAGGGCAGACCATAAAGTCCCAGCGATTTGTTACAGCCGACTTGCTTCAACGCAGTTAGGGCCTCACGCTCCATAACCCTGCCTTCACAACCAGCTGCTCTAGCTGCATCGAGGCAGGGAGAGTCAGCCAAATAGTTGCCAAACTCCTGGACTGGGAGGTTGGGCAGTTGGGTGTAGCGCTCCTCGAAATCTCTCAGAGATTTCCTGAGTCGACTCCACGGCACGTTCATCTGGGTGCTTGACTTTTCTGATGTATCTATCTGAGCCACGCCTACGCTCATCTGCATCACAGTTCACGGCTTCATTGGAAACTTTCCTAAGCCTAGCCCTAACTACTTGGCCTTCATAACACTCGCTAGCCTTGCGTCGTAGGTCCAGCTTTACTAGTTTTATGCTTACAGTATCCCCCTCAGCCACAACCCGGGTTAGTTTCTCTTCTAAGTGCTTTTCTGTCTTGGCCTTATCTAGTGCGAGACGCTGGGCATATTTGATGGAAAAGCTTCTGATCTTGGTTTTTAAGCTAACCCACCACTGACTCCCGGTAACCGTCCCCACTAAAGCCTTCTGGATAAGCTGCATTAGCTTTTCCCAGAAGTCTCGTATCTCCAGCAAGGAGGTATTCAACTTCTAGTACCCGGCTAGCTTAGGCCTGTTTCCTAACTTCAACTGGGCCATAACTAGTTTATGGTCCGATTGACCTAACCATTTGAACGTAGGAGACGATATAAAGTCTACATCGCCTCTTCTAACTAACATCCTATCCAAATAAGTATTCGGGTAGGAAGGCACACTATTTGTCCATGTCCAATTCTCCCGCCCCGGATGATCGACACAAAACCTGTCGACCAGATCGCATCTTTCCATCGGGGATTCCTATATGCTGAAAAGACGTTGTAATCTCTGGTCAGCACCTGACAATCCCCAGATGAAACAAAGTGTGTCTCCTGGATCGCGGCTACATCCACTCCCAGGGACAAGAGATTCCTCCGGACGCGAACCGCCCGGTTTGAAGACCTCAAGCCCCTTGCATTCAAACTAGCCAAGCGCAGAGTCATGAACTTACCTTAAGCAGTGTCGCACCCGGTTCCAAAGTCTGCCGACAAAAGGACACCGACGCTATGCGCCACGCTCAATGTGGCAAATTCTTTGGTATCCTGGCCGCTGCGCGCAAAGCCGCCGACGTCCAGGGGAAAAATTAGCATTAAAGCCCTATAGAGAGAAGGAATAGAGAGAAGGATGAACTAACATTGGGGCCCTTCCCTTGCATTCTGGTAAAAGTTCGTCCGGGGAAGGGTCTTTGTCCTTGGTGAGTTTTATTCCTGGTTTGGCACCCTCCGTAGCCTCCAGCATTTGCCAGACAGAGTTCTTGCGACTGGTTGGAAGCCTTACAAAAGTTTTTATGAAGGGAGGCTCCGGAGCCTCCAGGAAATTGGTGGGGTCTTCTATGTCTTTACCCCCTATCTGACTGAAGTCTAACAGAAGTTTTAAATTCTTCTTCTGCCGGAAGGATACTTCCGTGCCGAAAGATAGGGGGTCAATTTTACAAACCTACAAATTTAAAGGGAAGGGATTTTTCCTTTATTTTCCTTCGAGTCGAAGAGAAAGATTGGCTCCTTTTCGTCCCTGGTTCAACTAGTTTCCACCGAGAGGATTCGAAGTTGGGTAGTGTGTGTGCAGGTGTCTGTTTTGATAAATGCAGTGTGGGGGCAGGTGTTATTGCTGGTGTTGGTGTAGGGGCCGGTGCTTGCAGAGTGGAGGCAGGTGTATTTTTCAAAATTGTTGTTCTGGGGATGGGAGTTGGCTGTATGGGTGTAGATTTTGGAGGTGTCGGGGATGGTGTATGCTCCATGGGGGGATTGGGCAATCTTTTCCTCCTTATCCTCTTTTTTCCTTTTATTTGTTCTTTTTCTGAACCGGGGGAGGGGGGAGCAAATTTGTGTGCATCTCTTTCTCACCAACTCCTACCTCTTCGTCGGAGGAGTTTTTAGGTTTCCTCTTTACCCCCTGTCGGTTTTGCGGCCTGGGGGCAATCTGTTGATTCTGCTGCTGCTCCTGCAGTTGGACGAGTGATGAGATCGTGGCGGAAGCGGTTACGTTCTTACTCCCTTTCTTCACCACTGTCCTCCATTCCTCTTCCGCTCTTCCCAAGGGCTTTTCTGATCTTGGGGCTGGTGCTGGAGCAGAAGTTGGAAGAGTGGTTGCAGCTGTCTTCAGTACCGGTACAGGAGCAGCCGGTGGCGTTGTTTGGCTGCGAACTGCTTTTTGGGGGCAGTTCTTTGCCATGTGGCCTATTTTCTGGCAAAACTAGTAGTGCGGGCGACAGCCTTCTACAACGATCGGCATGTTCCAGCCTCTATGCGTCAGCACCGGTGGAATTGTGAAGAAGTCTGCCCGCATCAGCTTCATGGCGATCATGTAGTCGGCTATGTGGACTCCACTCCTGGACCTTACCGGGTCCACTTGCTTCACATCCCAAAACTGGCTGAAGTATGCTCCCAGATAATCCGCGCACACCTCAGGTGGGGCATTATAAATGCGGACCTGGGTTCTCCTCCTGCCTTGGTATTCGGGCTGTAATTTCACTCCCCCCCCCCCGCTCCTCATCTTTTTCATGGAGAGTCGTTCTGCTTCCTCCCGAGAGGGAAGCAGGATGTCCCACATGGCATGGCTCCTCTGGCAGATATAAATTGCCGGAATGTTCAGATTCTTAAGGAGCTCTGCCATATCCTCCTTTTTGAGTCCCAGGAGGCGATTTTCCTTCAAGTCCGAGGGACAAGACCCTATCCTCAATCGCCTCCCAGGAACCAGGCACTGGCTGCAGTACACTCCCTTCAATGTACTGCTTATATTTTTTTAAGTAGAAATCCTTGTACTCCTGTAGGGACAACCTCTTCTCTGGGTTATTCTTCCCCCAAGCGGACTCCCTCAGTGGTGCTGTTTTGGCCTCCCCCAGACATCTTAGCTCCTTTTGGGGAGTCCGGAGAGTGTTGGAAGTGGAGGGAATAACCACATTGGGTGAAACCGCCCCTTTTCCTTTTTCCTCATTTGGAGAGTCACCCTCTGGGGGAGCAACCCCTTTTTGGTTTGTAGGTTTGTATTCCTGCAAGGGGAGTTCTTTTTAGGGGAAGCCGCCCCCGGCATGATGAAATCTGGGCGGTAAGCTCCATCGGGTTTCACTTCCCCATTGGGTGAATCACCCTCCAGGGGAGCATCCCCTTTTTGGTGTTCATTCCCGCAAGGGGAGTCCTTTTTGAGAAAGTCTGTATCCGGGCGGTATGCCCTGTCCTTTTTGGTTCCCCCATTTGGGGAGTCGTCCTCTAGGGGAGCGACCGTCTTGGTGGGGTCCGGGCTGAGGGATGTGTCACACACCCCAGTGTTCTTGGTGTTGGTCGTTGTAAATGTAGTGCTCTCTTCCATGTCTCCGTTAGTTGAAATAATAATAAAAGAAAAAAAAGCGGGGGAAGATGAAAAGTTCAAGATTTCAACTGGCGTGGAGACGGCGTCGACTATAGAGCCGGTTTTGGCGCGCTCTCAGGGCGCCAAAACAAGCAAGAGGGAGGGTTTAGAACTGAGAGAGGGGAGGGGGCGTTAGTGGAAGAGAGAAAGTGGGTTTGACCCCCCTTGTCGCTCGAGGCTTACGGGAAGGTCAGTGTTGCATCTCGGAAGGGAGAAGGAAATGATAGAAAAAGTGGGTCAGGCGGTGGGGGTGCCGCTGACAATAAAAAGAAGAGTTGTTACTGCATTCCCAACCCAAGAGAGTAGGGCGAGGAATCAGTAACTGATAGACAACCTTAGTGGAGAACAGATACTACACTTTGAAATATTTATTTGCAGAAAATACATATTTATATTTAAAATAAATTAGGCACAAGGCCATCAAAAGTGTGTGGAATATGGGTGTCATTGGTCATCCTTTGTCTAAGGTAATAAAATTGTCTATCCTACTCTTAACTAGAATCATTTCAGTCACCACAATACCACATTTACTCTAAGGGCCATCCTACTTGGGCTATTATAAAATAAGTTGTGAATCTTAAAATTTTTCCATTTTTTTTAATAAATAAATAAATAAATATGGTTATATGTACAGAAATTCATTGGTGTATAATGGGGCAGGGGAGACACTTTGATCCAAGCCAAAAGGCCAAGACCAAAGATTTTCTTTTAAGATAACGTTAAAATTAAAATAATGGCGGAGTTAGTTTCAGATGTGATTCCAGCTGCAGAATTATGCTGTTTGCATGATTTAATGCTACAAACAAGAGACACTATCAGTTCAATGAAACTTTACTTGGCACTTGCAAGAGTTTCTTTGGCGGCGCCGAACAAAAAACAATTTTTGGGAATTAGAAAATATTTGGATTAGAAAATATTATGAAGTGTTATAAAAAGTGACGTTATTAAGAAAAAAAAAGAATTTTCGGTTGATAATTTGTTTATTAAAATTTATTCAATAAAATGTTTTATTATTATAGCATATGTTTCTATTTATTTCAAACACTTACAGTAATAATAAAATGTTTTTCTTTCAATGTGAATATTATTTGTTTATTGCTATATTAAACTAAAAAAAAATAACTAAACAAATTATTATTATTAAACTATAATTCGAAGGAACGATACTACTAATAAAATTCGCATAAAGAAATGCTAACAAAAAGGTTTTATTTTTCATTTCTGGGCATCCGTACGTCAGATGACGCGCACGATTAAACAGGAAGTCACAAAAACATAAAAATCTTGGATTTAACCAGTTTTTTTTAGGGTGTTTACATGTAATCGCCTCCAAAAAATAGAATCTAATTAGGGGGGGTAGCTGAGGGAGTTAATCTAATATAATATCTGATATTCTAACAATCACTATACTACAATGAAACAACAAAAAACATTGTTTTTTTATTTTCATAAGCGACATCAATTTTTTTTATTATTTCATTCATGAAAAAAAAAATAGAAAAGTAGTTTCATACAATTCGAGGCAGATAGTAAACAATGAGTGCGCTGCCACTCTTCCTCAGCTTAACCGAAAACACAAGTGTAAATTAAAAAGTGTACTAAAAAGATCAACTAATGTACGATTATTAAAAACTAAATAAAATAATAAATAACTTCAATTAATAAAATTAATTATTAGTCATTTATTTTGTTTAACATGTTGATCAGTGCATTGTACTCGGTATAACATTTAATAATATCTAATAAAAAGCGATAAATTAAAGATCGACGGTCTAAACAGACCGATAAATGGTAAATAAAATAATAATTCAAAGTTACGGGTAAAAGTGCAGAATAGTTAACAGTCGAGAAATCGTAAACAAAAAATAAAAACAAAGAATTTATAGGAAACATAGTAAAATTAACTTCTCTACACACACAATCTCTGGTCTGATACAATACAGATTTTTTTTTTAATACAGATATGATGAAACCGTTTCTTTGAAATCGCGTTCAATAACCGAATCGAATAAAAAGGGTTCGTTCAATTTTACGCGATGAAGTAGTCAACAATGTTTACATTTTTTTTAATGAGATGTATTTAATTCGCTTTAAATTTTAAAAAATCAATGTGTATTTATAAAAGTTACGCATAGGCGAGAAATAAACACACACACACGTGATATGATGTCTGATAGTTTTATTTATGGAAAATAAGTTAATTTACGGAAGTGGCGATGCCCAGTTATTTGTTCGTTGTAAAAATGGTCGCGCGCACACGTACACAAAGAATGGAAACGCTTCCCTAATTCATTCATTGCAATGCATTTTAATTCAAGTTTTTTTTTTAATAATGAAATATTTTTATTTCAATAAAATTAATAATAATTTACTTCGATAATAAATTATTCCTTTAAGAAGTCTTTTTTTAAATAAGTAATATTTTCAGATTATAGGCTGGAGAGATTGAAAGTAGGAGAAACTATTAAAAATGAAAAGTATTTTTTTTAGAAGCCAAATATTTGGATTCATAATTTAATTTAATTTATTGTTTCAGTATAACATTTAAATACTTTTATACAATATTTTTTTCGAGAAAAATGAAAATTACAAAAATTATTAAATCTAAATAATCTCCATTGTGACGTCATCTTGCAAAGCATTCTGGGATTTATCACTCACTCAACGCAATTTATATTAATAATTTATAAGGAGAGAAAATAACCTTTTTAAGATTCATCTTTCCTTTTCTAACTCGGATATATAATGTTCACTGATTTTTTTTTCTAATATATAAAATTAAAATATGAAAAATAGTGAAGTTTTTTTTTTATAACGTTGGAAACTTTATTAACGGGAAGTAATTAAGCTGAGATATATTTTTCTACCGTGTTTAAATTATCTCCCCATATTCAATTTTTGATTAGATAAAATATGTTATTAAAAACATTATTTCATTTTATAAGAGCGATAAGGAATTTATTAGTCTTTTTTCAGTAGATTTTCATGTACTCTTATGAATTGTAATTTTTGCTTCTTGATGGAATAAAGAAAATCTTCCTATTGATGTTTCAATGTTTTTATTTCCATTTATCCCAGTGGTTTTATAGGATTTATCCTAGTGGTTTTATAGGATTGAATCTTCATGTGAATTATAATACTCTCTCCTATAATAATTTGTAAGAAAAGAATTGTTAAAGAAGAAATGAAAAACAAAGTTTTCTATAAACAAACAAATTATATAAATATATGAATATATATATTACATACACTATTAGGTGTATGTGTATAGAGGCTTATCCTTGCATGGACTGTAAGACAAACTCCTATAATATTTTGTAACAAAATAGTCGTCAAATGAAAGAATAACAAAGGCCTGTAATAAACAACAACTATATGTATTTATTTGAGTGACCTACACCATTGGATGTAGGTTGCCAAAAGTTTAGACAGTAGAGGAAAAAGAAATTAAAGTAAGAAAACTTGACTGCCACTTTTCTTTGAACTGTATGTCTTTCAGTGGAGAATGGTATTGCTTGGCTATCCAGTGGACATAGGTAGGAGAGAGGACATCTTTCTTCCTTGGTGCCAGGAAGGTATCTGGGGCTGATGTCTAAATCCCAAGGGGGCTGAAAGTAGTTCTACAAAGATTTGAAAGAAATTACTACCCCCTGGAGTCTGATTGGTCATCGTATGACCAAACCACCTCTCAGAGCTGCCCTCCGGCAAAAAAAAAAAAATGTCAGGGTGTATGACTGCTACATAAGTGGTCAGCAGTAAGAACTGTGAATTTTTTTCTTTTTGTTGAAAGAAATGAAGTAAAGTGGGTATGTGTCAGCTGCTGATAGTTCTTTCTTCATTGGGGAGATGTATATCGTCAATGAGGATAACCATGCTCTGAGTGTCTAGTAGACACATGGCAGGAGAGTGTAGGCGTCTTACTTTGTAGCTGTCTGGAAACTCTCTGTCTGGTGTGCAAACTCTAAAAGTCTCCAGATAGTCATAAAAAGGTCCGGTAAAAATTGTTATGTGGAATAGCCTGATTTGTCATTGTGTGACCAAACAACCTCATATAAACATGCACTAGGCGATTGCATGTTTAATAGGTTGCATGTTTAATGGGGTGCATGTTTGTGGTGCATGTTTAATGGGTTGCATGTTCGTGGTGCATGTTTAATGGGTTGCATGTTTGTGGTGCATGCGAATAGCAGACTTGCTGCAAGTGAGAGATATTTGGCTAAGAGAAAAGAGGCCACACAAGAAATTGGAAATATCTCTGATTTTGGATTTGGACACTCAGAATTTCATTTCTCTTTGAAAAAGAAATAAGTGTCTTTTTAAACAGAGGTTCTCTGCTATGGTTATGAACCACTTGACGTTTTGGCAAAAATAATGGCCGGGACCCCCTAGGCATTTGTTTTTTTATGTCCATAAATTGGAAGCAGATTAGCCCTTTCAAGTATATGTTTGCTAGCCATTATCTCAAGTGGTCTTTCTGGGGTGGTCGCGGTGAGATTCACATATATTCCAAGAGATGGGCAGGGGATGTCAGTGAAAGTTGGTCCTCTGGACATTCAGTTTGGTCTTCTGGAGTCTGACAGGTAGTTGGGTTGTTGTGTCTCTCAGAGATTGGCCCTTGGGCTCTGAACCATTGAACTTATGTTTTGATTTGGTCGAGCTAAAAATTACTCATTTGTAAGTCTGTTGTTAAAAAACGAGTATCATTCTTCAAAAATAAACCTCTGTTACGTGTTTTAAACTGGAGTTTTGGTTTTATTTGGAGGGAGAATTCTTCTGCTGCAGCACTGACTGATACCACACGGTTGACACTACGACCGGCGTCGGAATCGATCAACAACTTTGGACCGGCACAACGAGCGGACGATCACGGCCTGTGCAGTGAACACATGCAGCATTTGTTCACAATAGAAGTAGTGCCAGGAATATTTCAACAAAAAATGAACAACATTTTGAGCGACTTCGATTTTGCAGTAGCATATCTTGATATTTGATAAAAAGTGAAAATCAAGAATATGCTGAATCGGCGAAAATGGCCTGTGCAGTGAATTCACACAGCACGTGCATGCTCGTTAAGGTTGCTCTCCGTTAGAGGAAATAGATATCAATGCTTATCGTTGATATAATTTCGAAGATTTCATTAATTAATCAGAAGGAATTATACGTTAATATAATTATGAGCAATAAGAATATAAATATTGTAATTAGTATTAACATAAAAGTAGGACCTAAACTGACCCCAGCAAATAATCTGTAGTAACAGAAGCAGTCGCAAATTTTTCAGCTGGTTGAAAAGTCACAGCTGTCACAAAGACAGTAGCAGCTAGATAATCTTGTGGCACGAACTTTGTGAACTCTGTGCAACAGAAGTCTGATTGGCTCAACAACAGCAGCCAATATGAACGAGTTTTGTGTGCGTGAACTGCACAGGCCGTGATCGTCCACCTGTTGTGCCGGTTCAAGATTATTGTTTGATTATGATGCGAGTCGCAGTGTCAGTCATGTGGTCTCAGTCATTGCTGAAACAGAAGAATTCTCCGTCCAAATAAAATCGCAAAAATCCCGTTTAAAACAATTAACAAAGTTTTATTCTTTTGGAGGTTACAATGATGCTCGTTTCCTGAATAACTGTCTTGCCAATGAGAATTCTTAACCTGACCGCATCAAAATATAAATCCAAGGAACACAATCCATTAGCTGTGCCCAACGGTCCATCTTGCTTGGAGAGGCACTGTAACAGAGAGTTAATAAAATAAAAGACCGAGTTCAAACCGGCCGCCGAATTGTCTTTTTTGATCTTTTCACTACCAACAGTCCAAACACGCACGAGAACGACGCGACGTTTACAATCAAACTTTTCGTCCAGAATTTGATTCTTTTTTTCTTTTTCTCTTTCTTTCTTTTTCTCTTTGCACTCGACGTAGTCACAACGTCAACCTTTCTCGCTCTTCCCCCAGAGTAAAGTATCTAAGCTTTTTATCACGACGAGAATTAGCCCATGCAAAACAAGGCTGATTTGCATATGTGAAGTTTCGCCGCGTGACAAAAAGCACACCTTTCTATTTGGTGACTAGAACACTTCGGGTTCAATCCCAGATGGACAACGCACGGTGCAACCCTCACTCTTTTTCCTTCTGGACCTGCATGTTAGCTGCTACAGGCACACAGGCTTGTCAGACACAAGAAAGCCAAATTGCTTGCGTCAAGCCCAGGGAACCAAGTCTGACTGACCTCCGTTACCCATCTCCTGGAATACATGTACTTTTAACAGGAAATCTTAGAGGTAAATGGTGGTGGTGCGATGCCGGCGAGAATCGGTAGTTGGTTGATTAGTGTGGTACGCAAGCAGCCAGAGACTGTCCGTAAGGCGGTGTTGAGCATTACGTCCAGCTTCTTGGTGTGGGAGCTCCTGCACCAGGCTGGGGAGCAGTACTTAGTGGCGGAGAAGACCAATGCCTGGGTAGATATGCGCAGTGTCTCGGTTAGGGCACCCCAGGCGGTACCAGCTAGGCGGCATATTAGAGCGACACGGACGATGAAGACCACCTTCTCCACAAGCTTGCCACAGAGACTCCTCCACGAGCTCGCCTGAAGTCACGATGCCCATTCTCGGAGCATGCCCACCAGCTCCTGTTTTCAACACCCGGTGACGTCACAAAACGAATCTGGCTGAAACGTTGCTGGATGGAGGAATGGCGGGCAGCAGATAAATCAAGATTGCACAGATTTGTGGAGGACCCGGATAACCTACCAGGCATGGACCTCCCTCGCCGGCAGTGGCCAATGCTCAACCGCCTCAGGACAGGTGTCGGCCGTTTCGCCGCGACCATAAAAGGATGGGGACTCAGGGACTCGGCTGTCTGCGACTGTAGACCACATCATCGAGTCATGCCTTAAATATCGACCACCCAACGGTGAAGCCGGCATAGCTGCGCTAGACAACAACACATTAACATGGCTTTTCTCAACCGAGCTGGTTATCTAACAGTGAGATGCTGTGAAGCAAACGAAAGAAGAAGAAGAGGTAAATGATGAGATCATTGTCCTAAACAGTTTCTTCGAAAATTCGAATAAAAATAGTGTATAGGCAATAATATTTTCCACAGATTGCAAGTTCTTAGAAAGAAACTCTGTTCATGGAAATTCTGTGTAATGTTAGACAAATGGAGGAAGAAAGAAAAGTTCTTTTTGTAGTGGTGGTAGTTAGACGAGTGTAAATGTGAATGTTTTACGAGGATGAACCAGAGATTGGAGCTCAGTCGAGCACCTTCCATGGAAATAGTGATCGAGTAGAGAAAGGGGCTGTAGTGAACACGAGTAATCTCCCAGCACTAGATTGCAAAGTCGATTTTGTACTCTATCAAGGGAAGAAAGAGTTTGCTAAGCGGCACCTCCTCAGATGTGGCAATAGTACTCTGTTTTAGGACGTATCTAACTCGGAGTTAGGTAGAATGATCCATCTTTCAATCGTAGGTGTGCCCCTTTTCTTCCTGAAATTCTCATGGATGGTTTTGCTCTTAAGGAGAAATCAATTCTGAAACTTCTTAGTCTTTCTCTCTCATCAAAACTTTCTAGGAGTTCATACATTAGATCCATTTCTGCTTCTTGTATTGCTCAAAACACTTTCTCACATCTGAGGCTATTCTATATCTTTACAAATCTACTATCATGTATGGAGTATTGTTGTCATATTTGGGCTGGTGAATCTCTGTCCCATTTGAGGGTTCTTGATAAGGTGCAGAAACGTATCTGTAATTTGATTGGCTTCACTCTTTCTTCTTCTCTGCACCTTCTTTCACAAACGTGATGTTGCTAGTCTCAGTCTTTTCTATAAATACTATAATGGCATGTGTTCTTCAGAATTGTCTGATCTATTCCATGCTTCTTTTGTTCCAGCTCGTTTGACTCGTTGGTCTAGTGGTCTCCATCAATTAACTCTTTTGATACCTCATTGTAATACAGCTTCCTATTCCAGTAGCTTATTTCCAAGAACTGCAGGCTTGTGAAACTCTCTCCCTGCTGATTGTTAGCCTTGGTCTTTTCAAGACTAAGGCCAATAAGCATCTTCTGTCTTTGCGGTAATCATTTTTCATTCTTGTTTGCTCCTTACATCAAGTGGCTACATGCTTTGTCTGGAGCGATTTCCATAAAAAACACAAAAAACATTTTCATTTAAATATTTTTACATGAAAATTCTATGCCTAGAAACCAGGTAATTTCATAGAAATTTGCCATTTACCATTGTTTTTTTTTTATTTACCATTTTACCATTTTATTTACCATTATTTACCATTGTTTTTTTTTTTATTTAAATATTTCTTTAGATTCATTAATGTGGAATCAATACATTAGCAACCCATAAAACTAAAAGTAATTTTTATTTGGTAATTGGTGTGATAAGACCAGACATTAGTTTGGATATGTTTGCTTGGATTTATTTACCACTAGCAAAAATATGCGAGCAGAGGGAGCATTTTTTTTTGCTAGTCTGGGAGGACGATGTCATGGTGAACGAACATATACTACACTGACCCCCAAAAGAGGAGGTAATGACTAAAAGGATGGTATCATGACGAACGCCCTCCACCCCCCAAAAGGAGGAGTTAATACCTGGGAGGATGATATCATGATAACAGAACAGATAGTACACTAACCCCTCTCCCCAAACGGAGAAGATAATCATGGAATGATGGTATCATGAGGAACGAACATATACTATACTGCCCCCCCCCTCCAAAAAAAAGAGGAGGTAATACCTAGGAAGATCACCCCATAAAAGGAGATAATTCCTGTGAGTATGGTACCATGACAATAGAACAGATATTGCAATTCCCTACCCTTCACCACAACAAAAGGAGAAGGTAATCCCTGTGAAGATGGCCCCATGACAAAATAACAGATACTACATAATCCCTTTCCCAAAGAAGGTTATAATACTTTGAAGGATTACGTCCGCCCTCTTAAAAAAGACGGTCTTATGACAATAGAACCGATATTATACAACTCACCCCATTAAAAAAATAATACAATAATAGATTAAATCGATTCTTTTTCTTTCATTTAAAAATGCCATAAAAACATTTTTATCATTCTTTGGCCTTTTGGCTAAAATCAAAGTGTAGTATCTGTTCTCTGCATCTGAGCGATCTCAGACGTTTTACTATATATGAAAATATTAACAATATACTTTTTCATACGCTCATAACACTATATTATTTTCTTTGTTTTTACTGCCCCCCCCCTCTCGTTTCACCCCCCCCCCCTAATATCGGCGGAAGAAGCTGAAATGTTAGAAAAACTCTCTGAATTAGTGTCTTATACATATTGTTTAAATTTCATTAAAATCGGATATACATATTGTTTAAATTTAATGAGTCACATAGATGTGGGGGCATGTGTGACAGTGTCGGGCAGCGCCGGTATGAGTTGACCGTTAGCCTACGAAGGTCGATAGTGCAATTACTGCGCTAGTATGAATAGACAGAAAGAAACCTTAAAAATCTCTGAATGGAATTGAACAGCTGGGATGAGAAAAAGATATTATTTTTTTTCAAAAGATAAAGTAAAAAAAAGAATTAACTTCTCAAAGTCGATATGAGACTGACAGTTGAACTCATCAAGAGTTAGAAATGACTGTCGAGTGAAATCTCGAATCGGGTCGATTGGTTTTAAGTGGGTCGTCCGAGATGGACGCTGGTTAATGACCCTGCGGGACAGTCCTGATATCTCTCAGCTGTTGTCGAAATCAGAAATAAACGGTCATAAACGAATTTGGCAGCTGTGTTGAAATTACTTTTAGAAGCTCTGGTCAAACACAATCAAATTTATTTCTCAGGATAAAATCTAGGAGACCACCGTGACCCCCCCCCCCTGGTAGAGGCAAAGTATGTCTCGATAAAAGACAGTTTAGACACAGTCAGAGAGAGACCGTCGGCTGCTGACGTCGCCAGTCGGTGAGGCCGTCACTTACGAGAGAATCGGATGAAAGAACTTGCTTCTGTACTTCCCCACCGGACCCGACATATCAGTTTGTGTATGTTCTTTTCTCGTCCCGAACTTAGAACAAATTTTCGCTGACAATGATCCAGACGCCCAGAATTATTAATGCTCGTCGATTCGACTAACACTCGCAGTTAAACTTTGATATCATCGAACGGCCTGGCTTTGTAAACAAACCAGTGTACATTGTTTTTAATTATTTAAAAAAAATCTTCTTCTAAGAAAACCAAACAGACAAAGTCGTTACGGACTTAATTCTTTCCATTCAACTGTTCTGCATGAAATGATCCTTCTCTTCACAGCGAGACAAGGTTGCTGACCCAACCCGGTTGATTGCTCACTGATCTAAAAAAAAAAACACAACGTGGGAGTGAGTAGTCGCTGGACGAGGCGTTTCAACATCGGCAGCCTTCATCAGAATGGCAACTTCTCCAGAGCAGTACCGGGTGACTAACCGAATCAGGAACGGCCAAACTGGTGATGTCGCAAGGTGGAGATGGGGTACACATGTAGAGATTCAGGACTACTTTCATTTTATAATTTTATACAAATGATGTAAATTTCATAATATTTTTATGAAATAGATAATGGGATTATGTCCTCATTGATCCCTTAGGAGTGCACTAGGAGATTCATGAACACTTCCATTGTCTTCCCCGGTAAATTTTACATAAGAATACACTTTTAGATTTTATGTAAATTCTTTAACCTTTCTTTCTATAGGGAACATGTAAATATCATTTTTTCACTATGCTCATAATACCATATTATTTTCAAATATCAATAATGGAAATTTATTTGGTTTTACTGAAAATTATGGTTAAATGTTGGGAGGTGACGGTGGTTAATGACACAAACTGACAACCTGGGTGTGCAAAGTTCGAATCCAGCTTGTTCCACAGAAACACTTTCACTTAGGATGTTGGCAACCTTCATGTGGTCCCTCCTGTAAGTACCCGATTTCTTTCTAGAAAAATATCGGGGAAACCAATGCCAACAATAGAATCATCTGATTCATACGAAATCAATGAATGAAGAGTGGTGCAAAATGAATGAATGAAGAGTGGTGCAAAATGAATGAATGAAGAGTGGTGCAAAATGAATGAATGGTTAAATGTTTTCATGTTGGACCAAAACATTTGCTTAAAATAATCCCAGTTGGCAAGTTAGAGGTCACTTTTTTATATGAAAAAGTTTCATATATTGCTGATCCAATCAAGTAACTAAATCGTAAAGTAATCGCAATTGTATGTGACAACGGGATAATCACGTTGACACACCGGTTCCTGTTGGATCACAGAAGTTAAGCGACGTTTAACCTGGTCAGTACTAAATGGGTGACCATTTTGGGAATACCAGGTGCTATATATGCTCTCCGCTTATCTCGGCATTGTTTCCAGTCGCCTTGGATTTCTCCTTGCCACTGGAATCAAGCAATGCTGATTCAGAAGAGATGTGGTTGAAGATTGTGCAACTCTTGCTTCACAATTACATGCCCAGCTTCTTTTACAGGGTGTATCCATTGTCTCTCAAGTGTGAACGTGCGTCTGTGTGCATTCACTGCACAGGCTGTGATCGTCCGCTCATTGTGCTAGCCTGAAGTCGGGGCTCAGTTTCTATACCAGTCGCAGCATCAATTGCATGGTCTCAGTCAGTGCTACAACAGAAGTATTCTCCCTCCAAACAAAATTACAACTCAAGTTTTAAAAAAGTAACAAAGTTTTATTTGAGGGATGTTACAATGATACTTGTTTTCTTCTACTGAACAACAGGCTTTCAAACCAAAACTCTTAGCCCGACCGAACTATGACACAAGTCTAACCGAACACACTCCATTAGCTGAGAGCCCAACTTTCCCTGAGAGGCACACAAACCTCAACTGACTGTGAAACGCCAAGAGAGACAACTCACTGTGAGACACACAGCCAACCAACAGACCTCCCATACCCATCTGCTGGAATATATATAAAGATATTCGGGTCCTTTGCAAGTATGGCAAGTTTCTGTTTATACTGGAACATAGCATCAGATCGCTGGTCCACCAGTGGGAAAGAAGGGATCAAAGAAGGAATAAAAAGCGTTCACTTCTATTTAATCAAACTTGTGTCAATATATATATATACATATATATATATAAGAGAAATGATAATAAAATAAGTGTAAAGTTACATACTTTACAAAGTTATTATATTAAAATAGTACAACAAAGAATAGTTCATAAAAGTCCTTTAAACCATGATTTTTCAAAGAAACAAGTCCTTTCATCAGAAGGAAAAAAAAACGGTACTTTTTCATAATGTTCCACCATCCGTTCTTCTCAACTTTTTTACTGACCATTTTTTGTTTTTTAGTGCACAATTACCTAACATGTCGCTAGGGAATTCCGTGCTTTTTGGATGTAAAAAAAAATATTTTTGATTTTACGAAGGGGGATCAGTTTCCTTTTTCAATTTAACGTAAACTGATCACCCACTTTTTGACCATCACAAATTTTCAAAATTCTTTTTTTCTGTTTACAATTACCTATCATGTCGCGAGATAATACCGGGTTTTTGGAATTTTTTTTCAAATATTTTAAATTTAATGGGGGATCAGTTTCCTATATAAATTTAACGTAAACTGATCCCCCACTTTTTGACAAAACTTTTTCCCAAAAATTTCCAGACAGCCCGAAATTCTTTAGCGACATGATAGATAACTGTACACTGAAAAAAGAAAAAAAATTGGTCCATAAAAAAGGTGAAAAAAATGAGTGAACAAACAACGTACATACAACATGCAACATGGTCAAAAAGTGGGTGATCAGTTTACATTAAATTTATATAGAAAACTGATCCTCTCTCCTAAAATCAAAGAATTTTGAAAAAAATTTCCAAAATGCACGGAATTCTTTAGTGACATGATAGGTAATTATATACCAAAAAAATTGGTCAGTAAAAAAGTTGAGAAAAACGGGTAGTGGAACATTATGAAAAAGTGCCAAAAAACAATTAATTAACAAGCGTTGGTTTACATTATTAATTTTAAAAAGTTTGAAAAGAAATTTATCAATCGTTTCTTGGTTTCTAAATTCCCCAAATAACCTTTAAAAAATGTTTTCTAAAAGATGTGCCACCCCTTATATATATATATATATATATATATATATATATATATATATATATATATATATATATATATATGAAAAAATGATAATAAACAAATGTAAAGTCACATACTTTACAAGTTTATTATATTTAAATATTACAACAGAGAATAGTTTATAAAAAAAGTCCTTTAAACCATGATTTTCAAAGAAACGAGTCCTTTCTTTAGAAGGAAAAAATATTATTAACAAGGATTGGTTTACATTATTAATATGAAAAAGTTTGAAAAAAATTTGAAGAAAAATAAATTATCAATCGTTTATGAATTCTGAGAGAACAAGACGTGTAAGTGAGAAAGAATTGAAAGACTTTGTAATAATGAACACCCAGATATATTATGAGGTGTCAAAATATATCATCGATTGGAATATTATATTATGATATAAAGGATATATTGGAGTCTAGAAAAATAGGTGAAAAACAGTGAACATTTAATTTTTTTATACACTATTCTTTGTTCTGCTATTTGAATATAATAAACTTGTCAATTATTTGTTTTATTATCATTTTCTCTTCTATAATAATACTCTATCCCAAATATTGAGCATATTTTTATCGCATTAGGAGTTAATATAAAATAATTATTTATAATACTTGAAAAAAAATATATACATATATAGATGTACTAGAAAAAAAGGATATACCAAAAGAATGTAATCAAATTAAGGTTTTAATATTTCGTCTTCATTGTTTAAAATGAAAATGAAATATTTTGGAATAAAGACAATTTAATTCTCAAATAATTGTGTAGAACCGATTTTACTGAAAATAATACATTTCTTTTTTTTTTTTCTTTTCTTTTTTTAAATTTTTTTTTTTTTAAACTTTTTACAATGAAATTTCCACTTAGATTTGTATTTGGGGAATTTACCAAATCTTTCTTAAAATCGAACTGGGGAAATAAAAATTACAATCTAGGTTTCTCTTTTTAGTATATATATATATATATGAAAAATGAAAACAGGGAAAACCGAAAATTCTTTATATGATCATCGACGTTTCGTCTTTATTCAAAGACTTTCTCAAGATGACTAATTTGAAGAAAAACATACAAGTCAAAATTTTAAAATATGTGGTGCGTCTATGATGTAGAAAGAATGTTTTTATTCTTTTTTTCGAAACAAAATATAGACGTTAAAATTCAAAATATGTGGTGTGTTTATGAAGTGGAATGAATGTTTTCTTTTGTTTTTTTTAAATATCAATGTTATGTACAAAGTTTTTCCACTTCATAAACGCACTACATATTTTTAATTTTTACGTCTGTTTCGTTTTGAAAAAAACAAGAATATAAACATTCTTTCATGCACCATATATTTTTGAATTTTGACTATTTTTCTTCAAATCAGTCATCTTTAGAAAGTCTTTAATAAAGATGAAACTTCGATGAACATAACAATTTTTGTTTTTCCCTTTTTATTATGTTCGATTA
Organism: Sepiola atlantica; assembly: GCA_963556195.1. NCBI lineage: Eukaryota > Metazoa > Mollusca > Cephalopoda > Sepiida > Sepiolidae > Sepiola > Sepiola atlantica. The sequence goes on from OY744548.1 coordinate 50,141,860, forward strand.
TTACTTCCATAATTGTCATCGTATATATATCGTCAAATTTATAGCATTTCGGATGCATCACTTGGCGAAGCTCCTGGTCCTGGTCCTGCTCCTTCTATGGGCCCTGATCGCGATTTCTTTCTTGGAAGTCCTTGATTCTGCGGGTTTTGGTTTCGATCTTGAACGAATTGCACCATAGATGATTGCACGGCTTGCGGCTGAGGGTGGAGGTCCTGCATGGAGATCATAGTCGGCACTCCAGTGGAGTCTGTCGTGTCGACGAATTGACTGATCTTCATCACTACTGGACGCTTGGTTAACGACTCGGCAGCAGGTTCCTTGCTGCGAGACAACTTCAAACTGGAAGTACTAAACGTCCGGTTGCTGAGCTGACCAAGAGAATGGCTTGTAGGGATAGAGGTCTCTGTTGTCGAGAACGTATCATCCCCTGAAGCCTGTAGAAGCGGTGCAGAGTCGGTCAAGTCCAAAGAATCATCCGTATCCTCCAGGTAGAAACTGCTCGTCGCTGGTACGGAGTCTGTCTTGTTGTCATCGGCCTCGATCTCTATCTCCACTGAACACTGCGGCATCGATGTCGACATCTTCATCACTGCAGATGATGAGGAGAGAGACTTTTGGTCGTCATGGATAAATACATCAGATGAGACGTCAATCATGTTTCGGTTGTCATCCATTGAAGTCTCGGTAAATTCTTCCATGGCTTCACGCAACATTCCAAACTCCATATCCATCTGGGCAAAAATGCTATCGTTTCGTTTTATCGAGTTATTCACTGTTGGCGGTGCAAGAAGGGACTCTGTGATGGGGCTTTCTTTTTTTGAGGAACTTTCTTCATCGGCCTCGGTTATAGGGTCAGAATCTCGGTGGCGTGACAATGTGGGGTCACTTGGTTTGGATTTGGGGAGAGAATACTGGTTTGAGGCTGTACGGCTTGTGCTGGTGGATGTCTCATTGGTACGTTGCCGAAAAGTGGGGCTGGGAGGTTGAGAGAGTTCCTGCTCGCGTAACTCGTGAATCATCGAACGGAAGATTTGCCAATCCCCAAAGCGCATCATCAACACAACTTTTAATTCGTCAAACTCACAAGAGAGCAAAACCAATCCGCTTATGTTATTCTCTGTAATCACTTTAGAATAATTCTTCAGACGTTCGGGATCAGCTCCTTGGATTTTCGTGAGCAAGTCACACACGTCTTCTACCGTGTACGTACTCAGGCGCTTGGAAGACTAAAAAAATTAAAAGATAAATAGATAAAAGACATTTTCATTATTTTAATAATGATTAATATTCAAAATATGGAACAAATTATTTTTTTTTGGCAAATTATGAAAACAAAAACAGATCATTTTAAATACGTATTTGATAATATGTGTGTGATGAGGTATCATCTAGATGGTGATTGTGCAGTATACTTAACAAGAAAAAAAAAGATGAAAAAAGCAAAACAAATAACTGTTACCAAACGCAAGAAAATTTACATTTCTACTTATCTATATAATTTTCATGTGTTTACTGATTCTAAGATTTATTATCTATGCATTTGTTATCGTCACTTTTACTTAGCCCAGCCAGTGTGCTTTTCAAGGTGGACAACAATTTTGCCGGGACTTTGTTCGGTATAGTGCAAAGTATTTTGAAATAAAGAAGAACTTAAAAAGAGTTTCAGTAAGTTAAAAACATACAGATCGGTCGAAAATTAAATATTTGACTGATTGATCACAGTTATGAGTTGTATTTTATTTAATTTTCGATTTTTCCGTTGTCAAACATACAACATCGAATTTTCACATCAAGTAAAGAATGGCAGCTATCTGTAATCATTATTGTTCAAAGCCTTCTAGGCAGCGATACAAAATCTGGAGAAAAATACGCTAAGAAAAAGTTCCCAAGCTAAAAAAAACTATGCAGATCGATAGAAGATTAAATTTTCTTGCGTTTGGTGAAGTTATAATAACTATAGTTATAATAACTATAATTTATTTGTTGTAAATTTGTTTTTTCACCCCTTTTTTTGTTAACTATACTGCACAATCAGAATTTAGATTATTTACATGTTTCGAATTGGTTGTTATCATTTTCACGTTTCGATTGTTGTAATCCAAGAGTTAAATCTTTTTTTATTCACTCTAAATGAGGTAATATTGCCACTGGAGCACAAGTGGCTACTGTGGTAGGGGCAACATTTATAAGGGCCAACCTGAGTGGGGAGTTGGGCAACAAGATGTTTGTTCACATTACATTTAAATTTCTGCATGTTGGTACTGTCGGGGAAACAGGGAGCAGGAAGGGAATTCCAAAGAAAAAGCGATCCGAAGAAAGAAGCTATTAGAGTAGAAAATCTAACGGTATCTAGGGACCTCTACACTGAAGGGGTGGCATTTAGCAACTAGTTGAGTGGGTTGGGGTATTCATGTTGTTTTTTGGGAGTGGGTGGGTGCAAGCGCAGTAAGTTCATTGGAGCACATTCTGTGGAAGTAGTTGTAAAACAAGCACAGAAATGCAACTCTGTGGTGATGCTACAGGGACTGGAGATTGGCGTACAGTGTAGAACCTTAGTAATCTATCCCTAACCTTAACCTAAGCAATCTATTCCTAACCTAACCAATCTATCCCTATCCCTAACCCAAGCAATCTATCCCTAACCTAAGCAATCTATCCCTAACCCTAACATAAGCAATCTATTCCTAACCTAAGCACCCTAACCCTAACCTAAGCAATCTATCCCTAACCTAAGCACCCTATTCCTAACCCTAACCTAAGCAATCTATCTCTAACCCTAACCTAAGCAATCTATCCCTAACCCAAGCAATCTATCTCTAACCCTAACCTAAGCAATCTATCTCTAACCCTAACCTAAGCAATCTATCCTTAACCCTAACCTAAGCAATCTATCCCTATCCCTAACCTAAGCAATCTATATGACTGGATTAAATAAATGGTTTAGTTTTTTCATTACTTCTTTCATAGATATTTCAATTTTGTAATTATGGAGATATGATTTGTGCTTTCTGATCAGTTAGCCACGAGAAGGCCAGGCTGCCTAACTAATGCACGTCACTCAGATCAACCACCAAACGAAACCCACTTTTAGCCACAGACTTACTTCCAAATAATAATCATAATATGAACTCTGCCAGCCTTACAAACTAACTCTTATTCCTATCTACGAACATACGAACTTTTGAATAACATTCTCCTCTTATGGATTTTTTATACCTTTTTTCCTCGTTCAGATTTATGAACTTTTAATAACCTTTTTCTCAATCAGATTTATGGACTCAATATAACATTTTCTTTGTCTGGACCCAAGGACTTTCAATATCAACTTTCAATATGAACATTTAACATCTTAATTATTAACACCTGTTTTTTACTTATTGAACGGAGGATCAATAAAGTATAATATATTATGTATCGATTATTATGTAACCAATTTACTTATGACGGAATATATTTTCACTACAGAATTATACTTTATACAATTACAATATATACAGGGTAATCATCATCTATTTAAAAAATTTTTTAAATATCAATACTGTATTTTTGATAACAAAACTTATACGTAATGAACAATATATATTAAAAATGTATGTTATTCAACCGAATATCTCCGATGTGCCACACATTTCTGCAAACAGCTCAGAAATGATCGCATCACATTTTCCAAAATTTATGAAGTTATTTTCAAACTTCTTCAATAAATGATTTTGATTGCCAGATGAACATGCAGTTAGATACACGTTGTTTGAAATTTAATTACATCAGGCGTTGTTTGAAATTTAATTACATCAGGCGTTGTTTGAAATTTAATTACATCAGGCGTTGTTTGAAATTTAATTACATCAGGCGTTGTTTGAAATTTAATTACATCAGGCGTTGTTTGAAATTTAATTACATCAGGCGTTGTTTGAAATTTAATTACATCAGGCGTTGTTTGAAATTTAATTACATCAGACGTTGTTTGAAATTTAATTACATCAGACGTTGTTTGAAATTTAATTACATCAGACGTTGTTTGAAATTTAATTACATCAGACGTTGTTTGAAATTTAATTACATCAGACGTTGTTTGAAATTTAATTACATCAGACGTTGTTTGAAATTTAATTACATCAGACGTTGTTTGAAATTTAATTACATCAGACGTTGTTTGAAATTTAATTACATCAGACGAGTGTACGTTTAACAGGGCAGTTAACTGACACAATTGCCGTGTCTGGGCAGCAGAACAGCCAGAAACATTTCTTGTGAATTGGTTTGGTCTGGGGCATATCAACCATCTATGGGTTATTTAATGCCGAATAAAGTTGCCAAATATAATTCTATAAGTAGGATAATTATTTATATTCCTAGAATAGATTGCTCTCAGAATACATTGCTCTTAGAATACATTGCACTACTTTTGGAAAACATCTTAGAAAGAAATTTCACAGAGGGTACAATCATTACTCAAGAACAGAAAAACAGGGACCCCCAAAGAAGCACCTCACCAGTGACACTACTTCCAGAATACATTGCTCTTAGAAAACATTACTCTTTAAAAAGAATTACTCCTTGGCATTGGTAATCTTTGTTCTCAGCACAATTGACCCTCAGCCACCGTCTTCTAGTATCTATTTGGGAAGAAAATAAAAAGGAGGAATAAGGTTTTGATTTCTAGAAGAATCAGATTGAATAGTAAGGTTAGAAATGAACTCATAGATACTAGAGCATGACATTACCAGCCGATTGATTGAAGCGAGCATCTCCGATCTCCCAGCTAGCCGAAATAAGGGCCGACAAAGATTCCGTCCTAAGACATCATGGGTCACCACTCATAGTCTACAGGTGGCCCTGTTTATTTTTAATTTTTTTTTTTTTGGGGGGGGGGGGTTAACCCTCTGCATTGGGTTGCAGTCGGCGAATTTGTGGCTCTGCCAACAGGAACGACGAAACGTTACGAACATGGCAACAATCACAAATGGGGCAACAAGTAAGTAACAATAAAAATCGTAGAAAAAATCTTTAAAAAATAAATTAAGGTGAAAAGTATAACATAAAAAAAACTACAAACAAAAAAAAATCAAAGAATAATAACAAAAGCAAATATATTAAATTGTGCAGAAAAAAATAATATTTTTTTTTACATTTCTTTTTCAGATTGTTGACCTGTTACCTGTAAGTATTGCGTACATCAGAAGTGCAGTGGAATTACTGTGTGGAAGACAATGGAGATGGATGAGAGCTCAGATGTGGAGAAAGTATATCTGAATGGTAAAACTATTGGGGTTCTCAAGAAGTTTTGTTACTTTGGTGATACCATTGGAGCACAGGGTGGAGTAGGTGCTAGTGTGATTGCAAAAATTAGGAGTGGATGGAATAAGTTTAAGGCACTTCTGCCACTACTAACCAGCAGAGCGTTACCACTGTCGACCAAAGAAGGAATCTATCAGACATGTGTGCACAGTGTGATGATGTATGAAAGTGAAATCTGACCAGTGAGGGTTGAGGACATGCGTTGCATGGAGAGAAATGATATGATAGATGTGTAATGTGAGTCTTAAAGACCGGCTTAGTTCTAATGACCTTAGAGAAAGATTAAATCTAGACGGTACAGGGAGATGTGTGCAAAAAGTAGACTTTGATGGTATGGCAATGTTGAAAGAATGGATGAGAGTTCTTGGATTAGTAGGTGTAGAACAGTGGAGGTAGCAGGGTCAGTTCACAGAGTAACATGGGAGCAAGTGATAAAAATGGACTTGAGGGAAAGAGGGATAAATAAAGACCTATTCAGAGATAGATTATTTTGGAAGTCAATTTCTTAAAGCCGTCCAACGCATGCCAACATGTAATTTGATTGGCTCCATCCTTTCTTCTTCTCTGCATCCTCTCTCTCACAGACGTGATGTTGCTAGTCTCAGACTTTTCTATAAATACTATCATGGCATGTGTTCTTCAGAATTGTCTGATCTATTTTCTGCTTCCTTTGTTCCAGCTCGGTCTAGTGGTCTCCATCAATTCGCAGTTTTCATACCTCATTGTAATACAGCTTCCTATCCCAGTAACTTCTTTCCTAGAACTGCAGGCTTGTGGAACTCTCTTCCTGCTGACTGTTTTCCTCCTACCTATAGCCTTGGTCTTTTCAAAACTAAGGCCAAATGGGGTGTCCTGTCTTTGCGATAATCATCTTTCGTTTTTGTTAGCTCCTTACATCAAGTGGATTCATGCCTTGTCTAGAGTGATTTCCATTAAAAAAAAACGGACGTTAAACTGATGATGATGATGATGTGAACACTCATCAACAAATAAAGCAATTTACATGGAACAAATAAAGTATACCATGACATTTTGCATAAACCAGATGCTTACGATAAAGCTCTTCAGATTTTCTTCTCTATATTTACTTATACTTACAACAGTGTTCACCTCACATCCAGTGGCGTGTAGAAGGGGAGAGGCGACAGGGCAGTAGCCCCGGGCATCCATATTGAAAAGAGGGAGCAAGAGTACAATAAGGACCCAGTTCATTAAGACAACACGCGGAACATGTTCCGGAAGTCACCGGCGTCTTCCGGTTGACCTCGCAATACACTTTTTCTTAAAATACACAACACAAAATATAGAATGTTCTGCGTTTAAAATTTGTTTTTTTTTAGTAAATAAAAGTAAAACAAAAAAAAACGATAAATTGTTTCGTTTATTGCAAAACGAAAGATTACAAGTCAGCCGATTTTTAAAAAAGCGTATATATTTCGTTTATTTTATTTACAAGTTGTTTTGTAAATAGCGACCACGTGTATTGCGAGGTCAACCGGAAGACGCCGGTGACTTCCGGAATATGTTCCGCGTGTTGTGTTAATGAACTGGGGTCCTTATTGTACTCTTGATCCGAAGAGAGTATTCAATCATATTCAAACTATCTCCCTTTCTCATAATTCTTTTCAGTACTAGGATTTATACTTAAGTCTTTGGGGCATATAATCAAAGAGTTGGCCCCAAGCATCACCAGACCTCTGCATGCCACTGCCTACACCATGTCCTGAGCGAGGTCACAAGATATGGTCAGCTAATCGCGATTACCCCATCAAAAGATCGACCATTAGTAAATCTGAGAGCTCATCCAAGACCACCCCCCTGATGGTTGTCGCTTACGTTCTTAGCTGCCGACTGTCACAAGTTAATTCCGCTTCTTGCCTACGAGCTGAAATGTCCTAACCATCAAAGATGACGCTGCAACAAAACGGATGGCAGAGACTTCAGATTGAGGCATTGCTTGCTAGTTGCTTGTAACTACAAATTGATTACTGATAAAATACCAGTTATCTGCCCTTGTTTTATTTGGTTGTTTTTGTTGTTTTGTTTTACGGCATATCAACCCTTTTTTCAGGTTATTTAATGCCAAATCCGGTCATTTTGGTAAAAGTTTTTATGATTCAAGTGTTTTATATCTTCAAATACTTATTCATAGTGTTTAGTTTTGTTGTTTTGTTTTATGGGATATCAACTCTTTTTCGGGTTATTTAATGCCAAATCCGGTCATTTTGGTAAAAGTTTTTATGATTCAAGTTCTTTATATCTTCAAATATTTATTCATGGTGTTTGGTTTAGCTGTTTTGTAGAGGAAACTTGAAGAACATGATTGAGTTTTGCAAAGGAAAAGGCAACAAAAAAAATAATATCAATGTTTGGTGCATTTCAGGTCAGGAAGCCGGTATCTTCAGATAGCCTGATCTAGTAACACCAGGATGTTCTCTTTTGCTTCCAGTTGCTTATATGCACGTTTTTTTTAGTTTTTTAATTTTAGTTTTAGTATTAGATCACCATAATATTATTAATTTTTATATTCATTAATTTTTTATATGGACCCTTTAGTTTAATATAGATGTTAATTATATGCAATGACAACTTTAGATAATGATAATTATTAATTCCTTCAATTTTAATTATTTAAGTTAAAATAATTTTCTTAGTTCATTTATACATATTGTAATTTAACTGTTTTCATTTTTACATTTAATTTTTTTTTAATTTTTAATTCACAACCGTTTTTGTCTCCAGGGCAGCAGAGAATTCCACGGTATCATTAAACTACTGACTGAAGAGTGGACTACATATAGTATTCAATTTCCTGTGAAATCGCAGGTATTGATGGCTGATCGAATTATTGTATAGTAGTATATGTAACAAGCCTCTGTATGTAACTCGATGTGGCGAGTGTAAAATGCAGTAAATTTGGGCAATTTGGGGCATTTTTGACCCCCAGTGTACCCCCTGGGGGTGCGAACCAGAATTTTTCTGAGGTCAAGGATGCTCATTTTATATCCAGAACAATTGCCTCTACATTTTGGCCAAATTTCAGAAAAATTGAATGGATGGATCAAACGTTATGGGAGAAAAGGATCATTTTTTGCCATTTTGGGCCCTTTTGACCCCCTGGGGGGTTAACCAGATTTTTTTTCAAAAATCGGAGAATGTCACCTGACAAAAGTTACAACTTCATGCAAAATTTCAGAGAAATTCAATGGATGGTTGCGGAGAAAAATCCGGACGGACGGAAATGCCTCAAAACATAGGTCTCCCGATTTTATAAATCGAGAGACCAATAAATACATTATGCTCTTATATTATTAGATCACCATAATATTATTAATTTTTATATTCTTTAATTTTGTATATGGACACTTTAATTGGTCTGTTTATCCGTTGAAGTTGAAGTCAGTTAAAGGCTGGTCCAACTTTGGCGTTCTGTAGGTCCGGTTCGCTGCCCCATCAGAGTCAGGGTACAACGCCCCATCAGAGTCAGGGTACAACGCCCCATCAGAGTCAGGGTACAACGCCCCATCAGAGTCAGGGTACAACAAGCAGTATTCGGATTCAGTTCTATATGCTACAAGTATACACTCGACCATTTGTAAACATGCAAGAATAGTGGAAACAAACAAATCAAACATTTCTACTTGTTTACTTTGGTTAAAATGAATTGGAACAAATACATAGAAGACATTGCCTAGTCTGCTGCAAAGAAGATGGACTCCCACTACCGTGCTAGAAATCTTTTTCACACCTGTCAGTATCCTATATCTCTACAAAGTCACTATCCGCCCATGCATGTAGTATTGTTACCGCATCTGGGCTGGTGCACCAACCACTAATCTCTCATTTTTAGACAAGGTCCAAAAAGAGCCTCTAATCTAATGTCCCACACTGTCTACACAGGTCCAGCCCCTGTCCCATCGCCGCAATGTTGCATCCCTGTGCTTGTTTTACAAGTACTTCAACAGAATGTGCTCCGCCGAACTTGCTACACTTGTGCCCCCTCAACATAAATACCCCCAACCAACCCGACAAACATCAAAATCCTACCTCTTCACTGTAAAGGTCACTAGATTCTGGAAAACTTCCTACTCTAAAAGCTTTTTTCCTTAAACTGTTTGCCTTTGGAATTCTCTCCCTTCTCCCTGTTTCCTTGATTGTACCAACGTGCAGAAATTTAAAACATCTTGCCGCACAACTCCCCACTTAGGATGCCTTTATAAATCTGACCCCTAATTCACAAATCTGACCCCTAAATCTTAGTGGCAATGTGTCCTTGTTTGTGGTGAATATATAAAAAAATAAAAATAAAAAAGTTTTATTTCCATTTCAAAATTTGAACCTTAAAAACGTCATTACTTTCTGGACAACAAAATATTTCAATCCAATTTGGATGGCTGATAAAAACAAAACCTTTTTTGTTGTAGCTCAAAAGTAAAAAGATTATTCATATTTTAACAAGAATATAAGTCAGTCGTCATACTGGATACTTCTGCCTAACAACTTGAAAGTTGAAATTGTGTAAAAAATGTCAAACTTGACTGAATTTTTCAATGTCAAGGTCATAAGATGCAGGACTTCATTGGCTACAATATGGACCAAGTAGCAAGTCTCTACGATAAACAGAACCAAAGTTAACGCCTCGGTCAGTGAAGGGGTGAGATCCTTCTCGACTGAGGTAATTTTGATTTTTGTCCCAATCCGAAATGAACCTTTTTTGGGGAACTGGATTTTTCCACATTAATACCAACCGTGTGTCTAATTTTACCCCATGCGGAAGCAAGTAAATAGGAAGAGTTTGAGTTTAAAGATGAACAATATATTGCGATTCATCATCGATCATTGGCAATGATTAGATATCACCATGTCCGATTGTGTATTTTAATAATTGTTTGTGTGAATGTACACTTCACAATAGCAGTAAATCAAATACACCAATCTAAAATGGTGGCAAATTTAGGATTAATTTTTCGGTGAACAGCTCCATAAGTCGAGAGAGGTTTTCAAGTGGATTTCTAAGGCTGTTTTACATTGACTAATGGCTGAAACAATACAAGGGGAAAAAAGAATATTTCTTAGGTTGATCAGGCATTTTTAAACTTCAGAATTCAGAGTTTGGGCGAAATAATAATTATAGTTTGGTTTGGTAGTTGTTTTTTTTTCTGAAATACTAAAAAAAAGGCTTCCACATCCGAGTGGAGAAAGCTTGTCAAGATGTAGGACTTTTTCTAAACGCACGGAAAACAAAATATATGCATCTTAATCCATCTATAGACGGCTCTGAAATCGGATGTATTAATGACTTAAAGTACTTGGGCGGACACTCTGACACCGAACATGATATTAATGTAAGGATTGCACAGTCATGGAGTGTCCTTTATTCATTGCGGAAAGTGTGGAAGTCTCCAATCAGGAAGAAAACCAAAACCAAAGCCTTCTGTATGGCTCGGAATCGTGGACGCTGAACATGGCGCATAAAAAGCGACTTAATAGTACGTATACCAGAATGCTACGAGCCGCTTACAACAACTGGAAGTGTCATCCCACGAACAAGTCACAAGGTGCAGCATCTTTTCGATCTTGGGAATCTTTATGTAAAACTCGGAAACCTATACAGAATTTTGAACTGAACCCTTTATTAAATCCATGGAGGTAGATTGTTCTCGTTCCGTCAGCCATGATCGGGTAGAAGTGTTAATTATTACGTTATTCTTAGTTATTATCGCCTGCAGTAAGGATTGAACCTTCAACCTCCAGAAGACTGTCACTTAGAACTACTGATGGGACAATTCCAATACAATTCCCGATTCCGATTCTTTTAAAATCTCTAAATATTTAGCTATAGTGTTGTTGTTGTTTTTAAATTTTTGGATTAACTTAAAACCCCATGTGATATGTGCATATATTTTCACAAACGTAAATATACACTTGGGTGATCTATAGATTTTAGTTTTTTGGTGGTTTAAAATCAATAAATATTTATCATTTTATCATTAGTACCAACAATGGAAAATCGGAAAATAGGCACAAATTTTTCCGATTTCGATACCCCAAAAGTTCTAATTTTTTTGATTCTCAATTCCAATTAATCGTCCCAACACTACTTAGAACTGATTGTTAATCAACACTTTTATCCGTTGTGCCACGAGTCCATGCAGACAATTCTACTATGAATTTTAGGAATTTTAAATCTAATCTTGTGACAGTCTTCTGGAGGTTGAAGGTTCAATCCTCACTACAGGCGATAATAACTAAGAATAACATAATAATTAACACTTCTACCCGATCATGGCTGACGGAACGAGAACAATCTACCCTATGGATTAAATAAAGGGTGTAGTTTGAAATTCCGTATAGGTTGCTGAGTTCGACATCAAGATTCCCAAGATCGAAAAAATGCACCTGAAGAAGGTTCGAGGTTACATCGGCTGAAACGTTGTGAAAATAACAACCAAGATGAGAATAGTAATCGGAATAATCCAAAATATCAATCCTCATCTGGAAAATTCCGAAACAGGAATGTTTGACATGTATAATGTTACCGAGCATAACGAAATTTTAAAGGACTCAGTTTTATTATCATCTTCAATTAAATTCTGACCATACTCTTCTGATGAATGTTAATTGAGAAAAGATCCTAGGAGACAATTTACTTTAAATGAACCCTTGGACGTGTGGATAAAGTGTTCGTTTACAGTTCCAATATTTTATGCCATCTTTCAGGGTTCAAATCTCACATTAGACAATCGTTTTTTTTTTAACGTTTTTTTTCATATTTAGCGATTCTTTTAATGTTACTTATAGTGAATAATTAACTCAATCAGTTAATTATTGTGAATAACAAAAACAAAGATGAAATACCTGTGCTGTTTCCAACCCAGGGTGAGGTAGCACCAAAAAACAACGATAAACGCACACACAAAAAAACCAAAAAAAACAACGATAAACACACACACAAAAAAACAAAAAAAACGATAAACGCACAAAAAAAGAAAATAAAACACAAAAAAACACAAAAAAAACAAAAAAAACAACGATAAACGCACACACAAAAAAAAACAACAATAAATGCACACACAAAAAAACAAAAAAAAACGATAAACGCACAAAAAAGAAAAAAAACACAAAAAAAAACACTACCATCTGCAAGAGCATTTCAGTTGTTGCTAACCTTTTCTTTTCATACGATGAATGTGTAATGTGAGTATTAAAGAAAGGCTTAGATCTGATGACCTCAAAGGAAGGTTAAATCTGGAGATGTGTTCAAAACACAGCGATGTGAGTGGCTAATGGCAAAAAATATCTGAAATCGAGATGAATTTTTCAACCTGTTAGCCCCCCCCCCCCTTCTCAATTTTCCAACCTAGGGAACCAGGATGTTCCCTCATAATCATCTAAAAAAAAGTAGAATCTCACATTTGGAGGGGCGAGGGGGTGTAGCAAAGAGTGTTAATCTACAATACTTTTTTTTCATACTGAAAATATCAACTGATATGTTTTAAAAGAGACAGGAAGAGATTCATAGATGAAACAAAAGTTTTCTACCCCCCTCCCCCCCCATGAATAGTTTGAAGCATGGCAAAATTAATAGTTTCTGAGAGAGGGGAAAGGGAGGCAAAGCGAGGTAAGACAAAACGTGACGGAGAGAGGAAGAGAAAAAAAAAACAGGAAAAGAGAAAGACAGAAAAAGCAAGAGAGAGGAAGAAAGAGAAATAAAATCGAGCCAAATGGGGAAAAATAAGGACGCAAAGCTTTAGCGATTTGGCCTTTTCTTAAAAACAAAGAAGCAAAATTCCGCTTTTTCTGAATTACAAAAAGTGGAATTCCATTAAAAAGCGGCGAACTAACATTTCTTCGAACAGGAGCTTTCAATGGTATTGGCCACGTTGAGAGAATGGAGGAGAGTTCTTGGATTAGTAAATGTAGAACAGTTGAGGTAGCAGGATCGGTTTGCAGGAGAAGGCGACAAAAAATATGTGAGGAAGTGATAAGGATAGACTTTCAATGTGAACATACGATCGAAGTCTATTCTTCTGCACATATCTCTATATACTGTCTAGATTTTATCTTCCTCTGAGGTCATCAGATCTAAGCGTTTCCTTAAGACTCACCATTACACACCCATCATATCATTCTCATATCATTTCTCTCCATGCAACGCATGTCCTCAATGCTCATTATGTTCTCATGTCAACGCATGTTCTCAAAACACATTATATCTGTAATCTTTGCAGATTAGAAAATATGTAAAAATAAAATTAGAAATAAACAAAATAAAACGCTGACATAATTTAAGCATTTCAAAACTTAAGACAAAAAAGAAAATATTTAAAACGCCTTCATCATGAACTTACATATTGCTCCATGTTATTTTTCGTATAATTCATGTGAAATATTTTTATTTAAATAAATAATAATATCTAAATAAGAAGGGTTATTATCAGGAGAAAAGAGAGCAACATAGTTCATATATTTTCAACCAGGAAAAAGTATATATCTGCAAATATAATATATATATATATATATATATATAAATTCCCATTAACTCGAGGTTGTGAGAATATTCTTTCTGCCTACACAAAGACAGTCACTGCATATTAGTAATTACAGCTTGTAATATTTTCAGGTGATGTTCAGACTGTGCTCTGTGCAGTACAGAAAACTTGTCACTGTAAGCTTTGGCACAGGGCAAAATCTTCACCAAATGCTCCCTTAATAAATAAACATATTTCTCATGTATCATATTAAAATAGCATCATCAAAATACAAATTCAAGAAAATGTCTAAAATATTTTCTTTTTTGTCTACCGTAACTTTTGAAATGCTACAATAACGTTGCCTCATCGAAGAAGCAGCTTTCCAGTGAGATTGGTCTCTATATCAATGTTGGAAAAACAGAATTTATCAGATACAACCAAGAATGAGAAATTAAGCTGAAAAAAAAATACAAAAACATTAAGTCTGTCCAGAAATTTGTATACCCCAGCAGGAACATCCAGTCAGCGGAAAGAAACATCAAAATCCGCAAAGGTAAGGCCTGGGATGTCCTTGATGGACTGCCCACTATCCGAAAGTCCACCATCATCATTATATTTGGTTTAAAAGCAGTTTTACATGCTAGCATGTGTTGGACAGCTTTTAGAATTTAACTTATCTCTGGCCAGGTCGTTTGTCATCCCTCTTTCTCTCAAGTCCATCCTTATCACTTCCTCCCATGTTTTCCTTCTTTTTTTTAGGGCCACGGTAGAATTTGTCTTACGTCCACGGTTCGACAGCTTGGACAGTGACAGAACAGCAAGAAGCATCACTTGACGAAACACAAGGATGTTACGAGTTGCTTTGGACATGATCAGCTGGAGGAAACACCTAGATGGATACCTTCCTCCTATTTCGGTCTCGCTAAGAGAGAGAAGGCTTTCGCTTCCTTCTGGAGAAGTAAGTCAGGACTTGTGGGCGATATCTCCACATAAGTACGTTGACACACCGGTTCTCATTAGATCACCAAAGTTAAGCGACGTTGTGTCTGGTCCGTACTAGATGGGTGAACATTTTGGAATACCAGGCGTTGTATGTGGACACCTAGCTATGGGCAAATAGTGTCGCCAACCCGTAATGCCTAGCGTGGTGATTATGCCCCCTTGAATGACTGTCACTAATAAGGTGGAGTGAAATCAGGGAGGGGTTATTTTTTTATATACAGCATAATCACGGTGACACACCGGTTCCTGCTAAATCACCGAAGTTAAGCGACGTTTCACCTGGTCAGTGTCAGATGGGTGACCATTTGGGAATACCAGGTGCTTTATGTGGGAGGACGGCGACACCTCCCTGTAAGGTTTATTTTTTTGTATATACAGCATAATCACGTTGACACACCGGTTCTCATTAGATCACCGAAACTCCTCGGCCTAACATTCACAGGTAACAAGAATTGAAACCAATACATAGAAGATACTGCCAAGTCTGCTGCAAAGAAGGCAGGCTCCCTCTACCGGGCTAGAAAACTTCTCACACCTGTCAGGATCCTATATCTCTACAAAGCCACCATCCAGCCATGCATGGAGTAGCATTGCTGTTACATTTGGGCTGGTGCACTAACCGCTAGTCTCTCCTTTTTAGACAGAGTCCGAAAATGAGCCGCTAATCTAATAGGTCTCTCATTGTTTACCAAGCTCAAGCCCCATCGCCGCAATGTTACATCCCTTTGCTTGTTTTACAAGTACTCCAATGGAATGTGCTCCGACGAACTTGCTGCACTGGTGTCTCCTCAATGTAAATACCCCAGACCAACCTGTCAAGCAACAAAATCCCACCCCTTCACTGTAGAGATTCCCAGATGCCGGAAAGTTTTCTACTCTAATAGCTTCTTTCTTCGGACGGCTAGCCTTTGGAATTCCCTCTCTGCTGACTGTACCAACATGCAGGAATTTAAATGTAATGTGAACAAACATCTCGCTGCACAACTCCCCACTTAGGATGCTCCTATAAATATGGCCTATAATTCACAGTAGCCCCTTACATCTCAGTCGTATTGTGCCTTGTTTGGGATGAATTAAAATAAAAGAAAAAAAAGTGACGTTAAGTCTGGTGACCATTTGGGAATACCAGGCGCTTTAAACAGATGGTTGGAGGGAACAAGTCAGGTGAATCGAAAAAGAATGCTCACCCTGATTGATTGAAATAAATAATAAAGAAATTAAATTGCAAAGAGTTTATCCAGAATTGGTCCATTACTGGACGAATGGGAATATCTCATGGCCATCCCTACTACAGGCCAGGCAATCGTGCAACTGGGGTCTTTTACTGGGGGCCATGTGAATTTTCTTAAATATTCGATATAGAAGTTGCAAACAAAGGTAAAATTCATCTGTGATATTAGTTTGATGTTTTTATGTGTTTTACATACCAAATAATAAGAACCACAATGAGCTAATTGATAAATTTTACAATTGACAAATTCCTATAAATGAAGAGACAGGTAATTTTGAATAAACAAAGACAAATGCATATTTCAATAAAGAATTTTTATTTCAATGTTGGATTTTTTTTATAGATTTTGTACTTATGTCAAAAGATCATTACTTGTATATTGTGGTTAAAAAGAAAAAAAAGGATCCGCACCAGTTCATGATATAGTTTGCAACTTCTATATCGAATATTTAAGAAAATTCACATGCCCCCAGTAAAAGACCCCAGTTGCACGATTGCCTGGCCTGTAGTAGGGATGGCCATGGAATATCTACATTAATAAAAGTATCAGACAAACAAAAACTTGTCGAACTTCAACCGCTGTGAATAATTTTCATCTCTCCCTCTGTGTACCTAAAACTAAACGGAGCTTCCATGAGCAGAGTTTCTTTCCAAGAACTACCCATCTGTGGAACACAATACCACGGGACTGCTTCCCTGCTGACTACAACTGGTCATTTTCATGTTCAATGTTAACAAATTCTTGTTGAGCTGTCCTCTTACATAATCAAATTTTGCTCAGCTTGAACCATCCACCTGACAAACTCATAAACCCTTATCCTCGAGTGGCCTTTAAGCCTTGATAAGTGGTGACCCGTTAGTACATAAAAAAATAGAAAAAGATTTAGTGTGTGTGTTTTTCTCGCCTATATGTAACTTTGGATTCTCATCTATTTTACTCACTATTAATCAAATTTTTATTGAAATCAAAATAAAATAAGGGGCAAACCAAAAAAAAATGTTTTTAAAATCCTATTTTTCAAAAAATTGTGAACACGTCTATATTTTGAATTATTTTTCTCTCAGCTCTCCACCTGGGCAATGCCAGGTAAACACCAGCTAAACACTAGTTAGACGCATAAGAATGTTAATCTGACTTCAATTATTACTGCATATTGGAAGATTTTAAAATAAGGAGTCGGAGTCGGATATTTTGGAATTCTAGCCAGCAGAGCATTACTACTGTGGACCAAGAGAAGACTATTAGGTATGTGTATGCAGTGTGATGATGTATGGAAGTGAAACCTTGCCAATGAGGGTTGATGACGTGCGTTGTCTGGAGAGAAATGATATGAGAATGATACGATGGATGTGTAATGTAGGTGTTAAAGACAGGCTTAGAGCTGATGACCTCAGAGAGAGATTAAATCTGGACGGTATAAGATGTGTGCAGAAGAGGAGACTTTAATGGTATGGCCACGTTGAAAGAACGTGTGAGAGTTCTTGGGTTAGTAGATGCAGAACAATTGAGATAGCAGAGTCAGTTCACAGTGGAAGGCCGAGGAAAACATGGGAAGAAGTGATAAAAATGGACCTGAATGAAAGAGGGCTGAATAAAAGACATTTGGAAGTGGATTTCTAAAAGCTGTCCAATGCATGATAGAATGTAAAACGGACGTTAAACTGATGATGATGATGATGATGATGATGATGATCTAGGGGTCGGAGTTGGACCTTCCGACTCTGCAACCCAGGTAACTACAGCTAGTTGTTTAGATTTTTCCGTTAAGCTTTCTTTCTGCTTTTAAAAATGAGATCTTTTTTTTTTTAATTTATCATTTGTATTATTATTATTATATAATATCCGAGCAACGCAGGGTATCCCTGCTGGTAAAATAAGAAAAAATGAAAAGCTTAAAAAATAATTTATAGGAAGAGTCAATTTTAAATGAAAATGATTTTTCATGTTAGCCGCTGAGATTAGGGAAGAGGAGTTGGGTCGGAGGAGTGTTTATACTTACATACACACATATTTTATTGTCGTTAGATTTTTATCTAAGACAAAAAAAAAGTTTTCAGGGTCAACACTTACTTTTTTCTGCAATGAGAGAGAGAAGAAGAGCGGCAATGTAGCAGTCAAGCGTTTACATATTAATAAGTGATAAAAGATATTTTAAGGTGGAGGTTTATCTGGGGGGGGGGGTGGAAAGAACCAAGGTTTTTATAGGAGGGGAAAGCTATTTGCATCGAAAATTACATTATGTCGGTCACATGTACACAAAAGGGAATTCGCTAACCATTCGCTGATTTCATTTCAAACAAGAAATTTGAATTATTTTAAAATTATTTCATAAATACATAATTCAACACTTGATAAAATATGATTTAAATTTTAAAATTTATGAAAATCTTTTTCAACCATCAAATTTAAAAAGCCTATATTAAGAACATCAGGAAGTTTAATCTGGTGTCCTTCTGGTTTTGCAGGCCGAGAGCAGGCTCAAAGAGCTTCATCGGATAGTAGCGATGGAGAGGCGCTCGTAGAATCAAGTCAATCCATGATAGTCCCCTGTGTTTCATGTCATTAATATTTCAAATTATTCAAACTACTATGATATTATTTCTTTGAAATGTTACCAAGTGAAATTTTAGAAATAATTTATTTTAAATTAAATTTTTTTTTAATTTTTGATAATTTACTATTTTTTTGGATTTTATCTTTTGAGCATTCAGATCAAATGTGCCTCAAGCACCCCAGAATTAGCAACAACCAAAAGGATTGTCTTACCACCGATTTTTTACTTTGATTTCCGGTTTAATTGCTTATAAATTACATATTTTTATAGCGACAAATCCAATATTTAAAAACATATTTTTGTAAAACATTCAATTTAGCAATGATTAATTAGTGTCTTTCTAATAATTGAAAAACAATCCATTCACATTATGTTGTGAAAGCAAACAATAACGTCCATACACAAGTTATTGAAATCACTATAAACGCTTTATTAAATTAATGGTAAAATCATCTTTTTCCAATCAAAATGGCGGACAATAAACTGTCTGCAGTTTTCAGATTTTTTCCGACATCACAAATGAGTAAGTTAACCCAAATAACTTGTTTTGGACTAATTTTCCAACTGTATTTCCTTTAAAAGAAATTAAGGTAAATTTTAAATTAGTCCAAAACAATTTCTTTTTATGGTTTACTTACTCATTTGTGAGGTTAGAAAACTGCCAACGATTTATTGTCTGCCATTTTGGTTGGAAAAAGACAATTTTATCAAATTAACGGTAAAAAAGAAACAGTCTACTTGATGACTACTTCCGGTTTTGAAATCTGAAATAGACAAGTGGTGTTTATAAAAATAAAATGTTACTCATTATATTTTAGGTCGGATCTTTTTTTTGGGGGTGGAAGCAATAATTTTTTATCATTTTTTAAAATTAACACATAAGAAAATAAAACTTTTTTTTATTATTGGAATGTTTTTTTGGGGTTTTAATATATTTAAAAAATATTTTATTTACCATTTTTTATAATTGGAATGTTTAAAAATTCCGCCCAAATCTAAGCGGTCGAAAATGATAAACACTGCTTGTCAATTTTCGATTTAAAAACTCGGAAGCTATCATCAAGTGGACGGTTTCTCTTTTATCAAATTAATGCTCATTTGTAGACGATTTCACTTCAGATTCCTATCTGAAGGAATTCCTGTGGCATGAAAGGCACACAGAAAATATATTTTTCAAATTGTGTGACACCATTTCTGCATAACATCGACTTATTTAAATGTTTTTTTATATTTATTTGTTTTATTTATTTTAGTAAATTATTTTATTAATAAAACTATGTATTTTTTCTTTTTTATTTACAAAACAAAATATTTTGTAAATAAACCCTTTTTTTAATAAAAAAAATCTGCAAAGGAAAAGTTATGCTGTAATTCAACCGGAAGTAAAAAAAACAAAAAAAAACGTTGTTACGGCAAAATGTGTCATGTTGGTCATTGCCCATTCTAGGGTGTCTCAAATCCATTTGATCCGAACATTTTATAGTATTGTGAACATTTTCCTCCCGATTAGTTTTTAACGTTTTTTTTTTGCTGGATATACTCTCTATGCTTAACATTTTGAACCCTTACTCTTTCATGTGCCAATTCCTTCCATATTTCTTTTCTGGATTACTTTCGGATGTGTCTTGATTTTGAATGTTTTCTGATGAGAGGGGACTGCTGTTGTTTAGAGTAAACCATCTGTATTACTTTTGTTTACATTCAGCTCCTCCAGAAAAAAGATTTTTGTTCCGAAACTTCTTATAAAATGATAAAATGATAATTTTAACATTTATATATATATATATATATCTTTATCTTTATCTATATAAGGTTAGGTATGTTTATATATTTGTATGTAAAGGATTCATTCCTAAACTGATTATGAATTTTGGAGCATAGCTGCTAGGCGCAAGGGTGGGTAATGTGGGTTATATTTAGTTTAATTTAGTTTTATGCAAAGGGGGCAAAGTCATTCATGAAAATTCAGATACCTTTGATTAGATATCAATTAATAAATATTCCCCAAATTTCAGCTTATTTGGAGTATTTTTAAGGGTTTTTAAGGAGCATAATATGGACACAACCTCCGATTTGAAAATTTAAATATTTCAGATTTGCATTAAATTTGATCTATAGTCATTAGACACCAAGTAAGCAAGTTTCCTTAAATTTCAATTTCTTCTTAAAACCCTTTAAGAATTAGCCTTAAATTTGAGAAATTTTCTAGAATCAAAATCATGTAATGGAATGGAATTTGCTCAAAATGGGAATAAGGACATAAGGTTTAGTATCATTATATCTTGATTTTAGTCTTCGTAAGGGGACATAAAAGTGGTGCAAAACTGTTCTGTTCAAGGAATTACTTTTATCTGTTCTGGGACGTTTATTCTTCTAGTATATATATATATATATATATATATATAAGAAAAATACCCGTCTACGGTCAAATTAATTTCTCGGACAGAACATAAACTTAATATATATATATATATATATATATATATATATATTAAGTTTATGTTAACTCTTATGATATATCTGCTTATATAGGCAATTTGAAAAGAGCGTTCATTCTGACATAGATATAATAATATCTATTCAGGTCGGTCTCAGGAAATCATTCTCCCAGGCATTACCTCCTCCTTTGGGAGGGTGAGTTGGTTTATAGCTGATCAACTATGGTACATGGGAATGCCGACATGGCCAATCATGGTTAATTTTATACCTATCCAGAGTGACCCCCCCCCCCCTTTAGGGGGGGGGGGGCTAGATTCTCACAATAAACTGACCTTGTGTCTAACTTTTCCACAGTAGGGGGTGGGAAGGTAAACAAAGTATATGAAAAAAAACAATTTTGGTATTTATTGAATTTATGGCACTGGGTTGATAAGAAATAATGCATGCAACTCCAAGAATGAAAATCAATGATTCTAATGTTATGTAATGAATGCACTGAGTAACGCTTGTGCCATACAAATGCAAACAAAAAGAAAACTATACAATTGATCTCTAAACATAATGCAAACATTGAGTCACAGAGTACACAAGCGAAATAAAAAAAAACATATTTAAAAGTGATTAGTCAGCGCTCATGCGTGAAAACAAAAAAAGGATGAAAAAAGAAAGAAACTAACACAAAAACACATCAGACGTCGAAATCCATATACGCTCAGTTATGCTTTAACTAGAGCACAGACCAACGAAGGTAGACTTTACGGATTCAATAAAAAGATTGAATTTTGTATTATTTGGACTACTATTCCTATCTTGGTTGTTACTTTCACAATGTTTCAGCCGATATAACCTCCGACCTACTTCAGCTGCATCTTTTCGAACTTGGGAATCTATACGTGATTTCGAACTGAACCCTTTATTTGATCCACGGAGGTAGATTGTTCTCGTCCCATCAGCCATGATGAGTAGAAGTGTTGAGTAATTTTTATTTCATTCGTAGTTATTATTATTATCGCCTTTAGTGAGAATTGAACCTTCAATCTTCAGAAGACTGTCACTAAGAACTGATTGCACTTTATCGGTTGTGCCACGGGTTCATGTGGACAATTCTAGTATGAATTTTGGGAGTTTTAAACCTAATCTCATTTTAGATGTGTAGTGGGACTAGTTATTACATACACACACATTATATATATAATTATTTGTTTATCTACATATACGTTTCATCCTTCCGGAATCGTCAGTGTAGAGATAATTATTGAAGCCGGTCGCAGGATTCGAAACCCTGGAACATATCATGTTTATAACTCAAATTCCGACGTCTTAACCCTCGCGGTCACCATGAACAACTACAATATTCAGTGAGAGTTTTAAACCTGTTGTAGGCAGCCGATGTCAACAGTGTTCAACTTATGAAGGAACATGCATTAAAGTTATGATTTTGACTGCTGTAGTAAAACTACTCACTAGTGCCCAGCCTAGATTGGGGGCGACAATATATATATATATATATAGTGATCAGTTAAATTCCAATGACCAAAATTCAGTCGTTGATCATATTTATTTTGCAATGACAGAATTATCAATGATTTTACAATCGTTTCATAACGATCCAGAGCAATTACACGCTGCTCATCAGAAACCTCAAGAAAAAACATTTATAAGAATGTTAGATCATGCAAAATGTTCAAGGATAAAATGGAAAACAGTCAACACGCACGCAATATATATATATATATATATATATATATATATATATATTTTACTGGTGTTCTAATCTATCATTTATTACTGTTTCCCATATTGTAGTAAATTATATACTGGGTTTACTTAGGAGGCCATTGTTGCCTAACATATGCACTGATTCTTTGCGATGTCTTACTCTCCACCATTCTCCTCTGTCTATAATTTTTATGAGTTCAAAAAGATGCACCTGAAGAAAGTCGGAGTTTACATCGGTTGAAATGTTATGAAAATCAAAACAAAGTGCAACAAGCCATGTAAAAGGACAGTCAGAAGATGCGTACATCTATATAGCATCTGAATGTTTTATCCACAATCATGATGAGAATAGTAATCCGAATAATCCAAATAATACATATTTTTTTACTGCTTCCATTTCGCCCCTTAATATAGTCGTAAGAAACTGAAATTTTAGAAAACCTCTCTGAATTAGTGTCTTATACATATTGTTCGAATTTCATTAAAATTGGATATATGTATTTAACGTTTTAAGAATCCCCCCCCCCCCCCCTAGCTCCTTTAGAGGGAGCAAAGAGATTCAGCACATTGAAGTGCACGTAGAGATTCGGGACAACTTCCATTGTCTTCCTTGGAAAATGTTATACATATGCTTTAAATTTCATTAAAATAGGATATATTTGAAGTTTTAAGAAGGGTCCTGCCCCCATAGCTTCTTTAGAGATTCAGGACCAGTTCCATTGTCTTCCCTAGAAAATTTTACACATAAATACACTTTTAGTTTTTATGTAGATACGCTAATCTCTCTTTCTATATGGAACACACTGAGATTTATAGATGTTCGCCTTGGACTTAAATATCATTTAAGCTGACAAATTAAACGTTGAATCTGACTAGTCAACTTTCATTTGCTATTGTTGTACCATGTTATTTGCAATAGACTAATGCAGTTTTCTAATATGTAGAAATTCTTAAATAGTTACCTTAAAAGAAAAATCAGCTAAGGGGAATAACTCTTATTCTTTTAGTAAGAGTTATCATTCCTTACTTGCATTCTTTTTTCATTCAAGGTTTATTGACAGTTACGTTTTCTCGTCGCTTTCTTTATTAAATAAAAGCAAAGATTCATTTGTAATTTATGATGGATTATTGACCTATACATTCTTTTTTTTATGCCTTGCTTCGTTCTTATTAAATCAAAACCAAATTTCTTTTGTTTTACTTATATTCATCCCAAAAACAAGGCACAATGCCACTGAGACGTAAGGGACTACTAATGGGTCATATTTACAGGTGCATCCTAAGTGGAGAGTTGTTCAGCGAGATGTTTGTTCACATTACATTTAAATTTCTGCATGCTGGTAGTTGGAGAAGCAGGGAGGGAATTCCAAAGGCAAGCAGTTTGAGGAAAGAAGGTATTAGAGCACTATTACGGCATCTGGGGACTTCTACAGTGAAGGGGTGGGAATTTGCTGATTGACGGGTTGGTCAGGGGTATTCATGTTGAGGAGGAACAAGTGCAGCAAGTTCGCCACTGCACATTCTATTAAAGTAATTGTAAAACAAGCACAGGGTTGCAACATTGCAGCGATGGGACAGTAGCTGGAGCTTGGTAGACAGTGTGGGGCCTATTAGAATAGCGGCTCTTTTTGGACCCTATTCAAGAGGGAGATACTAGTGGTTGGTGCACCAGCTCAAATGTGGCAACAATACTCCATGCATAGGCGAATTGTAGCTTTGTAGAGATATAGGATACTGGCGGGTGAGAGAAGTTTTCTAGCCCTGTAGAGGGAGACTACCTTCTTTGCAGCAGACTTGGCAGTATCTTCTATGTATTTGTTTTAATTCATAGATACTGAACATAACAGAAAAGTCGTGAGCATAGAAATATTTACGAAAAAAATTTATAGGTAAATAATCACAGGCAATGCGGAGTCGGCACAGCTCGTAAAGAATATTTTAAGATAAAATGATCGTTGTCTCCTTCTTCGCGAGCTTTCGAAAGAAAAGTATCCACACAATAGTTTCAACCCTGGCCTATGAGAAAATGAGTCGGACAATATCTATAACCCCCTTTGAGAATTATATCGTAGACCAGCTGTACGTAGCCGGCGTTGCCCGGGATGCGGTGAAGTCATTTTAGTTTTTAATTTTTATTTGTTTGCAGATTTTTTTAAACTTATACAGAAAAAAAAACTGTTAGTTTTAAGGTACACAACTCTCATTATATTCTTCAATTAAAAATATGAGTTATTTCCCTTTCTGATGTTTATTTGTTTCAGTCATAATTGAAAAATATTTTCATATTATCAGTTGCTCGGGTGGGGCTACATTATTTTTTAAATAAACTCTAGCTAAATACAATATTATAGTGCCAATAACATGGTACAGCAATAACAAATGAAAATTGGCTAGTCAAAATCAAAGTTTGATATGCCAGCTTAAATTTTATTTAGGTCCAACTTTCAAAATCTCACAAGATAACTTTATATGTTAGATAGACAGACTAAAAAGTAAAACATAACCTTCTTGATAAAGACAAATCAAGGTATAAAAAGAAAACAAGGTAAAAATTGATTTAAAAAAAAGAATTACCTTTGGCAAAATATTCGGAAATCTTGGAGGATTTGGATGAACTGCTAAGGGTATTCCTGTGGGTGAGACCATATACTGTGGGATCGAATGTGGAGCAAACATGGCCGTATAAGCCATGGGACCTGCTTGGGAGACTGGGGTCATGTTGTAACGGTTCGTGAGAGATGCAGTAGATGGGTGCAGGCTGCCATATAAGCTTCGATTTGGGACGTTCAATTCTGAATCCCCACGAGGCCCAATCAAGGAGGTAGCAGGCGATGGGCCCGGGGGATAAATGGAGTTAAAAGAATATTCAGATCGTTGGAAATCAAGGTTTTTCTTCATTTCTGTAAAAAAAATAGAAACCAGTAAAAAAGAGAAACAGTTTTCGTGATGACGGCTCCAGGTCTGAAAATTGGAAATATATAAACAGCGGTTATAAAAAAAACTGTTACCCATTATATTTTAGGTTGGACGTTTTTTGGGGGGGAGGGGGCAATTAATAATTAGTTTTTACCATTTTTTTAAATTATTAACACATAACCGGTTTTTATCATTGGAATTTTTCTATTACAAATAATCAAATCAAACTTTTTTTTATAATTGGAATGTTTTTTTTCTTGGGGAGGGGGGGGGGATATATTTTTTAAATAGTTTATTTTGAAAATATTTTTTAAATAGTTTAATTATGTTTTTTTTGTTTGATATTGAAAATATTTTTTCAATACTTTTTATTTTTTTAAATAATCCAATACTTTTTTATAAATAGAAATTTAACAAAATTTAAATATATTAAACATCATAGTAATAACGTATCCATTACAGAATATTCCCAAAGAAATTGTCTTTTATTCGACGGCGCCAGAGAAATTCCTGTAGATGACTGTGGAATCTAAGTGGTAAGAAAAGGATGAGGGAATGTTTTTTGATAAACACCGTTTGTAAATTTCAATTTCAAAACCAGTGTAGGACCATGCTGCCCTTCTTGATAATCCCCAACAACCCCAATATTGTTTTTGCGATGGTTTTCTTCGCTTTCTGTCATTCTTTTGATTCTGGCCGTGTTATCGTCGTCTCTCGTCTTAGTGATCGCCGAGGGTGCAAGCACTGGTTTATAAGTTCAGAAAAACAAAACAACACAGACTCACAAGAAAGAAAACAAACTCACAAGAAAGAACACAAACTCAAATACATTGTGCATGAGCCAGTTGTACTCTAGTTGTGTGTGAGACCGTCGTGGACTGTCGAGGACCCCATTGTTGGTACTCGAAGTCGTCAGCTCATCTCGGGTCTGCTATATATATATTTCAAAGGTATTAAAGTTGTTTACAACTGTTTCAAGACAATGTTTATTTTAAGTCATACAATGCAACATAAATTTTTTATGTTGCATTGTATGATTTAAAATAAACACTGCTTTGAAACAGCTGTAAACAACTTTAATACCTTTGTGTATACTCTTTATTTGGAATATCATTTGAAAATAATTTAAATTGTCAAAAATTTTCCCGTTCTGAACTACTCTACAATAAAAAAAAATGTTCTTTTTTTTTACCTCGAATAAGTTTCCGTAGGTAAGGGTCCAAATTTATCGTACAAGGCAAGAACTTCCGCAAATCGCCAACATTCAACAATGGAGTGTTTCGATTTGTACTTGCCAAAAACACTTCCAACTTCCGGACGTCTTTGTCAATCTCCAGTAAAGGTTCAACATCACGAGAGGTAGGAATCTTGTTAACTATTCTGTTACAAAGAAAAAACAAAAAAAAAAAAAAAGGTCATAATGAAATTTCAATAACTCGGTTACAAACTCAGAGATTTAATATTACGATACTTTTAGGAATAGGTCTATACGAAAATTTCAGTACATCAATTCCGAGTTTCACCGAAGACTTTTGAGACTGACGAATGTTAACGAACTTCATCGAACAAACCAAATGTATTATTAGCGTTGTTTTTTTGTTGTTTTTTTGCAAAGAAACTGTTGATTTTATCTTGTATTTAAGTGTATTCTGTAATGTTGTTTCGATACTTCTACACAATACAAACCAAACTTTTTTTTTTTTAACCCTAACCTAATTCTAACCTAAGTTTTAGGTTTCGTTTGGCAAAAGTCAATTTAGTTCGGTTCTAATTGATTGAAAAACAGTTGTCTGACAAAAAAAAGTAACATCATCTTTTTTATTTGTATATTTCGGTTAAAGTCGGAACTTTATTCAGCTTTCTCCATTCATAGTCAAAACTGCGAATCTCTGGATACCTATTCCTAAAAAGCACCAATATTATCTATACAATAATATGCTAGGCCATTTCATGTTTGTACATAAAATTAAAATTTGTATGTAAGATTAAATCTGAACAGCATAGGGAGATGTGTGCAGAAGAGTAGACTTTGATGGTATGGCCACATTGAAAGAATGGATTAGAGTTTTTGGGTTAGTAGATGTAGAACAGTTGAGGTAGCAGGTTTAGTTCACAGGAGAAGGCCAAGGAAAACATGGGAGGATGTGAAGAAAATGGACCTGAAGGAAAGGGGATAAATAAAGACCTGGCCAAAGTCAATTTCTTAAAGCCGTCCAACACATGCCAGCATGTAAAATGGACGTTAAACTGATGATGATGATGATTATTATTTTTATTATGATAATAAATTTTAAATAAATAAATATAGAAAATACATATTTGTTTTATTTATTAAAAGAATATTTAACTGACAATGACAATTATTTTTAATAGAATTGACCCTAACAGAAATTTATTATTTCAAAAACAATATTTTTATAACAGTGATTTAAACAGATTAATGTAGAAATCACCATGGAATTTCCAGAGACATGCTAGCTATCTATAATTATATTATATGAAAATTGAGTTAATGAACATTTGTTTCCCTAAAACTTTTTTCTTATATATGCATGTCACAATGTTTGTGAAGTTACGAATGAGGTTATGTTTGGAAAAAAAGTAACTTGTAATTCATCTAATTAGCCGTGATTTGCAATTAATTAACAAAATGACTTATCTCTCTCTAAATTTCTATTACTCTACACGTCTCTAACTGTAATATTGTTTTACCCCTTGCTCTTATTTTATATGCTATTTCTAACTCACTCAGATCTCTCTAACTCTTTATTAAAAAAAGTTAATCAATTTCTCATCGCTTTGCTTCCTCCTCCTCTTACTCAGCGAATAGATAATAGTACTACTATTTTGCTTTGAAGAAATTATTTTCAAACACTGTAACCAGTTTACAGAAAAAGACAATTTTAAATCATGCTTTCAAATTTAGTATACACATTTTTAAACAGTTTTGCTTCTATTCCAATTGTAATTGAATTTTTAACCATAAACAAAATAAGGATTATTATGTTGTGATAGATATGAAAGGGGAGGGGGGAATATAATCATCAGGTGAAGTTATCAGCTAGGTGTTACAGCGACAACTGTCGGCCAATGTTTTTCAACAACTGATTTTCTATAC
The DNA here is from genome assembly GCA_963556195.1 of Sepiola atlantica. Classification (NCBI taxonomy): domain Eukaryota; kingdom Metazoa; phylum Mollusca; class Cephalopoda; order Sepiida; family Sepiolidae; genus Sepiola; species Sepiola atlantica. The sequence continues at coordinate 50,170,612 of OY744548.1, forward strand.
AAGATGTTCACATGACCTTTGTTTTTATATCCGAAACCTCAAGTTTGATCAGATGTTTTGCTGAATTGGCAAGCCGAGAACAGACTTTGTGTTCTTTCAAAATTAATTTATGAAAAAAATGTTTGCCTCTTTAAAAAATGTACACAGGTAAAACTATATTTATTGACTTTTTACAAAATAAATGTAATTACTTCTTGAAGAAATAAGGCTCACTATATTTTTTCTTTAAGAAATGATTAACTTCAATTATAAAAATTGAAGTGAAAGAAAAACTATATATCAGCGGCACGAAGGGATCAAATGAATAAATAATTTAGTGATGATCTTAAAAAACATACTAATTTTTTTCACTAAATTAGAAATCTTAAAAAATGATTTTAATGCTTATGAAATTCTCTTTTTTTCTATTGTATTTATTTTTAAAAAATTAATTGGCTTTGCAAAGTCACTTTTTTCCTGAATCAAACAATCTAACCTCATCCCAAGGGATGACCCAACGGCTCATGATTTTTTCCTAGTAATCTAAATGAATAAATGTGAGTTTTTTCCATTTATCACTCCTATTACTCTTATTTAAATCATTAATACAACATTTTATTTACCTCCCCAGGAGGTTAGGCACAAGGCCAGTTTTATCTTACACCCACAAGGTAAGATGTGACCCAAGGTTGGGTCAAGAAAGTGGGACTTGAAAAGCCAGCGCCCGAGAAGGTGAGCACTCTGGCCATTAAAAATTGCCTGGGCAGCCCCGTCGGCATTCCCCGGTAGGGGCGCCTCAGGCAGTAAGCAATAAACTTACTCCTCCCCAAAGAGGGGAGGCAAAGCTTGGGAGGGTGGACCTCCTAGAACTGCACAGGACAGACCCATAGACCGACGTAAATCAAGCCCCGAAGGCCAAGACGATACCAGTTTATGGCGTGTATCAATGATACAACATAATATTTTGAAATACTGTATCTATAGTACAGATGAACGATTTAAAGACAGATCTTTGAATGCCTAATTTACATAACGATTTTTAAACAATACATAATAAATTAATGTTTGGTGTTATTAATTTGTAATTTTATTGTCCTATTTTTACTATATATATATGCAATAGTTTCATCGATATTAACAGTAATTAATTAAAGTGACTTAATAATAAAAAGGATAAACTGCTAAAAAAACATTCTTACATTAAACTAACAGGGATCATTACGAGGCATAAGCAAGATGAGAAAAAGGAGGGATAGGGTGGGTGGTTGGGTGGGTATGTGTGTGTCTTGTTTGCTCACTCTCTATTGTTAGCAACGCTTATTTTCTGTTTTTATCCCTTAGGAAAAACGTTTTGCATTTGTGTTTAAACGTTACTTTGCAGTCTTTTAGGGGTCTGATTTGATTTTCAACAAGTTGTCATCTGTTTTTAAATTGTAAGTTAAAAAAAAAAGAGCCCCCTCCCTACACACACCATCGCTCAGGCAAATTGATTCCTTCTTTCTTTTAATTTCATTAGTCTTATTTAAAAGATAAATAAATTTGTATCAAAATTACTAAAATGTTAATGTTTATCGATTTATACAAATAGATGCGAAAGTTTTAGTCTTGTGGTTGCAAGAAACTTATGAATGAAATGTTTATTATTTAAACTGTTGGTTTCAAGTATTTCAAGTAGCGAACTTTGTCAAGTGATAGCGAGCTGACAAAGCCAGCTAGTAGGTGATAAAAGAAAAAAAAACAACTTACTTTCTATATATAGATATAAGTGTTGTCGAGTCATCCATATTTTCTGTATCTTCAAATTCTAAAATTACCCAAGATATGTGATAAGCCCATTGTTCGACTAAATTAATCCAGGCGGCAAGCCGGTACCAACTAAACTCAATACTGTAAGCTCTCAACAGTCGACCTGAAAAATAAAGACAACAAAAAGAAATTAAATATTTATTTGATCATTAGCATTATCATTTGTTTGACGCCTTTTAGAAATTGACTTCCAAACTAACCTATGTCTGGCCAGGTCTTTATTTATCCCTCTTTTACTTCCTTATCACTTCCTCCCATGTTCTCCTTGGCCTCTTCCTGCTACTTCAACTGTTCTACATCAACTAACCCAAGAATTCTCATCCATTCTTTCAGCGTGGTCATACCACTGAAGTCTTCTGTTCTGCACATATTTCCCAATACTGTCCGGATTTAATCTTCCTCTGAGCTCATCAGAACTAAGCCTGTCTTTAAGACTCACATTACACATTTATCGTATCATTCTCATATCATTTCTCTCCATGCAACGCATACTCTCAACCCTCACTGGCCAGATTTCACTTCCATACATCATCACACTGTGTACACATGTCTGATAGACTCTTGCTTGATCGACAGTAGTAATGCTCTGCTGATTAGTAATGGCAGAAGTTTCCTGAACTAACTCCATCCACTCCTAATTCTTGCAACAACACTAGCACCTGCTCCATCCTGTGCTCCAATTGTATCACCAAGGTAAAAACAACTTCTCAACACCCTCAATAGCTTCGCCATCCAGATATACTTTCTCCACATCTGAGTTCTCATCCATCGCCATTGCCTTACAATTCTTGCACACAAACTTGTTATTATCTCTCAACCTACCAGTAATTCCACTGTCATTCTTGTGTACCCAATGCTTACAAGTATCACGAAAAATTGCACCCGACTCCCTTTCCACAAACTGAGCAGGTGAACTTTTCTCTTTTTCTGGGGGCTTTCAACACTGCAACCATTTATCATTACTTTGGTAACATTCACTCTCAGACCTTTACTTTCAATAGGATTCCTTTTCTTAACAAGTAGGTCATCCATTGTTTCACAGACAAGTACGCTGATGATTTAGTAATCATCAGCGTACAGCATCTCTTCCAGACAACCCGTACGGAACTCCCTGGACAATGTTTCTAAAACACAAATGAAAAGCAACGGACACAGAACAGAATCCAGATGTGCTCCTACTTTAACATTAAAGCTGTCACTAAATGTGCTGTTAATTTTAACACAACTTTGAGCATTTCTGTACATTGCTTGAGCAACCTTCACCAACCCCTCATTTGTCCCTAGTTTATGCAAAGCCTGTCAGACAACCTCGCTTGGCACTCTGTCAAAAGCTTTCTCCAGATCCACATAGGCAAAATACGGGTCCTTCTTCTTACCAAGGTATTTCTCTTGCATTTGTCTCAAGATAAATATAGCACAAGTGATACTTTGCCCAGACATAAAACCAAACTGCATTTTATCTATGCTTATCTGACTTCTTATTTGCTGCTCAATTATTGTCTCAATCACTTTCAGGACCTGATCCATCAATTTTAAGCCTCTGTAATTACCTCTATCTAGTGCTTCTCCATTACCCTTGTGACAGTTCACAATTGTACTAAATTCCCAGTCTTTTGGGATAACCCCTTCTTTTCTGATCATCTCAATGTGTGTTTCATCCGCAGCCTTCAACATTTCTACAACAACGCCTGAGGGTCCTCTAGCCGTACCCTTCTTTATCTTACTCACAGCTTCCCGTACCATTCCTTTCTCAATTCTTATCGCTGGACCAGATACTGCTTCTACCCCCATTTACCAAAAAATAAAAAAGGTAAAAAAAAAAGAAGGGTACTTGTAATGAATGGGTATCCTGAGGAATTCAGTACTTATGGAGTCAGTCCTGATTATTGACGGAGAATCAGTACCGGAAATGGCTGAAGCAGTTTATGATTTAAAAAGCAACTTTTTTTCTAGTTTTTGTTGAAGTTTTTTCAACTTTATTTTTATGAGGGGTTAAAAAATTTTTGACCCTAATCTTTCGCATACTTAGTGTCATCTGCCATTTTACAGTTTTTTTCGCGGCTTTCAAAAACTCTGGACATTTCTGGAACTGACCTGAGATTCTCCGTCAAAGTACTGAAATCCTCTGGATACCTATTCCTTACAAGTATCAAAAAAAAGGTTAAACATAAATATTGAAAGAAGAACTTAAATACTTACCAGTGACAGCAACTATATTGAGCAGTCTTCTCATACTGCGGGGATTGATATCACTAAAATAATCATTTTTGACCAGTGTATGTGAAAGGTCAAAGGTTGACGTTGTGGTGTTTGATAACTGTAGGCTGGCTGTCCGCCATTGTTTAATCTTTTTCATTTTGCTATCTGAAGTATGGTTTGATATCACAGAATCTGTATGCTGTTGTATGAAGAGAGAGAGAGAGAGCGATTGATTGAATGTATACAATAACTAACACAGAATACTGGGAAAAATAATGGGGTTTATTATGTAATTATTACAATTGTTTGTTTACAAAATTGGAACATGGTGTAAATTTAGCATAGAACTGCTCAGATTAGATGAAAGGAACAGATTTGGCATTACACTGCATTTTGAATCACTCAAACATTCTGTGCCTTCCCCAAACATAAACACATATTTTTAAAATGATGTAATTTCAGAATAATATATTTTTCATCAAAAAGTCGTAAGCAATTTTTACTTCTTACAAAAAATATATATGGTACTTGTCCAGGTTAGGATCCAAGCTAAAATCGACTTGGCGTTTGTAGTTTCCGGATGTTTACGTCGACAGCGGGAAAATGATGATGTGCTAATCCAATCAGAATAAGTAGACGACAAGTTAACATTCAAATTGATCGAATCTCGAAGTTCACTAATTGGAAATAAAAACTGATCAAAGCAATAATGAATTTTAATGAACCCTAACCCTAATACCGTTTTAACACTTGTTTAGTGAAAAAAAAATTTTTTCATGCAGAAAAAAAACATTTCAACACTTATTCAGTGATATTTTTCTTAAAAAAAAAAATTTTCCGTGTAAAAAATTTTTTTTTCCCAGTTGTACAGCCAGCCTAGTTTTGGATTTTGTAGATGCAGGCAACCGACTTTTCATTTGGCTTTTTCCGGCTGTAAACATCCAGAAACTACAGACGCCAAGTCGATTTTAGCTTGGGTCCTAATCTGGACAAGTACCATTTATTTCTTACAAAATATTTGTTTGCATTCGGTCTGTCATCGCCGGCCAGTGTCTGGTTGGTACAGATCACAGCAAACGGCCCAGGACTATCTGTTATGTTCGTTCTATTTGTAGATTGGTACTGGTTCTCGGCTTGCAAGGCCACTACGACCAGGTTTTATATACAGCACTTGCTATTCCATAATGGTCACCCATCTAAGTACTGACCCAAAATCTTCGACAGTAAATAAAACATTATTCTGACATTCTGATATTCTGACAATAATGTTTATTCTTGTCTGGAGTCATCCATTCAATGGTGAAACATTCACAAAGTTCGTGCACCACGTTACTCGCTCACTCATTGCGGCCAGAAGCTCTAATCCAGTGTATTCCTCCATAAGAGTTCTGATTGTAATACGAGGCCTCCAAGCCTGTCGCTTGACCTCTGGGGACAACAAGAGCATTTTTCCAGCAGGTTCGTCATGTTGGAATACATATCAGCAGCCAAAAGTCGATGTTAATGAACTGCAGATATGCGTGGAAGGCAACCATACAACATTTTATTTGTTACATGGTCATGTCACGATATGTTGTAGACGACGCGTAGTGTCTGGTGTATGATCCATCAAGTTAGATCAAGCAACATTTAGTGTCCAAGAATTTATTACGTTTATTCTAGGAGGGAATTATTTAACTCCCCTTCCTTTTCTTCCTTTGGAAAAATGTGCAAAAAGTAAGAATCAGCTTTCCTCAGTGTGGTAGGATGACGATAAAGGACGCATGCAGGAACAAGCAGCTAAAAGGTATGTTTATGAACTTCTGTGTATTTTATTTGATTGTGATTTATGAGACATTAGACCTCCCCTCAGAGGGGAGGTATATGCAACATTATAGAGATAGACATCAAGTGAACATGTGAGGGGAAAGGAGACAGAAAGTCATACTTTGATGAAACAAAAGTCATCTAACTTCCCTACCCCCTTCATGAATTGTTTGAAGTCTAAGCCTTCACAGCAAATTAACATATTCAGTTTTCAGAGAGAACTGCCATAAGAGAGAAAAAGGAGGCAAGACAGAGCGGAGAGAGAAAAAAACAGGAAAAGAGAAAGAAAGATGAAGCAAGAGTGAAGAAGAAAGAGAAAGAGAAATAAAATCCCGCCAAATAGCAATAAAAAAATAAGGAGGTAAGACTATAGTGATTTGGCACAAAAAAAAGCGGATTTTGATCAAAAATGGAGAACTCACATCCATGGAAAGCTCTAGCAATTTAAGTGGAAATCCACTTTTTTAATCCAGAAAAAGCGGATTTCTGCTAAAAAGTGAAGAACTAACATTACCGAAGAATAAGGTTGTATATAATTTAAAAAAAGAAAAAAAAAAGTCCCTTGAAAAAAAGTAATGTTTTCCATTGGAAACCATTACTTTTTTATTCTGAAATATTTATCAACATTTTAAACAATTTTTTTTGAATAAATAAATAAATTGTAAAATAATTTTGTGTAGAATTAAGTTTTTCAAATTCAAATTGCAGATTTATTTTCCGTAATAAAAATATTTTCCATTCTTATACTACAGAGCAATCCGTTAATCTAATACGTCTCACATTGTCTACAAAAGCCCCAGCTTCTGTCCCATTGCCGCAACATTGCATCCCTGTGCTTGTTTTACAAGTACTTCAATGAAATGTGCTCTGAAAAACTTGGTGCACTTATGCCCCCCCCCCCTACGTAAATACCCCCGACCAACACGACAATCAGCAAAATTCCACCCCCTCAACATGTAGGGGCCCAGATGCTGGAAAGCTTTCTACTCTAATAGCTTCTTTCCTCGAATCACTTGCCTTTGGAATTCCCACTCTGCTCCCTGTTTCCCCGACTGTACCAACATACAGAAATTTAAATGTAATGTGAACAAGCATCTCATTGCATAACTTCCCACTTAGGATGCCCCTATAAATATAGCCTCTAATTCACAATAGCCCTTACGTTTCAGCTGCAACGTGCCTTGTTTGGGGCGAATATAAATTTAAAAAAAAAAAGAAGAAATTTTTACGTGTGAATTTATTTGTAAATATATATCGGTCCCGTCACACAAAAGTCTGCCTGACAAAGGGAGGAAACAAATCTATTTCCATAATCAGACTTCTTCTTTCATCTGTTTCTTTTCCTTTCGATTCCGATTTATATGTTTTTTTTTCTTTCCTTTTCAACTTCACAGTTTGGGACATGTTCTTTCCTACTGCAACAATTGTTCTCTTTCAATTTCATTTTTAACCGATAATATATTCGATGTTTTTTACATGTTCTTAAACATCCAGCATCAATTTTTAAAAAGTCTACATCCCCTCCCCGTCCAATAGGAAAGAAAATTAATTGAAGAAAATTAAAAAAAGAGAAGTCATGGTTGGTGTTTTTTTTCTTTAGAAATGACCTGAGTGTTTTTTACCCAACTCTCGATAGTTCAGTCCTACCCTATTGAAATAATAAAAAAAGCATTAGAAAGACTTACATTAAAAAGCAAATAGCAAGTCAGACAACCCCAATTGTCTGAAATTAATTCGGAAATGAACCCTTCACTCTAAATGAAAAGTCAATAGTAGGTGATTTTTTTTCTTTAGGTCATCAGAAATGATAATTTATATATATGAAAAATTAAATTACTGACGTAATTCTATGATTTTATATGAATATTAATGTGAACATTGGCGAAGTATATATTTCTTTCCCCATCATTTTTGACGGAGGATATACACTAGTAAATATATATTTTTTATAAGAAGTAAATATAAATTATTTTGAATTTTTTAATAAAAAAGAAAGAAAAAAGATTACAAAACAAATAAGTTGAAAATAATTATTTAGTTTACATTTGAGAAATTAATAAGATTTCTAAACATTGAAAACATTATGTTTCAGAATTTTTGAGATGAGGATTGATTAGTTAGAATATTTGCATTATTCAGACTACTGTTCTCATCTTGGATGTTATTCTCACAACGTTTCGGCCGATGTAACCTCCAACCTTCTTCAGGATTATCTTGTCAAACTCAGGAATCAAGGACCTGTCGTGTAACAGATATAAGTGCTAAGTAATAATTAGTTCTAAGTGACAGTCTTCTGGAGGTTGAAGGTTCAATCCTCAGTGCGGGCGATACTAAGAATACAATTATGAATTAATTAAGACTTATACCCGGTCATGGCTGATGGAACAAGAGCAAGCTACCCCTGTGGATTAAATAAAGGGCTCTGTTTGAAATTTTGTACAGATTCCTGAGTTTGACAAGAAGCACCTGAAAAAGGTCGGAGGTAACATCGGCCGAAACGTTATGAGAATAACATCCAAGATGAGAACAGTAGTCCGAATAATCCAAAGAATACAAATGGAAAACACTTTTGTTAATATCTCTCCTCATACTGGAAATTTATTGGCAAGATTTCAAAAACTAAATCTACCACAAATTTATATATTTTTTTTGTAAGAGTTTAATTACATACTTTTCTTATGCTTTATAACGTTTGAGTCATTTTCCAATTCCAATTCATCCGGATCCACAAAGAATATTTTATAGGTATGACTCTGACAGTCTCTGATAAGAGAAACAATTTTCCCTAAAGTACAAAACATTTCTTCACATCCGATTAACAGTTTTAATGTGAGCAGCCTGAAAAAGTTTGCGGTAAAAAAATTTAAAACGAAAAATATTTTAGACTTTAAGGTGGGGGATCACTTTCGCATATAAATTTAATGTAAGATGATCATCTAGGCCACCAATTGATAATGTTCACCCACTTTTGATGTATACATGCCGCATGTTTCGTGGGTTGCATAGTTGCAATGCATGCGAATAACAGGCTTGCTGCAAGTGAGAAATATTTAACTAAGTGAAGAGGGACCACTCAAGATATAGGAAATATATGTAGCTTGGGGTTTGACCACCCAGAATTTGATTACTTGAAAAAGTAATGTTTTTTCAGATACAAGGCTCCCTGCTGTGATTATGACCCACTTGAGGTTTTCTAAAATTGATGTTCATACCAGATGGGGGACATTCTGGACAGTCAGTTTTTGATGTCCATAGATTAGCAGCTGATTATCTCGAGTGGTCTTTTTGGTGTGGTTCCAGTGATATCTATATATATATTTCAATAGAGGGCAGAAGATATAAAATATAAAGCATTTAAGGGTTAAAGCAATTTAAAACGTGAAGGTAATTATAATATCTTCGATGTCACGGACAAGTGTCATCGGTGTGTCATCTGCTTTATTCGAGAGTCTAAACTTTTAAATCTGGTCATTATAATGGTAAGTAAAAATTGTTTTTATGATTCTCTAGTGTATTATGGTTATTTAGATGCATATATTGTAGTGTTTTGTTATACATGTAAAATTGTATGCCATTTGTTGCACATTTGAAACGTAATTTATTTTTGTGCAATAAATACATAATTGGGGCGGGTGGGGGGATCCAATCAAAAAGGGAAATAAGATAGTGATTTTGAAATTACAGCAGTGATAAATCAATTTTTGAAGTCTTACTGCACTATAGAGGCAATGGGTAGTTCTTTATTCCTTTAACATGATGCAACCTTTCCACTCAGAGAAAATGGTGCCCTCACACGTGAAAAAAGTGAAGTAGTTCAAATGTTTTCTGACAGAAGGAATTATTTAGAGAAAAGAATTTAATAAGTTTGGTTGATTTATAGTTAACCCTTAAATTCTTTTGGTTTCAAATATGCCACATTCCAACAAAATGCCTAGTTAATATAATATTCAACGACAATGTGTCAAACTGCAACTGTATTCACATCTGCAGCAAGCCTGTTGGCAAATTTGAGTAGGTATTAGTATGATGTTGCATTAGCACACTCGCTAAATAGGTAATTATAATATCTTCGATGTCACGGACAAGTGTCATCGGTGTATCATCTGCTTTATTCGAGAGCCTAAACTTTTAAATCTGTTCACTATAATAGGCAGTAAAAATATGTTTATGATTCTCTAGTGTATTATGGTTATTTAGATGCCTATATTGTAGTGTTTTGTTATACATGTAAAATTGTATGCCATTTGTTGCACATTTGAAACGTAATTTATTTTTGTTCAATAAATTTTTTTTTTTCCAAAATTCGTTTATACTACTTTATATTGCCCCTATGAAACGTCTTTTACTTAATGAAATTTTTTCAAACCAATATAAAAAATAAGCATTTAAGGGTTAAGGACCAGTCCTTAAAACGCTATCTGGTCCAGAAGTGGGCGATTATTACTGTATGGTGGCCTAGAAGTGGGTGATCATTTTACATTAAATTTATATGTGAAAGTGATCCCCCATTTTAAAGTTTATATATAATATTGTTTTTTTTTATCACCAATTTTTTCAGCTATACACATGTAATTGTCTAAAAGTAAGTAGAATCTCTATTTTTTGTGTGAATAATCACATAGAGTTAATGTTTTACCTAAAATTATCTGTAAATTGGGATCGATTAGAAAAATAGTCGAAAACAAAGTCAAAATTCTCAAAATTTTGCAGGTCCATAGAAAGTTCTTCTTATCCCTGTTATAAAGAGTAAGAAAAGTATGCAATCTATAATAAAAAAAATAAGTAAAACAAAGTTTACCTTAAATTTCCCTGGAGACTCTCCATAGTCAACCGTACTAAGTGAACTAAAGATCACAGAATCTCTTTTCTGGACACGGAGTCCCTGGCTTTGTAAGAAAAATGGCAAGTGTACGATATTGCGCAGATAGTCGTAACCGTTAACGTTCGAATCCAGAACAGACACTCGCAGGTTTTGTTCAATCCCTTTGATGATAATGTGCGGGTCAACAGCCAGGATGGTGATAAACGGAGTATGGTCATCAGAAAAGAGGGTCTTTACCGTGTCCAGCACGTTCAAAACTTTGCCCTGTTCACAACTGTCTAGTCCGTCGACAATGACAACAAGACGAGTCTGTGTGCACGTGAAGGAGTCGAGGCATAAAACCATTTTGCTGAGCAGATCGACTTCATACTTTAATTTCTGCATGAAGCCGTCTATTTTGATATGGTCTAGTTGATCGGCAGCCCGATGCACCCTTTTCTTTTGAGAAATTGTTAATGAGATGAGGGCACGCCCCCACATAGGCACATTCATAATGATGGAAAGGACCACTATACTGGACAGGGTGATCATGGCGACATTTACGGATGTGTCCGCAGTCCCATTCTTCACGAGCAGATATAAAGATGTACAAAAGCAAATCAGCACAAAATGAACGATGACAAAATATGGAATGCAGCAAACAGTTTTAAATTTGCCTGTTCCTTTTTCTGAAAGAGAAACAAATATATAGTTAAATTAGGTCTTTCAAACCAAAAATTTATTTTCATTAGTAGCTATCCCAAACTAAAATTTTATTAGCATTAGTAGCTATCCCAAACCAAAATTTTATTAGCATTAGTAGCTATCCCAAACCAAAATTTTATTAGCATTAGTAGCTATCCCAAACCAAAAGTTTATTAGCATTAGTAGCTATCCCAAACCAAAATTTTATTAGCATTAGTAACTATCCCAAACCAAAAGTTTATTAGCATTAGTAGCTATCCCAAACCAAAATTGTATTAGCATTAGTAGCTATCCCAAACCAAAATTGTATTAGCATTCGTAGCTATCCCAAACCAAAATTTTATTAGCATTAGTAGCTATCCCAAACCAAAATTTTATTAGCATTAGTAGCTATCCCAAACCAAAAGTTTATTTTCATTACTAGCTATCCCAAACTAAAATTTTATTTTCATTAGTAGCTATCCCAAACTAAAAATTTATTTTCATTAGTCGCTATCCCAAACTAAAAATTTATTTTCATTAGTAGCTATCCCAAACTAAAATTTATTTTCATTAGTAGCTATCCCAAACCAAAAAATTTATTTTCATTAGTAGCTATCTCAAACCAAAAATTTATTTTCATTAGTAGCTATCCCATTTCTTTAATAGCTATCTCAAACTAAAATTTTTATTTCATTAGATCGAAAAACTTTTAATGTGGACAGATAGACCTTTGCAAAACACAAACAATGATACCAAATTTATTTTAGTAGCACTATGAGCCACCAAAGCGATTTTCTCAACTTAGTTCATTAGTTTTTCATGAAATTTGGCATGAAGTTATATATGAACAGATTAGATGTTCACTTATTTTCAAATCAAGATACCATCTAATGGAATCAGTGTTACTTGAGAATTTCAGTTAGCATGAAACAGCCGTTATGAGACTGACTCATCATTTTCTACTGTGTTTATCTTGTACAGTGCGTTCAAACTGGATTTCTTCCTCCATCGTAAACTGTCAAAGACTTAGTCAGAATGAAGTTTAGACGACTTGAGATCTTGGTATAAGCTAACCATCAATTTTTCTTTTAGCGATTCTATCGGCTTGTTCCCAGGATCCTCCATCCTGAATCTGTTTTTTGATCGAGTTGTTGTCGGTGAGCAGTACCAGCACAGACTATTTTCCCTCATTTTGTTTGAGATTGGCGTAACATTATAACGATGGCGAATATTGAAAGTCCAATACAACGTCTTTGTCTCCATCACTGAAAGTCTTCTTTCTTCCTTCATCGTCATGAGTTGAACTACCACTAATTATATATATATATATATATATATATATATATATATATGTGTGTAAGAAAAAGACAAAAGTAAAAACAAATTAAACACGGAGAGAAATCATCAAAAGCGAGAGATTTTATTGGTTTTGTTCAGATCAACGAACGTCTTTTCTGAAGACGTTCGTTGATCCGAATGAAACCAGTAAATCTCTCGTTTTTGATGATTTCTTCCTGTGTTTAATTTGTTTTTAATTTTTTTTTTTTTTTCTTACATTTTGTCTCCACAACACATTTTATGATATATCATGCATTTTATTCCTCATATATATATTTTTATGCACGCAAAATATTAATTTGTAAATTAATTATAAAAATTTGTATACAATAAATTGGTTTGTAAATTAATTAATTAAAAAAAAAAAATCTCTCTCTACCTATATATCTCATATATATATATATATATATATATATATATATATAAAGGAAGGATGAGAGTAATCCGACATAATGGGAAATGAAAAAGGGAAAACCAAGAAATATTTTTTTTATATATTCATCAACGTTTCGTCTTTATTGTAAGATTTCCTCAGGATGATAATTTTAAGAAAAATGTCATGCAAGTACATCGAAATACTTTTCCTTATCGACCCATCATGTCAACCAAATATTTCGATGTACTTGCATGACATTTTTGATGTTGATGAATATATAAAAAAATATCTCTTGGTTTTTCCTTTTTCATTTCCCATATATATATATATATATATATATATATATATATATATGATTATTTTTATTTACACAGACATGTACAAAATCTGCGACACTGGCATGTCGATGTTATCGATCAACAGCTATTATAAACTCATATATATATATATATATATATATATATATATCGTTGAATATCTTTGTGAGGATCCTTTCCATTAGCTGAATTAGGGTCTTTGTTTCAGTGGGGAACGATATATTTGTCTTACAGAAAAAATGTTGCCTAAATATACATATATAGAATAGTATAGAAAATATATTTATAGTTACACAGAAACTTTGGGAAAAGACTAGGCTAATAATTTTATACTATTACTAAGCTATACTCATGTTTCAACACTGCTAAAGTAAATACTTAAAACAAAAAAATATATATTATTTTATAATATAAGCATATATATATATATATATATATAAATGAATAAATGCGAAAGTTGTTCCGATGTCTTGCACTAACGTTTAAGTCAAAACTTCTTATTTCAAGTTAATTCAACTTTACACAATAGACGCACCATCTTTTTTATATACTGCTTATGTATATGCAATATCAGCCGCAAGGTTAACTAATTTGCATATTGGTTTTAGAAAAGAACATTTTATTAATTAACTATTACTTATTATTGTTTTGATTTTAATATAACAAATAGGGACCATACAGGGAATAAGGACCCCGAAAATTGCAATAATGAAAAAAAACAAAATTCGGTCTACACTGGTTGACCATACCAGTTTTTGTAAACAAACAAATAATAACGCTGTGTTCTTTGGGTTTTCGTCAAAAGCTCGCATTTTTATATTGGGGAAGATTTATTTTAATAAATATTTATTAAATATGGAAAGATTTATTTCAAGAAATATTTATTAAATAGGGGAAGATTTATTTTAAGAAATATTTATTAAATATGGAAAGATTTATTTCAAGAAATACTTATTAAATAGATAAAGATTTATTTCAAGAAATATTTATTAAATAGGGAAAGATTTATTTCAAGAAATATTTATTAAATAGGGAAAGATTTATTTCAAGAAATATTTATTAAATAGGGAAAGATTTATTTCAAGAAATATTTATTAAATAGATAAAGATTTATTTCAAGAAATATTTATTAAATAGATAAAGATTTATTTCAAGAAATATTTATTAAATAGATAAAGATTTATTTCAAGAAATATTTATTAAATAGGGAAATATTTATTTCAAGAAATATTTATTAAATAGATAAAGATTTATTTCAAGAAATATTTATTAAATAGGGAAAGATTTATTTCAAGAAATATTTATTAAATAGATAAAGATTTATTTCAAGAAATATTTATTAAATAGATAAAGATTTATTTCAAGAAATATTTATTAAATAGATAAAGATTTATTTCAAGAAATATTTATTAAATAGATAAAGATTTATTTCAAGAAATATTTATTAAATAGGGAAATATTTATTTCAAGAAATATTTATTAAATAGGGAAATATTTATTTCAAGAAATATTTATTAAATAGATAAAGATTTATTTCAAGAAATATTTATTAAATAGGGAAAGATTTATTTCAAGAAATATTTATTAAATAGATAAAGATTTATTTCAAGAAATATTTATTAAATAGATAAAGATTTATTTCAAGAAATATTTATTAAATAGATAAAGATTTATTTCAAGAAATATTTATTAAATAGATAAAGATTTATTTCAAGAAATATTTATTAAATAGGGAAATATTTATTTCAAGAAATATTTATTAAATAGATAAAGATTTATTTCAAGAAATATTTATTAAATAGGGAAAGATTTATTTCAAGAAATATTTATTAAATAGATAAAGATTTATTTCAAGAAATATTTATTAAATAGGGAAAGATTTATTTCAAGAAATATTTATTAAATAGATAAAGATTTATTTCAAGAAATATTTATTAAATAGGGAAATATTTATTTCAAGAAATATTTATTAAATAGATAAAGATTTATTTCAAGAAATATTTATTAAATAGGGAAATATTTATTTCAAGAAATATTTATTAAATAGATAAAGATTTATTTCAAGAAATATTTATTAAATAGGGAAAGATTTATTTCAAGAAATATTTATTAAATAGATAAAGATTTATTTCAAGAAATATTTATTAAATAGATAAAGATTTATTTCAAGAAATATTTATTAAATAGATAAAGATTTATTTCAAGAAATATTTATTAAATAGGGAAATATTTATTTCAAGAAATATTTATTAAATAGATAAAGATTTATTTCAAGAAATATTTATTAAATAGGGAAAGATTTATTTCAAGAAATATTTATTAAATAGATAAAGATTTATTTCAAGAAATATTTATTAAATAGGGAAATATTTATTTCAAGAAATATTTATTAAATAGATAAAGATTTATTTCAAGAAATATTTATTAAATAGATAAAGATTTATTTCAAGAAATATTTATTAAATAGATAAAGATTTATTTCAAGAAATATTTATTAAATAGGGAAATATTTATTTCAAGAAATATTTATTAAATAGATAAAGATTTATTTCAAGAAATATTTATTAAATAGGGAAAGATTTATTTCAAGAAATATTTATTAAATAGATAAAGATTTATTTCAAGAAATATTTATTAAATAGGGAAATATTTATTTCAAGAAATATTTATTAAATAGATAAAGATTTATTTCAAGAAATATTTATTAAATAGGGAAAGATTTATTTCAAGAAATATTTATTAAATAGATAAAGATTTATTTCAAGAAATATTTATTAAATAGGGAAAGATTTATTTCAAGAAATATTTATTAAATAGGGAAAGATTTATTTCAAGAAATATTTATTAAATAGGGGAAGATTTATTTCAAGAAATATTTATTAAATAGGGGAAGATTTATTTTAAGAAATATTTATTAAATAGGGAAACATTTATTTCAAGAAATATTTATTAAATAGGGAAAGATTTATTTCAAGAAATATTTATTAAATAGATAAAGATTTATTTCAAGAAATATTTATTAAATAGATAAAGATTTATTTCAAGAAATATTTATTAAATAGGGAAAGATTCATTTCAAGAAATATTTATTAAATAGGGAATAGATTTATTTCAAGAAATATTTATTAAATAGGGAAAGATTCATTTCAAGAAATATTTATTAAATAGGGGAAGATTTATTTCAAGAAATATTTATTAAATATTTATTTTTAATGTAGGATGCGTTTTTTGTTTATTTATAAAATTTTTTTAATAATCAAACAAAACATTGCAGAATTCTCGTTCTGTATGGTCCCCAAATAGTTCTGTTTTGGAATATTGCTTACTTTCCTGGATGATATTTAGAATTTGTGTTCAAATGTTCCTTTCTTTAAAGGGATCACCTTAATTTTCAACAAGTTGCGATCTATTTCTACATTGAAAGTGAAAAGACAAATTGATTTCTTCGTTCTTTTCCTTTCTTTTTGGTCACATTCAAAAGGTAAATAAATTTGTATTGAAATTAACAAAATGTTAATGTTTATCTATCTATATAAATAAATTAGAAAGACCGTTTCGTGTTTACAACAAAGTTATGAATGAAATGTTTATTATTTCAAATTAATATTTCAAGTATTTCAAGTAGTGAATTTTACGAAGCGATAGCAAACCAACAAAGCCAGCTATTATATATATATATATATATATATATATATATATATATATATATGGTACTGATATCGATCCTGAACCAGTTTTCGTGAGGTTCGACTCGGAAGCGTTCGACTGTCCTACGCAAACGCCCGAGTGTTGACGAGCCGAATGGTACCAGACGACAATTTTGATACGGTGCTGCGTCCTGTGATTGTAAGTTATATTTTCAAGAAATTTTCTAAAAGAAACAACAAAAAAAACAAAACAAGCAAAACATAGCGAAGTTACTGTTATCAAATAATTTTTTTATTATTATTTTGATACGTTTCTGCATCCTATAATTTTTAGTTATAGTTGCAAGAAATTTTTTAAACAACAAAACAAATAAAACAAGCAAAACAGAGCGAAATTACTGTTATCAAATAAATATTTTTAACCCTAAACCTAACTCTAAACCCTAACCCTAAACCGAACCCTAAACCCTAACCCCTAACCCTAACAACAAAAAAACAAAACAAGCAAAACATTATTATCATAGGACGCAGCACTGTATCAAAATTGTCGTCTGGTACAAATCGGCTCGTCAACTCTCGGGTGTTTACGTAGGACAGCCGAACGCTTCCAAGTCAAACCTCACGAAAACTGGTTCAGGATCGATATCAGCACCATATATATGTATGTATGTTTTTGTTATAGAAATAAAGACTTGAAGTTATACATAAAAAAAAACTTCATACAAAAAAAAGATGAAGCAAGAAATATGTGATAAACATGACCCCAAAATTTCATGCCTGAAACAACGCCGGGTTTGTTTGCTAATTGCTGATAAAATCAAAAGAAAGAAAAAAAAAAACTATCTTTTTGGTGTGTGTCTATAAAGAGGACAATACTTACTGTAAGCCTGATTTTTTACCACACGGAAAAGGCGTGTAACTACAACCCCATACGCCCTCTCGGCAGCTTCACTCAGCGTCCCAATCATGGCTGCTAATGATTTCTCTCCACCAACGCTGGTTAGACGCGTACAATCAGAAAACAGGAACCTTTTGAAAGAAAATAAGAAAATATTGACAATTACATAAAATATATACAAATAGAATTTCTAGTCATTGTTGTCAAGTGCTTAATAAACACTACACATTATAAGAACGGATCAAGGGTAAGTGGTGTAATGCAGGGAAAGGAGTGTCGTAATCGAGGAAACGGAGTGGTGTAATCGAGGGAAAGGAGTGTCGTAATCGAGGGAAAGGAGTGGTGTAATCCCCTACATTTCGGTGGTAGTAGCCAATAAAAAAGGAGCCTTCAACTATAGTTGACCTACTTTACTTTTACTGGAGTCGGGAAACAAATTTTTTTTCAGCCGAATTTCCACCTCTGATGTAGGGTGTCGGAAGTGCGCAATTTTTGAAGGTGTTGGAAGTCAACAGCTTTTCTGTCAACACCTCAGCTCTGAATTGTTATGTATTTGAAATCTCCATTATACTTGTAAAAAAAAAATTAAAAATAAAAATTAAAATAAAAAATAATAATGCCGAGATTCGCACGGCCACAAAGTGAAGAATTTGGCTTTAAAAACTCACCTGACACGAGGCACTTCAGTAACCATTATTTTACGTGGATTCCAGAACAACACATACAATAACATGTCGAGATTTTGTACTTGGTGCTCACATAATCGAGATAATCGTATTGCGAACTTTGATGGATAGCGATGCGTCCAGTACCAAAGAGCACCTGAAAATTGTAAGAAACATACGTAAATGGTAAAACTTTAATAACGGACAACAAAACAATAGAAGTAGCAGCAGCAGTATATTATATTTATTAAGACTTATCTTTATTACAACAAAACAATAGAAGTAGCAGCAGCAGTATATTATATTTATTAAGACTTATCTTTATTACAACAAAACAATAGAAGTAGCAGCAGCAGTATATTATATTTATTAAGACTTAGCTTTATTACAACAAAACAATAGAAGTAGCAGCAGCAGTATATTATATTTATTAAGACTTAGCTTTATTACAACAAAACAATAGAAGTAGCAGCAGCAGTATATTATATTTATTAAGACTTAGCTTTATTCCAACAAAACAATAGAAGTAGCAGCAGCAGTATATTATATTTATTAAGACTTAGCTTTATTCCAACAAAACAATAGAAGTAGCAGCAGCAGTATATTATATTTATTAAGACTTAGCTTTATTCCAACAAAACAATAGAAGTAGCAGCAGCAGTATATTATATTTATTAAGACTTAGCTTTATTCCAACAAAACAATAGAAGTAGCAGCAGCAGTATATTATATTTATTAAGACTTAGCTTTATTCCAACAAAAGAATAGAAGTAGCAGCAGCAGTATATTATATTTATATTAAGACTTAGCTTTATTCCAACAAAACAATAGAAGTAGCAGCAGCAGTATATTATATTTATTAAGACTTAGCTTTATTACAACAAAACAATAGAAGTAGCAGCAGTATATTATATTTATTAAGACTTAGCTTTATTACAACAAAACAATAGAAGTAGCAGCAGCAGTATATTATATTTATTAAGACTTAGCTTTATTACAACAAAACAATAGAAGTAGCAGCAGCAGTATATTATATTTATTAAGACTTAGCTTTATTCCAACAAAACAATAGAAGTAGCAGCAGCAGTATATTATATTTATTAAGACTTAGCTTTATTCCAACAAAACAATAGAAGTAGCAGCAGCAGTATATTATATTTATTAAGACTTAGCTTTATTCCAACAAAACAATAGAAGTAGCAGCAGCAGTATATTATATTTATTAAGACTTAGCTTTATTCCAACAAAAGAATAGAAGTAGCAGCAGCAGTATATTATATTTATATTAAGACTTAGCTTTATTACAACAAAACAATAGAAGTAGCAGCAGCAGTATATTATATTTATTAAGACTTAGCTTTATTCCAACAAAAGAATAGAAGTAGCAGCAGCAGTATATTATATTTATATTAAGACTTAGCTTTATTACAACAAAACAATAGAAGTAGCAGCAGCAGTATATTATATTTATTAAGACTTAGCTTTATTACAACAAAACAATAGAAGTAGCAGCAGCAGTATATTATATTTATTAAGACTTAGCTTTATTACAACAAAACAATAGAAGTAGCAGCAGCAGTATATTATATTTATTAAGACTTAGCTTTATTACAACAAAACAATAGAAGTAGCAGCAGCAGTATATTATATTTATTAAGACTTAGCTTTATTACAACAAAACAATAGAAGTAGCAGCAGCAGTATATTATATATATTAAGACTTAGCTTTATTACAACAAAACAATAGAAGTAGCAGCAGCAGTATATTATATTTATTAAGACTTAGCTTTATTACAACAAAACAATAGAAGTAGCAGCAGCAGTATATTATATATATTAAGACTTAGCTTTATTACAACAAAACAATAGAAGTAGCAGCAGCAGTATATTATATATATTAAGACTTAGCTTTATCACAACAAAACAATAGAAGTAGCAGCAGCAGTATATTATATATATTAAGACTTAGCTTTATCACAACAAAACAATAGAAGTAGCAGCAGCAGTATATTATATTTATTAAGACTTAGCTTTATTACAACAAAACAATAGAAGTAGCAGCAGCAGTATATTATATATATTAAGACTTAGCTTTATTACAACAAAACAATAGAAGTAGCAGCAGCAGTATATTATATTTATTAAGACTTAGCTTTATTACAACAAAACAATAGAAGTAGCAGCAGCAGTATATTATATTTATTAAGACTTAGCTTTATTACAACAAAACAATAGAAGTAGCAGCAGCAGTATATTATATATATTAAGACTTAGCTTTATTACAACAAAACAATAGAAGTAGCAGCAGCAGTATATTATATATATTAAGACTTAGCTTTATTACAACAAAACAATAGAAGTAGCAGCAGCAGTATATTATATTTATTAAGACTTAGCTTTATTACAACAAAACAATAGAAGTAGCAGCAGCAGTATATTATATATATATTAAGACTTAGCTTTATTACAACAAAACAATAGAAGTAGCAGCAGCAGTATATTATATATATTAAGACTTAGCTTTATTACAACAAAACAATAGAAGTAGCAGCAGCAGTATATTATATTTATTAAGACTTAGCTTTATTACAACAAAACAATAGAAGTAGCAGCAGCAGTATATTATATTTATTAAGACTTAGCTTTATTACAACAAAACAATAGAAGTAGCAGCAGCAGTATATTATATATATTAAGACTTAGCTTTATTACAACAAAACAATAGAAGTAGCAGCAGCAGTATATTATATTTATTAAGACTTAGCTTTATTACAACAAAACAATAGAAGTAGCAGCAGCAGTATATTATATATATATTAAGACTTAGCTTTATTACAACAAAACAATAGAAGTAGCAGCAGCAGTATATTATATTTATTAAGACTTAGCTTTATTACAACAAAACAATAGAAGTAGCAGCAGCAGTATATTATATTTATTAAGACTTAGCTTTATTACAACAAAACAATAGAAGTAGCAGCAGCAGTATATTATATATATTAAGAGTTAGCTTTATTACAACAAAACAATAGAAGTAGCAGCAGCAGTATATTATATTTATTAAGACTTAGCTTTATTACAACAAAACAATAGAAGTAGCAGCAGCAGTATATTATATTTATTAAGACTTAGCTTTATTACAACAAAACTGCTGTATGTGTAGAACTGGCAAATATATGCTCCCTCCGATTGCATATTTTTTGCTAGCCTGGGAGGATAATATCATGGTAAACGAATATATACTACACTAACCCCCAGAGGAGGAGGTAATGACTGAGAGGATATTATGACAACGGAATTGATAGTACACTATCTCTCCCCATAGAAAAATAAAATAGAAGAAGTAATACCTGGGAGGATCCTACCATAAAAGGAGAAGATAATGCCTGGGAGTATGGTTTCATGACAACAGAACAGATATTACATTATCCCCTCCCCCCAAAGGAGGATGTAATACCTGGGAGGATTGCCCTCATAAATATGGAGGAGGTAATGCCTTAGAGGATGATCTTATGACAACATCAACCGTTACTACACTCTTCACTACCATTAAAAGATAATGCAATAATAAGTAAATCAGTTGTTTTTTTTTCATTTGTTCAAAAATGCCTTGTCTTAAAAACATTAACTTTTATGATTCCTAAGCCTTTTGGCTAAGATCAAAGTGTAGTATCTGTTTTCAGCATATTAGCGACATCAGACGTACTATCAACGATTTATTGTGTATACTATAAGAAAATAGGACAATGCAAATTAAAAATGTATATTACAGAATATTAATCTATTAGAAGCTGTTTATGAAATAAATATACAAATTAAGAAATCCCAAAGCTGATTGTTGGTGTTTTCAGATTACTATATATACAGTATTTTAAAGTTTTATGTTGTATCATAGAATTAAATAAGCATAAGCCATTTTGATGTTAATATAATTAGGATAGGTGGGAAAAAAAAACTTTCGCATTTATTCATTTAAATAAAGGACAAAGTTCCATTCTAACATTTATATCAACTTTATTGGCCATCTTCGTTAAATTTGAAATAATAAGAGAAGGTGTTAGTAATAGAGGATAAGTCCATGAGTCTGGAGAAGGAAAAATGTTTGAGAGTCCATAATATGAAGGATAAATGTCCTGGTTGTAGGGAACGGAGAAGAGTTCATAAAAGGAGAATGTCCTTAAAAGTCTGTACGTACGTAAGTGTTAGTTTAAAGGTTGGCAGAGTTCATATGTGGTTTGTGTGTTGAAATGGTATGGGGAATAAGTCCACGTGCAGCAAGTCGCCATCTTGGTTCGTGAGGCTGATAGTCCGTGGCTACGGGCGAAATTGATTTGTGTCCCAAGAGAGGAGTTTGGTGGTTGAACTGAGTGACATAAGTTGATTAGACAATAGCGACCTTCTTGCGGCTAAAGAGAGCGAACAGTGCCGATGCACTCCCTTACATAACCTTCAGGAACCGATGCTCTGCTCGCATAAGAGATTGTTTCTGATTGGTTGATAAAAAGGTAAAGGTTGCATAGCCTGGACGCGCACGAGTGTTGTTACCGACATCGCACACTGCCCATGGCCGTAGTGGCGGTGATTTGTTAAGAATCACCGTGTCTAAGGCACAGCATATGGAAGGCGAAGCCCATCCCTCTCCTTCCGCTGCCTTGAACCTTCCCCGAGTTTTAGTCAGGTACCCATTTACCGCTGGGTGGACAGAGGGAGTTTTCAGACCCGAAAATTTGCATGCCGTGAGTGGGATCGAATCCGGGTCGTCCAGCCCAAAGACAAGTGCTATAACCACTCGTCCACAGGCCCTCCCTTGCCGATTGGTTGAATCAGAATCAAAATTACATGTTTTTCTCCAATCAGTGCGAGGCTTACAAGTCAAGCAGATATTTAAAACATCATTAATGGTCGTTGCTGCTGCTGCTGTTCTTGTAGTAGTGACTATTGCTGCTACATACCTCATATGATAAAAGATAAGACTGAACATCTTCAGATGTCATTTTTGATCTTGGCTCTCGCCATCCACCTTTGCTCTTTTTTTCTTCTTTTTCGTATAATCCATTACTTAATATCAATGCATTGTTTAATCCCGAGCAATGCCGGATAGGGACAGCTTAGTTAGAATTAAATGTTGTGTTAAATATGATACCTAAATCTTTTTTCTTATTACGTGCTTCTGGATTTGATCCCCAAAATGAATAAACGTTTTTAGAATTTGCTATTCCATATACAAACCCAACATATTAGCTTTGATATCCTGTTGGCAAAGCTGAATATATAAAAGTTTGCTGACCTCCTCCTGATCAGTCGGCTATGTTAGTTTGACCGCGTTGAGAAGAGCCATTTTTTGGATAGGAAAATGCAAAGACATTGAGGTGAAAGGCCGGAGCAAAGTTAAACGACCCAAGAAAACTTGGATGCAAACCATCAACAAGGATTTTAGACAATAGAATTTGAACGGAATCAATCCTGAAGACCGTCAAGCTCAGAGACTGAGATTCCAGGCTGCCAGAAAACGCCAAACGAAGGGAAACAAGACAATAAAATGGCTGCTACTGCTGCTGATGATGATGATGATGGTTTCTGGACTATTTTAGATAGAAAGCAGTGTATCATGACCTGACTGTATTAGAAAACTTCCCACACTTGCCAGTATCCTCTATCTGTATGAAGCCACGATTTGCCTATGCACAGAGTATAGTTGCCACATCTGGGCTGGTGCACCAACCACTAGTCTCTTCCTCTTAGACAGGGTGAGAAAAAACAAAAAAAGAGTCTCTAATCTAATAGGTCCCGCACTGACTACGAAACTCTGACCTAATCACCACAATGTTGCATCCCAGTGCTTGTTTTACAAGTACTTCAACGGAATGTGCTCGGATGAATATACTGCACTTGTACCCCTTCAACATAAATACCTCGACTATTCCGACTACCGGCAAAATCTCACCTCTTCACTGTAGAGATATCCAGATACTGGAAAACTTTCTACTCCATTAACTTCTTTCCTCGGACTGCTTGCCTTTGGAATTTTCTCCCTGCTTCCCAGACTGTACCAACATGCAGACATTTAAATGTAATGTGAACAAACATCTTGCTGCACAACTCCCCACTTAGGATGCCCCCTATAAATATGGCCCCTAATCACAGTAGTCCCTTACGTCTCAGTTGCCATATACCTTGTTTGGACGTATACAAAAATTAAAAAACTTTTCACTTACCTAATATGCCGATTTGCAGTAAGAAAAGACCAATGGCCGAAGTGAGTCCAACGATCCAGTTGAAAATCATGCTCAGTATAAGACCGATAATAGCATTCAGTAAAAGTAAAAAAATAAAGGCAGTTTTTGTGAAATGGAAATTGGACCCTTCATTTTGTTGGGTGAATGATTTCATCTCTTCTGCAAAGATAAAAGAAAGTGAAAGTTTATCAAATTAAAAAGAAATGAAGAAAAAAACCAAAAAAAAAAACCAACAAACAAACATTTGTTACTAGTAGGGCTACCAGTGTCGCCCAGGATCCTAATTACAAAACAAAAAGTAAAAGTAAAAAATCAGTTTAATCTGTATGATGTTATGAATCATAATAATAAGTTTCAATGTGTTAGCTGTTAAAATGAAATTTCTATGAACAGTCAAAGTTGTTCTTCTGTATCGTTTCTGCACAATTTTTGTGACGGCATGTGATTTTCACCAATGTTTAAGACTGGGTATATCTAATAATTATTAATTCCATCTATATAATCTTTCTTTTAATGAACTATGACATTATATTTATAAAGAGTTTTCACTTATTTAAAGCTTTTATCTTTAGTTATACACTGATTAAGTTGGCCTTTTGTTCAGTATCACACAAAACGCGATGTCTGAGCAACTTTGAATGGCCATAATTTGGGTACTAATTGAGATACCAAGATGAATTTGATATTTTTTTTTAAATCTTGCAGCACTATATATGAATACCTAAAAGTTTTTTGGGATATTGAAAAAAAATCAGTTTGGGAAACTTATTAATATTGTAATTTGAAATGTCGAAGTTCATTTTGGAACAAAATCAGAATAAAAATAATTATACCCCAAGTGAGGTTTGAATTGACAACCTTTGTATTTAAGTGCGGCGTGCTAACCCCCGACAGCAAACAAGAAATCTTCACATGTTAAATATATAAACTACACCTGTTGTTTTTTCTTTCTTTTTTTTCTCCCCCTCCTTCTATAGAATTGGATATAGGTCAGAGAAGAGGGAGACTAATAGGCAACGAAAGTGTATATGGAAAAACATCATCTTGTTAAATTTCTTCCTAGTGTTATGGGTGGTAGGTGTAGTAGATGTGACCTTGAGAGTAAGTACTCCTCCACCTTCTGCCATTCATGACTAATGAAAAAAAAAAAATGGCGATCAGGATTAGATAATAAAATCAATTGAAAATAAAAATTTTCTTTTTAAGAACACGGACCGATATTTGGCATATACATTTGACAAAAAAGATTGTTTTATATACCCTTTGTTAAGAAAGCTATAACAGTCAATGAAATATTGGAAAATCTAACTTTACATTGTATATAAGATTTTTGACTGATTAAATAAAAAAAACAAAACTTTTCAAACCGAAGGAAAATAAGAAAGAAGAGAAAGAAACAGACTGTCTGTTCCTTTCTCTTCTTTCTTATTTTCCTTCGGTTTGAAAAGTTTTTTTTTTTTATTTAATCAGTCAAAAATCTTATATACAATGTAAAGTTAGATTTTCCAATATTTCATTGACTGTTATAGCTTTCTTAACAAAGGGTATAGTTTCAAACTTAAATCAGGAAGGTGAGTGGCCAATAGCAAAAAAAATCTGAAATAGAGATGAACTTCTCAACCGAAGGGGGGGGGGGGGCATTGTCCCCCACCACTTTCCAAGCCTAGGGGGCAAGGGTGTTTGCTCATAAATGCATAAAAAGTAGAATATAATTTTTAAAAAATTTGGATGGGTGGTGGTGAGGGAGTGATTTAGTGAAGGGTGTTAATCTACAATACCATTTTTTTTCATACTGAAAATATTGACTGATATGTTTTTAAGGAGACAGGATGACATTCATTGTTGATGAAACAAAAGTTTACTATTTCCCCAACCCATGAATCGGTCGAAGTATGGCAAAATTAATATTTTTAGAGGGAAGGGAAAGGGAGGCAAAGCAAGGTAAGACAAAACGTGACAGAAAGAAGAAGAGAGAAAAAAATAAATAAAACGAGAGAGAAGAAGAAAGAGAAATAAAATCGACCAAATGAGGAAAAAATAGATAAAGCGATTTGGCCTTTTCTTAAAAAGAAAGAAGAAAAAAGAATTCCACTTTTTCTGAATTACAAAAAAGCAAAATTCTGATAAAAAGCAGAGAACTCACATCTGCGTGAAATGTTTATTTTTGACAAACAAGAATTACAAAAGAAATGTTTGGATTAAAAAGAAAAAATTTTTTTTTATAGAAGTTACTCCAGACAAGACATGAAGCCAATTGATGTAAGAAGCTAAAAAGAACGAAAGATGATTGACACAAAAACAGGAGATGCCTATTGACTGTAGTCTTGAAAATACTAAGGAAAGGAAGAAAACAGTCAGAAGAAAGAGAGTTCCACAAGCCTGCAGTTCTTGCAAAGAAGTTACGGGAAAAGGAAGCTGTATTAAAACGAGGTCTCTGAACAGCGAATTGATGAAGACCACTAGACAAACGAGTCAAACGAGCTGGAACAAAGGAAGCAGGGAATAAATCATACAATTCTGAAGAACAGATGCCATAATACTATTACTCATCTTTGTTTCTATTTCTTAAAATAATGTTGTGTCCATGATGTGAATGTTGAAATAAGCGACCGTTTTAAAAGTAATTGACTCGTGATGCCATTCACCCGGGATCAGTTGTGCCGGCTCCTTCTAATGAATTCACTGAATCCTGAATGAGGCCCAACCAAGCACAGTGGTCTTTGCCAACATTGAGATGTGTGACAGCCAGTCGTGAACACCGTAGACATGTGGACTGATAATGAGTTCTGCATCCTGCTTAACCGTTCTGAGCCACGTTTTGACTTGACCACCACACAGCTTCTTCCAGCCATGAATTTGACTTATTGATGCCAAAGAGCGTGACTGAACCAGTGAAGATGCCTTGAGGGAAGAGCTTGCTGAAAAGAGCAGATTCGGCAACGCACACAAACTGCCAGCGAACTCAGAGCATGCGATGCAGACAGTAACGAGCAAAGACTTCCATTCTGCAAAGGTCTATAGTTCTCACCGGTCAGGACTTTCATCCACAGATGAGGATGGTATAAATAAGAGTTTGATAATTTTGAAAATACTATTTTTTTTTCCTTCAATCGCGGAGGTCTGAAATACAGGAAGTAAAACGATGGAGTGATTTTTATTGGCTGAAGCTGAGCGTTCATGTCACATATAGTTTTTTTCTGTCAGACCATTTAGCTTGTAATCTTTATTCGGTGAATAGAACCATATCAAAGTTGAAGATGAAGAATTTTTCTTTTAAGAAATGTTTCGGTTGCCAGTGGAGTGGCTATGATGATTTAAAACCTGAACTCTGCAGATGTATTTCACGATTGTACTCCAGTGGTAGACTTTATCGACAAAACCTTGCAATGAAGATGCAGAAAACTGCAGTGAAACCAGTTCACCACTGAGGACCAACTTCAAAGAGAAGGGATGGCACAGTGGCTTAGTTGGTATCGACGCGGATTGAGAACCTGGGTGTGCCAGGTTCAAATCCAAGTCATTCCACTGAAAACGCTTCCATCAAACCCACATGACACTTGTGTCTAATCTCCTGGAGGAGGGATAAATAGAAAATCACATTAACACTTGTCCACGGGTGGCCTCGACCTTGATAAAGTGGTGGTTTCTGTTTTTAGAAAAAAAAAAAAAAAAAGAGAAGGCATTTTTTTTGTGAAATGTTTGGGTTGCTGGTGGTCTGATGATTTAAAACCCGAAACCTGCAGTGAAACCAGTTCACCACTGAGGACCAACTTCAAGGAGAAGCCATTTTTCTTTTGTGAAATGTTTGGGTTGCTGGTGGAACGGGTCTGATGATTTAAAAGCCGAAGCCTGCAGTGAAACCAGTTCACCATTGAGGACCAACTTCAAGGAGGTGGCATTCTTTTTTTGTGAAATGTTTGGTTTGCTTGTAGAACAGGTCTAATGATTTAAAACCCAAAACTTGCAGTGAAACTAGTTCACCATTGAGGACCAACTTCAAGGAGGTGGCATTTATTTTTTGTGAAATGTTTGGGTTGCTGGTGGAATGGGTCTGATGATTTAAAACCCGAAACCTACAGTGAAACCAGTACAATTAATTGAATACAAGTTGCTATTTTACTCATACCTGAGAGGAGGGCTGTTACTTAACTCTTTTTCCAACAGGGTACTTTGGTTTTAACTTGGTATGTCCGATTTTATAATTTGCAGTAGTATTCAATCACACACCCTCTTAAAATCACAGAAACAATGTTTATGTGGTGCGTAGCACGACGTTGTATTTGAGGAGGAATTTTCCGTTTGAGAAATGCTTGGATTGCTGGTGGAGTAGATTTGATGATTTAAAACCACAAAACCTACAGTGAAACCAGTCAATCACTGATTACCGACCTAGAAGCATTTACACTTATTTTATGAATGTACTCTGATGATAGACTCCTTGTTTTAAATTAAATCTGATGTACTCAAATAGTATACCAATCTCCTTACATTAAAGTTAGGCCAATGATATACTTGTCTCTTTAGCTTAGATTTTATATACACCAATGGATTACTTGTCTCTTTAGCTAAAACCTTACTTCCTCTCTCCTTAAATATAATTTTATGAACCCCACATAAACGTTATGTACACCTAATATTTTACCTCCGCCAAGGAGGTTATATTTTCAGTCGAGTTTGTTTGTGATTATTTTTGTTTGTGCACAGCCTAGCTTACACATCGCTTGACCAATCGTCAATAAACTTGGTCAAAGTATCAGTCATGGTCACACTTAGATCCGATTTCATTTTGGGATATCTAGGTCAAAGATGGCGGTCATGGAAAAGATGAAAGTCAGTTTTGGCGATAACTTTGATTCGGTTCATCGTAGAGACTCTCTACTTGGTCCATATTGTAGCCAACGAAGTTCTGCATCTTATATGACCTTGATCTTTGACCGTAAAAATTATGGTCAAGATTGAAATTTTGACATAATTTCAACTTTTGATTTTTCCAAATTTGATGTATGCTCTTTGATAACATTAACCACCATGCAAAATTTCAGTTGGATGAGATAAATAGTTTTTGGGTCATCTATATTTCCATGGCATAAATTGTGGAATACTTCATATGGAGCAAGAGTACAATAAGGACCCCAGTTCATTAACACAACACGCGGAACATGTTCCGGAAGTCACCGGCGTCTTCCGGTTGACCTCGCAATACACGTGGTCGCTATTTACAAAACAACTTGCAAATAAAAAATTATTTACTTTAATAAATGCAGTACATTCTATATTTTGGAATTTTTTTTTCTTAAAAATAAAATTAAAACGTATAGTAAAAAAAAGGACATTAGGATACATACCCTCCCAAATAAAATATAAATATTAACAGGTTTTAAAAGAAAACGTTTCAATGTTTTATTTGCCACCCAAATAAAATATTAACATGTTTTAAAAGAAAACGGTAAATATTTTATTTGTTTATTTAGTAAATAAAAGGAAAAAAGAAAATGGACCCTACATTTTAAAAAATACATACCCCCCCCCCTAAAAAAAAATATTAACATGTTAAAAGAAAAAAATTAATTTTCCGATATATAGAATGTGCTTCGTTTATTAAAAAAAAAACTTTGCTATTTACTCGCCTCCCTACAAAAAAAAAAAAAAGTATTTTCATATAGCCTTCCACTTTTTCTTAAAATACACAACACGAAATATAGAACATTCTGCGTTTAAACTTTGTTTTTTTTAGTAAATAAAAGTAAAAAAAAAAAAAAAAAAAAATTTTTTTTTTGTTTATTGCAAAACGAAAGATTACAAGTCAGCCGACACGTGTATTGCAAGGTCAACTGGAAGACGCCGGTGACTTCCGGAACATGTTCCGCGTGTTGTGTTAATGAACTGGGGTCCTTATTATACTTTCGCTCCCTTCATACAATATAGAGAAGTAAGGCTTTGGCCCATCCTCACATTGTCAGGCAGAAATATGCAATCTCACGACTTATGTTCTTGTTTGTATATGTATAGTTGACTTAAAAACAGAAAATAGATCATTTTTTTCTTATGTCGTGTCTATAGAACAAAATGCATGGGAGGAGTAATTTACTTTTTACCTTTCTTCATTTTCGTAAAATTTTTCTGCAAAATGCAGAACGCACTTACTTTGTAATTTGCTGATAAGGAAAGACTTTCCACTTCCCCATTTGGCATACAAGCCAACAGTGATGGGCATACTTAACGAAGGTTCACTCAGTACATCTGCTAAGGCGCTGCTGTAGATCTCGTATCCGAGTAAATTCTCGGCATCATTGGCATTCAAATTTCCTAAGAGAAAAAAAGAATCAGGTGTGATGTGATGAGTTAACAAAAACAAGAATTACTACAGAAAAGCATATTTATGAGACATCACAGCACGAGGATTTTTATTGCTATTGCAGCATGCAAGGCAGCCATCTTTGACTTATTTGAATTATTTTGAAGAGTTCTGTTAAAGGGAGATAATCCTGGGAGTTTATCATAACATCAAGGAAGGAATAATTAAATTTGATACTTTTGTCAGGATTTCCATGAATGACTAACCAAACAAACTACGTATTAATACTGTTGTCATCAGCGTTGTAGAGTAATTAACCTAAACGCTGGACTTGGACACTAATTCAAACTCCTAAAATTTTGAATGGTCTGACTCCAATCTAAAAGTGGATGGAGTAAGTTCAAGAATCTTCTGTCATTTCTAACCAGCAGAGCATTACCATTGTCAACCAAAGAAAAAGTCTATCAGGCATGTGTACACAGTGTGATGATGTATCGAAGTAAAACCTTGCCAGTGAGAGTTGAGGATATGTGTTGCATGGAGAGAAATGATATGAGAATGATACGATGGATGTGTAAACTGAGTCTTAAAGACAGGCTTAGTTCTGATGACCTCAGAGGAAGATTAAACTTGAACAGTATAAGGAGATGTGTGCAGAAGAGTAGGCTTCGGAGGTATGGCCACATTGAAAGAATGGATGAGAGTTTTTGGGTTAGTAGATGTAGAACAGTTGAGGTAGCAGGTTTAGTTCACAGGGAAAGGCCAAGGAAAACATGGGAGGAAGTGATAAAAATGGACCTGAGAGAGAAGTCATTTTCTTTAAGCCGTCTAACACATGCGAGCATTTAAAACCAACGTTAAACTGACGATGATTATGATACTATATATTATTTATAGCGTATTGATTTTAAAGAGGAACGTCATGTTTTTCAAAGCTCTGTAAATTTTACATCGTATTTTTAAATGAACAAAATGTTGTAACTAAAGTTTGATCAAGGTATTGCTTGCATCCTGACTTTCATGGGACAGCAAATAGGACCAAAGTTCTTTACGAGAAGCCAAAGTTTTTTCATTTAGAGTTTTGTTCAAATATTGAGGGAAAAACTCGACTGAAGAAAATAACCTCTCCCAACTGGCAGTAAATACAAATAACCGTAATAGGGTTTCACACGGGACTTCAATACACATTTTTTTTTTACTTATATTCACACAAAACAAGGCACATTGCCACCGAGATGTAAGGGGTTACTGTGAATTAGGGCCCAGATTTATAGGGGGCATCCTAAGTGGGGAGTTGTGTAGCGAGATGTTTGCTCACATTACATTTAAATTTCTGCATGTTGGTATAGTTGAGAAACAGGGAGCAGGGAATGAATTCCAAAGGCAAGCAGTTTGAAGAAAGAAGCTATTAGAATAGAAAGCTTTCCGGCATCTGGGGACCTCTACAGCAAAAGGGTGGGATTTTGCTGATTATCGAATTGGTCGGGGATATTTACGTTGAGTGGGAACAAGTGCAGCAAATTCGTCATACACTGTAAAAGAACTTTCCTTTGAACACCGATCTGAACTGCATTAGGTTAAAAATTCAAAAGCCAACTGCCAAATGGGTAATTATGCCTGTTTCTATTGAAACCCAAAATAATCGTCCGTGACTTGCTTTGCTGCCCTGGATGTCTGTATATCACTACTTGTGAAAAACAAATTTTTTACATAACCTAACACGGCTCGCCTCGCTGTTCCAGATGTTTGTACTATCCAGTGTTTCCTTTTCCATCACAATGACAGCACACGTCGGTGGTGCTTCGACTGGCGTGGCAATCGTTATCACTGAGGGTGGGTGGGGTGTTGGGGGAAGTGTTTGAGTCAACGCCACTACGCAGAATCTTAAGAATCTAATTAAAATAAAAAGTGGCACATGATAAAAAATGTCTTCAACAAAAAACTATCAAAACCATTGTTTCACTGTTGGGGTAGCTTTTTCTTAATGCTTGGAGTCCAAGATCACATGACTATTAGTTAATTTAGCCATGTGGTCATTGATATGAAATCTGTTTAATTTCTATGTTTTATGTATTTTTCATTATGCATCATTTCTGCCATTACTAACTAGCAGAGCATTACTACTGTCAACGAAGGAAACAGTCTATCAGGCAGGTGTACGCAGTGCGATGATGTATGGAAGTAAAACCTGGCCAGTGAGAGTTGAGGATATGTGTTGCATGGAGAAAAGTGATATGAGAATGATTTGATGAATGTGTAATGTGAGTCTTAAAGACAGGCTTAGATCTGACAATCTAATATGACGATTTAATCTGGACAGTATAGGGAGATGTGTGCAGAACAGGAGACTTTGTTGGTTTGGTCACATTGAAAAAAATGGAAGAACAATTGAGGTCAGTTGCCAATGAAAACATTTAAGGAAGTGATAAGGATGGATTTGAGAGAAAGAAGGATAAATCAAGACCTGCTTGGGAGTCAGTTTCTAAAAGCCATCCAACACATGTCAGTATGATGATGATGTGTGTTCACTGCACAGGCTGTGATAGTTCACTCGTCTTAGTCTGAATTCGGTGCTTAATTTCGACACTGGTCGTAGTGTCCATTATGTAGACTCGGTCAATGCTGTAACAAAAGGATTTTCCTTCCAAATAAGATCACAACTTAAGTTTAAAACAAGCAACAATGTTTTATTTTGAGGTTACATTGAAACCCAGCTTCTTCACCGAATTACAGATTTACAAATCTCGAAAAATCCTTCTCCCAATTGAACACAAACACTCCATCAGCTTAAGGCCCGAAGGCTCGTCTGTCTCTGAGACCCACAGAATCTACTAACTCCCTCTGCCCATTTTGCTGGAATATATATAGATATTACTGTCATTTGAGGTAGGCATCCAACAAAACCTGTTGAAAATCATGGGCTGTTTTATCACTTGACATAAAAACTTACTGATCAGGGTGCTTCTTATATAGAATAAATATTAATTCTGTAATATTTCAAGTGTTCTGATCGATCAGCATGTCTTAAAGAGGCAATCACTTTTTTCAAAGAGTCCAGCCGATTTCTTATGTGGTCTAACTCTGACCCAGATATTTTTTCCCATCACCTGACTGTCGTCTGCAGCACGCATCTATGCACCCCATCACATATGCAGCATTGTGCATGTTTACACTGATAAAAAAGTGCATTTTCAAGAGAAAAAAAATTTATGAAATACTTTATAAAAAACAAAAACAAAACAAAAATACAAAAGAAAATATTAGAAAAACTAACAATAATAGGCTAATACAATAATAGATTAAATCAGATTTTTTTTATGATTCCTTAGTTTTTTGGCTAAGATCAAAGTGTAGTATCTGTTCTCAGCATCACAGTGACATCAGATATTTTAATATTGACAAAACTATTGCATATATATAAGAAAATATGACAACAAATATATATTACAGAATATCAATTTATTGAAAACTGTTTAAAAAATAAATATGCAAATTAAGAATACCTAAAGCTGTCTGTGAGTGTTTTCAGATTACTATATATACGGTATTACCAAAATGTTACGTTGTATCAGAATTAAATAAGCAAAAGCTATCTTGATGTTAATAGAGTTAGAATAGATGGAAACTACTTTTGCCTTCATTCATTTAAATAGCAAGTAAGCAAGTACGTATGTGCATAAATATAATCAACTTGTGATTCTTGTACTTACTGTGGCCAAATATTTGCGTGAGGATGCCTTTTTGGTAATAAGCGTCAATACTGTAAGGTGTTTCACCTCCCTTGTTGGCCTTGTACAAAAGCTGGCTATTCTTTGGGTTACGCAAAAGCATCTCAGTAATCCTCTTGCTACGAGCTCGTAGGGCGATATGGAGGGCCGTGTCCCCTTTCTACAAAGAAGAAGCAATCATAAAAAAAACTATCAAAATAGACATCAGTTCTTAAAGAAAGGAGTAAGCATATATATAGACTTTGTTTAAGTTTATGGCTGCACTGGGAGGAGGTCAACATCTTTTTTTACACATTTTAATTATCATGCCACAAAGGAGACGAGAGAGAGAGAGTGGTGAGGGTATAATCGAGAGTGCGATGTATAACTTATTAGTATTATTATTATATAGAAGTAAATTAGATGTCAGCGCTGAAAAAAGAGAGTCACTCTTTCTCTAGATGCTCAAAGAGACGTTTAGAAATCTTTCTAGCTAGCAAAGGTATATAAATTTTTATTCAAATTATCTATCTTGAGAATTATTGAATATAATATTTTAAGAAAGGTTTTGGTGATTTATTCTTTTTATTTATTAAATCACTTTAATTAATTACTGTTAATATTGATAAAACTATTGCATATATATATATATATATATTGTAAGTGTTGGACAAGCTGGGAATACCTGACAACATGCTGAATGTAATTATTTCTTTCCATGATGGAATGAAGGCATCGGTTGTTTCAAATGGAGAGTCTTCAGAACCTTTCAATGTGACAAATGGTACCAAACAGGGTTGCGTAATGGCACCTGTGCTATTTGCTTTGTTCTTTTCAGTTATGCTGAGATATGCTTTCGCTGATATAGATACTGGGGTGAAGTTTAAATTTAGAACAAGTGGTGGTCTCTTCAACCAGCAACGTTTCAAAGCTAAGACCCTTCTTCGACAAACTGTCATCAGGGATCTTTTGTTTGCAGATGACGCTGCACTTTGTGCAACATCTCGGGAGAAGCGCAACTGCTTGTGGACAGGTTTTCGACTGCTTGCAAGGCTTTTGGTCTGACAATCAGCATCAAGAAAACAGAAGTGATTCACCAACCTCGCCTCATGCCTAAACAAGTTCAGGGTGTGAAGCAACGGCCACCAGTAAAGCAACGACCACCAGTACACTGTTTTCCAGATATTCCAATCCAAGTGGACGGTAAAGATCTGAAATATGTGAAAAACTTCACTTATCTTGGGAGTAAGATAAATTGGAGTGCCTCCCTTGATGACGAAATCTTTAACCGAATTGCGAAAGCAACCACTGCCTTTGGAAAACTGCGTCATCGGTTATGG
Organism: Sepiola atlantica; assembly: GCA_963556195.1. Classification (NCBI taxonomy): domain Eukaryota; kingdom Metazoa; phylum Mollusca; class Cephalopoda; order Sepiida; family Sepiolidae; genus Sepiola; species Sepiola atlantica. Next base: position 50,206,709 of record OY744548.1, read on the forward strand.
AAGGACAGGGGGATAAGTTTGAGAACAAAAGTACTTGTGTATAGAGCAGTTGTGCTAACATCACTGCTTTATGGATCGGAATCATGGACAGTCTATCGCAGCCACATTCAGAAGCTTGATGTCTTTCATAAAAATTGCCTTAGAACGATTTGTGGTGTCACCCTAAGAAATCGGATGTCTAATGCGGATCTATTTACATGCTGCGGTATTGGCGGAATTGAAAGCTTTTTGATGCAATCACAACTGCGTTGGGCAGGACATGTCTTACGTATGGAAGATGATAGAATACCAAAGCAACTGATGTACGGCGAGCTCAACAGTGGAAGGCGAAATGTGGGTCGACCGCTGCTTCGCTTTAAGGACAAGTTGAAGATGAATTTGACATCTATCAATATTGCTTATCGTGATTTTGAACAGCTTGCTTCTCGACGGAAGGAATGGCGATCTGACTGCCAGAGGGGCATCAGGCGGTTCTCTGTAACTGCCATTGATCAACAGCGCGAAAGACGCGAAAGAACAAAAACATCTACAAGTATCCCAGCCGATTTTTCTCAAGATCTTCCTTCTTGCATCCATCGTGGGCTGGTTTGCAAATCTCTCGCAGGACTCAAATGCCATTTACGATTGAGTAAATGTAAGCATGCTACATCCATCGTAGACTAAGCAAATTTTGAGTTGTCAAGACCTCATACGTCGAAATCGACGGGAGAGTCGATGATATATTGTATAGCCCCCTTTACTAAGGCTTGGCACTGAGTGAATTTAATAACAAGCAGTACTACTAGCTTCATTGCGAGGTCCAACACGATTTGTTGTTGTTAGATCACTCTTCGCAGCTTGATGTGAATACTCGCCAACTTGGTATTTACAAAGTTAAATTCCTCCTAAATTCTGAGTTGATTTCTGGTGGCCAACCGGTAACTCTCCTGACTTGCGAATCAATGGTGATTTGTGGTTGGAGTTCGCGCCCGTCGAGAATTAAATTCCTGCACTGAAGATTGCATAAGCATGAAACATCGATGTCCGTAGGTAATAAATAATTAATATTTATTTATAAATATTATTATTATATATATATATATATAGAAAAATAGAACAATAAAATGACAAAAAGATTAATTTATTATAAACTGTTTAAAAATAGTTATGCAAATTAAGCTTACAAATAGCTGTTTGCTCTCATATATATAGTATATATATATGTGTGTATTTTCATGAATTATCGTGTACCTTACCCCATAGTATATATATATATATATATATCATCTCACATTCAAAAAAAAAAATATATATATATATATATATATATATATATATATATATATATATATATATGGTCTAGCCGCACTGATGAGCTGTGAAACAGCGAAACAGTCTGTATGTGGATGACTATATATATATATATATATATATATATATATACTAGTGGAACCCGTCGCCCGGCGTTGCACGGAAGAAAGTACTACCTGTTGCATGACGTCGAATGAAAAAAAAAACGGTCTATAGTTACCGTGTTGGCGAATGTTTTGAATTAAAAAAAAAAAAAAAAGTGGCCGCGTAGAATGGGATCGAACGCTGAAACAGTCGATCATGAAACCTGCCTTCTTAACCACTGCGCCAGTTTGCACTTAAAAATTCATGTGAAAATAGGCCAACTCATAGGTAGAATGAGAAAGAACGTAATCTGATATTAGCGGAAAATCATCGGAGTGAACGGGAGCGATCATTAAGTCTTTGCGTATTGATTTAGATTATGTAGTAAATTAATACCAGGCAAATAATAAATAAGGGCGGACTGTTTTGTGAAAAGTAAACTGTGTTTATTAGTTCCCGGTGTCGATGAGTGTAGTGACACTACATAATTGTTAGGGAGAAAGGTTTTTGCAACCACCTATATGGAGTTGCTTTTTTGGAGAGTCGTGGATGGCGGGCCAAATGTAATATTTAGTGTTAGCTGGGAAAAAAGAATAACAAATGTACTAAAACACGCTCGTGTTAATAAGTGTAATGTAATGGTGAGTTTAGTAGCCTGTGATGCATGTGGTTATTTTCCTTATACTCCGAGAAGGTACAGGGGAAAAATCGTCTCTACTTTATCTATTAGATAGTATTTCAAAAGACTATATTGTATTATTGATTTAAATAACAGAGAGCCATTTTGATGGTAATATAGGTGTGATAAATAAAAATAAAAAACTTATCGTATTCATTCCTTTAGATGATGTATGCTCATTAGCATTAGCAGGAAATATACTGGAGTTTGCATATATTTGGTAACCGTGGAAGATGGTGTCATGATGTACGAACATATACTACACTGCCCCCCCCCTCCCTTCCAGGAAGAGATAATGCCTGTGAGGATGGTATCATGACAAACATATACTAAACTACACCTCCCCAGAGGAGGAGGTAATGCCTTGGAGGATGGTATCATTACCACAGAACAAATACTACACTACCCCCCACCTTCTCGAATTGAGCATTAAAAGAGTACAATAGTACATTAATATAAGTAATTGTATTGATTTGACTTTAGGCAGACAGATACTAAATCTCCATTAGTAATAGATTTCGATTGTCTGGACTACTATTCTCATCTTGGTTGTTCTTTTCACAACGTTTCGGCCTATTTAACCTCTGACCTTCTTCAGGTGCATCTTTTTGAACTCAGGAATCTTTATTTCGAACTCGGGAACCTAGACAGAATTTTGGACTGAACCCTTTGTTTAATCCACAGGGGTAGATTGTTCTCATTCCATCAGCCATGATCGGGTAGAAGTGTTAATGATCATGTTATTATTGCCTGGATATTGCCTGGATATTCCAAATTATCAATCGTCATCTAAAAGTTTCCGAAACATAGTATGTTCATTATTTATGTGAGTTGATGTTTCTGACATACTGAAATCTGATGAAATTCAAACCAACATTTGTCATATGTAAAAGATGTGTCAGATTTAAGTACACAATAACATTAACATAAGTAACTAACTTAAATACAAAAAAAAAAAATGTCCTTTTTAAAGTAAAAAAGGACATTTTATGTGGCAATTTATTGATATATTTATTGTTGAGCAACAATTATGCTTACAGCATTCCCATCGCCATCCATTTGTTCTTTTGGTCAAATTCTTGGGTATTTTGCATTCTCCACACTTGCTAGAATTAACTATTAAACAGAGGGAAGCTGCAATATGGACTTCATTTTCCATTAGTTTTGGTACAAGCCATGGAGTATTGTTACCACATCTGGGCTGGTGCACCATCCACTAGTCTCTCCTTTTTAGACAAGGTTAAAAAAAGAGTCGCTAATTCAATAGGTCCCTCACTATCTACCAAGCTCCAACCCCTGTCCCATCGTCAACAAGGTTGCATTCTTGTGCCTGTTTTACAAATACTTCAATGGATTGTGCTCCGATGAACTTGCTGCTCTGGTGCCCCCTCGACGTAAATACACTTGACCAACTCGACAATCAGCTAAGTCCCATTCATTCATTGTAGACGTCCCCAGATGCCGGAGAGCTTTCTACTCCAATAACTTCTTTCCCCGTGCTGCCGGCCTCTGGAACTCCCTCCCTGCTCTCTGTTTCCCCGACTGTACTGACATGCAGAAATGTAAAACTAATGTGAACAGATATCTTGCTGCACAGCTCCCAGTTTAGGATGACTCCCTAAAAACTTTCACCCTAATTCTCAGTAGCCTCTTACATCTACAGTGGCAGCCTGCCTTATTTGGGGTGAACTATGTTAAAAAAAAAAAAAAAAAAAGAAGAAACGGTATTAAGTAATTTTGTTGTTGTTGTTGTTGATCTATAACTGTGTGGCCAGATGTGATCGCCTATGTTCATGCTAAAATAAAACAACACAAGGCAAATCTTCATATACCTCGATTGAGTCTGGGAGGCGTGCTTTTCTCCGTCCGCGCGAAAATAGGTACCCCAGTCGTGGTCGTCGCTATCTCTCTGGTCAGTTGTCGGTCCGATCCGCTCTGATCAAAAACTAACCCCGAACTCGCCGTCTTCTCTCTCAGTCTATAACTCGTCAGTCGTCAGTTGTCGGTCCAATCTGTCCCGATCCGCTCTCTGTCCAGGTTCAATCCAAACTGCTCGGCTTCTCCCTTAAACCCAAACTCGTTAACTTTTTGTCATAAACCTTACTGTCGTAAAACTAACCTACCTTACTGTAGTCAGATGTCGTAAAACACTGTCACTCCTAAATGTCTTGTCTGGTATTCTTTCTGAGTCACCTGTCCTGAACAATGGAAATTGACCACTCCCGCATTTTCTTGTCTCTGTCGATGAGTCACTTCCTATACTCGCGGCCTTCACTACTGACCACTCCCGTATTTTCTTTTGTCTCTGTTGATGAGTAACTTCCTATCCTCGCGGCATTCATTGTATCACAACTGTATACAATTATAGTGCGACTGCATTTAGAATTTGCTTCATCAGTCTGGAACCCGTATCTTACGCAAAACATTGATGGCTTAGAAACCATTCAGAGACGTGCAACAAAGTAAATACCCTCCATCAGATTCCTGCCATACTCTGAACGCTTTATTTCACTGAAACTGACTTAGTAAACACCCACAAAATTATTAACCATCCCAACAACAATCCCGGAGCCCCTTTTTGATCTTCATGAGTCAAACACACGTGGACCTGCCTACGAAGTCAGAAAAGAAGTACAGCTCACATGACTTTCGGAAACATTTTTTTCACACTCAGAATTGCTTAACCATGGAACAAACTGCCTGCATCAGTTGTTAGCTGCTGAGACACTGCATCCTTTAAAATCCCCATACTTCCTGAAATTCGGCAAAACTATACCTGATACCCCCCACCCCCATCAAACATGCATATTATGACTCGTATGCTGTTCATTTCCCTGGCAACGAACTGTAATGCACCACAATAATTTAATTATTATATTAGTATACTAGCAGACCCGTGCACAGGCGTTGCCACGGAAAATCAAAAGATTCAGGAAACTTATGCATCCACCTCTGAACTCCATATAAATATTTTACTTGATTGTTTACTTATTGTAGTGTTCTGTAAGTATTAAATTTATAGACTGAAAAGAAAAAAAATACATACTTTGCAGTAATCCTAAATCCTAAAAAAAACAAGACAAAAGCGATGTGCATGCAGTTTTTTTTAGACAATTTAATAATTTTATGTCGAAACTGTACATGTTTTGTATACGATTGGTTTGAAGATTAATTTGTTTTGTTCTATCAGAAGCTTTTTGGTATTGGTGGGATTTTGGATGCCTTACACGTTCGCTGTCTCAGGTGGTTTTGCCATGTACAGCGTGCCACCTCCTGCATCAACTCCATAACACGCATGGATACTCCCGGCACAAGGGTGTATGGAAGACCAAAGAAGACGTGGCTTGAATGCATATGAAGTGACTTGACTGCTTGCAACACGACTGGTATCAACCCTATGGATCGGACCGCATGGAGAGCAGGTGTGAGACGTTGCCCGGTGTTGCCCATTCTGGAGTCCGGGACACTCACAGCATCTTAAATACCAAAACCTGATGATGATGATGATGAGACATATTTTGTAAACGAAATAAACAGAAACTATCGTTTACAGACTAACTCACAGAAGGGACCCTGACAGTTACTACTACTCCTCTGTGTCAGAGTGGACCTGAGAGTAATAGTAACTAAGAGGTGACTCCACTCTCCCACCAAAACCCCCAAATTGGGGTCTCACCACTGGATTCACTTTAAGGTCATACCCAGGACCATAGCTTTGAACAGGAAGGACAATTGCAGACTATCTACTGAAGAGATTAAACTGATTGGATCTGCAAGATTCGCTTGTTTTTCCTCTGGATTTACCTGAAACCGGAATATCAATAAAGCAATAACCAAAATTCAAAGAAATTATTCTTACTTTGTCAACAGCAGAGACTTTGGCGCCTTTTTCGAGTAGCATCATCACACAGCCTTCGTTCCGATGCCTCACAGCCTTTAAAAGCGGGGTATCACCATCCTAAGTAGAAAGTCAAGAGAAAATACGTTACAGTGTGTAATGTGTCACAAACATAAAATAAGTTATTATTTTGTTTGCGCTGATGATTGATAATTTGGATTATTCTGACTACTGTTTTCATCTTGGAAGGTTGGCGGTTACATCGGCCAAAATGTGAAAATAACAACCAAGATGAGAATAGTAATCAAAATAATACAAAACATACAATCAGTATACAAGAAGAATCTCCCATCATCAAATCGTGTTTAGTAGTCTGTGTAATGAAGAGAAAATTTTTTTAAATCCTAGCATGGAAGAATTCAGCGGATTTTCTCTTTGTTACACGGACTACTAACCACATGATTTGGATTCTTTAAATCTTGGACATAATATTGATTCTTTGTATTTCATGGAAGGGTTTTTTTGTACCATGAATTTTTCATACTTTGAATGACATAATTTCTGATGATGGGGGATTTTCCTGTATCTTGAGTTAATGCTGATTTATGATTGCTATTAAATCCTCTTGAAACGTACATAAAATTAATAATCTTTAGGAGGTTTTTCATTCGGAAATTTGATTTAAATACTATTATAATTCTTTGAAAATATATATTATTAAGCTTTATATTGTATATATTAAGCTTTTACACAGCAATTTGTAATGGATTCGTATAATATATATATATATAATGTATTTTATGTAATTATTTTTATTGGTGATGCTAGCGTTTGTTACTTTGCTTACTATTATTATAGTTGTTCACTTCCTAAGTGATACAGATTAATGCAGAAGATTGCATTATCAATCGTCCTTAACTTTAAAGGACGTATTTTTCGTACATACATAAAAGTAATCCATGGACAAGTGTTTCTGGCTCCCAGCCGTCATCAGCAGGACTAACTTAGACAAGGATCGAACCTTCGATGTTGATGTCAATAATCTTGCGTTTTATCCCGGGACTCTGACGCCTTGCCTGGAAATATGTACAGTTTTTATCACCTAAATATTTAATGTATTTTATGCAATTCTTTTTAATTGGTGATGGTAGCGTTTGTTACATTGCTTACTAGTATTATAGTACATATAGTATATATATAAATATACTAAGTATATTTATAAAGCTCTACCTTGTATTGAGCACTTTTGAAAAAATATCTATATATTTATATATATATATATATATATGGTGCTTCTATAATAAAAAGCCGAAAAAAAAGTTTTTCTTGTCTTTTAGTGTTTGAGAGGTAAATAAGGGGCAGGTAACTCTTACAACGAATTTTAAACACGATTTTCCAGTAATCAAAACTGATGGCTTTAATTGGCGTTGCACATGCGGCTACTGTGCAAGGAGAACGTCGATTAGACATAAAAGGGTTAGGGTTTAGGGTTAGAAAAATATTGTTCGAAAGCTAGAGCTGTTGTGAAGAGTTACCTGCCCCTTATTTACCTCTCCAACACTAAAAGACAAGAAAAACTTTTTTTCGGCTTTTTATTATAGAAGCACCATATATATATATATATATATCTGCCAACCATTTTTAGGTTATTAAACAAACAAACTTAAAATGTCATCTGAATTATCCCCTACGCATGTAGCGTGTTGAAAAAGAGTCTTATTCATCTTTAAAGAGGTCCCTGTTGGAGCAAGAAAAACTCTACTTAAATATTTTTACCTCACATGATAATGAGATTTATAATTCATTTCAAAAGAAATATTAATTAAATCTTAATTGGTTCAAAAAATATACACTGAACCAGACAAAAGATTTCTTAATGTAAAGGCACACTTGACATTTTTACAATTCCTGTGTAACCAATTGAAACTTTGTCTGAATGCTATCTGAGAAATGGTCGGTCTCAGAACGAGAAAGTTTAATGTTTTTGAGGCCTAAAACTTTCCAGGAAACGTTTTGATGCACCAAACTTATTTTTTATACTAATGAGTCCCCCACTTATTAAGGCCAAAAGCCACTCGAGGATAAGAGTTAATGATGAAGAATATTATGAGAGGACCGAAAATGTTGAATGAAATTAACAAAATTTGATTAATTATGTAGACAGTTGATCACAAGTATTAGTTGACATTGAATTTGAGGACGACCATGTTGTAGTCAGTAGGGAAGCATCCCCTTGGTAATGTTTTTCACAGAGGGAAATACATTGGAAAGAAACCTTGTTCATGGAGATTCTGCCTAATGCAAGTCACATGGAAGAAAAAAGGAAAGTTCTTGTCCGCTGTGGTAGGAAGACAAGTTCTTGCTGCGAATGTCTTACAAGGAGGAACCAAAGATCGGAGTTCAGTTGGGTATATTCGATGGAAATAACGATAGAGTAGAGAAAGACTAGCAACGTCTCTTCTGTGAAAAACGGACTATAAAGAAGAGATTATACTCCACTAAATTGCAGCAAGAAGAAGGGATGATTTTAATTTTATTTTGAGTCCCCCCACCCCCTAGAATGATGAAAATAAAAAAAATCCTCTGCCTGACATTCTCAGGCAATATAAAGTGGAATAAGTACATAGAAGATACTGCCAAGTCTGCCGCAAAAAAGGTAGCCCCCCCCCCCCCCTAACGGGCTAGAAAACACCTCACACCTGCCAGTATCCTATATCTCTATAAAACCACCATGCATGGAGTATTGTTGCTACATCTGGCCTGGTGCACCAACCACTAGCCTCTCTCCCTTGGACAGGATGTAAAAACTTTTTTTTAATCGAATAGGTATCGCATTGTCTACCAAGCTCCAGCCTCTGTCCCATCACTGCAATGTTGCATTCCTGTGCTTGTTTTACAAGTACTTCCATGGAATGTGTTCCAATGAACATACCAAGACCTACACGACTAGCAGCTAAAAATCCTACCCCGTCAACTGTAGAGGTCCCTAGAAGATTTTCTACTCTAATAGCGTCTTGCCTTCCTCGACCGTAGCAACATGCAGAAATTTAAATGTAATGCGAACAAACATCTTGTTGCCCAACTAAGTTGCCCTTCCCTATAAATCTGACCCCTATCATATTAGCCTATTATGCTCCAGTGTCAGTATGCCTTGCTTGGGGTGAACAACACAAAAAAAGAAATGGCTTACCTTGTTACAAATTTCAAGATCCGGGTCTAAGGCCAGCAATTGCTTGACGATGTCATTGTGTCCTTTGTCCACGCCCCAATATAGAGCAGTTTTACCTTCCTTTAAATTAGCAAAATAAAATAAAATTATAAACAGTTCTCGACTCAAAAATTATTCATCTTTACAAAACAAACAGACTAATTTCATATTTTATTACAAAAATCTGTTTTAAAGTTTATTTAAGGGAGACGTGAAACAATAAATGTTGAGGTGAAAGAAAGAAAGACAAAAAGCAATCGTAAAACATTTTAAATGAGTGTAAAAGCTTTTTTTTTTATTTTTCCTCTTTATTAAACGATGAAATTATCGAGAATTTCTTTACGACGATGAAACTTATTGTTTTTAGAAAAGTATTCCAAACTTACTGCTCCTGCTACATCGACATCAGCGTGTTTGGAAAGTAGGATTTTGACGACATCTGAATGGCCACCTTTGACAGCATGCATCAAAATTGTGTCACCAGCCTGAGAAAAGAAAAATCAAACATGATGAATCAACCAATATAAAAGATATTTACATCATAATCAAGGCAATACATCATCTTTTCAACACAATTCTACAAACTGTTAATCAATCTAGCAATAGTCTACCACCTCGTTAATGTTAAACTTCTTTCTGACCAACAGTATCGATTTAGTCAAGCCCGTTCTACTACGGATATCTTAACGATTATTTTTGAAGCAGGTGAAGCTGGAGCGATAGTGCTTGATATATCCAAAGCCTTTGACAAGGTCTGGCACGAAGGTCTTCTCATGAAAATTAATTTATGTGGTAAAATTAATTTGTATAATATTACTGGACAAATATTTAATATAATCAGATCCTTCTTAGCCAAAAGAAAGATCCAGATTGTCCTCGACGGCTGTACATCCAAACATGATATTAATGTGGGTGTGCCCCAGGGGTCAATCCTTGGTCCTTTATTATTCCTGAAACAGTCAAACTTACATATATTGAATTTGGACTGTTTCATCCATTTTACTGAATTCCAATGTATTCTTTTTGGACAATTCATAAGTTAATAGTCCAATGGAGGATACCCCTTGACACCTCATAATATATTTGGGGATTCATTATTGCAAAAAACGTTTTACCCCCTATTCAAATATATTTCTTTCTCAAAAATAATAATGAAAACCAAAGCTTTTAGCGTTAAAGAATTGTTTTTTCCTTCCGATGAAAGGATTTGTTTCTTTGAAAACCTAGATTTAAAGGACTTTTCTATATTTTATACCATTCTTTGTTGTTTTATCGGAAATTATTAAACTTGTAAAGTATGTAACTTTACATTTGTTTATTTTCATTTTTTCTTCTCTCTTTCTCTCTATATATATATATATATGTATATGTGAGAAAGGAAGGATGAGAGTAATCCGACGTAATGGGAAATGAAAAAGGAAAAAACCAAGAGATATTTTTTTTTACATATTAATCAACGTTTCTGGACTCTCCTCCAGCGCTCACAGTAGCCACGGCTACTACTTTTCCCTATCAACCCATCATGTCAACCCAAAATTTCGATGTACTTGCATGACATTTTTCTTCAAATTATCATCTTGAGGAAGTCTTACAATAAAGACGAAATGTTGATGAATATATAAAAAACAATATTTCTTGGTTTTTTCCTTTTTCTTTTCCCATATGTATATGTATATATATATGTATATGTATATATTAGTGTCGGGATGATTAATCAGAATCGTGAATCGGAACTTTTGGAGGTATCGGAAATTTTTTTTGCTTATTTCCCGATGCCAAAAACAATTCTTTTAATTGATTTATTTTGTTTGCTTTTGCTTAAAACTTAATTTTCCATTGCTGGTACTAATGATAAAATGATAAATATTTATTGATTTTAAACTACCAGCAAAACTAAAATCTATAGATCACCTCCTACAAGGGTATTTTTACATTTGCAAAAATATATGCGCATATTACATGGGTTTTAATGGTAATCTGAAAATTTAAAAAAACAAAAAAACAACAACTCTATAGCTAAATATTAAGAGATTTTAAAGAATCGGAATCGGTAATTGTATCAGAATCGGGAATTTAGAACAGAATCAGCAATTGTATCGGAATCGGAAAGAATAATGTAATTGTCACATTACTAGTATATATAAAAACCCAAAGTGTCCACTTACCCTGTCCGTTAAGTTGACATAAGCTCCTTTAGCAATTAACGCTTGGGCAATTTCTGTATGTCCTTCTTTGGCTGCGATGGCCAAGGCGGTGAAACCATCCTGAAAGAAAATAATTCAGTAGAAACTAATTCTTATTTATTTATACACTAGCAGGGCTAACTGGTGTTGCCCGGGGAAGACGTAAGTAATTTAGTTTTATCAATAGCAATTCATTTCTTACTGTTATCGCATACGAGGTAAACCTTACTGTAAAAACCGAAACAAATGATTGAGGGAAAACGTACAACAAATACACAAGTTAAATCTTACATAAAGAACAAATATGCAAGTAAAGTTTTATAAAAAAAAATATGCAAAATAAGTTTTACTTCAAAATAAACTAATCCGCTCTCTCTCCTGAATCTTTAAATAAAGAATCTGTGCCGTAGATTAATTCCTATTTTAGTCACAAAAATATTAAGAACAAGGAAATATTTTTTTTGTGTCGATTAAAAGTGAAAGAAATTCTTTCCTTTCTTTATTATTATCAGTTATTAAGATTAAGTCTCCCTTTCTTTGCTCATAAAAATTAAATTGGCATATGTGATTATTTTTTTCTTTTTTTATTATTATCATCAGTTATTATTAAGATTAAACCTCCCTTTCTTTGCTTATAAAAATAAATTTGCATATGTGATTATTGAAGCAAGTTGGGCACACGTACGTTCACTTTTATCATACAGATTATGCCTCTTTGGGCATCTTTTATTTTAATACCCTCCCTCAAAAGAAATTCATACATACATATACATACAATCAATTTTACAAAATATATAATATGAATCTTATCTCATATAAATTAAAGTCAGATTTTCCCTTATTTCATTGACTGGAATAGTTTTGTTTACAAAATAGTTTTGTTTACAAAATAGTTTTGTTTACAAAATAAATAAAACAATCCGTTTGGTCAGGCAAATATTGGTCTGTGTTCTCCAATCATTTCATCGATTTTAATATTTAATTCTGATTAATATTTTATTTTTGATTAGTCATAAATAAACGAAAGTGAAGGAGTTTTCTGCCCTCATAACCAGAAATTCTTTTACTGTCACCCACTATACTGGTACAAATAATAGACAAATCTTCCACATTCAAAAGAATATTTCAAGTGTTTTCATTTAACTTTCATTCCAACATTCTCAACATGGTCGCCAAGAGATATACGAGAAATAAATTTTGACTTTATTTTATAACATTAAAGCTTCTTTCCTAATAAATCGTGTATATATATATATATATATATATATATATATATATATATATATATTAGTTGTAGTTCCTGCCTGTGTTCATTCGTTCGTTTGCTCACAAACTCCTAGGATTTTGGAGATAGACCCACAGAGTAATATATATCCTGAACCTAAATTACCCTGAGTACTTGGATAAGTATATTTCATTTGGATCAAAGGGGGTACAGCATTACCATTAGAAGGCTCAGTGTTAAGTTCAGAGAAACGGGAAAAGGTGTGGGTAAAGGATAGGCAGGTATTTGATTAGGTGTGTAGGAACATGGGTGAGATGGATAGGAGATGGCGGTGGTAGAAGTGGTGTCGGTAGGAACAGTGTTAATATCAGCCAAGAATGGGTGGGAATAATGGGTCAGGTATGAGAGGAGAGGAGGAGGCGATGAGGGGGGATGGGAGGGGAAAAAGACCATGTGGGTGCCGTTTTTTAAATGATCCGTTATAATATTTTATCAATTTTTGTTTGATGAGAATTTGTTGTGCTCTGATGTCAGAAATGTTGAAAAACCAGGTCTTTGAGTGATTTTGTTTTTAGTTTGTGAAATAACACTTGATTCTATAAGATGTCTCAGCTGAACTTAATACTGCGCCTTCTATCCTCTCACCAGATCTTCTTTTTGTTTGTATAAAAAGGTATTCTTTTTCAATAAAGCCCTTTCTACAATAGATTAAAGTCAGATTAGCAACTGAAATATCAACTAGCTTTTATAGATGTGTTTGTGTCATTATTTTAACAAGTTTGTTTACATGCTTATCCACTAATTCTATATACTAACCTTCCCAATTTGTCCGAAATTTCATTTCATATTTTGAACTTCCTCACGCTTATATATATATATATATATATATATATATATAGTCTAAAGAAGCTTTGAGTTATTTTAAACAAAAAGACAAAAAAAAAAGGAAAATGCAGTTTAAATTCCCAGAGAAACTAACTAAATCCAAAATAGTGTAGACTTAACATATGTTGGAAAATTCATAAATAAATAATATATAATAGTAAGTAAATAAAATAAAAAGGGGGATTTAGTATCTAACAGTGAAACAAAAGCAGGAGACCTTAACGTAAGCATCTAATATTAACACGGGGATCTTCAGCTGTTTACCATGAAACTGTTTCGGAGATTTAAAAACAGGACAGTTATATGCATGGCTCTCCAATGGTACAGATAAAACTACCATTTCCCCAATAATTCAGCTTAAAATGTTACTTATATATATACATAAATAAATAATAAAATAATAATAATAATAATATACTACCTTAAAACTACCGTGTGATATGGTAATTTGCATATCAAATAAAATTCTTTATAACAATAGTAATACTAGTAATAATAATAATAATAATAATAATAATAATAAAATACTATCTAAACACTACACCTACGAACCATTCTGCGATATGGTAGCTAGAAATAAAATTATATAGGAATTAAAGTTGCATTAAAAAAAAAAAATTAAAAAAAAAAAAAAAAAATATATATAAAAAAAAAAAAAAAAGCTTTAGTACCTTTGGTACCAGAAAGGCAAATAGATAAGAGGAAGGAAACCTAGCCATACAGATCTAAATACCCAATATATAGTCTAAAGAAGCTTTGAGTTATTTTAAACAAAAAGACAAAAAAAAAGGAAAATGCAGTTTAAATTCCCAGAGAAACTAACTAAATCCAAAATAGTGTAGACTTAACATTTGTTGGAAAATTCATAAATAAATAATATATAATATATATAAAAATCTCCTTTCACTGGACACCTCATCAACAGACATTTACCAACTGGACAGACCCCATATCTTTTTACATGCACTTTCTCACTTTCCACTACTTAATATTTTTTTAAATTTTGAATTTTGGCTTTTCCACTGCTAACTTATCTATCTATGTAATTCCTCTGATGATAAAATTTTAATCTTTGAAAAGCCTTGGCTTAAGGAAAGAATAATAAACATATTTTTATTTTTACCGAGTACACCTTGCATTGAACAATCGAAGTTGAAATAAATTTGTCATTCGTACATGTTTATCCCTCTTCTTTCATCTATCTTTATATATATATATATACAATAATAATTATAATATATTAATATATATGTATTAATAATATTGTGTATCACAGATAGGGTTGTTTTGGTGAAAATGTTAAAAAGTAAGTCGTTTTTTTCCGCATATCTGAAGATTCAGCAAGTTTATGTAATCTTTACCAATGTTTTTATTGTAAATTTCTGATGAAGAAACAAACATTATTTTTTAATTAAAAATCAATTTGCCTGTTATGAAATTTTCTTTTTGTCGCAAATTATTTCAATATATATATATATATATATATATATATATATATATATATATATGCATGTGTTTGATGCTTTACTAGAAGTATTGTGTTTAGTATAGACATTATATGTTTGAAAGAGGTCTAAAGAGTCAGGGTGGCATGCATTTTTCACAACATGAATAGAGAAATATGTCTTACCTCGGACAGGAAGAAGGCAGGCAGAATGTTTTGTGAAAGGACATTTGTTCCGACTCCAGTTTTAAAAAAAGGGCAAGCGCGTTGATTGGCTGGTTTCTTGACCAATCGGCTGTGGCTTGTAACAATAAAAACTGACATGGTTAGAACGTTGGCAGTTATGTTTTTTCACTTCACAGAGCGAGTTTTCAGAGCGAAGAGGCGGCCTTATGATAAGCAGGGTGTAGCGGAAGTGAAACACAAGGTGAACTGTTCACTACCTTTGATGATTGTACCCGTCCTGGTCGATCGAAGAGAGAAAAACCTAGTTATGTGCTGTGTTTGCATCATCATCATCATCATCATCATCCAGTTTTGGTATTTAGGCTGCTGCGAAAGCCGACTGGTTCTTACGCCTAAGAATACCAGTTGAGGATACGTTGTCAACAATCAGTCAGACAGAAACTGGGCCATTTCGGTGGCCTTTTATCTGTCGGGCTGATGTATCAATCCTGATTAGTCCTAGGACGTCCATCCTCTCAGGCCTTGCTTTTCCTCTTTGAGTAGACGTTAGTTTATTGCTAACTGTCTGAGGCACCCTGACCGGGGAATGCCGACGGGATTGCCCAGGCAATTTTTTAGGGGCGCTGGTTTACTCTCTCCACCTTCCGGCCTTGTGTCACATCTTCCCGCACTGCTGCGAGTGTCCCGGATCTCGGGGTGGGAAACACCTCACACTCATGGTCCATGCAGTCCAATCCAAAGGGTTGATATAAGTCATGTCGTATGCACTCAAGCCAGGGTTGACTTGGTATACCACGTTTCCTAGTGTCTTGGATATCCAGGCATCTTATGGAGTTGATGCAAGAGGTGTTAAACATGGCCAAACCACCTGAGATGTCGAGTGCGTAAGTCATCCATAATCTAACCCTAAATCAGTTGGTGGGATCTTTTCCTTAAGTTTGCAGCTGCACATTCTACTGATCATAGCACCGAAGCCATTGCAGATCATAAGCGTTTGAAGCCCATGTTTCACTGCCATGGCAGATAGCAGAAGAAAGACAAAGCAGGACCAGTGGGAACCCGTAAACGTTTAGGAATAGTCAGGACATTTTGCTAATCAACTGTGGACATTTTAGGTTCAATAAGAGTGGCCTTATTTTCTTGCTCAGGCAATCATTGGCTGCGTGTATTATGGAAATATTGTGTTACTCAGCAGTTCTTAAAAATCTTGTGTTTTCGGTGTCTTGGTTGCGTGCATTCCTTACATGTGTTGTTCCAGTGCAACAGTCCTGCCAATCTTTGTCCTGCATTCAACTCTTTGTTCATTCCTGAAAATGCTAATCTATCTATCCCTTCTAATTTGGGTTTCAGTAGCAGAGAAGTCATCAGAAAATATCAACACTTTATTTTATTGCATAATTCTCAGAGGACCTTTGCACATTTTCTGGATAAACAATCCTTCCATATTGTTTGGTGTTATGACAATCTTTCCACCGTTAGCAAAGGAAGCTCTACATCGCTGTACTGGGAAATTCTTTGTTGAATGCTCGATATACATTGCTGTCAAGACCTTTTCAGAGGACACCGCCAAACTAGCGCATTTTTCTTTTTGTGATAACTTTGATGATGTCATTTCGAAACCCAAGAGTTAATTGGGTTATCTTGCAATGATCCAGACTGGTTTCACCAATTTACAGTGTTTAACAGTGTTATGAGAGGATTTATCCCCTGTGGACTAATGTTTCAGTACCTGATAGAAGTGTGCCAGTGTTATGGGAGGATTTCTTCTACTCTGCTTTTAATTACCTCCGCCAATGCGTAGGTTTACGTTTTTGGTCAAGTCTGTTTATTTGTGTACAGTCTAACATTCACATTGCTTGGTCAATCATCGCAAAACTTGCTGAAAATATAAGTCACGGTCTAAATGATTTAATTTGGGGATATCTCGATTTCAATGGTCAAGGAAAAGGCGAAAGTCAAACTTTTGGCGATAATTTTGGTTCTGTTCATCATAGAGACTCGCTACTTGACCCATATTGTAGCCAATGAAGTCCTGCATCTTGTATAACTTTGACCATGATAAGTCATGTCAGGTCGGAATTTTTATTTCGGATTTTTCCAAATCTGATGCTCTTTGATAACAGTAATTTCAGCCTGATCAGATGTTAAATAGTTTTTGAGTTATCAACGTTTCCATGATATAACTTCGGGAATACTTTGTACAATATGGAGAAGACCCAGATAAGAGATTGGCCCATCCTTATGTTGTCAGGCAGAAGGATGCAGTCTTGCGAAAGACTTATGTTCTTGCTTCTGTATGTATTATTTGCAAATTTTTTATTGATAGAGACATTTTTTTTCTCAATTCGCATTTGCATGTTACGTCTACCAAATACACTTTTAGTTGACCATAGAGTACCTTACTCTAACAAAGATTTTGTGCAAAGATAATAAATTACCTTGTCAACAGCATTGACATGTGGATCCTTTTCTAGCAGTTTGTGAACAATTTCAGAATAACCTCCCCGTGTTGCTACCAATAAACCTGTCCAGGAATTCTACAAAACAATGGAAAAAAAAAAAACAATTATTATTTGAAAACAAAATATTAACATCGAAAAAGTAAAGCACGAGTTGTCTCACCTACGATCGCTACTATTTGAATCAGGGATGTTAGTATTGATTTACTCCTCTCCAGGAGTTAGGCACAAGGCCAGTTTTTATCTTACTCCCACAAGTAAGATGTGACCCAAGGTCGGGTCAGGAAAGTGGGGTTTAAAAATTGCCTGGGCAGCCCCGTCGGCATTCTCTGGTATGGGCACCTCAGGCAGTAAGCAATAAACTTACTCCTCCCCAAAGAGGGGAGGCGAAGCCTGGGAGGGTGGACCTCCTAGAACTGCACAGGACAGACCCATAGACCGGCGTAAATCAAGCCCCGAAGGCCAAGACAATACCAGTCTATGGGGTGCAGTATTCATCGGAACAGATACTACACTTTGATCTTAGCCAAAAGGCCAAGAATGGATGGCCAAGGGCAAAATAGCTGAAATCAAGATGAATTTCCAAACTTGACCCGTTATGTATGAAGAAGGCAGTGCAAAACACAACTTTTTTCTTAAACAACCTCTAATCAGTTTAAATTAAGAAAATCAAAATTAAGAGCAAGACACTGAGTGTGTATGTGAGAGAAAGGAAGGAGACAGGAAGTAATTTTTTAATGAAAAAAAAGTCATCTAACTCCCCTACCCCCAACATGAATGGTTTGAAGTCTTAGCCTTCACAGCAAAATTAGTATTTTCAGTTTTCTCTGAAAACTGTCATAACAGGGAAAGAGAAAACAAGATAATGCAGAGATAGGAAGAGAGAAAAGAAAAACAGGAAAAGAAAAAGAAAGATAAAGTGAGGAAGAGAAATAAAATCCAGTCAAATAGCGACAATAAAATAAGGTGAGGCTCTAACGCTTTTGCAGAAATCAGCTTTTTCTACATTAAAAAAAAAAATGCTGATTTCGACCAAAAAGCGGAAAACTCACATCCATGGAAGGCCCTCGTGATTTAAATGGAAATCAATTTTTTCTACATTAAAAAAAATAACAGAATTCCATTAAAAAGTGGAGAACTCTGTTGAATAAGTAAAAAATGAGTTGATTGATTGATTTGTTTTATGGCATATCAACCCTTTTGCATTATTTAATGCTGACTTCATTTATTTTGGTAAAAGTTTTTATGTTTGAGGTTCTTAATGTTTTCAAATATTTAATAGATTCTATTTCGCTATAAATCATTCGTAGATTAATTTCTTTCGCATATGTATATTTTGTAAAGCATGAGTTGCCTCCCCTGCGATCAGTACTACTTTAATATGTAAAGCATGGCATTTTCGCCTGACAATAAAAACAAAAAAGTAAAGCATTAGTTGTCTCCTCCTATGATCACTGCTACTTGAAAAAGTAAAGTATGAGTTATCTCCCCCTATAATCACTACTACTTGAAAAAGTAAAGCATGAGTTTTCTTCCCTGATATTAAAATAAAAAAGTAAAGTGTAAGTTATCTCCCCTGCAATTACTATTTCTTGAATAAGTAAAACATGAGCTATTTCTCCTCTTTTTAATGGTCTTCAAGTTATTTCATCTTCTAAGAATAAGGCTGATCTCAGCTCGTCTTTTTTCAGACAATTCTTCTCTTGATTCTTATGCTGTTCTTCCTGATTTTCCTTCAAAAACTGATCACTCTCTTGACTCTGTCATATGCAAATCAAGTAAGGAAAATGAAGAGAAGGAAAAAGAAGAGAAGAAAGAAAGAGAGAAGGAAAAAGAAGAGAAGAAAGAAAGAGAGAAGGAAAAAGAAGAGAAGAAAGAAAGAGAGAAGGAAAAAGAAGAGAAGAAAGAAAGAGAGAAGGAAAAAGAAGAGAAGAAAGAAAGAGAGAAGGGAAAAGAAGAGAAGGGAAAAGAAGAGAAGGGAAAAGAAGAGAAGGAAAAAGAAGAGAAGGAAAAAGAAGAGAAGGGAAATGAAGAGAAGGAAAAAGAAGAGAAGGAAAAAGAAGAGAAGGAAAAAGAAAAGAAAGGAAAAAGAAGAGAAAGGAAAAAGAAGAGAAGAAAGAAAGAGAGAAGGAAAAAGAAGAGAAGAAAGAAAGAGAAAAGGAAAATGAAGAGAAGGAAAATGAAGAGAAGGAAAATGAAGAGAAGGGAAAGAAAACGTCGAGTGAGTTGTGAGCCGGATTATTTTTGACTGAGGCAACAAGTCGATTATTTTTATTTAATTCTGTGAAATTTATCTTTAACAGTCCTATTGAAGTCGGAGTGAAAACGCTTCCCTGATAAACTTTCAACCCCATTATTGCAACTTCATAATCATATTCAGCTTGACTTATTTTTTACATGCTTTGGTCGATAGTGGTAACACTCTGCTGGTTAGTAATGGCAGAAGTTCCCTGAACTTACTTGTTTAGGATTATTTGTATACACATTGGATAAAACAAACAACCAAAAGACCTTGAATTGGAAAGCAACATACGACACACAGGGAGGGCCTGTGAACGAGTGGTTATAGCACTTGTCTTTGGGCTGGACGACCCGGGTTCAATCCCACTCACGGCATGCAAATTTTCGGGTCTGAAAACTCCCTCTGTCCACCCAGCAGTAAATGGGTACCTGACTAAAACTCAGGGAAGGTTCAAGACAGTGGAAGGAGAGGGATGGGCTCCGCCTTCCATATGCTGTGCCCTAGACACAGTGATTCTTAACAAATCACCGCCGCTACGACCATGGGCAGTGTGTGATGTCGGCAACGACACTCGTGCGCATCCAGTCTATGCGACCTTTACCTTTACCTTTTATACGACACACAAAATATTGGGGCTACTTTTAAGTGGCCACCCTGTATTAATACCGACTGGTTCAACGTTTCTAATTGGTGGATTAGAACAATGATTCAAGATTGTTATTGAGAACTTACCATTCCAGTTATATCTACATCAGACCCGTTTTCCAATAATAATTCTACAATTGACATGTACCCTTTCCGAGCTCCCCATACAAGGGGTGTTGTTCCATACTAAAAAAAGAAAAAAAAAAAGAAAAACATTTTAATTTTTAAATAGAAATAGAGACAATACAAACACATTTTGCTTTTGTAAAAAAAAGTATGTAAATGGTACAGAGAGAGAGATAGAGAGGGAGGGGGAAGAGAAGGAGGGGAGGGAGAGAAAGAGAAGGCGGGGAGGAAGGGAGAGAGAGAAGGAGAGAGGGAGGGAGGGAAATAGAGGTAGAGGGAGAGGGTTAACTATTGTTAACTTTTGAATATGTTTAAATTTACTAAGTTCAAGAAAAATCATACATCATGTAATATGTATTATGGACCAGCTATGACGTGCCACTTGAGGAAAGACATTATAGCCAGGCATGAACAAATAATTTCTCAGATTCAAATGAGAATAAAGATAAAAAGGGTAAAAGATGGTTATCCATTTCCAAACACCACTTTCGGTCTCAGAGAAGATATCAAGAAACACAACATGCTGAAGAAATAACAGTGACACAAGAGATTGTATAAAAATATATGATTTATTAAACGAGGATATTTGTAAAACAAATACAAAAAAAACAGGACAATGGTGGGGAAAAGGGATAATGTTCAGGCTTGAGGTAAATGCAGTTTGTGGGAACATCATAAATTTAGATTATAAAAATGGGGGCTTTTAAGAAGACAATGTTTTGTTTTGGAAGTAAAAGCCGGATTTGTGAACAAAGCAAATCCAAAATGTTATGACGTGTATGAAAAGTAATACTTTTTGATGTAGGTGGAACAAATAAAAAAACAATTCAAAAGTGATACTTATCTTTTGGAGAATAGTGGCGCTGGTTGACTGAGAAATTGATATCTTTTCAATCAAGGAGAAGATGAAACGTTTGGTTATGTGGATCGCTGGCAAAGTTCAAAGACCAATATCTGCTCATGTATATATATATGTCAGGAGAAGGTCAATGTTTATATATATATATATATATATATATATATATATATATATATAAAGAGGTGTACTAAAAGCGAACTTTTAGGAAAGGTAAAACCTATTGTGAAGAGTATATAGCTCAATATCCAGGATAGAGCAGGTAGATATGAAGAAGAATGGAAAGGAATTAGAGAAGCAAAAGCCAAATCAAAATTCAATTTAATTGCTCAGAGCAAGGTATATTCCGCAAAAAGGCAATTTATTCAAGTTAAATTTTCCTTAAGCCAGGCTTTTCAAAGATCAAAATCTTATCATCAGAGGAAGTCGCTGGGATAGATAAGTTGGCAATGGCCAAGATTTAAAATTTGAAAAAAGTCTTTTTAGCAATCGGACATTTGCTTGCATTCGGGCAGAGTTTTGCCCAGCGTTTTCTTTCCCTACAACTTTTATTTCTTTTTTCAAATTTTAAATCTTGGCCATTGCCAACTTATCTATCCCAGCGACTTCCTCTGATGATAAGATTTTGATCTTTGAAAAGCCTGGCTTAAGGAAAATTTAACTTTAATAAATTGCCTTTTTGCGGAATATACCTTGCTCTGAGCAATTGAATTGAATTTTGATTTGGCTTTTGCTTCTCTAATTCCTTTCCATTCTTCTTCATGTATATGTATATATATATATATATATAGTTGTGAGGCATCTTGGATAAACTGGATTTCAAGGCAAGAGGTTAAATATATTTCTCTTGGTGAAAATCTTGTTTCATTGATGAGCGTTTTCTCAAAGTTTTGTTGACCAACTGCTTGTGTTAGAGTTGTGAGCTACTGTGTGAATTGTGTTCCAGCAGAGACTTGCCATATGTAACTACAAGTTTAACTACAGCAGTGACTTATTACAAGAATGTACACCTTAATTATGATTTTCTTTTTTAAAAAACAAATCATTTTGATCGAGAAAGGAAAACATATAGGAGCCTATCTTCGCATGGACTGTAAGATAAACTCCTATAATATTTTGTGTAATAAAAGGGTTGTCAAACGAAAGGAAAATAAAATCCTTCTATAAATAACAACAACATATTTAGTTGAGTATAGGTAGCCCAAAGTTAAGACAGTGTAGAAAACGAATTGAAGTAAGAAAGTTTGTTGGCTGACACTTTTCTTTGAGTTGTATATCTTCCATTGGAGAATGGCCTTTCTCAGCTGTCCAATGGACAAAGGCAGGAGAGAGGACGTCTTTCTTCATAGGTGTCTGGAAGCTCTTTGACTGCTGTCTGCAATTCCGAAAGAGGCTGGAAGTAGTCTTTCAAAGTTCCGATTGAAATGAATAAATTAATACGCCCTGTAGGCTGATTGGTCGTGTGACAGGAGTAGCTCTCCGCCAGAGGAAATACATGCTAATGTTTATGATTGCTACAAACATCTGAATTCTTCAAAGCTAAAATCATTCCAACCAAAAATTAATAACACACAGTTTTTACATCAAACCTGTAGTGGAGCTGATTTGAACACTGCCTCCAGTGATAACGGTCACTCTTGCCGGTTGAAGCATTGCTGAATTCTGTTGTCTCTCTGATGAAAAGAGGGATGCTGGCTATTCAAAACATCTAGGACATTGAAGCGATCCATGTCAGATTATGCAAATAATTCATTTTTCCCAGTTGTATACAAAGATCCGCAGAAGGAAAAGTAAGTTGTGGCCGTTTACGTAAATGAATCGTTTTGGTTCAATATAGACAGACATAATTCATCATTTTGGCAATTAGGTTTTGAGTCGAATGCTGTTCAGATCAGTGCTTTTATGGTGTATGCATGTTACAGTCCTGTGTGAAACGTGGTTCCGTGTTGCTTGCTACAGTCGAGTTTGCCTCTCAGTATTTCAGCAAAACTCTAAAAGAACTTTTGGCTTTCTGTTGGTCCTGTTTGCTGTCTTGTGGAAGTCAGACTAGAAGTGGTGCCCCATTAAATTTTATTTTAAAACATTTTGTTCATTTAAAAACAAGACGTTGGATTCACAGAGCTTTGAAAAACATGACCGTCCACTTTAAAATCAAAATGAATAATATATAGTATATATTAAATATTACTCGTGGGACAAGATTTCTTAGGTTAGTCGGACCCCTTAAAATTTCAGGAATCTGAATTGGTGTCTGAGTACAATGTTTAGGTTAGCTACTCTATAACACTGATGACGACAGTATTAATACGTAGATTGTCATAGTTAGTGGAAATTCTTACAGAAATATCAAATGTAATTATTCATACCTGATGTTATGATAAACTTTCAGCATTATCTCCCTTTAATGGAACTCTTAAATAAATTCTGATACCTCAAAGATGGTCGCGCTGCATGCTACAGTAGCAATATGTGACAATAGACGAGAACTTACTGTCTTCAAAGCATGCTAGATGTTTTGCGTGTCTAGCAACCATTTATTTGCCAAAGGGGAAAAAAATTCATATTGAGATTTGTGGATTTTCTCGTAACTAATTTGTATGCGTAGATACCAACCGACTTTAAAAAGACAGAGTAAACGTAGATGCGGCAGACGGATTTAGGTAGTTGAGAGATAGCGTTGATTTTGGTAATTTTGTCAATATTGTTACAGTTTTGAATGAGCAGAAGTTCTTCCTGAAGTTTGAACCATCATTGTGATCTTACTATGGCTACAGGAGATTTACATACATTTTTGCTTCTTATACAGTAAAATACTAGCACAAGATTTCTACAGTTAAAATTTTAAAATTTCAGGAATCTGAATTGGTGTCTGAGTTCACCGTTTAGTTTCGGAATTTTATGAGATGAGGATTGATAATTTGTATTATTCAGACTACTGTTCTCACCTGGGATGTTATTCTTACGTTTCAGCCGATGTAACGTTGTACGAATAATATTCAAGATGAGAACAGTAGTGAGAATAATACAAATAATACGAATCCAGCGTTTAGGTTAGCTACTCCACAACTCTGATAAAGACAGTATTAATAGGTAGATTGTCATAGTTATATGCGGAAATTCTTACAGAAATAGCAAATGTAATTATTCATACCTGATGTTATGATAAACTTTCAGCATTATCTCCCTTCAAAAGAACTCAAAGATGGCTGCCTTGCATGCTGCAATAGCAATAAAAATCCTCGTGCTGTGACGTCTCATAAATACGCTTTTCTGTAGTAATTCTTGTTTTTGTTAACTCATCACATCCTACCTGATTCTTTTTTTCTCTTAGGAAATTTGAATGCCAATGATGTTGAGAATTTGCTGTGATACAAGACCTACAACAGTGTACTGAGTAAACCTTCCTTAAATATGCCCATCACTGTCGGCTTGTATGTCAAATGGAGAAGTGGAAAGTCTTTTCTTATCAATGAATTACAAAGTACATTCTACTTTTTGCAGAGAAATTTGACAAAACCGAACAAATTGGCACCATGTTCTATACGGACTACATACGTGGAACTCAGGGTACTATCATAGACCTGGGAGTAATGAAATGATTCTGGCAGAGAATGGTTAAATTGTTGCTTGCCGAAGTTGGTAAGATGCTGAAACAAAGCATATAGAAGAAGGCACACAAGACTGAGATAAAAGGATGATATATGTATTAAATAAATACAGGAAATGTCTTGCAAAACTATTTGTATTTTGCGGCTTGAAGCAAGTCCGTCCAACTATGAAAATATGTCCGTTAAATATCTTTTTACACTGATCTCTTGAATGTGTCAGATACAAATGAAGTGAAAATCCTTGGATGTAGAGGTTGGCATTTAAAAGGTGAGAGCGGTAAACATCTTTTTACACTGATCTCTTGAATGTGTCAGATACAAATGAAGTGAAAATCCTTGGATGTAGAGGTTGGCATTTAAAAGGTGAGAGCGGTAAACAAAGGATTTTTGCATCCAGCCCGCCAAAATTAGGTGTCTGTTAATTGGTCAAGGAGAATTGTCTTGGCCAATCAAATTGGAATATTTGAGAAATCAAGGGAGCTAATTGTCATAATGAACAAAGAGAGATAATTTTGGAGAAAAGGATAACCCCTTTTTATTTTAATAGTAATGGCAAATAAGAGGTTACCTCACACTCCCCAAATATTTCAAATTCTGGCGTTACCACCAGATTCAGTTTTATGCGATACCCAGGAAAGATTTGTTTTGGAGAACAAGTCATGAGAATACAAAAAACAAGATTTAAGGAAAAAATAAATAAAATGAAAAACTTTACCTTATCTGCGGCATTGACTTTAGCACCGTATTGCAATAATTCTCTGACTATTTCTTCATAACCTCGACCAGCAGCCCAAGCAATACACGTCATATTATACTGAAATGGAATTGAAAATAAAATAAATTAGTAAACATACAAGAGCATCAATATTGAAAACGGGTCAATATCTTAGCACAATTTTAGGCTTATTTTACGAAAAGAACATCTAACAGATAATATTAACTTTTAAATTAAAACAAAATCATCATCATCATCATCAGTTTAATGTCGGTTTTAAATGTTGGCATGTGTTGGACAGCTTTTAAAAATTGATTTCTAAACTAACCGATCTTAGGCCCGGTCTTTATTTGTCCCTCTTTCTTAAATCCATTCTTTTTCACTTCCTTCCATATTTTCCTTGACCATCCCCTGCACACTGCTACGTCAACTGTTTTACATCTACTAACCCAAGCACTTTCATCCATTCTTTCAATGTGACCAAACCAACAAAGTCTCCTGTTAAACACACATCTCCTTATTCTGTCCAGATTTAATCTTCCTCTGAGGTCATCAGATCTAAGCCATTTTAATATTAGGAGCAAGACAACAATAGGGACCCCAGATCATTAACACAAGACGCGGGACATATTTTGGAAGTCACCGGTTGACCTCGCAATACACGTGGTCTCTATTTACAAAACACTTGTATATAAATCTTTTATTTATTTGAATAAATGCAGTATATTTCGGAATTTTTTTTTCTTTTAACATGTTAATATTTATTTTAAGGCAGAGAGTTCATAAATAAAACAAATAAAATATTAACATGTTTTCTTTTAAAACATGTTTTTGTGTCCCTATTTACTTGTCTCCCTACGAGGGCAGAAATGGGGGGGGGGGGATATGAAATATTTATTTTTGTAGGGAAAAATCAAGCTTCCCAAAAAGGGGCACTCTGGATCTTACCTCAGTTTAGAAGGATTTTTCCATACTACACATTGCTCCTAGCCTGAGGAGGCAAAACGGATGATTACGCAAGTTATTTTAATAAATAAACGAAATATATACGCTTTTTAAAAAATCGGCTGACTTGTAATCTTTCGTTTTGCCTCCCCACGAGGGCGGAGTTAGACTTCAAAAATCAGTTTCTAAACGGAAGCAATTTAAAGTTTATGAAGTTTTTGTCCTTTTTTTTCTCTAAGCAACAAATGAAATAAGATTTAACAAATACGAAGTTTTATTTATTTGTTTATAATTGTTGCTTACAGAAAAAAAAAGAAAAAACTTCATAAACTGATTTTTGAAGTCTAACTCCGCCCTCGTGGGGAGGCAAAACGAAAGATTACAAGTCAGCCGATTTTTAAAAAAGCGTATATATTTCGTTTATTTATTAAAATAACTTGCGTAATCTTCCGTTTTGCCTCCTCGGGCTAGGAGCAAAGTGTAGTATGGAAAAATCCTTCTAAACTGAGGTAAGATCCAGAGTGCCCCTTTTTGGGAAGCTTGATTTTTTCCCTACAAAACGAAAGATTATTTAAGTACGGTGATAAATATTTCATACCCCCCCCCCCCCCATTTCTGCCCTCGTGGGGAGGCAAGTAAATAGTGACACAAAAACATGTTTTAAAAGAAAACATGTTAATATTTTATTTGTTTTATTTATGGACTCTCTGCCTTAAAATAAATATTAACATGTTAAAAGAAAAAAAAATTCCGAAATATACTGCATTTATTAACATAAATAAAAGATCTATTTACAAGTGTTTTGTAAATAGAGACCACGTGTATTGCGAGGTCAACCGGTGACTTTCAAAATATGTCCCGCATCTTGTGTTAATGATCTGGGGTCCCTATTGTTGTCTTGGTCCTAATATTATAAAATTGGCTTAATCTTCAAGATAGATGAAAAAGAATACAGGTTATTAGGGCCATCCAAAGTTAAAAGTCTGATTTTTATAAATAAATGCTTAATCTTCCTCTGAGGTCATCAGATCTAAACCTGCCTAAGACTCACATTACACATCCATCGTATCATTCACATATCATCATGTCCTCTGCTAAAAAAATATCAAGTTTATTAAAAAGAAATATTTTTAATCTGACATTTTAATCTAACATATAAAATTATTCTGTTGGATTTTTGAAGTCAGCCCCAAATAGCATTTAAGCATGTTGCTTGGGTAGCCAATTTTCATTTGTTATTGTTGTACCGTGTTCTTTGCAATATAATAACGTTTGTCGCTACAATTTATTTAAAAAACTACTTAGTCCAGCTCAGACGACTGGTAATATGAAACATTTTTAAATAATCACCTAAAAATAAATATCAGTAAGGTCATTTTCATCAAGTCTGGAAAGAACTATGGATTATTGGATTTAAGTGGACAATATGAAGTTAATGACTGGCCGGAGTCCCGAAGCAAAAGGACAGAATTTGCTCAGAATCTTCCTGGACAGCGAACATGAGTTAGTTGAGAAGTCAATAGAACTAGACAGAGTCACATTCTATACAATTACGGATGTCTGTGTTTTATTTTTCCCTTATCGTGAACATCAATAAGTCCACAGGCAACTCTTAACTTACAATAAAAACCGTTATTACCTCAGCCTTTATATTACAGTTGGAACCTTTCTGTAACAATTCCCGCACAATAGTGAGGTGACCATGGTAACAGGCCCACATCAATGACGTCCATCCACACTGAAAAAAATAAAGTCATATTAACAAAAAAGTAATTTATTTATTTTTAATGAGTTTCATTTTTTATAATGAATTTATTTTTAATAGATTTAGTATTTTTATAATGAATATATTTTGTGTCAACGTTGAACAATATAAAGATGCTTTCCCCCCCAAAAGTAATTTCAAAACCTTATTTGGTGCGCTGAAGAAAAATTCCTACCAGTAAAATACATAGCCCTGTTGTGCTTGCATACCCTTAATGACAATAAAAGTGTAAAAATTTGGGAATTTCCTTGCTTTTGTACATTTAGTGTATATTAATTTTCATCTTAACCCTATTAAGGGTATATGATTTCAGTATACTGGCATTTTTCATGGAATTATATATAAATTTCTGCATCTCAATACGGTCAGGGAAAGTGTGCGCAGGAAGGGACTTTTAAAGGTAAGCGGTCTGAGAAAAGAAGCTATTAGAGTAGAAAATCTTCCGACATCCAGGGACCTCCATAGTGAAGGGGAGAGATTTTGCTTCTTGTTGGGTCGATCCAAGGTATTTTTGTTGAGGAGATAGAAATGCAGTAAGTTCATTGGAGCAGATTTCATGGAAGTACTTGTAAAAAAAAAACAAAGGGATGCAACACTGCAGCGATGCGACAGCGGAGTGAGCTTGGCAGACAATGCGGGACCTTTAAGGTTAGAAATTCTTTTTTGCACCCTGTTCAACAGTGAGAAGCTAGTGGTTGGTGTACCAGCCCAGAGGTGGCAACAATACTCCATGCATAAACGAATGGTGGCTTTGTAGAGATATAGGATACCGGTAGACGTAAGAAGTTTTCTAGCCCGGTAGAGGGAGTTTACCTTATTTGCAGCAGACTTGGCAGCATCTTTGTACTTATTCCAACCAAAAAAGGGATAGGTTAAACTGCTGCTGATGTTTGTTTTTATTCGAATTAACTCGAGTCTATGCCCGACTTGTCCACCAAGTTTCAGTCACGAATGTACAGCAATCTTTGTTTTATTGCTGTACAATGATATGCAGGGGCACTTTGGTGATCGTCTCAACAGTAGATGTGATCCTAAATGAGCTTCACACTTACCGGAGCATAATCACCCAGATTTTTACCTGTGGGGTTATTTAAAAAATGATGTCTATCCTCAAACTCTTCCTGAACTGAAGAAGGCCATCACAGCCAAATCGGGGTAGTGCCAAGAGAGGAGTGTGACGTCAGAGTTATTGTACATGTCATATCCAGATGTGCTCATTATTGAGTGGCGATGAAACAAAAAACTGTTGGACATTCATGACTAAAACTTAATGGACAAGTCAGGCATAGACTCAAGTTTATTTGTGCCCAACATGGTTGGATTGGAGAAAGGATTGTGAATTTAATTAACAATTCCATAAATAGCATTTTTGTGGGGGAAACCATGTATTTAAAGATAGTAACTATACAGAAAAAACTTTTTTTTCACCACATCAAAATACAAAACTATTTTTTTTCACATATCAAAATACAAAACTATTTTTTCTCACATATCAAAATACACAACTTTTTTTTTTCATCACATCAAAATACAAAACTTTTTTTTTTCATCACATCAAAATACACAACTTTTTTTTTCATCATATCAAAATACACAACTTTTTTTTTCCACATATCAAAATAAACAACTTTTTTTTTACCACATATCAAAATACAAAACTATTTTCTTTCACCATATCAAAATACAAAACTATTTTTTTCCACATATCAAAATACAAAACTATTTTTTTCCACATATCAAAATACAAAACATTTTTTGTTCACCATTTAAAATAAAAATGAAAAACAATTTTGATTTTAGTATTTTAATTAATCTTGGAGACTTAAAAAAAATTTCTTTCTTACAGACAGCGTTTTTGTTAAAAAAATGAAGGTAAACAGATGCTAAGTATTCGTCTTATTTCTGTAATGAATTAAATTAATTTTCTCAATGTCGAAATTTTGTGAGCTGTTGCCTCTGATAGCATCGAGAGCTATCCCTCTCTGAATCCAGGATAAGTTTTATAGCAGCTTTGTCAGGAGCGTTATGATATATGGCAGTGAATGCTGGGCTTTCACTCAGCCTCTCTCGCCCGACTGCAGCGCAATGACAGATCCATGATCAGATGAATCTGCAATGTTAAATCTGACCAAACCCAACGCATCAGATCAGAGGATTTGCTGAAAGCACTACACTTGCCCAGCATGGAGGTTATTTTTAGCATGAATCGGTTACACTGGTATGGTCATGTAGAGTGTTTATCTTTCCACTGTAGAAGCATGGACACCTTACATTGCAGGAAGGTTGGCCGGCCAAAGAAAACTCTGAAGCAAGTGATTAGGAAAAACTGCAGAGTGGAATTTGGAGACAGTTGACCTACTGAACCGTGAGAAGTGGAGAGTGAGCTTGCGTAATATCAGAAAACGTCTGACCCCTGACCCCAAAGGAAAAGTGGCATTAAATGAACAGAAGGAAAAAATGTAGATAAAAAATAATATATTAATTTTATTTTTTCATTATGTGTTTTTTAATCAGATTTTTTTTATTCACCTTTCTAATCAGATGCTTCTTTATTAGTGTTATGGCATTATTTACAGGATATTCGAGATAAATGACACTTTTTTGAAAAGAAAAAAACAACATTGTATCTTGGCCAATAATTGATGTATTCTCAAAATTCAAAGTGCCTCTCTTAGAGAATCTTTTGCTGAATACAATTTGAAGAGACATGCACTTGGAGCAGACAGCTTTCACAATGTCCTTCGAGAGATGACTGAACACCAGTTTGATCCTGGCAATCATCTTGTCCTTGGTGTTGCAGGCAGTACAGTTGGTGTCTTTCTCAACTGCACTCCACACATAGTAGTCTATGGCGTTATAATCAGGTGAGTTGGGGGGGGGGCAGATGTTGGAACATGAAAATTCTCAAACAACCACTTCTTGGTTTTCCCGGAAGTGTGACATGCCACACATATGGCCTTCCCGCAGTCACTCTCTCCACCCAGCGCTTGACAACAGTTGACAACGACTCAATATAGCCATCTCAATTGAGTCCGAGTCCCTTTTCAAAGATGTGGGGGCGGCATGACTTGACCTTCACTGGAGACCATCACAGTTTGAGGAAACTTGATCTTCATGTTGCGTGGGACTTCGTGCAGACTGTAAACTAGCCACCTGTTGTTCTGCGCATTCTGCAACTGGCCCTGGCAGAATTTCTTCTCATCTGAAAAGAACCAGAGAATCCCTTACTGGGTGTTTGACCTTCTGGAGGAGTTTCTTGTCTTTCATAAGGTGGTTCTCTTGGGCCTTGGTGGCAAGTAAGTTGGCCCTTGCGATTCTTGTATGAGAAATAGTGGAGATCCTCGTTCAGCGCTTTCTTCACAATCGTCACTCTGACATCAAGCTCTTTACCAAGATCTGCATTGCCTTGCCTGGATCTTGCCGCACCTTTTTTTTGCAGCTTTTTGCTAAATTACGTTGTGCAGTTAAAAGGCCTGCTATGATGCTTCCACATCTCCATTGCAATTCTCCAGCTCACATTTCACGACCTTCAAAGAGCATAGAGCGGTGGCTTAAGATTTCTGAATTTTTTAATCTGGTGCAAATCATGATGATGCAGGTCACTCCCTTCCAATATTCCGGTTCTTTCCAATCGTCCATGGTTTCCAACTCTCAAACCCACCAACAATACACAGAAACAGCTATCCATTGCACTTTACCGCTATTAAATACTTCAAATAGTTCTAAAATTGAAGAATATATAAAAATTATCCAATTTATTTTGAACACTCTGTATTTATTTATTTATTTTTACATACATCACGTAAAGACTCTTTTATAGCTCTGAATATTGTTTGGTTTGTAAAAAAAAAAAAAAATCTTAATACCTCCACCAAGGGGAAAAGGTATTGTTCACACTTATATTAATTTGTAAAAAATACATAATCTATATAATAATACACTAAGGCATTTCATGTTTGTACGCACGTTATAACTTGTAACACACATAAAAAAAAAAATGAGATCGTCCAATCAGAAAATATGGTAATTAATGATTAATCTGATGTCGCTAAGGTAAAAAATTATGGCTTTAACCATTTTAAAATGAATCGTACCAAACTCAAATTATGTCATCCCATCGACTAAAAGAGTACAATTTTAAATAAATACATTTTAAAAAGTGACATTCGTTTTATTCATTTGAAGAATATTTAGCTGATAATTATTTTTACGGTAAGAAGACAGAATATTTATTGTTTTAAAAAGAATTAAATTACTACAATTTTAAATGAATAAATAAAGAAGAGAAATATTCGATTTATTTATTTGAAGAATATTTAGCTGACACTGACAATTTTTTTAATAGAAGAAGAGTAATTTTTTTTAATAGCATTGACACTAACAGACATTTCTTAATTCAAAAGAAATATTAGTTTAACTATAGATTATACAGATTAATGTAGAAAGCACCGTGGAATTTCCACGGGGTCCCACTAGTCATTATATAATGATTGGACTATAGTTTAAAGTTTTAATTTGATGTCTTTTTTTTTTCATTGAAATATTTGCAAATATTTTCTGACCCAAAAAAAAGAAGAATGTGAGTGAAACTTACCAAATCTCTGTGGTCAATTCCAGCATCTTTTTCCAATATTTCAATCACAATTTCCAAATGGCCTTCTTTTGCCGCATACAGAAGGGCAGTCCAGTTTTCCTGATGAAGCAAACATCATTTAAAATCAATTAGAAAACAAAAGTACTTGATCTAGTTTTGTACCGTACACCAATAGTTAACAGAACTGAACTAATAAAACCTAGTTCACATAAGAAAACTTTCAGTCATTCACGAAAAAAACCAAAAACATTTTTAATTAAAAGAATTATTCCTGAATAGTTATTTTTAACTGACAATTCTATAAAGAAATGCCATCAAAATTATTAAAAAACAAAAACAAATTGAAATGTTCAAGTGACGTCAAAAAGTCCTGTTCGAGAAATACCAGCACATAAGTTAAACCAGTTCGACAACAAAATGAATTCCTTTTGTAAATAGTCACCAAAACAAGATCAAACAATCTTAACAAGCCGCGCGTGCGTGGTCCCCCTCTGTATGTGACTCAATGTGGCGAGTGTAAAATGCAATAAATTTGGGCAATTTGGGGCATTTTTGACCCCCCTTTGACCCTCTGGGGGTGCGAACCAGAATTTTTCTGAGGTCAAGGATGCTCATTTTATATCCAGAACAATTACCTTTTTGGGGGCTTTTGACTCCCTGGGGGCGCGAACCAGATTTTTTTCAAGGTCAGCGATACTTATTTTCTATTAGGAACAATTGCCTCCACATTTTGGGCAAGTTTCAGAGAAATTGAATGGATGGATGAAAAGTTATGGGGCAAAAAATGTCATTTTTTGCCATTTCGGGGCCTTTTGACACCCTGGGAGCTAACCAGATTTTTTTTCAAAAATCGGAGAATGTCACTTTCTAACCTGACCAAAGTTACAACTTCATGCAAAATTTCAGAGAAATTCAATGGATAGTTGCATAGAAAAATCCGGACGGACGGACATGCCTAAAACATAAGTCCCCCGATTTTATAAATCGGGGGACCAATAATTGTAGAGTCTGTTCACAAGGATCTGTTCACATTCTTTGTACCCCTAAAAAACGGGAGTCAAGGGGGTTCATGCAGAGGGGTAGTACCTTCCATTTTTATTCACAATCTTCTACTACTTCTTTTTTCTTCATGTCTGTCTTCTTTTTTACCTTCTCCCCATTTTTATTTTTATTTCTTCATCATACTTTTCTTCTTTTCTTATGTTTGCCCATCATATTCTTGTTGTTTATCTTCTTTCTCTTCTGTTCCTTGTTCTTCTACTTCCTTTTTATCTTCTTCACCATATCTTTTTTTTTTTAATCATCTTCTTATTCTGTTTCTTCTTTTATTTCTCGTCTCTCACCTTTTCTCTATATTTTCATCATCTCTGTCTCATTTTTAATCTTTTCCTCTTTCTTTTATTCCCCCCCCCCAATATTGTTTTATTTCCATGGGTTCCTTGACTGATCCCCATGCACCCAGCACTATATGATAAGTCTACAAGCACTCTTGTGCAGCTACAGTCTGTAGTTAGCCTCTTTATGGGTGAATGACCATCTGTGCATGATGAAGAGTCACACCCTTCATGAGGTAACCCTGTTAATGCACTTTGGCAGAGACAGAACATGGTGGATCGAAATGAGTCAAACCTTGATAAAAACTCCCTCTATCCTTTATGGGGAGTTGTTGTTCCTGTGACGATCATCGACAAACGGTTGCCTCGACAGCGAGAACATGGAAGAAAATTCCAAACGTCATCTGCACCGGAAACTGGCGGTTACTTACGGTTTTTTTTTTTATGAACTCATAAGATATCCCATAATTTCTATTTTCTTTCATATCGAATCCTGAGAAACGAATCGTCTTTCAACTCACACGAACATCCGTCCTCAGATTGATCTTGTCCCCCAAACCACTTGCAGACGCGCATTAACTCATTTCACACACTCAGCATTCTCAGCGTTCATTCCCAACATTTAGTGGCATCATCATCATCATCATCATCATTATTATAATTATTATCATCATCACCACCATCATCATCATGTTAGATAATCTGTGTCATACAGAGATGTAACAACAGGGTAGAACTGAGGACTCTGAGGAATAAATTCTCACAACACTTCTTATGACAGATGCAGCATACGAAAAATACATTGTTATATATTGACTACGCTGTTTTTTTTTTTGAGTCTTTCCATATTTTGACGAGGCTGTTTTTCTTGTTGACTGAAGAATTCCGACAAATTGTTTTAAAGTCCTCCATTTTCTTTTGTGTCTTGTTCGTGATTTTGCTAATACCGTAGAGATCAATACAAAATTCTTGGCTGGTCACTAATCTGCTGTATCGTACACTTACACTCTATAGAATAAATACACTTAAACTATATTTCTTTTTATTCCCTCTCCCACATTACACAATACAACCAATAACAACTACAAATACATCATATTTATAGTCTTTTTTGGACTGTTCATTATTGTTTTACAACATATAGATATAAAATTTGGTTGAATTCTGATTTAGTTTCCCAAATTATTTACAGTGAAATGGTTTAGACACTAGTCCCAAGCAACTTATTGTTACTTAAAAACATGTTTTAGTAAAAATATTTGAATAAAAACTCTAATTCATAGCAAGTTGTATTGTATCCGATAGATGTTAAATCAAATGTTTACTTTAAGCAAATATGGTGCCGACTTGATGAGTTGAAGTAACCAAAATGGAGATTATAGTTATCTCGCTTTTCATAAATTCTCCAATTAAATTAATTTTAAGTGGAAAAGTGACCCAACCTCCCCTCCTCCTCATAAATGTGAAATTATTTGAGGGGGCGGGGGGGGGGTGGTTAATTTCTGTAGTTTTTTTCAGTTTGGATATTATTTTGAAAAGAGAAAAGAGTACATAACAAAATTAATTCACAGGTGCATCCTTCTAAGCATTACCTCCTCCTTTGGGAGAATGCGTTTGGTTTATTGCCGATTGATGGGTTCATTCTCAGCTATTTTTGCCCCCAACCAGAGTGACCCCTCGAGGGAGCTGGTTTTCTTCACTTTCCGGCCTGTACCCCATCTTGCTGTGGTGGGAAGCAAGTAAATTCCAACTGATTTTTTTTTACCTATACGGCCAGACTTTTTGGTCACCCCATACAATATGGAGTTAAATAAATATTTGCACACTTTAAAAATTGTATTTTAATAATTTTTCCATACAATTACGTCTAACATACACAAATTTTCCAAATGTACAAATATTTATCTTCTCAGAGCACCGAGTCAATGTTGAATCTGATGACGAGCACTTCTTCACGGGAAATACACTTTCAGTTTCTGAACATGAACCACAGTATCTCCAGAGCTTTGAAGTATAGTTTTCTTTATTTTTTGAACTTAAGTACATCCATTTAAATCTCCAGTAGGAGCTAGACCCTTTAGAGTAGGAGTTCTTAACCTGGGGTTTATGGATGGGCCTCAGTGAATCGATGGAGGTCTAATTTAAAAATAAGATTTATATTCAGTATATTTTTGTAAAGTATTTAGTTATATTTAAAAGGGTATGGTAGTTTGCTTGAAGCATTGTAGGTATTTTATATATGTACACACACACACACACATATATATATATATATATATATATATATATATATATATATATATGAAGCAATCCAATAAAAGATATAAGCGTCAACTAATATCTTATAATTAGTGAAACATCTGGATAAAAACTGAAGCTCAATATACTGGATAGAGCATTAATATTATAATATAAAATGAAGTAATAAAATAAGGTGTCAATCAAATTTTATTAGAATTCAAAGTTCAAGCAAAGTATCCTTAAGTCCTTAGCTCATAAGTTTTCAAAGATAATTCTTCTCTTCAGAGGACCATTACCGTAGTTATACTACTACAGGTATTAAAATTAAGCTTTGAAAATATATAAAATTATATACACAAATACATAAAATTGATGTTATGTATTTTTGTATATAATTTTATCCCTGTACTTGTTTTACAAGTACTTCAATGGAATGTGCTCCGACAAACTTGCTGCATTTGTGCTCCCCTCAACATAATACCCCCGACAAACAGCAAACTCACCTCCCTTCAATGTAGAGGTCTCCAGATGCCAGAAGGCGTTCTACTTTAATAAGTTCTTTCGTCGAACCGCTTTCCTTTTGAATTCTCTCCTGGCTCCCTGTTTCCCCGACTGGACAAACATACAGAAATGTAAATGTAATGTGAACAAGCATCTCGCTGCACAACTCCCAACTCTATAAACCTAGCCCCTAATTCAAAGTAGCCCCTTAGGCCTGAGTGACAGTGTGTCTTGCTTTTTTAAACTTTTTAGTCACCACTTATGAAGGCCGAGAGCCACTTGAGGATAAGGGTTAATGGGATGGAACGATTATTAGACAAAATTGATCAATGCAGTAAACAAAGTTTCATTATTTATGGGACGGTTTGCAAATATTTGTTGACATTGGATTTGAAGATGACTATGTTGCAGTCTGCAGGGAAGCAGTCTTGCAGTAATGTGTTCCCCAGATGGGAGACCCTTGGAGAGAAGCTCTGTCCATGGAAATTCCTCCTGATGGTAGGCACATGGAGGAAGAAGAAAAAGTCTTTTTCCGTTGTGGTAGAGACAAGTGGTCTTGCCGAGAATATCTTACAAGGAGGAACCAGAGATTGGAGCTCAGTCGAGCACCTTCCATGAAAATAACGATAGAGTAGAGAGAGACTAGCAACGTCTCTTCTGTGAAAAAAGGGGCTGTAAAAAAGTGAAGAGATCATCCCTCCACTAGATTTCGGAATCGATTTTGAAATTTGCCTAGACAGCAAAGAATGCTCTGAGTGACGGCTCCCCTGATGTGACAATAGTACTCCATATTATGACGTATTTGACTCTTATAAAGGTAGAGGATTGCATCAGGTGTTGGGTACTTTCTGGAGCGGTAGAATGATCCAATCATTGAAATGAACTTTTGATTAGAATTAAAGTTTTTGCTTTGTTTAATTTGCACGAGACGATTGTATTTTTACGTGAAAGAAAAAGAAACACCTGGATCAGGCAGAAAACTGGAGTAAACAACACCATCACCACCATATGAACGGCAAAACATAGATAGGCAGGTCACCTTTCGAGATATACAGACAACAGGTGGACATCTAGACTGACCAAAATGGACTCCGAGGTAATGGAAAAGATCAAAAGGAATGCCAAAAAACCCGGTGAAGAGACGACCTCGACAACTAACTACATGGTCACGCCTAGGGACAAAACAAGGTGGAAAGAAACCAGGAAGAAGTTGCTTCTCCGCGAGTGATCAAAAACCTTAATGATGATGATGATGATGCTTGAATTTCAGTCTTGCGCGACATGACCATTAATGTTTGCATGAAAGACAGTGAAAATTCTTTTATTAGTACCTTGCGTATGTTATACATGATGATATGTGGCAATGAACTTTCAATAAAATAAAGTACATTTGTTGCATCAGGCAGGATTATGTTTCAGGAATGTGAGTAGCTGAAAAAAAGCTGAAATGAAGATGAATCCCCCCCCCCCATCTATGTGCGTGTGTGTGGAGAGGATAACACAAAAACAACTTTTTTCTTACAGTTTCAACTAAGTCAAAATTAAGAGAAAGACACTGAGTGTGCATGTGGGGGGGGGGAAGTCATTCTTTGATGAAAAAAAAAAAGTCATCTAACTGCCTACCCCCTTTATGGATCATTTGAAGTTTTAAACTTCATGGCAAAATTAACACTTTCAGTTTTCTGAAAGAACTGTCATGAGAGGGAAATGGAAGGCAAAACAAGAAGACAGAGAGAGGAAGAGGAAGAGAAATAAAATGTAGCCAAATAGTGATGAAAAAAATAAGATAATAAGACTCTAGCGATTTGGCAGAAATCAGTTTTTTCTTATCCAAAAGAAAGCAGATTTCAACCAAAAGGCAGAGAAGTCACAACCATGAGATGCTCTAGCTATTTAAGTGGAAATTACAAAAAAGCAGAAATTACAAAAAAGTGGAATTCTGCTAAAACAGAGATTTCAAATCCCTGAACATTGCATGCAATATCATGCTTATGTGTGTTTCTCGATAGAGGGCGTCCCAAACTTTTACCAGCTCCTCAAAGGGGTCCATGACCCAAAAAAAGGTTTATAAACTCCTGGTTTAAAGGGACAATAGAATTAGTGCATGCTCTTGCAGATCTCCAGCAGGAGCAATATCCCTGAGAGTGAGAGTGGATATTGGATATTGGATATTGAGGTTAGTAAAAATATCGGATATTGAGGTTAGTAAAAGTATTGGATATTGAGGTTAGTAAAAGTATTGGATATTGAGGTTAGTAAAAGTATTGGATATTGAGGTTAGTAAAAGTATTGGATATTGAGGTTAGTAAAAGTATTGGATATTGAGGTTAGTAAAAGTATTGGATATTGAGGTTAGTAAAAGTATTGGATATTGAGGTTAGTAAAAATATTGGATATTGAGGTTAGTAAAAATATTGGATATTGAGGTTAGTAAAAATGTACTAAGCAAAAGGGGGAGGGGGTAAAGATTAATGGTTTTTTCCGTTACAAAACTTTGACTATTTAAGGCAGTACTTAACCGAGAAGATAAGATTTTGATGTGAAAATATAAGGAAGATAACTCACATTATCGACATCATTGACATCCATGTTGGCATCAAGGAGTTCCCGTACAATATTCAGCTCACCTTGTTCTGCAGCCAACATCAAATAAGTGTGGCCCTCCTGTGAACAAAAGAGAAAAAAGAAAGTATTTTGAAGGAAATAAAAGTTATTATTTAGTTGGAAGAAACTTAAATATTTGAACCAATTAAATATTTGAACCAATTAAATATTTGAACCAATTAAATATTTGAACCAATTATGAAAAAAAAATAACAACAAAAAGACAATGATTAGCAGAATACAGTAAACCATTATATGAAATTTGTGATGAAAGAACCGGAAAGTCTGCAATCAACACTAGTGCTTAGCAATGAGCTCTCTACTAATATTTATTATGCTTATGACACCACCATTGACGTCTTTGATAAATTGAAGCTCTTACTTCTGAGCTTGAAGCCTCTTGCGAAAAATGGGGGATAAAAGTGAACCCAGGCAAATGCAAAATCTTTTCCTCTTCTGGAGATAATATCTCAATAAACAAAATGGTTGAAGAACCAAAACAGCAGTTCCAGGATCCTCATCTGATATTAACAGAAGAATAGGAATGGCAACTTCTGCATTTTTACATCTAAAAGAAAAGATATAGAGCAGGAAGGACATATCAACACCTCTGAAGTTAAAACTTTACAATGCATTGATAGTTCCTATTGTTGTATATACAAGTGAAACATGAACTATATTGGCAGAGCACGAGAGCAAGCTCAATGTCTTTGAAATTAAATGTTTGGAGTAACTTTGCGAGAAAGACAAAGAAATGCAGAAAGAGGCTTAATATTAACAGATCCATCAACAACGTCATTCGAAGAAAAACGATTAACGTGGTTTGGACATGTTTCCTGGCTACTAAAATAAAATTCTACACATTTGCTTATTTTTTGCAAAGTATTTAGATATAATTAGCAATGCTAGACTGGCCTCTTTATGTTGCGAAAACGGGTAAAAAAGTGAAATTTTTGTGAAATTGAACTTACGATAACTCGACTAATTTTGAATTTATATTTATGAAATTAGTATTATCTATGAAATTAGCATTATCTATGAAATTAGTATATAAACAAAATTTAATCTTTCCTCTTTCTAATGATATAATTCTTTTTCTTGTACGATGATTAGTTTTTTTTAGGTTTATTTGAATTATG
This sequence comes from Sepiola atlantica, assembly GCA_963556195.1. Classification (NCBI taxonomy): domain Eukaryota; kingdom Metazoa; phylum Mollusca; class Cephalopoda; order Sepiida; family Sepiolidae; genus Sepiola; species Sepiola atlantica. The sequence goes on from OY744548.1 coordinate 50,247,505, forward strand.
TAACTATTTTAATGACAAATGTGTTTAGTTCGACTTTTTTTTCAGCAGCAAAATTTTTAGTCCTGTTTTTTAATGTCTGCGCTGTTCAAACTGAACACTTTGAAAAATCGTTCAATCTTATGAAATAAAGGTTATTCTTCAATTTGGTAGGTGAAGTATAGAATTTAAAATTAATTTTCATAAAAAATTTCAAAGTTTAAAATTTCAATTAGAAAAAAATTAATTAGAGAAACTTAATTCTTAAAACATGATATTTACACCATTGCGTAATATTAATCTGGTGACACATCTCAAGTGGCACCCTTATAAAAGGAACCCACGTTTTTCTACTTTTTTAATTTTCTGTGTAAAAAGTGAACGAAAAAAGTAGACTATCATTAGTAATAAGTAGCAAAAGCAGTGTGTTCTCTCTTTCTCCCTCTCTCCCACTTTCTTTTTCTTTTCTCTCCCTTTTTCTTTTCTCTCTCTCTTTCCCCCTTTTTTTTCTCTTACCTCTTTCATTTCTTTCTTTCTCTCTCTCTCTCTCTCAATAAATATTTACAATTTTGTGCTAACTTTCCATGTTTAAAAGAATTTTGTGTGACTTTTATTTTGAAAAATATTTTATTAAATGAGGTTCCTGTTCCATATCCTTCAGGTCACATGACATCTATGATCTATTTTAATGGATGACTTCATCCTTTCTGACATCATAAAAAAACTTCCCGGTATTTTCAACCAATTGATGGAAGAATATGACATATCCCTTATATATTGGCTATAACAGAAGCGTATAACCAAATTAAAGTTACATAAGATGAACGAAACTGCCAGTAAAATCTTCCATTTTATTTTTCAATAAATATATTTTATCTTCACACATTTGAAATTTAGTATTTTGGTATTTTCTTTATTTAAAAATTTAATTTAAAGCTTTATAATAAGCCATTGTTTAAAAATTGACTGATTTCTTTTATATAGAAAATTTCAAGGTTTTGTTGCCAAAAGTTGGATAACTCCACAAAATCTTCCAATATTAAAAAGAAAACAACTTTTGTTTTTTAATTCCTCACCCTAAAATTAGTCAAATATCAAAGTTTGAGACTTGTATCTTTAATGGCTAACTTTTTACAAAAAGTTTAGCATGGTGCACATTTGACCCATTCTTTTCACAAACTGCCAAATTGGGCTCCGGACCGTGCTTACATGTTAAAAATAGGAGGTTTTTATGGATGTACTAATGTAACGAAAATTAGCTTAATCTGTATGATGTCATGAATCATAATAAGTTTCAATGTGTTAGTTGTTAAAATAAAACTTCTATGAACAGTCAAAGTTGCTCTTCTGTATCGTTTCCGCACAATTTTTGTTACGGCATGTGATTTTCACTAATGTTTAAGACTGGGTATATCTAAGAATTATTAATTCCATCTATATTATCTTTCTTTTATTGAACTATGGTATAATATTTATAAAGCTTTTTCAGTTATTTGAAGCTTTTGGTGCTTGTATAATAAAAAGCCTAAAAAAAGTTTTTTTTGTCTTTTAGTGTTGGAGAGGTAAATAAGGGGCAGGTAACTCTTCACAACAGCTCTAGCTTTCGAACAATATTTTTCTAACCCTAACCCTTAAATGTCTAATCGACGTTCTCCTTGCACAGTAGCCACATGTGCAACGCCAATTAAAGCCATCAGTTTTGATTGCTGGAAAATCTTGCTTAAAATTTGTGGTAAGAGTTACCTGTCCCTTATTTACCTCTCCAACACTAAAAGACAAAAAAACTTTTTTTCGGCTTTTTATTATACAAGCACCAAGCTTTTATCTTCAGTTATACACTGATTAAGTTGACCTTGTATTCAGTATCACACAAAATGCAATGTTTGACTAAATTTGAATGGCCATAACTCAGGTACTAATTTAGATACCAACATAACGTTGGTATTTTTTTTTATATCTTACAGCACTATATATGCATATATAAAAAATTTTTTTTGTATATTGTAAACACAAAAACAAAAAAAAAACTCAGTTTGGGATACCTAATATAATGAAACTAAAATTTTGGTTTTGGATACGTAGACATCGCCACCCGAGTTTTGGTGGTTAGGGTTAGGGTTACACAGAATGTTTCTACTTACCGCATCACGTTCCTCCAAGTTAATATTTCCATTCTCAAGGAGCCTGACAACGTTGCAGAGGTCACCCTCATTGATGGAATGCCGCAGCATGTCCCCTTTAAATGTGGTCAGTGCCATCTTGACCTTTGTCCTTTCACTTTTGCTTCTCAAAATAAAGGAATCATTCGAATGGTTGGATGATAAAAGCAAATTACGTAGACAGTTCTCTCATCCTGAAAAAAAAAGAACGAAAGAAACAAAACATTAATATAAAGCAAAAAAAAATACAAAACAAAAAAAAAATACAAAACAAAAAAAATACAAAACAAAAAAAAAGTACAAAAAAATACAAAACAAAAAATACCAAAAAAAAAAAAATACCCCCCCCCCAAATACAAAAAAAAAAAAAAAAAAAAAAAAAAAAAATGCTTCTATTTACTTAATGAAAGTATTTATGTATATCTGTACACGATTAAAATATAGAATTAGGGGATAAACATACAAATAAACTTCAGTCTATGTATGGCTTGTCCACCAAGTTTCAGTCATGAATGTCTAACAGTCGTTCTATTGCCGTTCGATGATACACGGGGAGTCGAACGTTTAAACTCTTCAGCCTAACATTCAGAGGCAACATGAATTAGAATAAATACATAAAAGATACTGCCAAGTCTGCTGCAAAGGAAGGTGGCCTCCCTCTACCGGGCTAGAAAACTTCTCACAGCTGGCAGTATCCTCTATCTATATAAAGCCACCATTCGCTAATACATGGAGTATTGTTGCCATATCTGGGCTGGTGCACCAACCAGTAGCCTCCTCCTCTTAAACAGAGTGCAAAAAAGAGTCTCTAGCCTAATAGGTCCTGCACTGTCTACCAAGCACTAGCCCTTGTCCCATCGCCACAATGTTGCATCCCTGTACTTGTTTTTCAAGTACTTCAATGGAATGTGCTCTGAAAAACTTGCTGCATTTGTGTCCCCTCAACGTAAATACTCCCGGCACAAACGTGACAAGCAGCAAAATCACACCTCTTCACTGTAGAGGTTTCCGGATGCCGGAAGGCTTTCTCCTCTAATAGCTTCTTTTCTAGAACTTCTTGCCTTTGGAATTCCCTTCCTGATCCTTGTTTCCGACTGTACCAACGTACAGAAATTTAAATGTAATGTGAACAAGCATCTCATTGCACAACTCCCCACTGAGGATGCCCCTATAAATCTGACCTCTAATTACCAGTAGCACCTTAAGTCTCAGTGGAAGTGTGTTTTGTTTAGGGTGAATTAAAGTTAAAATAAAACAGAAAAAAAAACATAAATAAACTTCAGTTTAAGTCTGACTTATAGGACTATTAAACTGGGTTAGTGTTCAGGAGAGAGGGAGAAATATTATACTTTATTTAGATCATCCCTAACTAAAATTCTGATTTTCATGAATTAAATGCTTGTAATAATAATATATATATATATATAAGACGATGTATATCTGCCACGTGAAGTGTCTTCAGGCAGCTGTCGACAATTTTACAAAATGCAGGGAACCCATCGTATGCGAGAGTGGCAGTATACAACACACATATCTGAACTGTACTCTTGTATGGCTGTGAGACGTGGTCGACGACGAAATATCAAAATTACACGATTTTGGCTGTAGCTTTGTAGGATTTTGGCTGTAGCTTTGTAGGATTGAGAAAATTGCCCATCTCTCTATACAGGCCTTGAGGACAAAGTGTGTCGCATGACGTCTCAACTGGGACAGCCACGTCACCCACTGTCAGTCATCTGAAACGCCCTAAAATGTATCCCATATTGATATCGATCGCCGAAAGCCATGTAGTAGCCCGCTTAAGACATGGAGGAGATCAGTTGATGACTTGATCCTGGCGGTCAGCTCAAACAAGATGGAAACAGACAGGAGAAGTCGGAAGTCATTTACAAAACATCAAACCTCAGCATGAGACAAGATGAAAAATTAAAATATAAGGTTAATACAACAAAAGATTTAAGAGGCAACTAATATCTTTAATTAGTGAACATCCGGATAAAAATGAAGCTCAATATACTGGATAGAACATTAATAGCAATAGATAAAATGAAAGAATAAAATAAGGTGCGAATCAAATTTTATTACAATTCAAAGTTCAAGCAAAGTAATTGAAAGTCCTTAACCCATGGGTTTTCAAAGAAAATTCTTCTTGTCAGAGGATCATTACCGCATTGGAATTACAGCGAGTAAATAAAACTTTACTTTGAAAACATAAAAATATAATAATAAACAAAATTAAGAATAAAAAATAAATATATGCAACACAAATTGTATCGGCCAAAAACATATATTTAAGTTAAAATACCCCATCAAGGTACGGCTAGAAATAATATTGATTAAAGTAGAATCAGGAGTCAAAATATCTACGTCAAACATCGGATGTATTTTCACAAGTTTCGTTCAGATGGGTTAAGGACTTTCAATTACTTTGCTTGAACATTGAATTGTAATAAAATTTGATTCACAGCTTCTTTTATTCTTTCATTTTATCTAATGCTATATATATATATATATATATATATATATATATATATATATATATATATATTGACCCGTATATTTAGAATTATCCACAAGATGGAATTTAAAAATATGTCCCTGTTTTGACTTGTGACTAAAATAAAATCAGTGGAACAGTTTACTCTATTAAGTATATGAATAAAACAACCTAATAATTTATTTTGTGTTTGTGTGTGTGTCCAGCTGAAACTCAGATACCACACAAGACACACTCACAAAACCGATTCTTTTTCAGCATTGCCTCAGACAGAATATGGACACATATTTTTTTGTAATATTCATTTTTGGGGGAGTCACCAGGAACAAAATTAGTCAAGGGTGGTCACATTTAGAGCGATTTTTTTCCATTGACCTTTGGTGTGAAACTCAAATACACTTTCTTGGTTTTTGGTCTTAGATCAAAGTATAGTATCTGCTCTGTCATCAGTTAGACTAGGTGAAATCCTTTTTGACTGAGGAGGGGTGAGAGAGGAGGGTGGGAAAATGGAAGATGGAGAGTGAGAGGAGATGAGGGAGGGACAGAGAGATAGAAATTAAAAAAGAAAGATATTACACACACTTTTTAACTTTCTATTTTAATATTTAGCCCTGTTAGATATTTTTTATGTTCAATTGGTCATAAATACAAAAAGTCGGAGGAGTTTTCACTCTCACACTCAGATCTCTTACCACTGCCACCGACGTACACCAGGAAGCCTTTCTTGTTAAATATAAATACCTATTAAACATTAAATTGCAATCAGTGATTTGGCTACACATTCTTTTTTGGAGTCTTAGAGAGAAAGTAGCAACCCTAGTTGAAGTCAGCGCCCCCAATGATACTGGCTTTAACAGAGCTGAGAGGGAGAAGATAACTAAATACTAAGGTCTTATGTATGACATGAAAAAAAAAAATTGGAATTTTAGGAAGATCTCCATCATTCCAGTAATTATAGGAGCAACAGGACTAATGAAAAAGAATTTTAAAAATACCCGACAAATATACCCGGTGAACCAAGTGCAAGAGAGATCCAAACAATTGTGCTTAAAGGGACGGTTAGAATCTTAAAAAGAATTCTTGGTTGGAGTCTCTAGAATAGTAGGTGAATATCTACCATCCGGTAGGATGCCCCATCTCCAGCAAAAACAAAAAGATCAGAAATTTGAAAAAAAAAAAAAGTGAAAAATGGAGCTATTCTTTGAAAATTATTTCGTTCTATAATGGCTCTGCTTCAAGATTCCGCTTCTTCAGACGGGACTTATCTTTGAATGACGATGATGATGATGTCTATATCGTCTGGAAATTGTTGACGGCGAAGAAATTAAAGAAATGAAGAATTATTCTTACTGGAAGAAATACACCTAGCCGATGCTAATTTCAATTAATCAAACAATTCTTGGAGACGATTTTAAAACAAACATTTTATTTGGTCCTTCGTCATCGGGGCACGATGAAGGAGAGAGAGACAAAGAGAGGGCTAATGTATGCTGCTACATTTAAAACATGTTTCCCCTCAACTAGCTTCTATGTGATCGGACTAAAACCTCCCACCTTTATCGATGTTGTCACATGACTCACAGGTTTTCTTACTTCCACTTTCTAGGAGAGTAGAAAGTGGACCTTGGGTTTACTTTCGGCAGCCCCGTAACTCTCGCTTCCCTTATTTCGTCCTTTAGTCCTCACATTCCATGAGTGATGTTTCTGACAAAGGGGGAAGAATCGCTGTTTTCTGGGTCAAAATCTATCCATCTGACACTTATCGTTGACTGATTTTTGACCTTGAAGTAGTATCTTTTTTTTAGCTCCTTACATCAAGTGGCTTCGTGCCTTGTCTGGAGCGATTTCCATAAAAAATAAGAAATGAAACAAATATGCTTGCCAAAGCTGACCTTTTTTGACCTCGACAGACAACCACTTTCTACCATTGTATACTGCTGCTGTGTTTAAAAGAATAACAATGTACACTTATTCATAAACATATAACGGTATATCTTTCTTGTTCGGTTGCACCTGACAAGTAGGGTCAGTGAGGGTTTGGGTTGGGGTTGGGGTTGTGAGGTGAGGAGAGCACGGGAGTTGACGAAAATTGATTTCCTGAATTTTTTAGCTAGCCGCTTTCTGTCGCTCTCAATTCATAATATTTTTGGACGCACATGCAGCCTCAGCTGCAATTCCCATTCCGGGATTTCTCCTCCACACCCAATTACAGGATGCATCATCCAGCCATGTATTATTTATTTAGTGAACGGCTGTATTTTGTCCACTGCATCTGCAGGTGTCTGCTTCAAACAGCCGGATGTTATGCTTCCAGCCAGGTGCTGGATGGGTGACCCTGGGTCAATCAGCTGGATGCTATTTCTTCCGGCCAGGTGTTATCTCTGGTACCTCAGACCTCATATTCAACATTACAATTGTCCTTGTCGTCTTAACTCGAGTCATCCATCAACTGATGGTGAAACATTCACAAAGTCCGTGCACCATGATGCTCGCTCTAATCCGAAGAGGCCAGTGTCCTTCTCTAAAAGAGTCTTGATTGTAATATGAGGCCTCGCAGCCCATGGCTTGACCTCTGGGGACCACAGAAGCACTTTTCCAATAGGTTCATCATGGTTAGATACATGTCCAACCAGCACCAAAAGTTGGGATTGGACAACAGTAGATATGCTTGGCAGGCAACCATACATCATTTTATTTGTTACATGGTTGCGCCATGAAATGTTGTAGACGACACGTAGCGTTTTGGTGTATGATCCATCAAGTTTCTTACGTCGAGCAACATTTAGTGTCCAAGAGTCTATAAAACAGAATATCTGTAAGGGTCTCAACTTCTGTTATTTTTTATCTGTGTTTGTTTATTTTATTTTCAACAGATATGATTAAATTACGTCCACCATGAAAAGGTGGAACTCCAGATCTTCTGGGTGACAAAAAAGAAAAAGGGAGAGAAAGAAAGAGTAAAAGAGAGTATATATGCACTCAAAAGATAACTGTAATCGCTTTGATAAACGCTTTTAGGTCAGGTTATCGTATAACGGTAAAAACACACCTTCATATTCTAGAATAACCTGAATAATAAAAAATGATACACATTAAGTCTTTGATATCAAATTAAGACGAGTCTTTTATCAAAATTGACAAAAAATAAAATTCACCTTGAGGTTGTCGAAAAGTTTTGTTCCCTTGGTGATACCATTGAAGCAAAGGGTGGAGCAGGTGCCGGTGTGATTACAAGAATTAGAAGTGGATGGAGTAAATTCATGGAACTTCTGCCATTATTGTTGACCAAGGGAAGATTATATCAGGCATGTGTATGCAGTGTGATACTGTATGGAAGTGAAACCGGCCAGTGAGGATGGAGGACATGCATTGAAATGATATGAAAATAATACGAAGACCGGCTTAGATCTGATGACCTCAAAGAAAGATTAAATCTGGACAGTATAGGGAGAGGTGTGCAGAACAGGAAACTTCGATGGTATGGTTATGTTGAAAGAATGGATGAGAATTCTTGGATTAGTAGATGTAGAACAGTTTAGGTAGTAGATCCAGTTCACAGGGGAAGGCCGGAGAAAACATGGGAGGAAGTGATAAAAATGGACCGGAGAGAAAGAAATTAAAATTTATTTCATAGAAAATATCATTTAATCATCATCATATTCGGTTTAACATCCATTTCACATGCTGGCATGTGTTGGACAGCTTTAAGAAATTGACTTCCAAGCTAACCTATCTCTGGCCAGGACTTGTTTTATTCCACAAGTCCTGGTCAGAGATAGGTTAGCTTGGAAGTCAATTTCTTAAAGCTGTCCAACACATGCCAGCATGTGCAATGGATGTTAAACCGAATATGATGATGATAATGATGATGATTAAATAGTATTTTTCTATGAAATAAATTTGAATTTCTTTAATATAAAAATGTTGAATTTAATATTTGGTTTGTTTGTTTGTTTGATTGATGGCATTTGAACCCATTTATTGGCTATTTAATAAATAATAATATAATAATAATAATAATAATAAGAAATAATAATAATAATAATAATAATAATAATAATGATAATAATAATGATAATAATAATAATAATAATAATAATAATAGGAATTGAAACTGCCAGAAATCACACTGAGGATTGAGCCTTCAACTTCCAGATGACTGTCACTTAGAACTGATTATTACTTATCACTTATATCCGTTACGCCACAGGTCCTTGCAGACAGTAATATTCTAAGTTTTTGTTACAGACACCAAAGCTCCATTAGATGAAGATTTTGATTATTAAATAATCTTTTTACTCCAGTCAAACAGTATGAATAATTTTGTTAAGTATCATAGACAAGAGGTTTTTAGATAAGAACAACCAATCGAGATTTTCAAAAGATATTTGTTTGTGGAGGCTTTATTTCTACTTTAGATCTTACAAACCCTAACCCTAACCGACCCGGAAGTCTTTTTACCTTCAATTTTTTGTTAAACTTTTGTTTGTTTACCAAATGATTTGTTTTGTAAATAGGATTTTAAAGTTAAAGTATTACATTATCATTTGATCAATAAATTATTAATTCAACCAAGTTCTTATAAAAGTATTACCGAAGATAGGTAAAATAAATTCTCCAAACAGAACAGTTTTGCACCACTTTTATGTCCCCCTTACGAAGATTAAAATCAACATATAATGGTACTAAACCTTATATCTAGAATACTTATTCTAATTTTGATTAAAATCCATTACATGATTTTGATTCTAGAAAATGTCTAAAATTTAGGGTTTAAGACGTCTTAAGAAGAAATGGGAATTCAGGGAATCTTGCTTAATGGTGACGAATGACTATGAATCAAATCTAATGCAAATCTGAAATGTTTGAATTTTCATATTGAATGTTATGCCAATATTATGTCCCCTAAAAACTTAAAATACTCCAAATAAACTGAAATTTGGGGAATATTTATTAATTGATGTCTAATACCTATTGTTTAAATTTCATAAAAATCGAAGGTATCTGAATTTTCATGAAAAGCTTCCACCCCCTTTTTACCCCCATTACAGAAAACTAAATTAAACTAAATATAGCCCACATCTGAAACCCTTACGCCTAGCAACTGTGCTCCAAAATTCCTAATGATCAGTTAATTAGTTTAAGTGAATCCTGTACATACAAATATACAAACACGTAAACATACATAACTTTATATAGAGATAACTAATTTTGTTAAAGTAATATTGTTTTGATCTCTATAAAATTATTGCATGTAAATTGCTCTTAAAACTTTTAATACATGAGGATTTGCTAGAAATTATTTTTTATTCGACAGTTTAAATGCTTCCAAATTCCTTTCAAATTTCGAAGGGTGACCAAGTAATTCAACTTTTTTTTCAATTATTAACAAAATATTAAATTGGGTGATTTGTCACAAAGAAACTCAAATGCATTCTGATTTAGTTCATTTCATAATCGAATTATATTTTTTCTTAAATAGGACTTTTAAAATTTTGATTTATTTTAACCAATTGTATTTTTGATTTGGTAATCCGGCATCAAAACCAGACCTCCAAAAATACAATTTGTACGTTTAGCTTTTGTAAGTATGGATGTCCAAAAAGACAATAATCAGAAACAGAAAAACAGTGTGCGGGGTGCTGAACGTGTTTTTGATTTTCCACACTAGATTACGTTCACAATCTGTATAATTTGTATTATGAAGCTTAAATAAATAAATTATTATAAACACAGAAGAAATACATGAATTTTGGACAAAAACAAATTTTCTTAAAGAAATATTTATGTTATTTAAACATAAGAAAACATTCACAGACTTTAAAAAAAAAAGATTACTAAATTTCTAATTACAAAATGTAAAAATTCCAGGACGTTAATTTTATTAACTTTTTTTAATATTAATAAAAGAAATTTTCGATGTAAAAAAACATTCGCTTGAGTTTTCTAAATTCATATTTTTGGATACATACACATTTTCTTCAAGAAATATGGCTGTAATGAAAAAATTCCAAAACGTTAATTTAAAAAAATTTTTTTAATATAAATAAAAAAAAGAAAAAAAGTGATGTATGTAAAAAAAACATTCGTTTGAGTATTTGTAAAACTGAAAAACTTCCATGATGTTTACTTTATGTAATGTATTTATTTAATATTACTTAAAAAAAGTTATTTTAACTATTAAATATTTCCGCTTAAGTTTTCCTTATGTGTTGACCTAGATTTAATTTTTACCGAGATTCACCAATATTCAGATTATTGTCTTTTCGGACATCCACACTTACAAAAGCTAAGCGTATAAATTCTACTTTTGGAGGTCTCGGTTTTGATGCCGGACTTTTATTTAAATAAATATTCGATTAATAGTAAATAAAAAATAATTAAATGTGTAATTATTAAAGTTACATCGATGCGAGAAATACACACACACACGCACGTACATATGTGAAGTTGTCTCGTAACGTTATTATAGCAATTGTACTTTAGAATAAACAATAGAACAAAAGGTTTTTGATCTATTCATTAAACCTGAGAAGAGGCATCTCAAATTCAATGACACAAAAGGGCCACTGATGGGAGAGGTGACCAACTAGTTGTACCCACCCTGCGTGACCCGTGACCCGGAGTCTTTACTTTCGTTTCTGTTACGTTCATTGACTCCCCGCCCTCATCCCGTTTGTCTTTTTTCTTCATTTTTTTTTTTAGTCGTAAGAAAATATTTAGAATTATTTAGATTATTCACACTACTATTTTCATCTTGGATGTTATTCTCACAACGTTTCGGCCGATGTAACCTCCAACCTTCTTCAGGTGCATCTTGTCAAACTCGGGAATCTGAACCCTTTAGTTAATCCACGAAGGTAGATTGTTCTCGTCTCATCAGCTGCGATACTATAGATTGTCTTCCATTCCAGTCCCCGCAGCAGAGACTCCTGAGAATGTTAAGGAATAATTCAAAAAAGGAAAAAATGATGGGCAAGTAAGATACGTGGGCGACAATGGATAGGTCAACAAATCTATTTGGCTTCCTAGACAAGATGGCACCCTGGCTGTTGGTGGTCAGTTTCTGGGTGGTTGGATAGTGATGGGCTGAGAAGAGAGACGGATATAGTCAATTGCGGTGACCAGCTGAGAGTGACTGAGAAAAAGACTGGACATCTAGGATTTTCAGTTGAAAATAGATATATTGAGGAGTCGAAGCAGATGAGGGTGAGAGAGAGAGTTTGGTAGAGATTTAGATTGGGTCGAGCAAACAATGAGATGAGCTGACGAGTAGATGACGTTGAGCAAATGATAATGATGGTCTCAGACAAATTATCTCAGTTAGGTCTTAGCTGGTATACTGGAACTCAAAGGTGGACGCTAGTGGCAAGGTCCCAACGACACACACCCACTCACATATGCCTGTTATCAACAAGTCAAATACTCAATGTATATCTCTTTGCTTGTGCTTTTTTATGTGAGTCTTTTTTACTTGCTTTGAATACAACTTGTAAACCAATGCATGCGCCCTCGGCGATCGCCAATACGAGACGAAACGACCAGAGCAAGATGAAGACGAAAATGAGAAAAGCACGGCACAAACGTTGGGAGTCGACAGTCATTGGGGGGAGGGCGGCATGAGCTTATCCAGTCATGACCATGTTGAAGTCTAAAATAATTTTTATTTCATTCTTAGTTATTATCGCCTGTAGTGAGGATTGAAACTTCAACCTCCAGAGGACCGTCATTTAAAATTGATTTTTATTTCACACCTGCATTTGTGGATTAAATAAAGGGTTCAGTTTGAAATTCTGTATTTGAGATTCCAGAGTTCGATAAGAAGATACACCTGAAGAAGAATCAAGGTTGCGTCGTCTGAAACATGAGAATAACACCCAAGAATAGTAGCCCGAATAATCGAAATTATCAATCCTCATCTCAAAAGTTCCAAACAGAAAATATTTATATATTATATGTGAAGAAAGTATATCCGGATGGCAAAGCTATTGAGGTTGTCGAGAAGTTTTGTTATCTGGGTGATACAATTAGGGCACAGGATGGAGCAGAACTAGTGTGATTGTAAGAATTAAGAGTGGATGGCGTAAGTTCAGGGAACTTCTGTCATTACTAACCAGCAGAGTGTTACTACTGTTGGTCAAGAGAAGAATCTATTAGTCATGGGTACACAGTGTGATGATGATGTATGGAAGTGAAACTGGCCAATGAGGGTTGAGGACATGTGCCGCATGGAGAGAAATGATGAGAATGATATGATGGATGTATAATGTGAGTGTTAAAAACCGGCTTAGATCTGATGACCTCAGTGGAAGATTAAATCTGGACAGTATAAGGAGATGTGTGCAAAACAGAGACTTTGATGGTATGGTCACATTAAAAGAATGATAAGAGTTCTTGGGTAAGTAGATGTAGAACAGTTGAGGTAGCAGGTTCAGTTTACAGGGGAAGGCCGAGGAAAACATGGGAGGAATTGATAAAAATGGACCTGAGGGATAAATAAAATCCTGGGTAGAGATAGGTTACTTCTGAAGTAAATTTCTTTAAGCTGTCCAACACATGCCAACATGTAAAACAGATGTTAAACCGACGATGATGTTGGAAAGATAATTAAATGACAAAATAAAGTCGGCTCCCTCTACCAGGCTAGAAAACTACTTACACCTGCCAGTATCCTATATCGCTACAAAGCCACGATTTGCCCATGCATGGAGTATTGTTGTCATATCTGGGCTGGTGCATCAACCACTAGTCTCTCCCTCTTAGACAGGGTGCAAAAAAGAGTCTCCAATCTAATAGGTCTCGCACTGTCAACCAAGCTCCAACTCCTGTCCCATCACCGCAATGTTGCATCCCTCGGCTTGTTCTACAAGTACTTTAATGGAATGTGTTCTGACAAACTCGTAGCACTGGTGCCCCTTCGACGTAAATAGCCCAACAAACCTGACAAGCAGCAAAATCCCACCCCTTCACTGTAGATGTCCCCAGATGCGAGAAAGCTTTCTACTCTAATAGTTTCTTCTCTCAAACTGCTAGACTTTGGAATTCTCTCCCTGTTTCCTGCTTCCCTGACAGTACTAACACGCAGAAATTTAAATGTAATGTAAACAGACATCTCACTGCTCAACTCCCTACTTAGAGTGTCCCTGTAGGCATGGTCCCATAGTCTCTAATTCACAGTAGTCCATTATGCCATACCTTGTCAAACGCCTTGGATATATCAAGCATTATTGCCCTAGCTTCACCTTCCTTGTCCAGTGTATGATATATGCGTTCAGAGATGACCGTTAAGATATCCGCAGTAGATCGTGCTTGTCTAAATCTATACTGGCGGTCAGAAAAAGTTTAACATTAACTAGGTGCAGGACTATCGCTAGATTGATTAAGGATTCAAAGATTTTTAGCAAAGATTGAACCAAATTTTAACTAAAATCGAGAAAGTTCAAAAGGATTATTTAAAGAATAGGAAATTTAAGTTATAGAGAATGATTGGAAAATAAGGTATCACACCGCAGTGATCTAATGGAATCCTTTAAAATTGTAATCATGTAACTAGCAGAAATGCTTTCTGTGGCAAAGCGAGGACATTTTTGAAAGAATCGGACTTAGAAGTTATACAGGTGTGTTAAAGAAAAGTAGAAGAAAAATAATGAAATACAAACTACAGGTAAAATAAGAGTACATAGTATGCCTGGTTGCGGAGTTGGAAGGTATAAGGTATCACTCCGACTCCTAGGATTCCCAAAATTCTGACTCTGGCTCATTGGATTCCCAAAATTCTGACTCCGGCTCATTGGATTCCCAAAATTCTGACTCCGGCTCATTGGATTCCAAAAATTCTGACTGACTACTTATTTTAAAGTCTTCCAATATTCAGACTTTCTGTTGATTCTTCAGAGATTAAAAAAAAAAAATCCGACTCCGTCTCCTAGCATCCTTATAAGTCAAAGTAAGACTCCTTCCCAAACATCAGGCTCCACCCGACTGACTCCAACTCCGCAATCTTGATTGTGTGTGATTGTTCTTATTATTCAATCACTGTTCTTATTTAAATTGAAAATTGGTTTTTCAAAAGTAAAAATTATGGTGGATGTATAGAAAGAACCGCCCCCCCCCCAACACACACGTAAATACCCTCAACCCACCCGACTAGCAGCAAAATCCCACCCCTTCACTGTAGAGGTTTCTAAATGCCGGAAGATTTTCTCCTCTGATAGCTTCTTTCCTTGGACCACTTGCTTTTGGAATTTCTTCCTTATTTCCCCTACCGTACAAACATGCAAAAATTTAAACGTAATGTGAAGAAACATTTTGTTTTCTAAAAAAATGTGAAGAAACATTGTTTTCTAAAAAAATGTGAAGAAAAATTGTTTTACTAAAAAAATGTGAACAAACATTGTTTTCTAAAAAAATGTGAACAAACATTTTGTTTTCTAAAAAAATGTGAACAAACATCTTGTTTTCTAAAAAATGTGAACAAACATATTGTTTTCTAAAAAAATGTGAACAAACATTTTGTTTTCTAAAAAAATGTAAACAAACATTTTGTTTTCTAAAAAAAAGGGGCATGGCTTCGTAACACATATAAAATTCAGTAGTCTACCGAGCAGACGAATTTTTGTTCATCCCTAATATTATGGGTACCAAAATATCGTCATTCTGGATATCTAAGCATCGAAGGGTTATAGAGAAAGTTCACAAGGATTATTGAAGACAAGAGCAATTTATAGAGAGGGATTGGAAAATAGGGTATTACACTCTTTTAAAGCACAGGATGCAGAGTGATCTAATTGAATCCTTTAACATTTTAAGCAAACATAACTATGGAGAATTTAACAAAAATATTTTAAAAACAACAACAAATTTGATCGCTCGTCCCAATAAACATTAGGATTTATTAACCGAGAGAGTAATTAATTACTGTAATAATTTGCCAGAGCATGTTGAGCGTGTTACCACTGTCCACCAAGGGAAGAGTCAAGAGTGAAACCTGACTAATGACGGTTGAGGATGCATGGAGGGAATATTAGAATGATACGATGGATGTGTAATATAAGTCTTAATGACAGGCTTAGTTCTGATGACCTCAGAGGAATATTAAATCTGGACAGTATATGGAAATATGTGCAGAAGCATATGGCATGACTATATTGAAAGAATAGATGTGAGTTCTTGGGTTAGTAGATGTAGAACAGTTGAGGTAGCAGGTTCAGTTCACAGGGGAAGACCAAGGAAAACATAGGAGAAAATGATAAAAATGGGTGAAGAAAAGAGGGATAAATAAAGACATGGCCAGACAAGTTACTTTGGAAATCAATTCTAAAAGCTGTCATGCATGCAAAACAGATGTTAAACTGAATAGGAGGACGAGGATGAAGATAATGATGATGAGAATGTAATTAGTGTAAATAGTTCTAAAATTAATATTGACCACTTTTGTGATTATCGTATACAAGAATGGATCGCATGGATGGAAGGGTTATTGATTAATTTTTTTTATTGGATTTAAAAATAAAATTTTAAATCGAATTTTATTGATTAAAATTTTTTAATTTTTGCACATAAGGCAATTAATAGTTTGAGATTATCAAGGGGGCGTTAGGTTGCCACTAGCAATTTTTGACTACATCTGGCTGACTTTTATTTTTTATTTTTTTAACTTAGTCATAATAATCTATATTTAATTTTTTCCATTGTTTTAAAGTATTATTTGCTTCACATTTAAAAACAAACTTTATGCCTAATATTTTTAGAGATTGCCACAAAGACATAAATAAATTAGTTTATAATGTTTTTACTTTTGCAAAACAAGATGAACAAGAACATAAGTCTTTCGCGAGACTGCATACTACTGCCTGACAACATAAGGATGGGCCAAAGTCTTATCTGGGCTTTACTTCTCCATATTGTACGAAGTATTCCCGAAGTTATACCATGGAAATGGTGATAACTCAAATTTTGCATGGTTTTACTGTTTTTAAAAAAACCCATCAGATCCATACATCAAATTTTAAACAATTGCCTCAAAATTTCGATCTTGACGGAACTTTTCAAAGTCAAGGTAAAATAAGATGCGGAACTACAATATGGGCTAAGTAGCGATTCTCTACAATGAACAGAACCAAAGTCATCACCAAAAAGTGTGACTTTCATCTTTTCTGTGACCTAGATACCCCAAAATTAAATCAGTGTTATGTTAAACCATTACTGATATCATGACCAAGTTTGGTGACGATTGGTCAAGCGATGTGGACGCTAGGCCGTAAACAAACAAACAAACCTGACTGAAAATATAACCTCCGTCTTGGCGAAAGTAACAATATCCTCTTTCAAGAATCATTAGAAACAATATTTGTACAAGAGATTTTCAGATAAAAACAACCAATCAAGATTTTAAAAAGATATTTGTTGAGGCATTTTTGCTACCTAATATCTTATTGTACTTTAGAATAAGCAATTGACAAAAGATTGTAGATATACTAATATATATATTTATGCAAACACTGTTAAAAATAACAGAATTCGGTTGTTTAATTATACCTTTTTTATTTTTTCAATTTTTCTGATGGTCTTTTTTGTATTAAAAAAAAAAAAATAAATGTCCCATAGGTTTCACGAACGTTTTCGATTCGTCGTCGAATCATCCTCAGGTGTTAAAAGCAAATGAACAAAAGAGCTGGAGAAAGAAGATAATTTTTTAAAAAGATGGCGGAGAAATGCACAGAGAACAATTTTTGCATTGTTCCAGGAAAGACGTTGACAATTTAAATTCAGTGACGCCTGAGTAGCATCACAGAATAAAATTGCATTACATTAAGTATTTTAAAATGTTGTACCTGGTTTCATATGTGATGTTATTAATTGTAGGTTGTTGTGTTTTTATGTAGATAGCTTCCAGTATTTAAAATTTTTTTAAATTGGTTTCGGAATGTATTATTTTAGTGTTATTAACTAGAATTTGTCCTTAATCAGAGGGAGGGCAGTTATGTTTTTGTAGACGTTGGTAAATTGAGCTAGAGTTTACAAGATGCATGGTGAGGCGGCGGCGGGATAGGGTAGGGGGTGTTAAAACAAATGTAGCTATTAACTTTATTATTATTATGGGAGTTACAATTCTCCCAAAGGGCATTTAAACTTATAAATAACATTGGTTCTTTCTAGTGGTTTTTTGGGTTGAGGAGTTGTTTTTTACTCCAAGATTTTGGGTTTTAAATTTATTATAGTAAATAAGGAGTCTAATTTTATTATTATTGTCAATTGAGGATATGTATCTTTGTACAATATTTTTCATGGCCTTTTCTTCTAATCTGAAATTTTATATATATATATATATATATATATATATATATATAAATGAATAACTGCGAAGGTTTTTTCCATCTATCTTAACTATATTAACATCAAAACGGCTTATGCTAATTTAATTCTATGATTTATTTACCTCCTCTCCAGGAGGTTAGGCACAAGGCCAGTTTGTTCTTACTCCCACAAGTTAAGATGTGACCCAAGGTCGGGTCAGGAAAGTGGGGCTTGAAAAGCCAGCGCCCGAGAAGGTGACCACTCTGGCCATTAAAAATTGCCTGGGCAGCCCCGTCGGCATTCCCCGGTAGGGGCGCCTCAGACAGTAAGCAATAAACTTACTCCTCCCCAAAGAGAGGAGGCAAAGCCTGGGAGGGTGGACCTCCTAGAACTGCACAGGACAAACCCACAGACCGGCGTAAATCAAGCCCCGAACGCCAAGACAATACCGATCTATGAAGTGCAGTATCCATCGGAACAGATACTACACTTTGATCTTAGCCAAAAGGCCGAGAAGCGAACATTTCGAAATACTGTATCTATGGCAATCTGCAATCATCAGCTTTGGTTATTCTTAATTTGCATATTTATTTTATAAACAGCTTCTAATAAATTGATATTCTGTAATATACATTTTTAATTTGCATTATCATATTATCTTATATGATATGCAATAATTTTGTTGATAATAAAACGTTTGATGCTGAGATTCTAAGAACAGATACTACACTTTGAAATTTTTATTTGCAGAAAATATTAAAAAATTTACAATTTAAACAAATTAGGCACAAGGCCATCAAAAGTGTGGGGTGATGGGGGGGTCGTTGGTCATCCTTGGTCAAAAGTTTAAAAAATGTCTATCCTACTCTTAATTCGAATCAGCTCAGTCACCACAATACCACATTTACTCTAGGGGCCGTCCTACTGAAGATATCCCCAAATTTGTTGGAAATTTAATTTTTCAAAATTATATTTATGTACAAAAATTCATCGGAATGACACGGGGAGTAGGAAGAAAAAAATCAGTTAGTAAGACCCTTTCTAAATAATATACAACCCACTGTTTTCCGGTTTGTTCAGAACCAAAAACAAGCAAGTCAATCTCTAAATAAGAGGGGGATCCAAGTGGGAGAAAAAAAGTAACGAGGATGGAGTTTGGAGAATCTTAGCTAAAAGGCCAAGGACTATAAAAAATAATGTTTTTATGATGAGGCATTTTTAAACGAATGAAAAAAAACCCACTGATTTAACCTATTATCATATTATCTTTTAATGGATAATGTAGTATCGGTTTTGAATGGATAGTGTAGCATCGGTTTTTAATGGATAGTGTAGCATCGGGTTTTAATGGATAGTGTAGTATCGGTTTTTAATGGATAGTGTAGCATCGGTTTTGAATGGATAGTGTAGTATCGGTTCTGTTATCATTAGATTGTCCTCCCAGGAATTCTTCCATTTTTATAGGTGTTGGGGGGTTATCCTCCCAGGTATTACATCGTCCTTTGATAATGTGATATCTTTTCTGCTGTCATGAAGCCATACTCACAGGCACTACCTTCTCATGGAAGGATCCTCCCAAGTATTACCTCCCCTATCTTTTTTGGGATGGGGGTAGTGTATTATTCTGATCTCATGATACCATTCCCTCAATAATTACCTCCTCCTTTGGGGTCAGCGTAGTATACGTTCGTTCACCATGATATTATCTTCCCAGGTTAGCAAAAATATGCGCCCGAAGGGAGCATATTTTTGCTAGTATATATATTGTTACAAAATGTAGGGAGAGCTATCGAGATTCGAACTCACGACTCCGGTTTACGGAGAGAGATGGGATTCATTTTTGCATATTTATACACGACCGAGAAATTATAATAATGCGACTCGAATGACGTCAGGAAAAGAGATAAATAGAGAGAGTGAAGAAAAAAAAAAAACTTCAGTCGCACGCGGAGCCGCACGCGAAGAAGAAAAGACACAGGAAGTTAACGCGACACAGAGGACGAAAGATGCCGGCAAGGAAGTACGTTAGCTGCCGGGTTAAGACGGACATATTTTGAGGACAACTACAGTCAGTCATTCTGAGTACCTCTGCACTATAGAGCGAAAGAAGAGAACGACCGTCGACGAGCCAAGATGTGCGAATATAGTATCGCAAGACGAGCCTTTTGAAAATGGAATTATAGCCACCCTCGGCTCTGGCGAGACGAGCCTGTTAAAAATGGAATTATAGCCGCCCTCGGCTCGGGCAAGACGAGCCTGTTGAAAATGGAATTATAGCCGCCCTCGGCTCGGGCGAGACGAGCCTGTTGAAAATGGAATTATAGCCGCCCTCGGCTCGGGCGAGACGAGCCTATTGAAAATGGAATTATAGCCGCCCTCGGCTCGGGCGAGACGAGCCTATTGAAAATGGAATTATAGCCGCCCTCGGCTCGGGCGAGACGAGCCTGTTGAAAATGGAATTATAGCCGCCCTCGGCTCGGGCGAGACGAGCCTATTGAAAATGGAATTATAGCCGCCCTCGGCTCGGGCGAGACGACCCGCTGAACTAAGCGGAGAAATGAAAATGGAATTATAGCCGCCCTCGGCTCGGGCGAGACGACCCGCTGAACTAAGCGGAGAAAAAGTAACCAGCCAGGAATTGTTTTTCCTGAGAAAAAAATGTATTTCAAAACTACATGTGCAAGGAGGTACGGCTACGACGACATGCCGGAAATATCTACTCTAAATCGAACAATGCATCCATTTGTGAGTAACAACCTGAATATCTCTTCACGGACATTCGCCCCCTAGGGCTGTTATATGTATGTATATTTTTGTGTAGAAATGAATCCTGCTACTATAGGGATAGGATAGACAATCCCCCCTCTTCTTAAGAATATACTTTTGTTTTGATGTTTTATTTCGTTTTGTTTTATAGATACACTCCCTTTTTTTCTAGTATACAGTTTCATTAAATAAATGAATATAAATTTAAGTCCTAATGTCTTTTTGTCGTTTCTTCGTATCTTTTGTTTGTTTCCTGACGGTATTTTATATTGGAGAAATCCCCATCCCATATCACGTTTTATTTGAACCTGGGATAATACGAGCCACTCCGGACTTTTTTTAAAAACTTTTTTTTTATCATTGTCACGTATTGTCTTTCGGTGGTCCCGACCGGCGGCATTCGTGACAATATATATATATATATATATATATATATATATATGCATGAAAAAGCCTGCCAAAACTGGGACTTGAAGTTTAATCCCCTAAAATGTGTAATTATGTTACCAGAAGTCGATGAAGAAATCAAAATAGACGATCAATTAATTCCAAAAGTTGCCGAGTTCAAGTTTCCTGGCAGTCTAGTTCCCAACTGTGCTTCAGATGTTTTGCACAGGATATCCATGGCATCACAGGCGTTTGGTTGTTTAAGAAATGCAATATGGATCTCTAGAAACATGTCCAGAACCCTTAAGGTTAGATTGTATAAAGCACTCATTCTGCTAATAGCCATATACGGTTCAGAGACATGGACTACTGGAGAACAAGAAATCACAGCCCTGATGGTGTTTGAGATTAAATGTCTTAGGACACTCCTCAAGGTTACTAGGAATGACAGGTTTAGTAATGCTTGCATATGCGAAGTGCTGGGCATGCCAGAAACCATCGAAGATGTGGTGTCGGCTAGGATGGTTTGGTCATGTTGTAAGGAGTAGTGGGATGATAAATGCCAGCTACAAAAAAGACTTCTCAAATGCAAGACCAAGAGGACGCCCACCAAAAAACTGGTCCGTCAGCATTAGGGAACAGTGTTGCGTTCCTCTTCAAACAGTCGAGAAATATGCAATTTGGAGACAGGATTTTGTGTTCAATACAGCAAAGGGATGTTAAGATCTGTGCGATTAAAGTAAAAAAAGAAATATATACATGAATTCTATTTTGCTCATGTCGTCAAACTCAAGTGCCTTTAGCTTAATGGATATTACATTTTTAATGGATATTACATTTTTAATGGATATTACATTTTTCGATCCAAAGATTCTAATACGTAATTCCAGAGCAGTTATAGATTATTAAATTGATTTCATTTTCGACAAGGCTAAAAAAATCATATCAAGTAAATTGGTTTTTATTTACAATTTTGTACAGCTGTTTCTTCACCAGAGCTATAAAATCAAACAAAATGAATATTCAGAAATATAAGAAAAAAGAAAATGACTTACATCCATACAATTTGCCAAAAACATGTCAATGCCTTAAAGTTTTTGTTTACAGGTCAGCCATCTTTGTTTTTTGGCGATTTATAGATTAAGTTGCTTTTTTATTTATATTCTTGAAGATTCTTTTTGTTTGTAAAATTCTAACTTTGTTTAATTCTATAACTTTGGAGAAAAAACATCCGTAGAAAATTTTGAATAAACACCAATTTACTTGATACGATTTTTTTAGCCTTGTAGGAAACGAAATCAATTTATATATATATATATATATATATATATATATATACTAGTGTACACCCTTCGTCAACAATGACGTAAAAACAAAAAAATGCTTTGCCAGTGTTTACACTAATATTAAATCATAGAATTATGTCAGTAAATTAAATTTTCATATAGACATTATGATCATAATTTCTGATGATCTAGAGAGAAACAAAACACAACCATTGACTTTTTATTTAGAGTGGAGGATTTCTTTCCAAAATCATTTCAGAAGGTGGGGATTGCCTGACTTGCTATTTGTTTTCTCACTTCTCCTCAACACTTGAAATAGTTTTGTCCAGCACGTTTTTTTTACTCACTAACTTTTACATGACAGGATGGAAGTACATACCTTTATTTATATAAAGTTAGGTATGTGTATATGTTTATATACTTGTATGTGTATATGTTTACATATTTGTATGTGTAGGATTCACTCCTAAACTATTTAACTGATCACTATAAGATTATGTCAACGTTTTGGTAGAATTCCAGCGACGGGACGAGAGCATTCTACCGCCTTGGCTTAACTAATTCAAAATTCTGTACTGATTCCCGAGTACAAGATACAGGTCAGAGGTTACATTGGGCGAAACGTGAGAATAACACCCCAGATGATAACAGAGTCAAAATAATACAAATTATTAGAGTTGGGCGGTTTTGAAATTTTGGTTTCGGTATCGGTTTTTTCCCTTAAAACCTCGGTTTACGGTTCGGTTTTTCGTTTTTTTTAAAAAAAAATTTGTTTACTATGGAAGCTATTCATTCTCTTATGTGATGATTAGTTATTATTCAACGTTTAGTTGAATTATGCCACTGTTTCGATAATTTTGTGACTGAATCATTCTCCATGATATGAATCATATAAATTTTAAGGTGTTGACTGTTGTAATCAAAGTTCTGATACCTTTTCAACAGTTAACTCGTTAAAACAGTGACCAAAGATTCATGAAAGATTTCTGAAGAATAAAACTGAGTTTGAATATACATTCTATCTAATTCTTTAACCCATCAGAAGCTAAAATATAACTCGAATAAAGTGATACTAGCATTGGCAACTACTTTTTTTCTTTTTAAATGTTTATACTCGCTTGCTACTTTTCGTTTATTTACTTTTACAACAAGTATTTTTTTTAATTTCATTTTAATAACTTATTTTTTTAGATAACTCCGAAACAAACATAAACAATTATTTTACAATTTTGAGTTGAATCAAATAGATTTTCGACATCATACGGAACGCGTTTGATTTTTTTTTTCATTTGAAAATAGTTTATGCTAAAAATACGATGTCATGTTGTCTGTCGTATTTCTCTTTTATTCATTTGAAAATTCAAAATGTTAATGATAAACAAACTGTAAACAAAGATTTCTTCCTACAAGTCAATTAAATGTTTTTATCATATTAGCAATACACATGAAAAAATTTAAATTGCTTAAAATATCTCAATAATGGCATATATAGAAAGAGCTTGATGATCTAAGAAAGAATCTTTTTAAATTTTTTAAATCTGACTAAAAATAAGGAAGTTATGACTATTTTTGTGCCTCACACGATTGGATATTTTCACCTTCTTTAAGACCATTATTAAGTTCTTTAGTTTTTAAGATATGACTATTTTAATAGAACTACCCTCAAATCTGTAATTATCCAAACAGTTTTCTGGTCGATGTGTATTGCTAATCATATATTTGTTCAATCTGTCCTCTTACTAATATAACATTTTTTGGTAATATTCAATTTTATTCAAATCGGAAAATCTTTTCAACCGTGTTTCCTTGTATATGGTGGCTTACTGTAGTAAAAACACAATACTGAACGGTTACGTTTTTAAAAAAAAAAACGATTCGGTATTCGGTATGGAGACGAAACCGAAAAACCGCGATTTTTCGGTAAAACCACCCATCTCTACAAATTATCATTCCTCATCTCAAAAATTCCAAAACATAATTAGTGCAGCTAAAAAATTCAATTGAAATAGATAAAAACAAATGGTATTTTATAAATAAAAACAAATGGTATTTTATAGAGAGAAGAAAAACATCACCCGAGAAAATCTATTTCTTTGATGTCAATGTGAATTGTATACAAAGTAACAGCTGTTTTGTGTGACTATTATTTTTTGCAGACAAATTTCACACGCCTTATCTTAACTCTAAGAAACCAGGTAAATAAAATATATTAGAAAAAAAAAATGTGACCATTGAGTCACCCATTGAGTTCGGGTTAGATTGTTTGAATCCAGGAAAAGTAAGTTTGCAAAGCCAAAATCCCAAATTGTCTTTCTGTCTGCTATATCTCCCCCCCCCCCAGCTATAGATTAAATAGTATTAATACATGTGGTGATATTCTCTATTGTTTATAATGGACTGTCGAGAGAGAGAGAGAGAGAGAGAGAGAGAGAGAGAGAGAGAGAGAGCGAGAGACTGTATAAAATTAAGAACGAAGGGTCAAAGAACATATAAGGAGAGAGGATGAGAGTGATAGGCATAAACTTAGTAATAGATGGGTGACTTGGTGAGTAAATTTAAAATTATGGCTAATTAGAATAATTAAAATGGATTTTTTTAAAAGATCACTCAATTCCAAAACTCAGAAATATTTTAGCATATATTTAGTGTGATTAAAATATATAAGAAAAAAGACATAAGGAAACAAACATTGATTAACTCAGATTTAGTATAATTGTAAACATGCACTCTACTGCAGGTTTTAGTGGTGCATGCGAATAGCAGACGTTGTAGATGATAGATGCTCGGCCAAGGGAAAAAGGGGGGGCACAGAGGAATTTGAAAATATCTCTGATTGTGAGTTGGACCACCCAGAAATTGTCTTTTGTTTGAAATAAAATAAGTGCCTCATTAAACAATTATCTGAGGTCCTCTCTCCGGTCTACCGCCAGAGTGCCAATCTGATTAGATAGGGATCTCCTTGTATTTTTTTGCTCATCCTAGCAATAAGTGCTTAATTCTCCAAGATGGTAGCTCTGTTCAGTAAAGTGTCCCAACGTGCTGTGACCAATTTCCTTCTCTTCACATTGTTCTTAACTTTGGCCAGTTTAACAAAATCCCTAATCATGACTTGAGAGAATGGTCTCTCCGAGTTCAAGTGGCTAAACTCCTAAGTGGTGGCTTCGTCTGCCAGCTGATCAGGCACTTTGGTAATGACATTTAATCTGGAGTGGCCGGTCTGGGGTTAATTTTGTTATGATCCATTTTTTGGCTTAAGTGATGTCTTAAAAAGATAATTTAACACCCTGATCAGGCTTGTGTTGCCGGATTCACTCCAACGACATCTGACACACAACCCCATCCCGCCAACAGCTGCAAACCCTGAGATTATCAACCTATATCCACAGGCCACTTGACTTACAATAATTCCGTTCTCCAACAGCTGCCAACCCGAGGCCAGTGATTTATATCAATGAGCCACTGGACTCATAACAATTCTAAAGAATCATGAAGGTTTCAAACCACAAGACTGACCATGTCACACACTCATGCATGTTCAATTGTTCATATAATAGATATTAACAATTTTACTAAAAAGTAAAATTCATACAAATCCAATATCATTCTGTGTTTGTTTCTAAAGGTCTTAGGTATAACCTTAAAGTGAATCCAGTGGTGAGGCCCAATTTGGGAGCTTTGTGGAGTGTGGAGTCACCCCTTAGTTAACACTAATCAAGGTTCACTCTAGCCCAAAGTGGTAGTACCTGTCTATGGGTTAAATAGGGTTTCTCCTGGGCACTGCACTAAACTGCCTCAGACTTTAACCAAACACATTAAAATTTTCTACCAACTTGTATACTTTTAACGTTCTGAAACTGTTTTTGTTCTTTTTCAATCTAAATTTTGATTTAGCTCACAGTTCTCTTTTTCATCATACGAGAATCAAAATGGCTTCCTCTTCCTGTTTTTTTTTTTTTGGGGGGGGGGGTGCTTTATTCCTTAAAAAAAAAAAATGACTTACTCTACCACTAACCCTAGGTTCAAACAGACGGCCCATATCCAGCACTTAGGGTTAGTAGTAGGGTAAGTCATTTTTTTTTACTATCTTAAAAGTCTGAAATGATCTAAAGCTAAGCGACCTCCTCCAAAATAAGATCGACGCCATCTTTGATTTTCTTTGTGTTTCGATAAGTCAATTTTACAATAACAAATTCAGGAATAATAAACAACCAGTTTCCACACTTTAATAGTATATGGATCGGTAAAAAAATTTTTTTTAAATAGGTTGGGTGAATGTTATTAGTTGTATTTTTTAAATTTATTTCTCGGTTGTTAACTATACTTCAAGATTATCGAATTTTTTTTTTACATTTATATAACTTTAAAATGAATTTCAGTTTATCTAAGTCAAGTAATGTAGTTCATTTATGCCATTAAACCAAAGGAAATGCCTCCATGTCGTGATTAGCGTTGAAGGTTAACTAAAAACTGAACTCGAACGCATTTTGAAGGTACAATAATTTAAATTTTAGAAGCAGAAAATGAGGCAGCGTTCAAGTAACTTGTTTTCAGGTTTTCTCGTTAATTGAAAGGAAAAAGAAAGAAAACTCATCCGTTTTTCTCTTTAAGCGTTTTTTTTAATGACTTTTACCAAGTAGTAGATTTGAGATCGTTAAACAACCAATGATAATAATAATAATAATGATAATAATAATAATGATGATAATGATAATGATAATAATGATAATGATAATAATAATAATAATAATATGCAAGAAAACGGTACAAACACAAACCAGAAACTGTACTAGAAAACGAAAAACACAAAATCATATGGGATATGAATGTACAAACAGACAAACCCATAACAGCAAGGAGACCGGATATGATAATAATCAACAAGAAAGAAAAATCCTGCAAAATCGTGGACTTTGCCGTTCCAGCAGACCACAGAGTGAAGATCAAAGAGACGGAAAAGAGAAGCAAATATACTGAACTTGCCAGAGAATTGAAAGGAATATGGAACATGAAGAAAGTCAGTATAACACCAATAATCATAGGAGCACTAGGAACAGTCCCCAAAAACATGGAGAAAAGACTAGGAGAAATAGGAATCAAAGGGATAACTGAGACCATACAAAGGACAGTAATGATCAAAACAGCTACAATCCTGAGAAATGTCCTCGAATGCGGAAACCAACCCACATAAGCAACGAATGGAGAACAAACACATGGAAGCACAAAACAACAGAACCGGGGAAAATACAACCGCACGAGAGAGGCGCAAGCATAGGCTGACGCCACGAAAATTATGGACAGAGGGTCGAGGAGGGAAAGCGCAAAACCAGACCTCCACTGGAAGAGCGCGGACAGCTCTGGGACCTTGGGAAGGCTTGTTGCCACTCGGGCCCCAGAGGGGACCAATGGCCCTTATCAGCGGGAAATCGTTGGTAGGTGGCTGTTGCGATTACCGCAAGGTCATCAGCGGTGATGAACGAAAAGAGGTGGAGCATACTGGAAGTCTGAGGAGACTTGTTGTCACTCAGACTCCAGGGAATACCACAGGTTGTTGGCAGTGGGCGATCACTGACGATGACCAGTGTGATAACTCCTAGTGAGTAAATAATAATAATAATAATAATAATAATAATAATAATAATAAACAACAACATGGTAAAATTTTACCCTTTGGCCCCGATGCTGTTGACGGAAAAAAATAAACATTAGATTCTATTTTCTTTCATGCATACGAACATTAAAAATACATGGAAAAAAATGCTGACGGTTTCAATTAGAGGCGGGTAAAGATTTTTCGGAAAGGCTATAAAAATTGTTTTTTTTATTTAGATTATGACATGCTGAACGTTTAGGAGTTAAAAATAATTCAGGGCGAAATCTAAAGAAACACACTTTTTAAATTAGTAAATATGCTAGAATTATCGGCTTATTTCCTATAGGACGCCATATTGCTAATTAGCCGATTGTACTAATTTAAAAAAATGTTAAAGAGTTTTTTCTCCTATTAATACGTAATGCCAACTTGATTTTAACTCCAAAACGTTCAAAAATTACATTTTGATCACTTATACACAATTCGGGTATCTTTCAGAATGATAAGTACAGTCGCGGACGGGGTCCAAAAAACTAACGAGAACGGGGTTATAAAAATAAATATGCAACAAGTGAGTTTAACCTACGTCGAGAAGAGATATTTGTCTACTTACCTATGATATTTGTTTGTATTTTTACGTACTATAAATGGGGTTTTATTAGATGTAAAAAAAATTTCTTGTTCATTTTTTACTCGTTTTTTTTAGACACTATGGCGTCTTACGAGCAAGCGCCATTTTTTTTTTTTTGCAAGTTCGCATGATAAAACTATTGATTTCTACTAAATAGCAGTTGGAACGGTTTAAAAATACAAACAAATATCACAGGTCAGTTTTAAATTAACTTTTATCGTCGACAGTTACTTTTATTTGTTGTATATTTGTTTTTTTGAGCGTTTTCAGCGTACTGATCATTCTGAAAGATACCCCACAATTCTATCAAAATCTTAACCCGCCTCTAATCTAAACCTTTACCAAAAATATATATTTCAGACTTTAGAGTGTGGGTTCACTTTATTATATAAATTTAACGTAAAATGATCACCCAGTTCTTGACCACATAACGTAGGACGGAACGAGTAACCATTTTTTTGTATTTCCAAACAATAACCAAAAGAACATGCCTTTCATTAACACTACCTCTGTCCGAGATGGGAATACATAAGGGAGCCCCCCCCCCCTTCTTTAAATATATTAATTCTAGGAATAAAGTAATTTTTCTATTAACTCATCAATCTTCATTTTAGAAAAGTAATATATTAAAGTTTTAGAGATTCAACTAAAAGTCTATAATTGTCGAATCAAGTTATCTGTCGGAAAAATATTTTATGGGCGATACCCAGAAGGGGGCCGGCAAAAAGAAATACTCCTTCAGCGACCCACCCCAACAGTAATGGGACAGAGAACGGATTTCCCTGCTGGAGCAGGATCCGACGTCTGGTATATACCGAGTCAAAGAACACTGGTACCCTTGGAGGATGGTAGAACCTGAATATATATAAGTTTTGTAACTACCTCTCCCCATCCTCCAACCCCCATTCCTGACGATAAACTTATTTAAACTTGTCTATCTTCGCAACCCACAATCAGCAATTATCCCCCTCCCTTTTTTTCACATATCATCCCTGGTCAAGACTATCGTAATAATTCAGGCCAGTTAACTGAGTCAAGTTTTTCTGGTGACGTCATTGTTAGTGGGTAGTAAGAACCACTATCAATGAGTGCCGGAAATGCTGACGCCCATGCGTTCATGTTTTCAGCAAGTAATCAGAGCAAGTAGACTCACGACCATAGGATTATTCATTCACTTGGAAATCATTGTTAACTTGTTCCTGCTATTGTGACTTTATTCCCCTGCCAAGAAAACGGCTACCCTCCTAAGGATTATTCATTCACTTGGAAATCATTGTTAACTTGTTCCTGCTATTGTGACTTTATTCCCCTGCCAAGAAAACGGCTACCCTCCTAAGGATTATTGATTCACTTGGAAATCATTGTTAACTTGTTCCTGCTATTGTGACTTTATTCCCCTGTCAAGAAAACGGCTACCCTCCTAAGGATTATTCATTCACTTGGAAATCATTGTTAACTTGTTCCTGCTATTGTGACTTTATTCCCCTGTCAAGAAAACGGCTACCCTCCTAAGGATTATTCATTCACTTGGAAATCATTGTTAACTTGTTCCTGCTATTGTGACTTTATTCCCCTGTCAAGAACACGGCTACCCTCCTACGGATTATTCATTCACTTGGAAATCACTGTTAACTTGTTCCTGCTATTGTGACTTTATTCCCCTGTCAAGAACACGGCTACCCTCCTACGGATTATTCATTCACTTGGAAATCACTGTTAACTTGTTCCTGCTATTGTGACTTTATTCCCCTGTCAAGAACACGGCTACCCTCCTACGGATTATTCATTCACTTGGAAATCACTGTTAACTTGTTCCTGCTATTGTGACTTTATTCCCCTGTCAAGAACACGGCTACCCTCCTACGGATTATTCATTCACTTGGAAATCACTGTTAACTTGTTCCTGCTATTGTGACTTTATTCCCCTGTCAAGAACACGGCTACCCTCCTACGGATTATTCATTCACTTGGAAATTACTGTTAACTTGTTCCTTTTTTCAAACATATTTTCTTTTTGATAGATGTTAAGCACAATAGAAAATAAGAAAATTACAACATGACCGCATTGCATTAAATTTCGATTTCCAAATCTAAAAAAATAAATTAGAATTTTATTTTGGGATAAAAAATACAATTTAGGATTAATTCAAAAGTTTCATCCAAAATGTATGCAAAACTCTAACGAAATAAGCGAGATATTCAAATAATAATATTTTGTAAATAAACTGTCCGTTTGGGAAAAAATATCTACATGCCCCCCCCCCTCTAAGTGACCCATGAGGACAGAAGTTCAAATAGAAACATCTATTTTTAATGAAATTTAAACCATTTGTATAAGACAGAGAGTTTGCCAAAATTTCAGCTTCTTCCGACTATATTAGAGGGCGAAATGGGAGGGGGGGGGGGGGGCAGTAAAAAGAAAGAAAGAAATATGGTGTTATGAGCATAGTGAAAAAGTACCTAGTAGTGATCCTCATCTAATTCCAAGCAAGTTAACGTAAAAAAAAACACTTAAAAACTTGCCCTCTTCTGTGCAAGCAAGAAAAACAAAATCACATTTTGCGTTAAATAGGTTGTTCGAAAAAAAACCACACAAAAAAAACTTTTTAAATTCTATCCCTCACCCCAAAAGATAAACCCTAACCCATACCACTAACCCCAAGCTCGAGTTGCAAGCCTCCGCTCCCACCCCAACATAAATCCTCGTAAAATCACACGCAATCACTTTAAAAAATAAATGCACAAGATTTATCTCCCATGGAAAATAATTGGTTACTGCCTTAAAACGCTAGAATTGCAAATCACTTCACGTTAAATTTATATGCAAAACTGATCCACCACCATTAAATTCTAAATTGTTTTTTTTTTCTTTTCGCCAAGTTTTTCAGAGTGTTCACATGTAATCGCTAAAAAAAAATAGAATTTCATTTTTTGGAGGGAATGATTTTGCGGAGTGTTAATCATCATCTTCTATTATATAAAAAGCAGTTGTCTGTGTGTGTGTGTGTATGTCCAGCTAAAAGTAAAAAATTACAAAACAAAGAGCCATAAAGTTGGTATATTCTTGATCGGCGTTGCCCTGAAAATACTATCTAAAATTTAGAAAAAATATTCATTCTTTGACCCTAAACTGGCGCAGAACGCATCAGGAAGGGTCTTTTTTTCTAGACATTTCATGTATTAACTAAAGGGAAGTAATTCTGATTTTTGATCAAGGAGTTACTTCTCTTATGGAGGCTAATTCCTCGAGCAATCTATATAAAAGAATTGTCTGTGTATGTTCAGAGAGGAATGAGTTGAGCATAGGAACAAGAGAGAGGGGTAGGGAGATGGAGGGTTAAAACGGGGGAGGAAGAAAGAGAAAAAAGATAGAGATGGATCGAGAGAGGTAAAGAGATAGAAGTTTTAATAGAAATATGTTACACTTTCACCCCGGGCAACGTCGGGTAGTCCTGCTCGTCTACAATAATACCAAAATTGTATTATTCTGACTACCTTTCTCATCTTGGTTGCTATATTCACAACGTTTCGGCCGATGTAACCTCTGACCTTTTTCAGGTGCATCTTTTAGAACTTGTAAAACTTTTCGTCAAACTTGGGAATCAGGACGGAATTTCGAACTGAACCCTTTATTTAATCCACGAAGGTAGATTGTTCTTATTCCATCAGCCATGAGAGAAGTGTTAATTTTATATAATTCTTAAATGTTATCGCCTGTAGTAAGGATTGAACCTTAAACCTCAGAAGACTGTCACTTAGTAACCGTTACACCATGGTTCCCAAATTCTAAAAGATGCACCTGAAGAAAATCTGAGATTACATTGGTAAAAAAACAATCAAAATAAAAATATTAGTCCAAATAATATAAATTATGGTGAAATAGAAAATGTCCACTTGGCAATGGCTGCCGTTTTTAAAAAATCTGTAGTTGACAACCGGTGTTTATCAAAAAACAGTCCACCATTATTTTAAACCGCTTCGATTCTGGCAAAATTTTTAGTTTCACTTGGATAAAAGACAATTTTTTCAGGAATAATATATATTGGATACGTTATTACTCTGATGTTTAATATATTTAAATTTTGTTAAATTTCTATTTATAAAATACTATCACACTATTTCAAAAATATTTTTACACTTTTTAGTTTGAAAATATTTTTTAAATACATTCTAATTATAAAAAAGTTTTATTTGATAATTTGTTAAAAAGTATCTTTAGAAGTAAAAAAAATTTCCAATTCTAAAAACAATTTTTAATGTGTTAATAATTTTTTAAAAATCTTGAAAACAATTTTTTTTTTGTCTCCAAAAAACTAAAACAGGAACTGTTTTTTGCTCAACACCAGTTGTCTATTTCCGATTTCAAAAACAGCCATTGCGTGGCCTTCGTAAAGAAATGAAAGTCGTGGCCATCACCAAGTGGAAACTATTTCACCCCGAAAATAAAATAGAAATTATAAACAAAAATAAAATAATAGAATAATGACGAAGCTATTGAGGTTGTTCAGAAGTTTTGTTACCTTGGTGATAACATTGGAGCACAGGGTGGAGCAGGTGCTAGTGTTATTGCAAGAGTTAGAAATGGATGGAGTAAGTTCAGGGAACTTCTGCCATTACTAACCAGCAGAGTGTTACCACTGCCGACCAAAGCATGTGTATGCAGTGTGATGTATGGAAATGAAACCTGGTCACATGCAGGCCATATGGAGAGAAATGATAGGTTGTTTTGTTTTACGGCATATCAACCCTTTTCGGGTTATTTAATGCTGAACCCGGTCATTTGGTAAACGTTTTATGCTTCAAGTTCTTTATATGTTCAAGTATTTATCATGGTGTTTGGTTTGGTTGTTTTGTAGAGGAAACATGTTGTTGTTTTGAGTTTTGCAGAAAATGATTGAGTTTTGCAAAGGGAAAGGAAAAAACAATAACATCAATGTTTGGTGCATTTTTGGTCAGGAAGATGCCATTCTTAGATAGCTTGATCTGGTAGCGATAGGAGAATGATATGATGGATGCGACTCTTAAAGACATGCTTAGATCTGATGACCCCAGAGGAAGATTAAATCTGGACAGTATAGAGAGATTTATGCAGAACAGGAGATGTCGATGGTATTGTCACATTGAAAGAATGACTGAGACGTAGCAGAATTATGTTTGAATCTTTATTTTTGCTTTTGAATTCATTAAATTCTGTTAATTCTTCTATCAAAAAGTTTCTTGTATCAAAAAAAAACAAACAAAAAAACAAATTGTGTTTTAAAAAGTGATTTTTTTTGTGTGTGTTTTAAAATTTTAAATATTTTTAGTATCAAAAAAATATAAATAACATGGCCGCCGGCGATTAAACTTAGATTCTCCACACTTAAAAAAAAAAAATTGTATTATTCAAATTACTATTCTCATCTTTGATGTTATTTTCACAATGTTTCGCTGACTTTCTTTAGGTGCATCTTTTCGAACTCGGGAATCTTTATATCCACATGAATCCCTGGCACAATGGATAAAGGCATCAACTGACAATCAGTTCTAAGTGACAGTTTTCTGGAGGTTGATGGTTCAATCCCCACTACACTAAGAATAAAATTACTCAACACTTCTACCGATCATGGTTGATTGAACGAGAACAATCTACCCCCGTGGATTAAATAACAGATCCGGTGCTTATTTTTATTGACGCTCAAGTCAAATATGGCAGTTCAAAATAAAATAGCAGAAAAACTTATGAATATACTTACTTAACAGTGAAAAATATTAGTATACTGTACACCAAAAATTACGGAAAATAAGCATGTAGAATTTTAATAAAAAAATAAAAATAAATTAACTATTCGGAGTCAACGAACGACATTCACGTCAAGCCAGCGCGTCGTAGAAGATTATCTCCCTTCTTCTAATATTTTCTAAGGTTTTGTGGGTCGGAGTTCGTTGACTCCGAATCGTAAATTAATTTTATTTTTTATTAAAATTCTACTCACTTATTCTCCGCAATTTTTTATGTCTGTAATATTTTTCACTAATAAGTAAGTATATTCCTAAGTTTTCCTCTTATTTTATTTTGAACTGCCATATTTCGCATGCATCTCGATGAAAATAAGCACCAATGATCCAATTCGAAATTCCGTATACGTTCTGAGTCTCTAATTCGACATTTGGCCTTTTTGGCTAGGAGCAGGGTGTAGTATGTGTTGTTGTTCTACACTTAATCTTTTTTGTCATCGGTCAATGAAGGAGAAATCCTTCTAGACTGAGGCAATTTAATTTTTTTACCTCAATCCAGAGTGCCCATTTTGGGGGTGAGCTGGATTTTTCGGCGATATTGAATTTTCTCGCTCACAAGCCCCTATTCCGAATTCGTGGTCATGGGCCGCCATCAATAGATTGCCTCTCCTGCACCAAACGGTCATAATTTTTTAAAAATCAGAAAAAAAGTCACATCAAATCTTTTTTACGGAAAATTTTATAATTAAAATTTATTAAAATTTGCTGGAATCATTTTTAAAATGAAAATTAAATATCAAGTAAAAGTGGAATTTTTACTTGATTACTGAAAACCATAAAATAATTCGATCACCCCCCCCCCCCCCCCCCGATTTAAAAAAAAAATTAATTATTTTTAGCGTGCAATAATTTATATCGGTTTGAAACCTGTCTAAACGTAAAACGTTGTTTATGACCGTTTGGTACAAGAAAAACAGTTCAGTTCACTGATGGCGGCCCACGGCCATCAATTCGGAATAGGGGCGTGTGAGCGAGAAAATTCAATATCGCCGATTTTCCCCATATCAAATACCGACCTTGTGTCTAACTCTGCCCTCGTGAGGAGGCAACTAAATAGAGACATAAAGATTCCAGAGTTTGAAAAGATGCACCTGAAGAAGGTTGGAGATTACATCGGCCGAAACGTTGTGAAAATAACATTCAAGATGAGAATAGTAGTCCGAATAATCCGATTATCGACTTGGCGTCGTTAGGGTTAGCTTGGGTCCTAATCTGCACCAGTACCCATTTTTTTTTAATAAACTAATTATTATTTTTTTTTTATTTCAGGACAAGAAATAAAATTTAAACTAACAATCAGTTTGATATAAAATGTTGGTGAAAACAATGTGAGATATTGGAAATATTTCAACGCTTTCTATAGTACAATTGAACTAAATGTTTTGCTTAGTAAAATATTTAGATAAAAGTTTACTTAAAGATCTATCTACTAGCCATCATCAAGTGCCCCACGAGGCAAAGTAGAGCACAAGGTCAGTTTTAATGGAGGGGAAAACTATCTCCCTATGAAGGGGCAACGGACGTCCATCATCAAGTGTCTCTATGAAATGAATCTTATGACTCTCTACCGTAAGGTCAGTCCGCGGGTCCGGTTTCAAAATGGCAAAGTCAAATACGATGATAAAAAAGGCAGTAGGTTATAACAATAACAACTATATTGTAAAAAAAAAATTAAAAAAGAATAAAACAGTTTTAAAAGAGAAAGAAAATGATATATCATCATGAAATGTATTATTGTTATTTTTTTTACTCACCATGTGGAAGAGAGAATGTACAGTCGGTTCGGTTTCGTTATTGGGTTTGTAGTCGATCTATAATAAAAGTGATAGAGTTTTCCCGATGGTTCGTTCATCAACATCCCCTTGTAATATAAGTCAACAAGTATACAAAGGTAAATAAAAACAAGTTTCTCCTTCCCTGCTTTTGCAATTTCAAGTAGGTGTCGTAGCGAGGGAGTAAGTGTTATGTTTACATCTTGCTAATGTTTAGAGGACGAACAGGAACTCTCCGGTCTTCGAAGGTAGAAATGCTATTCTGCGTTGTTTTTTTGTTTTTTTTCAGTGAAGATAAAATGGAGAGTTCATTTGACTTCAACCACTTCCAACCTTCCACATTCGTTAAGTTTCTATTTATCTTCCTCTCACAAGGTAAGATGTGACACAAGGTCGGGAAAGTGGGAAAGAACCAGCGCTCGAGAATTTGAGCACTCTGGCTGTTTAAAAATTGCCTGGGCAGCCCCGTCGGCATTCCCCGGTAGGGGCGCCTCAGGCAGTAAGCAATAAACTTACTCCTCCACAAAGAGAGGAAGCAAAGCCTGGGAGTGTGCACCTCCTAGAACTGCACAGGACCGACAACCAATAGACCGGCGTAAATCCAGACCCGAAGGCCTGGACGATACCGGTTTATTAGGCGAGGTAAAAAAAAAACCCTGGTTGAATGTGACACAAGATCGGGAAAGTGGGATTTAAAAAGCCAGCGCCCTAAAGGAAGAGCACTATGGCCGACCAAAAATGCCTGGGCAGCCCCATCGGCATTCCCCGGTAGGAGCGCCTCAGGCGATTAGCAGTAAACTAAATCCTTCTCAAAGGTCGAGAAGGTAAATCCTGGGAAGGTGGACCTTCTAGAACTGCACAGGATCATACCTCAGTTCAACAGACCATTCTCCACAATTGCCTAGACGCTGCCGGTTTGATTTGGGTATGAAATAATCCCGGAGGATTTGCATTCGAGCTAATATCAGATGATGTGAGTATGGTTCTTTTCGGCCTCGGGAGCCCATCATTCAAGATATTATCCCCCGGATGAAGGTACATAATAGTTAACACCCCTCCCTATATTAAGAAT
Source organism: Sepiola atlantica (assembly GCA_963556195.1). NCBI lineage: Eukaryota > Metazoa > Mollusca > Cephalopoda > Sepiida > Sepiolidae > Sepiola > Sepiola atlantica. Next base: position 50,284,715 of record OY744548.1, read on the forward strand.
GGGGTTCTAAATGATGTTATTATTTAGAAACCCATTCTTAACATAAAGAAAGGGGGAGGGGGCTTTGTTAACTGTTCTATACCGTCACCTCGCCTTTCTAGTAGGAGGATATTGGTTTATTGCCGATCGCCTGAGGCACTCCTACCGGGAATGCCGGCCGACGGGGCTGCTCAGGCTATTTTTGCGGAGCCAAAGTGCCCCCCCCCCCCCATTTGGGTGAGCTGGCGTTTCCCCTCACCTTCAGGCATTGTGCCACATCTTCCTGCAGTGGGAAGGCAGGAAATATTGTCCTCTCCGAGAAATGCCGGCGGGTCCGATGGCGGCTATTTTGACAACCATCCAATGCCCCCTTTTGGGGAGAGGGGAGCTGGATTACCCATGTTAAACGGACCTTGTGTCACGTACATCAAATCTTAAATGGGTAAGAAGAAGGGTATATATATATATATATATATATATATATATATATATATATATATATATATATATATATTTCATAGAATCGCAATTAAGTCCCATAAATGATTTACAATGGTTTGGTCCCCCAACAAACCACAAAATAAAATCGTCCTCTGAATGTGGTAAAGAACAAAAATGTAGATTATTGGGTACTTCTATAGGGGGATCCATATCGACCCGAATGTTTGCGATTCATGGAACAGACTGAAAATGGTCGAACCATCACCGAACAGTCAATTAGTACCGACATTAAATGAAAGGACTTTTTCATTTTTCCGTGACTTAAGAATGGGTTTAATAATTTTTTTCAAATCAGTAAATGAATAAACTTTATTTATTTTATTTTATTTATTTATTTTTGGAGGAAGTTTTTTTCAACTTTTTTTTTTGGGGGGGCCCCCTAACTCTATACCCCACTCCTACAACTTTCGTGACGTCACCAGTTCGGCCGTTCCTCGGTTTGGTGGGTCACTCGATACTGCTCGGGAAAAGTCGCCACCCTGAGGAAGGTCGCAGATGCCGAAACGCCTGGTCCAGCGGATCTTCAATGTAGAGATAACTGTTCAGCCAGTCGCACAATTCGAACCCTCGGACATGAGTCACCTTTTAACTCAAATCCGAATGCTCCAACCAATGAGGCCAACTTTAACAGCTATGTAGTAAGAAGAGAAATAAACCCTATTTATATCATTTCAAGCGGACAACATATTTTTATATAATCATACCATCTAATGTAGGAGTGGGGTTGAATACCAGAGTGTAGAGTCAATGGTGACTTTGTAATTAGGTTCGAATCCTTCGACCAGCAGAAATTAACATCTTATACACTGAGGATTGCGTAAGGTAAAAATAAAAATAATTATATAATATATATATATTTATATCTTATTCGGTTTCGTTCGTATTAACGAACGTCTTCAGAAAAAGACATTCGTTAATACGAACGAAACCGGTCAAATCTCTTGTTTTTGTTTTTCTCCTGCATTTTAACCTGTTTTCCGTTTGTCATTTTTCACACATACACACACATATATATATATATATATATTTTCACACATACACACACACACACAAATATATATATATATATATATATATATGGACGGCGGCACCGGGGGGGGGGGGCAGGGGGGACTCAAGCCCCCCCCCCACTTTTTTACTTACCCCCCTCACTTTACGGTCATCAATAATGAAGTTATATATGCATGTGCTTAACCCCCCCCCCACTTTTTAGGAGAGTCCCCCCACACACACTTTTATAACTGTCCCGCCGGTCCTGATATATATATATATATATATATATATATATATATATATATATATATATATATATATATATATATTTAGGCAAACATTATTAAATAACACGGAGTGTTTTTGCTTGATAATACTTTTTTTTTGTTCAATTTTCTGAATGGTCCATTTAGTGTTTTAGTCAAATTGCTGTATGTAAGTTCCATGTGTCTCTTGTTCCATTTTCTTTCCTCTTTTGCGAGTACTTTCGATTTGATTCTGTCAAATCATCTTCGGACGGTGTTAATTTTGATTTCCTCTAAAAATATGTCTTTACTGTTGAGTTTTTAATTATTATCACAGCCAGTAATTTACAACTTAAAAGGAGCGTCTATAATATTGAGATGTTATATGAGAGCGTGATTACGTTCTAAGAGCGTGCAAGATTCAAAAGTTTGATTGCTTCACCGTTAATGATTTGATTACGTTCTGAGCGCGTTCAAGATTCAAACGTATAATTGCTTAATGGCTAAGAATTTGGTAACGTTTATTACTATGCTAGACACTTTAAAATATTGTGACTAGTTTCGTAATTCACATTATTGATTGTGGGATGTTTAGGTTTTATGTAGAGGGCTTCAAGAATTTTTAATCTTTTGATGTTGGTATCGTGGTGTATTATTTTAGTATTGTTAACTATTATGTGTCTATATTGAGAAGAAGGGCAGTCATGTTTTTTTAGGTGTTGGCAAATGGAGCTAGTGTCAGAGAGATGTAAGGTTAATCTTCGGGAAAGTGTTGTGGTTGTGAAACCGATTTAAGAATTAGTTTTATTGTATTGGGGCATTGAAACTGATATATTACATTGGTTCTTCCTAATGTATTTTAGGTCTGAGAAGTGTTATTTTTAACTACATGGTTCGATGTTTTAATTTTTTTGTAATAAATGATCAATCTTAATTTATTAGTAGAGTTGATGGGGAATATGTAGCGATACATTATATTTTTAAGAGCTTTTTTTTATCCAATTTAAAGTTCGGATGCATTTGGTTACAGTAGAATAGATTTATGTAGTGGGAATTATTTAGCTGATTATTATTAGTATTGTCTAAGTTTCTAATCATTAATTTATTTGTTCGTACAATATAATTGGAAAATTGTTTATTAATTAGGACTTGTTTAATGTATTTTAATTCGTTAAAGAATATTTTTTTGGTTGAAGAAATTAGCTTTGCACGGTTTAATAGATTTTTAACCATTGCAATTTTATATCGATATGGGCATTCGCCTTTATAACTTAAAATGCATGTATTAATAGAAGTAGGTTTTTTATAGGGAGAGGCGATGAATGCGTCATTGTTAGAGTCAATTAGAACATCTAAAAACGGAATTTTGTTATTAACATTAAGCTCATGGGGGAATGTAAGTACAGAGTTATTTTGAAAAATATCTTGTTTTTTTTTTATTTCATCATTATTGTCTGCTAAAATGAGGACAATTATGATGACATAATGATGACCATAATAAGGTACATAATAACCAAAAGGAGCTTTGTCATGGCTGTGTTGTTGAACACCACCCAATCTTTTATCCCGTCAATTGTTGCTTACGTTTCATCGTTAGTTCTGGTCAGTGATTTATACATTCTTCTGCCCCATGTTGTTTCTTAGATCATGGAAGGCTGCTGGTTGTCGAACGATGTTACATTACAGATTAGTCATTTAGCACAAACAAGGTATGTAAACACAGTTATAACATAACAGTTGATTGGCTTATATGTGGAACGTTAATACAACTTGTTGGAAAATAATAATGGACTTTCCTTCCCCGACACTGATTTTCTTGCTAAAAAGATTCTGCTGTTTTTCTAGTTGGCAAATAGTCAGTTTTAGGAGTAGCGAGTTGGAACTAGAGCTCAGGAGGGCGTCTGATAGTGTCATTTGCCCACTTAATTGTGGAAATCGTGGGCCACAAGTCTGCATGAGATTGGAGGTTTAGCGGGTTAGTCAATGTCTATCCATTTCCTTAACTCAATTCTCACTAATTAGCTTTCCATAGTTTCGCAATTATATTTTTGAGAATTTGTTTTAACACTGTTCTGGTGAGAAAATCTGACTCTGTTCACGATGCTATCTATTTTCATCACGCCATTTTTGATAGGTGAGTCTGGCTGTCAATCAAAAAACCTTACCGCCTCAAATATGTGGTCTAAAGGACTGTCCTCGAGTTAATCAATATTAACTTGGTTAACTTGTTCAGCTAGTTTATCTCTGATGATAACAGACGATCTCGAAAAGCAATTGAATTTATATTTTATCGACTTTATTTTAATTCTTTATGACCCCCCGAACCTGCGAAAAATAAATGAATGCCTCGGAAATTTTACTGAAATTATTTGTATATCTCTGATGACCGTATCCCGCCACAAAATGGAAATTGGGTTTATAATTTCCCGACTTTTGTTTCAAATATTATGGCCTTCGACTAAAAGCAAATAAATGCAGGACATCTGACATTATTATACACTATGTCAATCCACACCTACTCTGGCAATTGAATTCCTCATTTATGCAATATAACCCCCCCCCCCCCTAAAAAAAAATCTGTTGTCACGTTTTTTTGCTTTTCTTTTCTTTTGTTCACCTCAAACAAGGCATAGTGCCACTGAAGCATAAGGGGCTACTCTGATAGGAAATCTTGGCCTTTTGGCTAAGATCAAAGTGTAGTATCTGTTCCGATGGATACTGCACCCCATAGACTGGTATTGTTTTGGCCTTCACGGCTTGATTTATGCCGGTCTATGGGACGGCCCTGTGCAGTTCTAGGAGGTCCACCCTCCGAGGCTTCGCTACCCCTCTTTGGGGAGGAGTAAGTTTATTGCATACTACCTGAGGCGCCCCTACCAGGCAATTTTTAATGGCCAGAGTGCTCACCTCTCGGGCGCTGGCTTTTCAAACCCCACTTTCCCGACCCGACCTTGGATCACATCTTACTTGTGGGAGTAAGATAAAACTGGCCTTGTGCCTAACTCCTGGAGAGGAGTAAATAAATACTCTGATAGGGACCAGATTTATAGGGGGGGGGTCAACCTGGGTGGGGAGTTGGGTGGCAATATGTTTATTCATATTACATTTAAATTTCTATATGTTGGTATGGTTGGGGAAACAGGGATCAGAGAGGGAATTCCAAAGGCAAACGGTCTAAAGAAAAAAGTTATTAGAGTAAAAAATCTTCCAGCATCTTTGGAATTCTACAGTTCGGGGCTGGGATATAAAGCATATATTGCATTCAGTTCAGCAGCAGCAGCAGCAGCAGCAGCATCCCTCTTTTTTTGTTTTTATCCAACTGAGCCAATCTTCCTCTCTTTGAAATATTGAACATACAAATATTCCTTTTTTTTTTATATATTAAAACTAGCAGGGCTACCAGGCGTTGATGGATAACAAAATAGGAGAGGTTAAATATGTGTGTAACATCTTTCTTTGCCGTTTGTGTCAAAAGGATTGATAATGTAGGGGAGGGGGTAACTAGATTTCACTTAAAAAATCGAGGGGGGGGGATTTTTTTTTTTTTTTTACATCAAAAATATTTATATGTATGTGGGAGGATGAAAAAAACATTTTTTTGGGGGGGGTTAAATTTTTTTTTTTTTTTTTTTCCCCATTTTAAAACTAACAATATTTCTATGTATGGGGAAGGGTAAAAAAAAAATATTTAGGGGGGGGGGGGGCTCAAAAATTTTTCTTTTTCTTTTTTTCTTTTAAATTAAAAATATTTCTAATGAGGATGAAAAAAAAATTTTCTTGGGGGGTGCAAAAAAAATTTTTTTTCTTTTCCTAACTAAAAATATTTATATTTATGATAGTGACTGTAGGGAACATGAGGGGGGTTTACCTACGAGCGTCCTCGCATTTGTCTGTCCTGTGCGCGGATGAAAGAAGGAAATCCAACATGGCGTCCGTGAGCCTTTGTAGCATGCGGTTCACGCAGAGTCTCGCAAAGTCTCGTTGCATTTACATGCAAATTAGGTGTGCCTCGGTATATAAAAGCGGGTCTCGTACCGTCTCATTCGAGTCGGTGCGAAGGAAGTGCACGTAATGAACGGTGAGAGCTGCTTTGTGCGGAAAGTTAGTTGGACACCTTCCTGTGGGCGGCTGGCTTCGTGTTGCGGTGGCATTTATTAAGCGAAAAGCCTCCGACGTCACCACTGGATGGGATGACGAAACTCATGACGTCCCTCTCAATACAATGCTCAAAGAGGTCCTCACCAGGGTGCACAAGGAAGACCCAGCGCGGGGCAGATGGTGCGTCGACAGCCAGAACCTTAGTGTGTGGGTTGATGCAAGCTCTCTCGCCATTGGCGTATCGGTGGTCCATGATGGAACGGTGGTGGAAGACACTTGCTGGTTACGCCCAGAAAAGGACTCCTAGCACATAAACCTGGCAGAACTTGATGCAGTTATCAAGGGGATAAACTTGGCAATTCTTTGGAAGACGACCACCCTGCGACTATTCACGGATTCTGCTTGCGTCCATAAGTGGATTTCAGATACTCTCACCGGGAGGACCAGAGTACGAACCAAAGCCACGAGCGAGATACTCATCCGACGGCAGCTCGACACGATCATGAAGCTGGTGAACGAATATGCGCTGTCAATAGAGGGGTCCCTGGTCAAATCCAGCCTGAACAAAGCAGATTGTTTGACGAGAGTACCTCAAAGATGGCTTGATGCCATAAGAAAGACTATTGAACCCATGCAGCCCGCCTGCGCCGCTTCCGTGAGCCCCGTTTGATCTAATCACATCAAAAAAGTCCATCAACAAACCGGGCACCCTGGGGTCAAGCGGACCCTATATTTCGCTAAGTTGGTTGAACCAGGAGTACAGAAGGCAGACGTCAGGAAAGTGGTCAATGATTGTGTAGCATGCCAATCCATTGATCCAGCACCCGTTCGCTGGGAGAAAGGAAAGCTGGGAGTGAAAAGCCATTGGCGATGGATATTACTCACCACAACGGCGAGGATTTCCTGACTCTCATTGATTGCGGTCCATCCAGGTTTGCGATATGGCGCATGCTGCACCGGCAAGATGCAGCTATCATCGTCCGTCAGTTAAACAGTATTTTTCTTGAATGTGGGCCCCCCCCCCCCCCCCCCAACGGAGATATTAACCGACAATGGCGCTGCATTCACTAGTGAGCAGTTCAGAAAGTTTGCTGATGGCTGGGGAGTACACCTGAGGTTTCGATGCGCTCACGTACCGAGTGGAAATGGGTTCATCGAGCGGAATCACAGAACCGTCAAAACCATCACGGCCAGGACGGGCTACACAGTATTTGAAGCAGTCTACCTGTATAACGTAACCCCAAAGGATAATGTTTCACCCTCTACAGCGCCGGCTGACACCTTGCACAGGTATCACGTCAGGGTGAAAGGCATAGAGACTAACCCGCTGCCCGAACTGGAAGTAACCAAAGAGAAACTGAAAAAAGGGGATGTCATCTGGATTAAGAACACGTGCGGCAAGTATACGACGAAATACGGAGTTGGACGTGTCACTGAGGTAATCAGCCCACAGGCAGTGCGAGTCGACGGTATGCCCCGTCACGTTAAAGACCTACGGTTAGCAACGCAACCATCACTGGACGACAAGAGCGAGTTGGAGTCAGAGAGCAGTGAGGCATCGCTCTGGCTTGCAGCAGCCCCATCGGACAGTGACTCGGATATCAGCAGTATCCCAGCGGACGCGATGTTTCTCGACCCTCAGACCACGGACGAGAGCACAAGCGAAGATGAGGCTTGCATTGTCCCCCTCCGAAGAAGCAACCGGCGAAGGCGATCGATGCCTCCCTGCCATCTCTATGATCATGAGATCAGGGGGAGAGTGTAGGGAACATGAGGGGGGCTTACCTACGAAGCGTCCTCGCGTTTGTCTGTCCTGTGCGCGGATGAAAGAAGGAAATCCAACATGGCGTCCGTGAGCCTTTGTAGCATGCGGTTCACGCAGAGTCTCGCAAAGTCTCGTTGCATTTACATGCAAATTAGGTGTGCCTCGGTATATAAAAGCGGGTCTCGTACTGTCTCATTCGAGTCGGTGCGAAGCAAGTGCACGTAACGAACGGTGAGAGCTGCTTTGAAAGTTGACAGAGTGATTTGCGACCTTCGTCATTACTACAGTGACAATACATGAATGAACACTATTTTGTTTTTCTGACACGACAGGGGCGCATTAATATGAGTTCTTAGGTATGCGAACTGGGCTGGAGATAGGTACATATACAGTATGTGCACCCTTGCAGAGATAGGTAAGTATATAGTATGCGCACCAGGGCGGCGATAGGTACGAATATAGTATGCGCACCGGGCCGTCGATAGGTATATACATAGTATGTGCACTGGGGTGGCAATAGGTACGTATATAGTAGTGCATAGGGGTGGCAATAGGTACGCATATAGTAGTGCATAGGGGTGGCGATAGGTACGTATTTAGTATTCGCACCGGGGCGGCAATAGGTACGTATTTAGCATTCAGGGGCGGCAATAGGTACGTATATAGCATGTGCACATGGGCGGCAAAACGTATGTATATAGCATGTGCACCTGGCCGGTGATAGGTATGTATTTAGCATGCGCTCCGGGGCGGCGATCGGTACGTATACAGCATGCGCACCGGAAGGCATTTTGCCGTCCCTATCATTGGCGCCCGGGACACACCCTCCTTCCCTGGTTCGCCGCTATCCCCAAGTTATATCTAGAAGCAATGACACTACCCACCTCTACCTGCGAAAAGACTCAAGCTCATGTATATACCAGTTTGAAGGAGAATATCTTAAACACAAATTAAGAGCCTTTTTGAATTATGGAACAGTTTGTTTGATTCCACCATTTTATTATTTTTGTTTTTCTTCATGTGCCTGTCTTCCACCAGTTGATGCACCTCCCAGGCAACGTCAGTACATGCTTCTTGACTAGACCAAAACACAATGTGACAGAAGGTATTGTTCGGCTGACGAAGACGTTTCTAGCCACATTGCATAGCCTCTTTCGAAGGGTTGATTATATATACTTGGCGTCTCCGAGAACGGCCAAAAAGTGCAGAGACGACACATCAACCGACATTGAAGTTACCAGCCCGGAACGACGGAAAAATGTCTAAGCATTAACACGATGGTATCTGGTATCTGGTTGCTGATCGAGAGGATGGGGTCACATTACGATTTTCCTTTATATAATAAACAAGCAGGGCTACTCAGTGTCGCTCGGGTCCTGATTTCCATAAATTACGTAGATTACAAAAGAACAAATAAAAGTAAAACAAAACAATCTTCTTAATATTGTAATTTGGGACGTTTAAGTTCATTTTATGAGAAAATTAAAGTAAAAATAATTATGCTCTGGGTCAGGTTCGAACTCACAAACTCTGGAAATACGGTGCGCTACCCTATTGAACCATCAAGGCAATTATGAAATAGCGACATTCTTAAGTAAATAAATCATAACATCCCCTTCTCATGACTAATAAAAAATAAGATATCGATCAAGATTAAATATTAACATCGATGAAATTGATTGAAAATATTTGTAAAAAATTTAACAACACGGACCAATATTTGGTAGAAATGACAGACTAAACAGATTTAAGTATGCACCTTTTGTTAAAAAAGCTATTAATCACAAGGGGGTGGGAACTGGTGCTATTTTATATATAAAAAAATAAACAGCTGCCCGGCCTTCAAAGTAGAATCAAAGTGAAGTATCTGTTCTGTCCTTCATCATCATCATCAGAGGAGGAATTCTTCTAAACTGATGCAATTCTTAACTTTCGTTTCTAATATAGAGTGTCCTTTATTAGGGGAGCTGAATTTTCCCCATATTAAATTCTGTGTGTGTGTGTGTGTATGTAAACTATATACAGACAAAACCAAGGTCACTATTCAGGCGTTTAGTATTTTCGTGAACCTATTTTTTGCTGCTTTTCCGTAGTTTCTCTAATTTTGGATGAAAGCATAAAAAAACACAAAAGAAAATGTTATATACTGTGTATGGTCATATAAAATAATAATATTTCATAGTGAAACATTATCTTGGATCTCCTTCTTCAACACGCGGCTGCCATATTGAATATGTTGTGTTGTAGTGGATAACACAAGATCGGAATATCAAGGAAAAAAGACAATGATAAAGAAACGATAATGAGAATTTGCATACATGTACATATATTTGTTTCTCACAGAGAAGGTTTGTCAATGATGCACAAAGGAAGTCACAATAATAGACGTAGTTACGGTGAGAAAAGTCCCTAAATACAATCAAAATAACATGGATTGCCTGGGCAAACAGATATAGAGAATGCATGGGTTATATAAAGAAAATACGATTTACTTTAATATTGTCTGGGAACTAATCTCGTTACGAATCGTGCAACTAATAGAAAAAGGTCATGCTAAAATTGCTAGCTGTTTGGGAGTATCATCTAAACTGACCAGAAACAAGACAGCGTCAGCGGTGTTAAAATCAAGTAAAAATATGGAGCTAGGCCGGAACACATTCGACTAGCTTAAAACCCAAGCCAGAAAGGGGACAAGCCTCATTTTTGAATCTCGCACATGTGTAGTACAAGTTTTTTTTTGTACTTCGAATTAAAAAGTTCATTCTCTTGTTGCACAGTATGATTCAGAGGAGATAACTTGAATATGTTTCAAGCGAAATAACTCTGATTATACTGAGCCAACAGTTGCGAGAAAACAAAGGAAAAAAAAGAGAGGATTTAGCTTTTAAGAAGGATTGGATTTTATAAAAATAGATACAACAGCATACAGGATGTCGCGTTGACCGAAGTAGCGCCAGTCAATCTGCCACGGAAAAGTGAAGGAATGCTAGTAGTAAAGGGAATTTGGAGATCGGTCAGCAGCGTGAGGGTTGAGTTAGTTCGGTAGTCGGGCGTTTCTCGGCGTCGTTTTATGTCATGAGCTGTATCTTCAGGTCGAAGCTGGTTGAACAACTTTTGGTTGTGAAAGAAACCTTACTTATTAGAAAAAATTAGATCAATGATTCGGCAGGTTTTTTCAATCCCTTTTCTTCGAGACAACGTCCATCATTGGTTCTTTAATCCATTTTTCCTTATTAAAGACAGGAAAAGATGTGCTAGACCCCTGCGCAGAGAGATATTTTTCCATTGTTTTAAAATTCTGTCCTTGGTGTGTTCACATTCGGTAGGTTGATATTCACGTGTAGCCTGATTCAGAAAAAAATCCGTTAGGTAGAATATAGCAGCAGTAGCAGCAGCCTTTCTCCCCTAAAATCTAACCCTTCCTCAGTGTGGTAGGAGCGGTGGCAACGTGGTAGTGTCAGAGCTATGCCGTCTGGAACTCGGGTTCATCGTAGAGCCACCCATGGCGGACAGGTTTGTATCAAGCGGTATAGGCTGCAACCGAGCTAACAGGACTCTGGTGAAAATCCAGGCAGAGTTAACATCAAGATCCGTCGTCCTCTGGTCGTCTCTGCCTCTGCGTGTGGCAAGCAAAAACGTGTCAAGCGTGGAACCGCAAATCAATGGAGTGAGAGTGGCAACGTTGATTTTGAAGGATTCCTTTTTGTGTTCTAGGCTAAACCTTCCCCGACTTCGCATGCAACCTCTTAGCTTTACTGCTATTTGGTGTCGGGGGTAAAATCTTGCAATCTTACAGGTAAATGAATAATGGAGAAGAGCTGTAAAGGTATACTCCAAGAGGAGTGGGGAGAGGAGAGACCATCAGTGGAGGGAGAGGAGAGAGCACAGACGGCACAGGGGTGAAACAGACCTCTCACAACAAGACACTGCCTACATCTGTGGCAACTGCAACAGAGCCTGTCGATCCAGGATAGGCTTGCACAGTCACAGCAGACGCTGCAATTCGGCAATGGACTAATCTGAGGTGCAGAACTACATTGTCTCCTGAGACAGACAGATACCATGGACGGCGGCATCGGGGGGGGGGGCAGGGGAAGGGGCTCAAGCCCCCCTCACTTTTTGACTTGGCCCCACCCCCCACTTTACGGTCATCAATAATTAAGGTGATATGCATGTGTTTAACCGGGCCCCCCACTTTTTAGGAGAACCCCCCCCCTTTTATAACTGTCTCGCCGGCCCTGGATACCAACAATGAATAGCTGCAACCAACGAGGAGAACTTCATGCAGACCAGATAATTATGGGATACGATCTTCGTGGGCTCCATGCAGAAGTCCGACTCGCTTAACAGCAACAACAACAACAGCAAAAAGAAGAAGAAAACAGCCGAGCCTCTTTTTTTATCCAATTTTCCCAAGCTCGACTAACGAGGAAATCTTAATGCCGACCAAACAATCCCCAAGCACGATCTCTATGCAGAAGTCCGACTTGTTAAAAGAAAAAAACAAAACAAACAAAAAACAGCCCCCCCCCCTCAAGAAAAACGACAACAGCAATAACAAGCTAAAAAAAAAAAAAAAATAAAAACAGCCGAGTTCCCCTTTTTTATTTAGTTTTCCCAAGCTCATCGGGAATCGCCCAAATAATGTCCGAATAGCTATTTCCGTCTATGTCTACGTGTAAGCTTTGATTTAAGAGAGTAAACACTCGCCTTTAAAGTTGACCTTTGCCAATGGAGGAGAATTGCAATTAAAATTTAAATGAAAAAAGACTTGAACAAGAAGAGGAATTTAACAGGTAAACAAAGAGAGAAAAAAAGAAGTAAACGATTAGTATTGCGTAGAACCGAGTTTGGCAAAACCTAAAAGTGGACTGACTACCATTCATTATCGTTATTCAAACAGTGGATGAACCGTGAGTAAGCGGGCAATTATCGCAGAGAATGTGTTCAGCAGACAACAACAAAGATTAACACGAATTACTATTATTGGCGATTGTGTAGTATAGTTAACAAAAAAGAGGGGAAAAACAAATAGACAACAAATAACTGTTACCAAACGCTAGAAAATTTAATATTCTACCAGCATGTTAGTTTTAAGCTTTTCGAAACTATTTGTAAGTTTTGGTATTTTAAAATGTTTCATTACTTTCGCTTAACCGATTTTGCCAAAGAAAATGGTGGCAAATATTTTTTTTGGTCCTCGCTTATTTCAGGCTTAAAAAAATACAAAAATAAAACATAAAAATTTACCTTAATCCGACTGGAAACCACCCCCGGACTTAGGGCTAGTGGTACTGTAAGTCTTTAAAAAAAATTTTTTTTTTTTTAATATATTTTACACCTGAAATAAGCAATGATCAAAAACAGAAAAATTCGCCGCCATTTTCTTTGACAAAATCGGTTAAGCGAAAGTAACGGCACAAATTTTGAAATACCAAAACTTACAAAAAGTTTCGAAAAGTTTAAATTTTACAAGTCGATGGAATATAACATTTTCTATCGTTTGGTAACAGTTATTTGTTGTCTATTTGTTCCTCCCCCTTTTTTCTTGTTAACTATACTGCACAATTACCCTATTATTAATCCTGCTTGTGTCCGTCCATACTAATTTTTATTTTTTAACATTACATATTATTATGCAAGGTTATGTTATCAGATGATGATGATGATGATGATGTTATAATAACTAAGTCTAGTAATCGTAGCCTCACTATAAGTATAAGCACGGTAGACGGTAGTCATACGAGGAAAAACTCAATGCTTCCTTTTAACATCAAACAAATCTTTATTGGGTATCCTATACCGTTGGGGTATAGCATAGAAAAAGGCAGGATTGGTGTCCGGTGGAAGGAAACAAAGTTCTTTTACTACCCGGGGAGCGGTGATCGGAAATCCAGTGGATGAGGGGACAGGAGAGAGGTGAAGAAGAGTTTCTTCTAGGTTGACGGCCAGGGTCTCTCTGACGATCTGTTCCACCGTTCAACAGAGGTGCAAATAGTCCGCAAGGGACTAGCTGAAATCAATACGCCCTGTGAGCCGATTGGTTAGTTTAAGACCAACTTGCCCACAGTGGACGCATAAGAAATAGGTCCTATTTCAGACTGCTACAATGTTGATCGTAAGTTTCATCGGTTTATTATTTGTTCTTACACATAAACAAAAGAGAACAATAAACTTATGAAACTTAGAAAAAATGTAACAGGATTTATTTACGTTTACGAGTAATACACCAAAATATGTACACATGACAAAGCTTCCTAATTCGTGGATATAATGAAAGACGAACTTACCAAGACACGTTGACAGACCTGGTCTGGATTGTGAAGAGACCAGATCTGATGTAGACGAATAGGTGCAGTTGACAAACGATGTGACATTAGTGTTTGAACCGAACAGGACAAAAGAGGAAGAGAACTTTTATATGGGTAACCACGTGCTTAAATCAACCGTGGTTGAGCGCCTCGTCATCACGTGATTGGAGACTCCACCAATTAGGAATAACCAGTCCCAACAAACCTATAATATTCCTTGAACTGAACAGTAGCTCAACAGTATAAATAGAGTAGAATATTTAATATAGATTAAAATATGTTCTCCATAAATGCGTTAGATAGACAAGAAAAAGAAAGAAATTGCGAGTGTCGAGAAGAAGCCAACATTCATTTCAAAGTAACTGACACAACTGATATGTTTTGATATAAGATTAACAAAATCCACGAAGAGATGATGCGATGCAATTAAATAATAAGAACATGAAAGGCCACAAGTATTTTTTTTTAATGAAAATCAGACTTTATACAGGGTAGTCGCTGGCTTACTCACTTCTTTGATTTGAACGGACGACATTTTGAACATCTGTGAGTGTATTATAATATTAGTCTTTGAAAACCTTTATAAAAGTTATTTTTTGTAAAAATAAATTACCGTTTGACAAATGTCACGCTTTTCTAGCGACCACCCTGTAGTTCCGAATGGTTCAAATAACTTATGAGAATTATGGGCTTTTTATTGTCCTTACACCCAAACAAAAGAGAAAGAATAATCTTACTTATACAAATATAATAGAAATTATGTCAAAGCTTCATAATGCATGGATATAATGAAATACTTCTTTTTTATAGAAATCGCTCCAGACAATGCATGAAGCCACTTGATGTAAGGAGCTAACAAGAACGAAAGATGATTATCGAAAAAATAGGATATGCCTATCGGCCTTAGTCTTGAAAAGACCAAGGTTATAGGTAGGAGGAAAATAGTCAGCAGGAAGAAAGTTCCACAAGCCTGCAGTTCTTGGAAAGAAGCTACTGGAATAGGAAACTGTATGAGGTATCAACACAGCGAATTGATGGAGACCACTAGACGAATGAGTCAAACGAGCTGGAACAAAAGAAGCAGGGAATAGATCACACAATTCTGAAGAACACATGACATGATAGTATTTATAGAAAAGACTGAGACTAGCAACATCACGTCTGTGTGAAAGGGGTGTAGAGAAGAAGAAAGGGTGTGGCCAATCAAATTACAGATACGTTTCTGCACCTTATCAAAAACCCTCAAATCAACCCAAATATAACAACAGTACTCCATACATCGTCTGATAGTAGATTTGTAGAAATAGAGAATAGCCTCACTTAACAAATATCTGTAAGACACACCAACAGGACGGGTCTGGATGGTGAAGAGACTGACCGCATTTCACAGAACTGGTCTGGACGAATAGAAGCAGTTGACCAACGATGTCGTGTTAGTGTTTAAACTGAAAAGGCAAAAGAGGAAGAGAAATTCTGAGGCATGACTTTTATACGGGTGACCACGTGGCTACATCAATCAATGATCGATCGCCCGGTCATCATGTGATCAAGGACGCCACCAATTAGGAATGACCAGTTCCAACAACCTATAATGTTCCTCTACCTGAACAGTAGTTCAACAGTGACAATGGCGTAGAATATTTGATATAGATTAAAATATGTGAGGCTAAGACAGTTCTCTATGAATGCGTTAGATGAACAAGAAGAAGAAAGAAAACCCGAGTCTCAAGAATAAGTTTATTGATTGTTTTTACACATAAACAAAAGTAGGAATAATCTTCATCAGTATCAACATCAGGCGGGAGGTGACGGTGGTTAAGTGGATATCGACACGGACTGAAGACCTGGATGTTCCAAGTTCGAATCCAGTCGGTTCCACAGTACCACTTTCACTTAGGGATGTTGGCAACCTTCTTGTGTTTCTTCCTGTATGAACCTGATGTCTTTCTAGAAAGATTTCTAACTAGAAAAACATTGAGGAAACTAATGCCAACACCAGAATCATCTGATTCACACGAAAGAAGATCATCATCAGGTTTTTCATCACTCCTTGGTTTCTTTCCACCTTGTTTTATCCCTGGCTAGGTGTGGCCAAGTAGGAACTAGTTGACTATCGAGGTCGTCTCTCCACCGGGTTTTTGGCCTACCTCTAGGTCTTTTTCATTGTCTCGGGGTCCATTGCTGTTGTCTGTATATCTCGAAAAGTGACCTGCCCATCTATGTTTTGCAGTTCGTATGCTGGTTATGATGTCATTTACTCCAGTTTGCTGTCTGATCCAGATGTTTCTTTTTCTATCACTTAAGCATAATGTGTTCACAAAAAACATTGTGCCGCTCTTAGCTTTTCTATCGCTGCATTATTAAGTGCCTATGTTTCGCTACCATATGTCATAACAGGTATGATGTATTCATTGAACATTTTCTGCTTAATGTTCATAGTGGACTTTCTACTCTTAATGATGTCAAGTGCAATTAATATAATAGGATTTATTTGTAATACATCAAAATATGTACCCATATCACAGCTTCCTAATAATCACTGGTCTTGGCAAATAGGAGCAGTTGACAAACGGTGTTGTTGTAGTAATATTTAGACGTGTATGTGTAAAAATAATTTTAGAAACGGTATTTTCACACATTAGGCTAGAGTAAGCATAAGTTTAGAGTAGTGGAAAATTCAATGAGAAGTTAACAAACTAGAGTTAGAACTATGTATCATGATATTTCGTCAGGCAGGAAGTCGTGTAGCAGTCATAAATAATGACATTTATTTTCTCTCTCGGAGAACTGTCCCTGTTAGGCGATTTGGTCACACACTAGCCAATCAGTTTGCAGGGAACATTAATTTCATTCGTACCCTTAAGGACTACTTTAGATCCCCTTGGGAATAGCATCAGTAAGCAGAGAGTTTCCTGGAAGAAACGAGTAAAGACGTCCCCTTTCTCTCTCCTACCTTTATCCACTGGACTCCCGAGCACCGGCTATCTTCCCTCGAGGATAAACTGCTTGTAGACTTTCGGCAGCTAACAAACTTTACTAATTCCTTTCGATTACATGTTAACGAAGATCGCCAATAAAGTTGTTTTAAATCAAGGGAGGCGCGATAGCGCTCTATCCCGTTATAGACTTCAAAAACGGCCTATGCTGGAAATCTCATTTCTTTGATCAATCATAATTCAAAAACCAATAAACCAAATTAGTTAAAATTTTGCACAAAATTTTTATTTGATAGGTTTAGGCAACCCAGAGATCCAGAAAGGTCAGGCATGATTTTGTGTTATCCGTGTGTACGTACGTACGTATGTGCCACCCTGTATCTCATCAACTATTTGATTGATTCAGCTGATTTTTGGCAGAAATAGAGGTTCTAGGGTCTAGTTGATGGCATTTTTATTTCAGTTTACCATATACCTTAGTTTTCCAGAAAATTCCAAAAAACCTTAAAAATGACCATTGTATTGAGGCATAGCCTTTACAAAAGTAGTGACATTCCATGAAAAATGCCAGTATACTGAAATCATATGCCCTTAATAGGGTTAAGATGAAAATTCATATACACTAAATGTACAAAAGCAAGGAAATTCCCAAATTTGTACACTTTTATTATCATTAAGGGCACAACAGGGCTATGTATTTTACTGGTAGGAATTTTTCTTTAGCGCACCTCACACACTTCATTCACTCATGCATAGAGATTTATACTGTAGTGATGTGATAATGAAATGGTTTGGTTGATATGTAGTCATACCCTTAATCACAATAAAAGTGTAAAAATTTGGGAATTTCCTTGCTTTTGTACATTTAGTGTATATGGATTTTCATCTTAACCCTATTAAGGGCATATGATTTCAGTGTACTGGCATTTTTCATGGAATGAGAAATGGACTTTGTCTTTTTTCTATAGTCGCCAGAAGACATGAAGCAAATAAGCTTCCTCTATTTTCTGAACACGCGCGAGAGAGAGAGAGTGGAGTACTTTGCGACAGTTGCTCATATCTCCCTATGGCGATGAGTTGGGGGTAGGGTACTATGTATGTATTATGATGTTGACTAGACCTCTTTTGGGAAAAGGTTGGGTAACATATAATAGAATATATCAAGAGTCGTACACAGTTCAAACGGTGACTTGGATAACATCTCGCTCTCTGTCGTGACGAGAGTTGCCTCTCTTTTATTCCCTTGGAGCATCTCATTCTCCAACCTCAGGAAGGGGTACTAGCTTACTCCACATCAGTATGCATATTATATAATAAAAAATAAAACCCTAGAATGCATTGTTAAACCTCATATGATTTGGTGCTTTTACAACCACTGTTATTAAAAAGAAGAAGAGAACGACGAAAAAGAAGAAAAGAGAGAACAAACCGCTGCTACATGTCAGCAAACCAACAGCCGTTTCGGAATTTTTGAGATGAGGATTAATAATTTGTATTATTAGTGTTATTCGGACTACTGTTCTCATCTTGTATATTATTCTCACAACGTTTGGGCCGATGTAACCTCCGACCTTTTCCAGTTACATTTTATCGAACTTTGGAATCTTTATGTCGAACCGGGGAATCTATACGGAATTTCGAACTGAACCTTTTATTTAATCCACGCGGTAAGATTGTTCTTGTTCCGTCAGCCATGACCGGGTAGAATTATTAACCAATGTTTATTTTATTCTTAGCTAATATTGTCTGTAGTGAGGATTGAACCACCAACCTCCAGAAGACTGTCACTTAGAACAGATTATTTCTTAACACTTTTATCCGTTGCGCCAAATGTCCATCTTGACGTGGTGCAATGGGTAAAGTGGATACTTTGCACACCGGATAAAGTTGTTAAGTTATAATCAGTTCTAAGTGACGTGT
Source organism: Sepiola atlantica (assembly GCA_963556195.1). Classification (NCBI taxonomy): domain Eukaryota; kingdom Metazoa; phylum Mollusca; class Cephalopoda; order Sepiida; family Sepiolidae; genus Sepiola; species Sepiola atlantica. The sequence goes on from OY744548.1 coordinate 50,303,463, forward strand.
TTGTGGTCTGTACAGACCATGTAAATTAGTATGTAAATTAGATGACTCGCTGAGTATTCTCTAAATTCTCACAGAGACATTAAGAAATGTTAGAGAGTGGTTGGATCAACATAGGGTGCGAGAGAAATAAATAGATAGCAAATAGAGAAATGAGTGACCTGTCCAGTTAATTATAAATTACAACGAATTAGAACAATTAAAACAGATTTTTTCAGATACAACTCACTCCCAGAACTAAAGTATATTTCAGCACATATTTTCTGTTATTAAAGTATATAGGGGAATCCATAGGGCAGGGGTCGGGAACCTTTTTGGCTGAGAGAGCCATAGACACCGCATATTTTGAAATGTAATTTTGTGAGAGCCATACAATATGTTTAAAACGAAAAAACAAATAAATGTGTTCATTTTATAAAATTTTAACACTTTAAAAGTATAATAAGTCTCTGAATTCATTTTAATAACATTTTTATGCTGTTGCTAATCAATGATGAGTATTTCTTACCATTAATGCGACTTCTGGCGCTGCATGGTTTTGCTGATGGCTTTGTAGTCTGGTTGATACGTGGTGAGGCTAAGTTTCATGCAGGCGTTGAGACTCCCATCCGTTAAACGTGATCGTAAGTTGGTCTTAATCTTCTTTAGATGTGAGAAAGCCTACTGACATGCATATGTAGAGCCAAACATTGTCAGTACAGCGATACTCACACGCTGCACTGTCTGGTATGTGACGGGAAGCGCTTTCCACGTTTTGACAATCAGCTGGTCTGCGGGTTGAAGTTCTAAAATTTCTTTCCACTTGTGTTGGCTCGGCAACTCTGCTTGCTGTCGTGCAAGTCTTTTCAAATCTTCATTCAGTGACTTAAACTTATTCACCCACATGTGTGAGGCCTTCAGGTCAGCAACTTGTAGCTCAAAATCTCTGACGGAAACAACAGGGATGTAATTCAGGTCAGCGCTGTCCACTGCACACTCGTGTGGATGGGTGATGAACTTAAAAAGACGAGTGCACTCGCGAAATTCTCCAAAGCGCGCTTTAAATGACTGCAGGAGATTAGATGCGAAGCCTGCTATCTGCTGAAGGTCAAGATGTTGAGCAGGGTCACTTTCTGTACATGCATCTTTAAACTCTTCCAGTTTTTCAAAATGTAGTAGACAACCTGTTTCAATGTTGTCGATGAAGAGTTCTAGCTGGTTTTCAAATGCAAACACTGCTTGTTGGAGGGATAACAATGTATTTCAACGCCTTACATTTTCACATTGAGCTGGTTTAGATGTTCAGTCATGTCCACGAGATAGTAGAACTTCAGGAGCCACTCAGTGTCAGCTAACTCGGGATGTTCGACATTTTTCATTTCAAGAAAAGTCCGGATTTTGCTCAGACAAGCCGCAAAACGACCGAGCACCTTTCCCCTTGACAACCAACGCACGTTGCTGTGCAGAAGCAGACCAGAATAATTATTCCCAACTTCATCCATTTAAACTGGCGATCATTTAAAGCTTGGGTAACAATAAAGTTGACCACCCGAACGACCAGCGACATCACCTCACCAAGCTGCTCACCACACATCTGAGCACAAAGCGCTTCCCGATGTAGAATGCAGTGAAAACTTAGGATGCATCTCTTTTCATGTTCACGAAGGAGCGCTACGGATCCTTTGTTTTTCTCCACCATGCACGGAGCACCATCAGTGCACACCAAAACAAGTTTATCCATCGGTAGATTTTTTTTTTTGCAAACTCAGTGAAGGACTTGAATAAATCCTCCCCTCTTGTTGTTTCTTTCATAGTCAAAACTGCAAGACTTTCCTCATGTAGTGTGTCACCGACAACATACCTTGCAATCACGCTGAACTGGGATAAATTGCTTACGTCTGTTGACTCATCCAAAGCGAGGAAAAAAAACGGCGTCGCATTTATGCCCTTCACTTGCGTTGCCTCAATTTGATTTGACATCATGATAGTACGATCGTGAACAGTTCTTGCCGACATAGGCATGTCTTTTATCCGTTTAATTATCTTTTCTTTATCCGAAAGGTCGTCAAAAAGTTCATTGGCAACATCAAGCATGAAGTCTTTGGCATACTCCCCATCTGTGAATGGCTTTCCGTTTCTCACAACTGCTAAAGCGCCAGCAAAGCTAACCGAATTCCAGTCACCTTGTTGGATCCAAACACAGAGTTACTGCTGACTAGCTTGCGCTCTTGATTGTAGCTCTTGACAAGCTTACTTCCTACCCCCCCCCCCCGCAGGATATTACGATGCAAATGTAGAATGGTGTGTGTCAAAGTGGCGCTTTATATTTGACCGTTTCATAGATGCAATTTTATCATTGCATATTAGACACACTGCAGAATCTGCTCACTCCACAAAGGCAAATTCCTCTGTCCATTCCTGCTGAAAAGTACGATACTCCTCGACTATTTTTCTTTTAGCCATCTTCTCAAAAAGGTTTGTTAAATCAGTTAGCTGACAACTCGATTAAAACGAGGGAAGTTTGCAGACCCTTTTGCAAATGGGCACATCGCCCGCTATTTTTGACAGCAAAATACGGCAACCCCACTTGAACAATAGGGCGATTCTTGTAACCTATTTTGATGACCATAAAACTTATTTTTAATTGCATCTAGTTATGTCATTTTTTTTTATTTATTTCATAAAATCGAAGTTGATGGATGAAGTTTAGAAAATTTGATTTCATTTTTATTTGATTAAAAAAAGTTTTTTTTTTTTACATGCGTTCACATTGCAATACAAGTTGAAATCAAACATCGGTTTTTCTTTGGAGATCAAACGAAAAATGCACAAAAGTTAATTTAATATAATTATTTGCGGTAATTTGCAATAAAGTGGCGTGATAATTAAATGAAAACATCTGAAAAGGCTGTGTTTGAAATAACTGAAAGAAAAATTTATATCATAACTTAGTCGACTTGCAAACTTTTGTTGTCGTGTTGGCAGCCATGAAAGAAAAAGACAGGAAGAATAACAAAAGAAAAAAAAAGGTCAACACGTTTTCCACTTCAGAATGTACAAGTTTTTTTGTTTTTTTTTTGTGTTATACACTCCTGATCAAAAATTTAAGACCACTTGAAAATCTTTTAAAAGAAACCTTTTTTGTTAGGATAGATTTTAAACTCCTACCACTTAAGGTTACCAATACTACAATCTAAAAAGTTATGGAAACAAAAATCTACATTCCAAACATTTTATTCAGAAATTTACATTTTTATAAAATGAGGCATTTTACACTTGATCAAAAGAGCCACATCTGGCTTGCGGGCCATAGGTTCCCGACCCCTGCCATAGGGAAACGAACGTTGATTCACTCACATTTAGTATAATAATAGATTCTGGCTTGAGTTAATCTTTTGTAGAGACAAAAAAGTTATCTCCCTTTAAATTTATTTCTTTATAGGAGAATGGAGTTTTAGGGTCAAAGTTATGCCCGTGGGAGAAAGGCGCCTAGGGAGACCCAAATCTCGTTGTTGCACTGGTGAGATCACGAGGTCAGAGGGTCAGATCATCTTCATTCCTCTCTTTGCTCGCTGATCGTCAAACGAAGCAGACCTTCCGGAGTTTAACCCCTACAGACGTCGCCCCATTAGGTGTTAAAGTATTGCGTTTTTATCTTTTAAAGAAGAAACATTACGTGCTGAATATTTAACTCCTGCTTATCGATTTGACCTTGATAAGAGTTGACAGAAGTACGAGATATACGTAGGTTTGCTGAGATATGTAATTGATACACTATCACGCAAGGTCATGCATTCGGGGGAGGGAGGGGTCTGTTGGGTTTTTACTGACTGTCTTATCCTTAACATAGACATGTAGCATTTGCATGAGAGATCTATTTTGTTTATATGTATGCGCAATACCTTGCATTATGTCGAGTTGTAATTTGGTCGGTGTATTGATACACGGACGATTAGCATGCCACTGACATGCACACTCGAAGCCTACTGATTTCCGCCCAGAGGATTTAGCGCCAAAGACAAATCAGTTCCCAAGTAGATTTTGTGCCGAAAAGAAGTCCCTCTTATCCTGTTCTCGTCTTGCGGCAGAAGTGTGCAGGCGAGATGGAACTCCAGGATTCCACATTCTGTTTGTGATAAAAGCCAACCAACCTCGCAACTCTCTTTATGTTCTCGTGTTCTTTTCGAATAAAGTTGATTCATATTTTAGTGGAGATGCTTGGTGTTTTTCATGGAAGATGGCGACCGTTTTCTTGTTCAATATTCAATTTCAGTGAGATGCGTCGAGATATGGGTAACTCTACAAAGTAACTTTCTTCATCCTGACGTTCTTTTGAAACCACTGATCCCCCAACTATAGACATATTCATTGATCCATGCATATAGACATAAGAACATCGGTTTCTATCGGTTACAAAGCATGATGATTGGCATCGTTATTTCCATGGAAGATGCTCAACTCAGCCTCAATATCTGGTTCGTCCTTGTAAAACATTCACAGTAAGAACTCGCTTTTCTACCACAACGAACAAAATAACTTTTCTTTTCTTCCTCCGTGTGCCTAGCGTCAGGCTGAACTTCCGCAAACAAAGCTTCTTCACAAGAGCTGCCCGTATGTGGAACATATTACCACATGACTGCTTTCCTGCATATTACAACATGGTTGTCTTTAAATCCAATGTCAAAGATTCCTGTTTTGTCCACTAGTAATTCGATCTTAGTCTCCCCAATCAATCTTTCCCAATCGTCTCATAAGATGCGTCATCTCTCAACTGACATTCATTCCATCTCATTAATCCTAATCCTCGGTAATAATAAGTTGTAATCTTTTTTGGGTTAAATGTTTCAGAATTTTTAATCCAAATAATAGAAATAACAGAGTTTATTTGCATTAAACAATAATACACCAAAAAATGCATACCTGTCGCCTCCTATACGTGGAGATAATGAACGGCGAACTTACCCGTTCTGGTGGACATCAGGGAAATATCTAAAAGATCTTGTCTCAAAGATCTTGTCATAGAAGATCACATCTGGATGAACGAGCGATGAATGACCCTGATGTTATCACATGAGTGGTCTAGCTTAAAACAGAAAGTGATCCCTCACGTTGTGCCTTTCATATATAGTAACCGCATGGCTGGATCAACCAATGACTGAATCAACCAATAGGAAATCACCCTGTCGTCACATAATCTATTCAGACAAGCATAAGAAAAAAGCGAACTTATTTACGTGTGGTACATACGATTTATTACTGGAAACGATACAAAATAAAATTCACATTTCGCACCCAAAACGTGCTGCTACTGCTACTGCTAATATAAACAATAGAATAAAATCTTACCCGCACACACGTATGTACATGTATGTACACACAGAGTTTGCGCCGACACTGTGACACTAAGTCTGTTAGTCTCACGGCTCACACACAAACACATCACCGCCGTTGTCATCGACGCCTTCTATGCATTCACGGAAAACCAATGTGTGTAAATTACATGTATTTATGATGTTACGAATTATCGATGGCCAAACGTTTTATTGCATCGCGAAATCAGAGCAGTGCAAATGGAACCAAGAATTTAATCCCATTAAAACTATATATATTTTTTTTTTTTTTTTTTTTTACTAAAGTTTGAATATTTACGTATATGGCAACAAAAAAGTGACTGATGACAAATACAAAGCTTTAAAATAAATGCGATTTATTTAAATAACAAATGAAAGAAATAATATCATGAAACAAACAGGAATTTTGTGGAAAATGGGTGTGGGTGTGTATGCGTAATTTTGTTTGTAATGATGATGATAGCTGGGCTGGCCTCAATGTTCTTTTTTTCCTTTTTGTTTTTCTTTTATCTCTCCCTTATGATTATGTCTGAATGAAAAATTTGAAATCCTAAACTTTAAAGACCTCCGAAATCTATTAAACTGTAGAAGTGAGATAGCAAACAGCTGCCTACACGGAAATAAATTTACCTTAGGCTAATGATACATAAATAAATAAATAAACAAATATGTAAAAAAACTAAACTAAACAAAAACCTTACAATTTAAAAATTAAAACCTAAAATAGAAATACAAGGAACCATGTGTTAAAATAAATTCAGCCATTATATTGATACAACAAAGGAAACAGGATATAGACCAATCTATAGAAAACAGAACAATAGAACAGGATATAGGAAGTAACACTAACCACACCTTTGTTCGTGGGAAGCCCAACGATTGGCTGAAAGAACAACAAAGAATCTGATTGGTTAACTAGCAAAAATAACTCCATGAATTTTAGCCTGAAGATTCCCCCCTGAGAAGAAACGCGGGAGCCTCTGTGTAGCTTAATTGCCATAAACATATTTTCATAGCTTACTATATATATATATATATATATATATATATATATATATATATATTATACTTTATTGTTGCATTCCAATGACCATATGAAAATCAATCCAAAACCATAATTTTCATTTGTTCTTTCTATTACTTTATTTCGATGAGTATTTATTCTTTTTCTTTCATCTTACACACAAAAATTATTTTTTCCAAATTTAATATTCATTTTTCTTACACGTGTTTCATGGAAAGTTAGGAAAATATATAGTTTTTGCCCAACCGTGTCAATCATCAAAGAATAGTAGCACACACAATAGAATAGTAAAATGTGAATCAGATGATTCTGGTGTTGGCATTAGTTTCCCCTATGTTTTTCTAGTTATAAATCTTTCTGGAAAGATATCGGGTACTTACGGGAAGGACCACGAGAAGGTTGCCAACATCTCTAAGTGAAAGTTATACTATGGAACCGACAGGATTCGAACTTGGAACACCCAGGTTTTTAGTGTCGTTATCCACTTAACCACCGTCACCTCCCAACATATTACATCAAAACACAGGAGAAAAAAAGTTCTATAATGAGTCCTGATAAAACTGCAGTAGGCTGAAGTATATAAAAGCAAAAACTCACATGAAGAATATTGACAAATTCAAGGACCCCCCCCCCAAAAAAAAACACATTCGAAAATTGAATCAGCTCTTCAAACGATGATTTCAACTTAATGCTCAATAAGTTGAAACTATTGTTTTATTGTATCAAAAATAAAAGTAAGATCAAAAGAAACATGTGTTAACAATAACATTTAACGTTCATTAAAGATTCCGACGAGTTAATGGGGACATGAAAATACAAGAATATATAAACAACTAGCTGTCCCAACCCGGCGTTGCCCGGGATGCAGTGGAGTCATTTTAGTTTTTAATTTTTTTATTTGTTTGCACATTTTTAAACTTAAGATAAACAATTATTATATTATTCAATTTAGAATGAGTTACCCCCCTTGCTGATTTAAAAAATTTTTTAGGTGATTATTTAAAAATGTTTCATATTAGCAGTTGTCTGGGTTGAACTAAGAAAAATGTAGCTACGTATGGTATTATATTGCCAATAACACTTACTTATGTGCACACTCCACCACATGCTTCACCACGTGCTTGAGAACAAAATTCCACCACTTATCACGATCTTGGACCAGTTCTTTCAGCTGTTCAGAGCGGCATACCAGTCTCAACTCCTATCTGGTCGACCCATTTCTTTAGTGTCTTCAATTAGATTTTCTTTGTTTACATAGCTGGAATCTAGTAGCCGGCAAACACGCCCAAACAACGTTAATCTCTTAATTTTTAATAATGTAACAATAACATTGTACAACAATAACAAATAAAAATTGGCTATTTAAAATGTTTCAGATTAGCAGTAGTCTAGACCGGGCTAAGCAATTTTAAAAGGAAATTGTTAAGTACGTTATTATGTTGCCAATACCATCGTACAACAATAACCACTGAAAGTCAGACGTAACATTACTTGGGTCTGACTTTGAAAATGCCGACAAGATAACTTTATATGCTAGAAGAATGTAACATAGAAAATACATGGATTCTGAATTAAGAAATACATATACATCCTCATAAAATACAAAATGCACGAATCGCTAAGGAGACAAAGGAGAATGAGCGAAAGTACGGACATATAAATGTACTTACATATTATTAGTCAATGTTGTTGTCTTCCCTTGTCCCTGTAAGGGTCATGTGGATTGGCCAAAATATATACCCAATCACTTCCCCCTTAGGGGTCATGTGAACCAGTGTTAGATATTGGGCGAATAGACTCACTAGTATATAAAATGGTTAGTTGAAAATAACAGGAAGTGAAAGGTCAGCTAAGGTTAACTTGATGAACCCAAAGTGAGGATTGTTAGACTGTAGAAACGGATATGACGTCACATGGTTCAAAAGGAGCGTGTGAGAGAGAGTGGAGTCTGTTTGAGAGTACGCAGCGTGATGGCATGAAAATCATATGGGCTGACAAAATATAATTAATTTAGTTGTTTTTAGTTAGTCCTTTTCGAGGTATGAAAAAACTTATTTGCAGGCGGAGTTCCATCAGTTGGGAAGGACCACGCAGAAGTGTTACAAGAAAAACATGCAGCGACCAAAGTAGGAATATAATTTGTGAATTTGAATGTTTTTTTTTTGTGGTGATTACGGCAGCTTGGTTGCTGCGTATGTGACACCAGGTTGAAACGCAACACTAGCCCATGTACACACAAACGCTTAGGGCTCTCACCTTTTTCCATTTTCACTACAACTGTTGACATTGTTGTTGTTGTTACACAAGTTGGACGTCTGTATAGAGCTCACGAAGATCGTGCCTCAGGATTGTTTGGTCTGCATGAAGTCTTCTTCGTTGGTCTGCATGAAGTCTTCTGCTTTAACCTGCCTGGTTTGCAGGTTTTACTCCCGACACCGAGTTCAGCAAAGCTCAGCAGTTGCATGAGAAGGTTTGGTCCAGAACCAACATTGCCACTTTCATTCCATTGATTTGCGGTTCCATGTCTGACATGTATTTGCTTACCACATCCAGAGACAGAGACGACCAAAGGACGACGGATCCTGATATCAACTCATATTGGATTTTTACCAGAGCCCTGTTAGCAGAATAACTCTAACACTACCACATTTCCACCGCCCCTACCAAGTAAGTGTTAGTACTGTTGACGTCGGTTAACAGTTGACTGCATTACGATACAAGCTCCCTGATGGCTGTGTAAAGCCAAACCAATTTTCCTGCGACTGAAAGAGCCAGCAACTGTTGTGGCCAAAGCGTGAACACTTTTTAACAGAACATCTCTTCACATAAGTTCACCCGAATACACATGTTTGCAATCCCTCATTCTATATGTTACTGTTTTTTATATCATTCTTTAATACTCGCCTAAGTAAAAGTGTTCAATTAATATACACAGTTGTTGTTCTTTTTCTTCAAAAGATGTCGCTCCCAATTCAACTTTCAGTGCTTATCTCAAAGTATAATTCCTGTTTTCTCTCGAGCGAGAATTGATCTTTCTTTCTAAGGTAAGTTCACGTGAAGACACGTGTTTGCAAACGCTCTTTCCGTATATTTAACTCTTACTGTTTGTATATCATTCTTTATTACTTGCCTACGTAAAAGTGTTCAATTAATATACATAGTTGTTGTTCGTTTTCTTCAAAAGCTGTCACTCCCAATGCTGTTTTCTCTCGAGCGAGAATGAAACTTTCTTTCGGTGTTATAAACCTCTACAATATATATATATATATATATATATATATATATATTTAAGTGAAATATTTTTGAAAATCAACACACGGTGCAATTTAAATGAAAAAATCATTTATTTAATTTTTTTTCTTTGCAAGCTTTCGTTGTAAACAACTTTGTCAGGCGAGACTGTCTTATAGTTTTTTTTCTTTTCTTCTTCTTCTTCCTCATTTTGATGGTATTAACTTAAATCACGGTAGAGACAGAAAAGCACGTCAAGCTGTAAAAAACATTAGAATAAGTAGAGTCCGGTCGATGTTATGTGCAGATTGGCGCTTTTTGAATAAAGAAATTGACAACATCTTTGAAGCACGTATTAAAATGTATTTAAGTGAAATATTTTTGAAAATCAATTTAAATGAAAAAATAATTTATTTATTTTAATTTTAGCATAGCAACTTTTAAAATTAAACAAGTTTTCCAAAAATTTTTTTGTCTTAGTACAAAGATCAATTGTAGTTCGTAACTAACTAGTTCAGCATTTTAGATATAAAGATTTCATTAAATGAATGGGATATGTTGGGCTAACAATTAAGCGGGAGGGGTGGGACCAGTTCTCATTGGCTGATACCTGCTGACGTATCTTTAAAAGAAAGGTTGAAGATTGTCAGAAGTGAAATATTTTTGCAATATCGACGTGCGCAGCTAAAAGCTTTCAAGGAGACGATCTGGCACGTCCGAAGTCAGGTCGGGGTTGCTATCTGAGCTGATATGATGCAAAACCCGAAATAGGCAATGAAGACAGTGCATCACTGAAGACCACCCTTGATGCATCTAAAACATGTATTTTACGATCAAGCCAAACGTATCTCCATTACGTTTTGGTTGATATATCCTATAGAAGAACACGGGACTGCATCTTCCATTCTTTTCAACACACTATAGCAACCTTCTAAAAGCCTTTTATGGATTTCGGACCGAGGGGCCATTTTACCAATGTTTCATAGCAACTCTAAAAGTTGAACAAGTTTGTCAAAATTCGTTTTCATGATTTGATACTTTGCTTTTTAATTGATTTAGTAATCTGAAGATTTAAAGAAAAACAGTTTTAGAAGGTGAGTGATAAGTCATTAGGAAATATCACTTCTAGGAGTGGGGAGTCATTTTACGTTAACCTTACAGCAGGCATGTCAAACTCAGGGTCCCTCGAGGGCCATGCGGATCCATTTGTGTTGTTATGAGGACCGCACGTCACCAATTAAAGTCGTTTGGTAAAAATTAATGCAGAATATTTTTGTTTTGACAGTTGGGCTTGTTAGCCAAGTGGTTAAGGTGACACCCGCGACGAGTGGCCCCTTTTTTGGAAGCACAGGTTCAAATCCTGTACAACAGGCTTATCAAAATCATGGTCCTTGAGGGCGATGTGGATCCATGTGACTAATTGAAGTCGTTTCATAAAAATTATTGCAGAATATTTTTGTTTTGACTGTTCGGCTTGTTAGCCAAGTGGTTAAGGTGACACCCGCGACGAGTGGCCCCTTTTTTGGAAGCACAGGTTCAAATCCTGTACAACAGGCTTATCAAAATCATGGTCCTTGAGGGCGATGTGGATCCATGTGACTAATTGAAGTCGTTTCATAAAAATTATTGCAGAATATTTTTGTTTTGACTGTTCGGCTTGTTAGCCAAGTGGTTAAGGTGACACCCGCGACGAGTGGCCCCTTTTTTGGAAGCACAGGTTCAAATCCTGTACAACAGGCTTATCAAAATCATGGTCCTTGAGGGCGATGTGGATCCATGCGACTAATTAAAGTAGTTTCATAAAAATTATTGCAGAATATTTTTGTTACTTAAACTTTGAAACATTCAATATGCACACAAATGATTTAGCTATATTCATGAATGTAAAGTAACGAAGAAGTTTAACCAAAGAAAAATTAATGAAATTTTAAATGGCAAAGATTTTTATGCGACTGCAACAAATGAATTTTGAAACTGATAAAATGTGATTTATTGCTTTTAAGTGTAGAGAAACGTTCTTAATAAAGATATAGATCAACAAATATAATTATTTATCATATATTTACAACTGAAGAGGAATTACTTTATAATGAAGACGTATTAATTGCAGTTGCTGTGCAACAAACGTCCATGAAAACGTCGGCTGATCTTGAATGCAAGAAAAATAATTCTGTTTTATTCAAAAATACAGTTTATCTTAAAGGGCGATAACAAAGAGCAAAGAGTCACTTCCCATTTAAATATAATATGTATCATAGGTGGTATGTAGCCATCGAACAGAAACGTCTTCAATAAAGAAAGGGCGCCGTTTTTCGGTGAACGACGCACGTTTATCTAGTTTAAATTATAAAAATGCAATTTTTGCTGTTAAATAACGAACTACAGTATCTTTTATTATGCGAACCGCAAGTGTGTTTGCAAAAGGCCACATGCGCACACGGGCCTCGTGTTTGATGTACGTGCATTATACAGTTGTAATATAAACATTGGGATACGATTCACGCATACAAAAACATCGCTATTTCAGCTATTGGGCTAAAATCTTTTTTGATATTTTTCTCAGTGCGAGGGGAGTTCTGTAGATGTCTACTGAGCTACGAGTTAGTGTCCGATCAACGTGTTGGAAAATGTTCTTGAAATAAAGTAGTTTTTGTGAGTGGTAAAAACTGAACAAGTTAGTTTAGATAAAAGCATTTTTAATCTGAGAATTTGGTGCTTAATCGATAATAATATCTAGCTGATTAGTCATATCTTCACATGTATTCATTTGTGAAAATCAGACTTTTATAGATACGGATGACCCAAATAACCCTGTAGTAGTAGTAGTAGTAATAGTAGTAGTAGTAGTAGAAGAAAAAGAAGAAGAAGATGAAAAAGAAGAAGAAGAAGAACTTCTGCATAAAGCCTACGAAGTTTGTGCCTCAGGATTGTCTGGTTTGCATGAAGTTAAATCGTTGGTCGCAGCTATTCGGTAACCGTTATTTTTTTTTGCATGCGAAGTTGGGGAAGGTCTGGCTCAGAACACCCACAGAAACGGCAAAGAAGCAACGTTGTCACTCTCGCTCTATTTATTAGCAGTTCTGCACCTGGCACGTCTTTGCTTGCCACATGTAGAGACAGAAACGACCAGAGGACGACGGATCCTGATGCTGAAACTTTCTGGATTTTCACCAGAGCCTTGTTAGCCGGTTACGACCTTAATACCACTTTGTGGCAATTTTTTTCGCCATGAGTGATCCTGCCATAAACTGGAGTTCCAGACGGCACAACTCTGACACTACCCGTTGCCACGAGGATGGGTTGAACTTTAGGAGGAGGAGGAGGTGTTGGTGATGGTGGTTGTTCTGTTTTATGGCATGTCAACAACCGCTGGGTCATTTTATACCGAAATCGTACATGTTTTTATATACGATTGATTTGTAGATTAATTTGAAGATAATTTGTTTTTACATACATAAACTGGTCTTCCAAATGGTCAGCCATTTATACTGGCAAGGCTCACCGCCACTTAACTCAGGCCTACTATATCCTGAACAACAATCCAATCTAATAATACTAAATCAACAACGTAGAATATTTTAATTACTTAACGCTAATACAGGCGTCCGTAAATACATTAGGTAAAAGAAGAAGAAGAATAAGATGATGAAGAAGAAGAAGAACGGGGAGGGGTCAAGAGGGGGAAGAGAAGGAGAATAAGGATGAGGAGAAGTAGAAAAAGGATGAAAAGAAACGTAGAAGTAGAAGGAGGATAAGAAAAAGAAGTGTATGGAAGAAGAAGAGGAAGAAGAAGACCAAGAAGAAGAAAAAAAAGAGGAGAAGAAGGAGAAAAAAAAGAGGAGAAGAAGATGAAAAAAGATGGGAAAGAAGGAGGAGGCGAATAAGGAGAAGAAGAAGGATGGGAAGAAGAAGGGGATAAGAAGGAGGAGGAGGAGGAGGAGAAAAAGAAAATGAAAAAGAAGGAAGAGGCGAATAAAGAGAAGAATAAGATTGAGAAGAAGACGAAGAAGAAGAAGAAGAAGAAGAAGGAAAAGAAAAAGAAGCTAACGTGAAGAAATCATCAACAGAAGAAGAAACGATGAGAACCCCCCCCCCCCCCCCACAAAAAAAAGATTGACTAGGATAGAAGATTATTAGCAAACGTATATCGGCCATTTTCATTGTTAATTTAGTATTATTAGACTGGGCTAGTGTTTAAGAGAGCTGGAAAAATGTATAAGATTATACATTACTAGCTGTACTTACTCGGCGTTGCCCGGTAGTGTTTTTTTTATTAGCAATTTGTTTTGTTTTTATTTTTAAAACTATCCCATTTTCCCCAAATGTCATTTTTTTGTTCCAAACAAAGGCAAGTAACGCTGTATTGACGAGTACAGCATTACGTTCCTTTTTTTAAATGGCATATCTCATCATCGCTCTCTTGAAAAGCAGACTCACAGTAAACAAAAGTGGTGACTTTTATAACGTCTATAACTATTAGATGTATATTAATATAATTATTATAACTATTAGATGTATATTAATATAATTATTATAACTATTAGATGTATATTGATATAATTATTATAACTATTAGATGTATATTGATATAATTATTATAACTATTAGATGTATATTGATATAATTATTATAACTATTAGATGTATATTGATATAATTATTATAACTATTAGATGTATATTGATATAATTATTATAACTATTAGATGTATATTGATATAATTATTATAACTATTAGATGTATATTAATATAATTATTATAACTATTAGATGTATATTAATATAATTATTATAACTATTAGATGTATATTGATATAATTATTATAACTATTAGATGTATATTGATATAATTATTATAACTATTAGATGTATATTGATATAATTATTATAAAGAGACAAGTCGTTCATTTTGAAGCATTGATAGGTTAGAAATATTAAAATTGAAAATAGAAGCCTTTTCAATGCAAGATTTTATTATTATTTGTACTCACTAGGAGTTCTCACACAGATCATCGTCAGTGATTGCTCACCAACAACAACCAGTGGTATTTCCTTGAGTCTGAGTGACAACAAGCCTCCCCAGATTCCCAGTATTCTTCACCTCTTTTCGATAACGATGCGGTATCGCAACAGCCTCTTACTATTGATTTCTCGCTGATAAGGACAATTGGTCGTCTCTGGGATTTGGGTGGCAATAAGCCTCCCCAAGGTCCCAGCACTCTCTTCACTTTTCCAGTGGAGGTCTGGTTTGTGCTGCCCCTCCTCGGTCTTCTCATCCTCCTCGACCCTCTACAAATATTTTTTTTTTTAGGTGGGGTGGGGAGAGAGAGGAGCTTATAGTGTTTCTTGTAATTTCTGTTTCTTTGGTTCATTTTTGTGTAGTGATAGCTGAGGCAGGTGTAATTTATTGGGGGGGGGGAATTATGAAGTGATGTTTCTTGCAGTTTCTGTTCCTTTGTTCGTGTTGTGGTGTTCTTCGTGTGGTTTTGTTTTCTCCCTGTTGTAAATTCCTTGTGACTGGTTACCCTTTGTAGCTTATGCGTGTTGGTTTCCGCATTCGAGGATTTTCCTTAAGATTGCAGCTGTTTTTCATCATCATCATCATCATCATCATCATCATCATCATCATCATCATCATCATCATCATCATCATCATTATTATTTTTTTTAATTTATTTTTATTTTTATTTTTTTATTTTTTTTATTTTACTTTATTTTATTTTAATTTTTTAATTTTTAATTTTTTTACTTTACTCTTTATTCCCCTCCCCCCGAATCAAATTCCATCCTCAAAGATGACATGAATTGTGTCAGATTTAAAAAAAAAAAAATCTTTTTAACGTCCGTGTTATGGTTGCACTCCGCAATGTTGTCTTGGCGGTTATTTAATTCAAATTCTGTGTGTTTAACGAAGAAGCATCAGACGTGCTGGTATTTTAAAGAGACAAGTCTTTCATTTGGAAACATTAATAGGTTAGAAATATCAAAATTGAAAATAGAAGCCTTTTATTATATATATTTTATATATTACTAACAGGACTACCCGGCGTTGCCCGGGGCGAAAGTGTAACATATTTCTATTAACACTTCTATTCTCTAACCCGCTCTCTATCGTTCTCTTTTATACCCTCCTCCGTTTTCTGCCTCCCTCTCTTCAACCCCCTCTTTCTCCTCCGTCCAACCCATTCCTCTCTGGACATACACACACATACAGACATACAACTCTCCTTTGTATAATAGATTCCCCAGGAAATGAGTCGGCATTTTCTTTCCAAATTAGTACATAAAATGACTGAAAAACCTACCTTCCTTACGAAACCTGACCCAGTTGACCTTTTAAAATTTTAGATATTATGACAACGCTGATCAAGAATATGCCAACGTTGTGGCTGTTTGTTTTGTAGTTTTTTTTACTTTAAGCTGAACACACACACACAACTGCCATTTATACAATAGATTATTATATTATATTTATTAAAAATAAATAATAAAAATGTATGAATTAAAAAAAAAACTTTTGATGTTGATACCATGTTATGCGGCGCATACAAAACCTTTTTCTTACAAAATATATTATCTATTGAATTAAATATGGAAATCAGTAAAATCGATCGGAATTACGTTTTTTTAAAGAACATAATCGAAATGAGACCAGAGCTTTATATCAAAACAGATTTAATTATTTACTTTGTAGGAAAAAAATTATCGATGACAAAGAAACGATAAAAAGGCTGACTTTACTTCATATATGAGATTAGGACCTTCTGTAACTAAAGAGGCTGGTTGTCATTAATAGACGCTCGTAGTTAGTGTGCTTTACATGTTCAAATCTCTTACTTTAGAATTTAAATGTCAGCTCCGGAAAGAAGAAAACGGCGCACGGATCTCAGGGCAAGGAACAGAGGAGATAATATCCCACTAGATTTCTGAGTCAATTTTGACCTTTGTCTAGGCAAGGGAGGGTGTTCTGGGTCCCACCTTTGTTTTCAATGCGTTCGTAACTTTTGGTTCTTAAAAGCATCGGTTAAAAAATTAATGAAATAAGATATATTTACATTCATACAAGACTAGCCCCCCCCCCCCAAAAGCACGTAAAGGTGTGTTTTTTTTTAATTGTTGGCTAACCATTTATTAAGGCCAAAGGCACTCGAGGATAGGGGTTTATGAGATGGAACGATTGTCAGCTGAAATTGATCAATGCAAAGAATTAAGTTTGATTACTTATGGGACGGTTCACGACAAGTACTTGCTTACCTTGGATTTGAAGACAACTATGTTGTAATCTACAGGGAGACAGTCCCACTGTAATGTGTTCAACAGACGGAAGCCCTTGCAAAGAAGCTCTGTATATAGAGATTCCACCTGATTCTAGGCACATGAAGGAAGAAGGGAAGACGAGTTTTTTCCGTTGTGGTAAAAAGACGAGTTCTTGTTATGAATGCCTTACGAGGAGGGACAGATATTGGAGCTCAGTCGAGCACTTTCCATGGAAATAACGATAGAGTAGAGAGAGACTGGCAACCGTCTCTTCTGTGAAAATCAGCTGTAGTGAGCAGAAGAGATGTTAGGGATAACTAACGAAACAATTATCTCCCTTGGACCATTTCAGAGTTATCACCCTTGTCGATAGTCTGGAGAGTCTTGCCCGCAGAAAAGATAAACAGACCGACGTCTTGAAACTGGGGTCATCTCGCGTTACAGCGGCAATTAACTCATTATTTTATATTGTGTTCAGTTGTAATACATTTGTTAAAAGTGTCTGCTGATATTTCATCCATTTTTCATCCATTTTTCTTTACAAATATTTTTGATTAAACCTAAATTTACGAGGTTTACAAAAAGAGATCACCCCCACTAGATTTCGGAGTCGATTTTAAACTCTGTCTAGGCAACGGAGAGTGCTCTCAGCAGCGTTTCTGTTTTCATTGTGTTCTTGAACTCATGGGTTCAGAAATGATTGAAATAAACAAATATATTTGCATGCATACAAGACAAGACAAAAAAAGCCAATAATAGAGATTTGGTATCTGCCTGTCCGAAGACAAAACTATACTATAACTTCTATTAATAATAGAGATTTGGCATATGTCTGTCCGAAGACAAAACTATACTATAACTTCTATTAATAATAGAGATTTGGTATCTGTCTGTCTGAAGACAAAACTATACTATAACTTCTATTAATAATAGAGATTTGGTATCTGCCTGTCTGAAGACAAAACTATACTATAACTTCTATTAATAATAGAGATTTGGTATCTGTCTGTCCGAAGACAAAACTATACTATAACTTCTATTAATAATAGAGATTTGGCATATGTCTGTCCGAAGACAAAACTATACTATAACTTCTATTAATAATAGAGATTTGGTATCTGCCTGTCTGAAGACAAAACTATACTATAACTTCTATTAATAATAGAGATTTGGTATCTGTCTGTCCGAAGACAAAACTATACTATAACTTCTATTAATAATAGAGATTTGGCATATGTCTGTCCGAAGACAAAACTATACTATAACTTCTATTAATAATAGAGATTGGGTATCTGTCTGTCCGAAGACAACACTATACTATAACTTCTATTAATAATAGAGATTTGGTATCTGCCTGTCTGAAGACAAAACTATACTATAACTTCTATTAATAATAGAGATTTGGTATCTGCCTGTCTGAAGACAAAACTATACTATAACTTCTATTAATAATAGAGATTTGGTATCTGTCTGTCCGAAGACAAAACTATACTATAACTTCTATTAATAATAGAGATTTGGCATATGTCTGTCCGAAGACAAAACTATACTATAACTTCTATTAATAATAGAGATTTGGTATCTGTCTGTCTGAAGACAAAACTATACTATAACTTCTATTAATAATAGAGATTTGGTATCTGTCTCTCTGAAGACAAAACTATACTATAACTTCTATTAATAATAGAGATTTGGTATATGTCTGTCTGAAGACAAAACTATACTATAACTTCTATTAATAATAGAGATTTGGTATCTGTCTGTCCGAAGACAACACTATACTATAACTTCTATTAATAATAGAGATTTGGTATCTGTCTGTCCGAAGACAAAACTATACTATAACTTCTATTAATAATAGAGATTTGGCATATGTCTGTCCGAAGACAAAACTATACTATAACTTCTATTAATAATAGAGATTTGGTATCTGTCTGTCTGAAGACAAAACTATACTATAACTTCTATTAATAATAGAGATTTGGTATCTGTCTCTCTGAAGACAACACTATACTATAACTTCTATTAATAATAGAGATTTGGTATATGTCTGTCTGAAGACAAAACTATACTATAACTTCTATTAATAATAGAGATTTGGTATCTGTCTGTCCGAAGACAACACTATACTATAACTTCTATTAATAATAGAGATTTGGTATCTGTCTGTCCGAAGACAAAACTATACTATAACTTCTATTAATAATAGAGATTTGGCATATGTCTGTCCGAAGACAAAACTATACTATTACTTCTATTAATAATAGAGATTTGGTATCTGCCTGTCTGAAGAAAAAACTATACTATAACTTCTATTAATAATAGAGATTTGGTATCTGTCTGTCCGAAGACAAAACTATACTATAACTTCTATTAATAATTAAGATTTGGCATATGTCTGTCCGAAGACAAAACTATACTATTACTTCTATTAATAATAGAGATTTGGTATCTGCCTGTCCGAAGACAAAACTATACTATAACTTCTATTAATAATAGAGATTTGGTATCTGCCTGTCCGAAGACAAAACTATACTATTACTTCTATTAATAATAGAGATTTGGTATCTGCCTGTCCGAAGACAAAACTATACTATAACTTCTATTAATAATAGAGATTTGGTATCTGCCTGTCCGAAGACAAAACTATACTATTACTTCTATTAATAATAGAGATTTGGCATATGTCTGTCTGAAGAAAAAACTATACTATAACTTCTATTAATAATAGAGATTTGGTATCTGTCTGTCCGAAGACAAAACTATACTATAACTTCTATTAATAATAGAGATTTGGTATCTGTCTGTCCGAAGACAAAACTATACTATAACTTTTATTAATAATAGAGATTTGGTATCTGTCTGTCCGAAGACAAAACTATACTATAACTTCTATTAATAATAGAGATTTGGTATCTGTCTCTCTGAAGACAAAACTATACTATAACTTCTATTAATAATAGAGATTTGGTATATGTCTGTCTGAAGACAAAACTATACTATAACTTCTATTAATAATAGAGATTTGGTATCTGTCTGTCCGAAGACAACACTATACTATAACTTCTATTAATAATAGAGATTTGGTATCTGTCTGTCCGAAGACAACACTATACTATAACTTCTATTAATAATAGAGATTTGGTATCTGTCTGTCCGAAGACAAAACTATACTATAACTTCTATTAATAATAGAGATTTGGTATCTGTCTGTCCGAAGACAAAACTATACTATAACTTCTATTAATAATAGAGATTTGGTATCTGTCTGTCCGAAGACAACACTATACTATAACTTCTATTAATAATAGAGATTTGGTATCCGTCTGTCTCAATTCAGTCTATTATACTATTTCAGACTAATGTACTATCTTTCACTGCTTAATTCAGAGAGTGATAGTATAGTATAGTATAGTATATGTTCTGTGTTATGATACCATCCTCCCAGGCATCACCTCTTCTTCGGGGACGGTAATGTAGTATCTGTTCTGTTGTCATGCGACTATCCTCCTAGGCAGTACCTTCTTCTTTTAGGTGTGCAGTGTATTATAAGTTTGTTCGTCATGATACCATACTCCCAGGCATTACCTCCTCCATTATTTTTTTTTGGGTGGGGGGTCGAGGGTAGTGTAGTATCTGTTTTATTTTCATGAGATCATTATCCCAGGAAATACCTTATCATTTTTGTGTGAGGGTGTATTGTAGTATCTGTACTGTGGTCATGATACCATTCTCCCAGGCATTACCTCCTCCTTTGGAGGGGGCAGTATAGTATCTGTTTTATCGTTATGATACCATCTTCCCAGACATTATCTCCTCCTTTGAGGGGCAGTATAGTATATGTACGTTCGTCATGTATACTAAAATATGCGACCGGATGGAGCATATTTTTGCTGCGAATTCTGAGTCGGATTTATGAGCTGGGTTATATTTTAGCACGTCTTCAATGTTAACATTCATATTTTAGCACGTCTTCAATGTTAACATTCATATTTTAGCACGTCTTCAATGTTAACATTCATATTTTAGCACGTCTTCAATGTTCACATTCATATTTTAGCACGCCTTCAATGTTAACATTCATATTTTAGCACGCCTTCAATGTTAACATTCATATTTTAGCACGCCTTCAATGTTAACATTCATATTTTAGCACGCCTTCAATGTTAACATTCATATTTTAGCACGCCTTCAATGTTAACATTCATATTTTAACACGCCTTCAATGTTGACATTCATATTTTAGCACGTCTTCAATGTTAACATTCATATTTTAGCACGTCTTCAATGTTAACATTCCTAAACCGATCTGAAGTCAGGATGGTCAAACCAAAACATGGGAAATGAATTAGTTTTATTAGTTTTTGATCACGCGTAGTTGTTGTTATACTTTCTGACCAAGTTCGTCCAAAATACGAGAACGTGTGGAACGTGACCTCGTTTCATCAACATTTTCTCGTTTGCATAATACATTCCACGTTGCGGTGTCTTTTTTATATTATCGAATTAGGCGATTTTTAACAATAGTTAACAAAACAAAAGGGTTAAAAAACAAAAAGAAATAGACAACAAATAAATGTTACCAAAAGCAATAAAAGTTACTTTTTTACTTTCCTAGATAAGTTTTTTGTGTGTCTTTTTAGGTATTTTAATCTGTTTTTATCGCATTTTAATAATCCGGTAAACGTACGATGGATTTCACCTTATTCTTCAAAATGGCCGACTACACTGCCCGGAATTGACCGAAGAACCTTTCTTTTGCTAACTCGATTTTCAAGAAATAATCACCGATACCTATTCCAAACGCCTAAAAAATTACTTTTCTACCTAACTGAAAGGCGAAAAGTACAATTTTTTAAAATCAAAGTTCGGAGAGAGTCGCCAAAAGACTCTTAGTCACTTTTTCTTCATTTTAACGTAACATATTTGACCGAAGTTTTTGATTGAAATAAAAAAAAACGCTTTAAAATACTTTAAAACGCGAAAAAAAAAACCCCAACTTATTCAGGTAGGTAGAAAAGTAACTTTTATTTTCTGTTATAACATTTATTTGTTGCCTATTTGTTTATTTGAACTTTTTTTCTGATAACTATTGTTAAGAATCGCTTCTAATTGTACATCATGTCTATCCGTGAATGTGCACAAACGTGCATAATTATGTTGGCCGTCCGTACCTTTGATATCTACTTCGACTCTACAAGATGTGGATGTATCTGGTTTCTTTAGAAAACGGTGAGCAACTCTTTGCGCCTGCGTAGATGTGATTGAGAAAATGGAGTTTATTTAATCACGTGACAAGCGCCATGTTGTTTCGTCGACAGAAAACACTATCAGATTAGAATATTTGGTATTCTATTTTACCGTTTTTTACGACTCGCGTGTTGGAGTCTCTTCTAAGTCGGAAGTTGTGCAGCGACATGTTTGTTCACATTACATTTAAATTTCTGTATGTTGGTACAGTCAGAGAAACTGGCAACTGGCGATCACCACAGTGAAGGGGTGTGATTTTGCTGATTGTCGGGTTGGTCGGGGGTATTTACGTATTGCCGCAAGTTCGTTGGAACACATTACATTGAAGTACTTGTAAAACAAGCACAGGGATGCACCATTGCTGTGATGAGACAGGGGTTGGAACTTGGTTGACAGTGTGGGACGTATTAGATTAGAGGCTCTTTTTTGGACCATATCTAAGAGGATGAGGCTAGTGGTTGATGCACCAACCCAAATGTGATAACAATACTCCGTGCATGCACAAATGCTGGTTTGATAGTTATATAATTTATTGGCAGGTGTAAGGCGTTTTCTAGTACGGTTGAGGGAGCTTACCTTTTTTGCAGCAGCCTTGGCAATATCTTCTATGTATTATATGTAAATGCAACCGTTCATACCTTTTCTTCATCATTGTTATTTTTCCGTTTACTCCCGACACTCGTCTGTTCTCAAGAAAAACACATATTCAACATAATGGCTCCAACACGTGCGTCGCTATAAAAACGCATCAAATGAACTATCTAATATTCATATTATATAGATCGGATACATGCTATAAACGCCAACAACCAACCAACAAAAGCAATTCATTGAAATTTAGATGTTTTTTTTTTCTGAGACAATAACGTAATTACTTTTACAGAGATACGATAAACACAATTCTATTTATCTTCCTCCCACAAGGTAAGATGTGACACAAGGTCGGGAAAGTGGAAAAGAACCAACGCTCGAGAATTTGAGCACACTGGCTGTTTAAAAATTGCCTGGGCAGCCCCGTCGGCATTCCTCGGTAGGGGCGCCTCAGACAGTAAGCAATAAACTTACTTCTCCCCAAAGAGGGGAGGCAAAGCCTGGGAGGGTGCACCTCCTAGAACTGCACAGGACCGACAACCCCCAATAGACTGGCGTAAATCCAGACCCAAAAGCCCGGACGATACCGGTTTATTAGGCGGGTAAAACCCCCTGGTTAACACAATATTATTATTACCTTTGCTCAAATCTATTCATAAGGATGTTCTCCCACCCCAACATATCAGTAATATTATTTATCAATTTAAATGTCGGTGCGATGCCGTATACGTGGGAAGGACAGGGCAAAGGTTTGAATCCAGAATAAAACAACACCCCTCCCCCCTGCCATACGCCGGGACCGACTAAATAATTTAAATAATTTAGTCAACACATCCGGGTCAGCTATTGCTGACCATCTTATATGTGCGTCGACTTACACTAGTGACTGGTTTTCTGTCATAAGTAGATCACATTCTTTATTCCACCTCAAAGTCCTGGAAGCTATATATATAAAGTCAGTCAAACCCTCCCTTTGTAAACAAAAGGATTGGCTTTTAGGACTCAATGTGATCAACTTGTGACCCTCCCGCTTTTTTTCTTCCTAAACTTGTCACTAGTTTTCATTATACTTTTTAAAGTTTTAGTCGTATTGAATTACTTCCACATAGATACTCTGATGAGTGTGGACGAAAGCCGCCTCAGTATTTCATGACTTTTTAAAAAATTATTACCTCTCGTTTTTATGCTTCTTCAATTTTATTCTACCCCAAAAAATGTCCCAAACGTCTGTATTCCTTGCCGTAATTAAATTTTGTACCACGAAAAATTTATATACAATATTATTACGATAAGTCACCAGGAAGTTAAAGCAACATGACGAAAATTCGTTTGTGCGCATATAGTTCCATGCATTACTTCCGGTTTAGTTATGGAAATTGAATAATCTATATAATAATACACTAAGGCATTTCATGTTCGTACGTATGTTATCACCTTTCACAGACATATAAAAAATAGATATTCCAATCAGCAAAGTGGTGATAAGTGATTAATCTGATGTCACTAAGGTAAAAGTTCCAACTTTATCCATTTTAAAATAAATTGTTACAAAATTGATCCTGTCATTTATTAGTTATTATTATTTAAAGGATATTTAGGTGACAATGACAATTATTTTTACGGAAGAAGAGTATAATTTTCTTAATAGTATTCACCCTGACAAACATTTATTATTTTCGAAAGGAATATCATTCTTAACAGCAAATAATACAGATTGATGTAGAAAGCATCGTGGAATTTCCACGGGTCCCGCTAGTATAAAATCTCCCTCTGCCCCCCCCCCTGTCTCTCTTTCTCTCTCTTAACAGTCGAAGGCCATAAAGAAAGGGCAGAACAGTCTACTATGAACAAAAGGGGGCACTCTTATAGATGACACATCATGTTTCTGTGACTTCGCGTCGTCAACGTTCGGGTATGTCTCGGAAACGCCCGAGAGTTGACGAGGCGAAAACTGGCAAACGCTAAATTGAAGACTGTCAGACGATAATAACAACCCATAGCTAAACTGTAGCAGTCTGAAATAGGATCTATTTCTTATGCGTCCACTGTGGGCAAGTTGGTCTTAAATTAACCAATCGGCTCACAGGGCGTATTGATTTCAGCTAGTCCCTTGCGGACTATTTACACCCCTGTTGAACGGTGGAACGGATCGTCAGAGAGATCCTGGCCGTCAAATGGGAATCTTTTACAATAATCAGCAGAGTAAAAACGCTCAAAAAACAAATATTCAACAAATAAAAGTAACTGTAGGCGATAAAAGTTATTTTCAAACTTACCTGTGTCTTTTCCAACTATTAAAAAGATTTTTAACCTGTTTCAATTGCTATTTATTAGAAATTTAAGTATTCGCCACACGAACATCGCACAAAACAAGATGGCCGATTTACGTAATAATATAGACGCCGGGCGGACATTTTCTTTTTTGCCAAATTCGATGTTAAAAAAAAACAAGAATTTTTTTTTTAAATCTAATAAAAAGCCATTTATACTACGTAAAAATACAAACAAATTACATAGGTAAGTAGAAAAATGTCTATTCTCTAGACATAAGTCAACTTTACTTGTTGCAAATTTATGTTTTTAAACCCTTTCTCGTTCTTTTTTTGGACCCCGTTCGCGACTCTGCTGATCATTGTAAAAGATTCCCAAAGATTTGTTTAATGTTAAAAGAAGCGTTGAGTTTTTCCTCGTATGACTACCGTCTACCGTGCTTATACTTATAGTGAGGCTACAACTACTAGCCTTAGCTATAAAACAACTGTTATTAATTAGATGTTTATTTATTTATTTTTTTGTTAAAGAAAACATTGTTAATGAAATGTGTGTAAATATATAAGATGATTTTGTTTGATATTTTAAGCAAACGTTTCTGTTTTTTTTTGTTGTTTTTTCAATATCTAAAATTTTTTTTTTTTAAATGTTTTTAAAGATTTTTGTCAATGTGCTTTTGTTTGTTAACATAAACGCCAGAACAACTGTTTCTGAGCCATTTTTTTTTGTTGTTTTTTCAATATCTAAAATTTTTTTTTTTTAAATGTTTTTAAAGATTTTTGTCAATGTGCTTTTGTTTGTTAACATAAACACCGGAACAACTGTTTCTGAGCCATTTTTTTTTTTTTTTTTTCAATATCTAAAAAAAATTTTTTAAAAAAGGTTTTTAAAGATTTTTGTCAATGTGCTTTTGTTTGTTAACATAAACACCGGAACAACTGTTTCTGAGCCATTTTTTTTTTTTGTTTTTTCAATATCTAAAAAATTTTTGGGAATCTTTTAGAATAGCCCTACAGCTCGCGAGTCGGGTTGAAAAAAAGTTGTAGAACGTAGTCAAAAAAATGAATATGCAACAAATAAATGCAACGTGCGTCGAGACCGGAGATTTTCCTAGTTTTCTATTCCATTTGTTTGTATGTTTACGTATGGTAAATGGGTTTTTATTAGACATGAAAAAAAAAAAAAAATTTTTTCTGTCATTTATTTAAAAAGAAAATGGCGTCACTAGTTTAGGCTGTCGGTGTCACGTGTGTGTGTTTTTTTTTTACCGGGACTCATAAGCAAATCGGCGTTTTTTTTTTTTTTTTTTTGGGGGGGGGGGGGTGCATTTTTGAAATTTAATTTTATGAAACGAACATTTTAACGATCATTTTGATCACCGAATGAGCGCGCATGTCGTTACGTCATTGGAAGACCAGGGATGACTGTTGTTTTGCTTTGTTCTTTTGCTTGCCTGAAATATGAAAACTTGGGGTTTTGATTAGGCTTAGGGCTGGGTTTAGGTTAGGGTTAGGGCTGGGTTTAGGTTAGGGTTAGGGTTTAGGTTAGGGTTAGGGTTGGGTTAGGGTTAGGTTTAGGTTAGGGTTAGGGTTTAGGTTAGGGTTAGGGCTGGGTTTAGGTTAGGGTTGGGTTAGGGTTGGGTTTAGGTTAGGGCTGGGGTTAGGTTAGGGTTAGGACTGGGTTTAGGTTAGGGTTAGGCATTTTTTTAAGAAACAGGAAAAATAAACATTACGGTGTGACGAATGAAAATAATATGTAAATAAAAGCACACTGACATGTAAATAAAAAGAAAATTATTTTATTCCTTTTGCTTAAAATGTAGTTTTGTTTTGTTCTTCTGCTTGGCTGAAAAATGCAAACATTGCGCTTTGACTATGAGTCCCAGTAAAAAAACAATTGAAACGAGACGAGAACGAGAGCGGCCATTAATTTTTTTTTTTTTCATTTCACGTAAGCTAAAACTATTAACTTATAGAAAATAGCACTTTTAACGGATTATAATCATTAATAACTGTCACAGTTAACTTGGAAATTCAGTTTTATCGGCTACGGTAACTTTTATTTGTTGTATATTTGTTTTTTCAGCGTTTTCGTTGTTGGGCTATTATTAAAAATACCCAAAATTTTTTTAAAAAAGGTTTTTAAAGATTTTTGTCAATGTGCTTTTGTTTGTTAACATAAACACCGGAACAACTGTTTCTGAGCCATTTTTTTTTCTTATTCACATTATTAGTTACTTGTGATAATTAGTTCTTCGGGAGATTCAACGAGTTGACAAAGATTATAGAAATTCATTTTCTGTTATTGAACGCGATTAATTTATTCCAAACATTATCGATTGTTTGCTCTAGCCTGATTGGTTAATAGTTTCGTCAACTCTCGGGCTCTTCCGAGACCTGCCAAAACGTTGACGACGCGAAGTCACGGAAACATGGTGCGTCATCTATTAGAGTATCCAAAAGGGCATATCACCACATCTCATCAGTACCAGTTGTTTGGGGGAAGGGGGGGGGGGAGAGAAAAAAGTGAGAAATATATAGCGAGCAGAAAGAGGTTTATTTTAGATTTTGTCTTTAATATTTTAATTTTTAAAATATTTTTAACTGGCTTTGCAAACTCACTTTTTCCTTATTCAAACAATTTAACCCGAGTTAAATGGATGACACAACCGGTCACATCTTTTCTAGTCTCCTTCATTTCGCTTCGTTTTCCTCCAGATTTTGGATATAAAATTGTATTTCTTGCTTTGAAATAAAATTCTTATTCACTTTTTCACGTCTTCAGAATGGAACTTGAATTTAATGTTTTAATCCCAAACCGCCATATTGTTTTTTATTGTCTTTTTTGCTCGCACCAAAACTGTTTTTGTTTTTTTTTTCATTTTATTACACACAAAAACAAACTTTTTGATACAAAAGGTAAATTTTAAACATTCTTTTTCACAAAAGAAAAAGTTTTAACGGAATTTCACGAATTTAAAAGAAAAAAAAATGCTAGTCAATAATTTAATAACAACATCGTCAATAAAAAAAATGAAAACAACGGGTAAAAATTGACAACAATTCCGTTTAATTTGTATAATTTGGATTATTCGGACTACTGTTCTCATCTTGGATGTTATTCTCACAAAGTTTCGGCCGATGTAACCTCCGACTTTCTTCAAATGCATTTTGTCGAACTCGAGAATCTGCCGGCAATGACACGTGGCGCAACGGATAAAAGTTCTAAGTTTTAATCAGTTCTAAGTGACAGTCTTCTTGAGGTTGAAGGTTCAATCCTCAATGCGGGCGATACTAAGAATACAATTACGAATTACTTAAGACTTCTACCCGGTCATGACTTACAAACTACCCCTCATGGATTAAACAAAGGGTTCCGTTCTTTACGTAATCTCATTCAGCAAAAGTCAGTTTAGTTTGGTTCGAATTCTGTAGACCCCCCCCCCCCAAAAAAAAAAAACATATCGAAGATACTAGAAATTAATTAATGACTCGGAAAGTGTTGTCTTATAAAAGCCCTTCAACGTATAGAAGGTTGGACACATTTAAAAGACGGCGATTTTTATTTAAACTTTTCGCATGAAAAAGAAAAAAACAAAACAAAAAACAACAAAAGCAAAACAACAAAAAAAACCCAGTTTTTTAAAATTTTTATTTCAGCATTTAGATGTTGTCTTTTTAACTTTAATTTCATTCATAACCTACAAAAAATCATTTTTGCAGCGACACCAATTTCATTTGAGGAAAACTTACGAGATATATAATTCTACCTTGTGTTGACAGCATGAAATGTAGGGGAAAATTATGAATTATATTTAATCTGAATTCTATTAAATATATTGATAATATATTATTATCTATATAATAATGCTAAGCTACTTCAGAGTGGGATGCGTGAAGACATAATTCTGGCGTACAACATCATCAACAGGAATTTAAATCTAGCGTTCGAAGAATTTTTCAGTCCAGCGGCAAGTCGCAGTCTCCGCAAGCAATTTCAAAAGATGTACGACCGTCACTTTCGGCTCAATAGAAGAAAGGCAGCATCCTCTGTTCGGGTTTCTGCCCCGTGGAACAGTCAGCCATGTTTAAAGCAGCCTTGGACAAACATTCAAACTGTATGTGGATGTAAATGGCTTCCACTTGTCTCTTTACACGGCTTATTGCACTTTGCCATTTTTTTTGGCCAAATAAATTTTATTGATTGATGGTCGTACGTATGTTATCACCTTTGACACACATAAAAAATGAGATCGTCCGATTAGCAATTGATGATTGGTGATTAATTTGATGTCTCTAAGGTAAAACATTTCGCTTTTACCCATTTTAAAATTAATTGTTGCAAAATGAAACTTATATCGTCTGTCGACTACAAGAGTATAATTTTGAATAAATACCCCCCCAAATGATAATAAATTTTAAATAAATACCCTCCCCCAAATGATAATAAATTTTAAATAACCCCCCCATATGATAATAAATTTTGAATAAATACGCCCCCCCCAAATGATAATAAATTTTGAATAAATACCTTCCCCCAAATGATAATAAATTTTGAATAAATACCCCCCAAATGATAATAAATTTTGAATAAATAACCTCCCCCAAATGATAATAAATTTAAAATAAATGCCCCCCCCCCCAATTTTTTTTAAAAATAAATACATTCCCAAGAAATAATAAAAAAAAAAAATACATTCCATTCGTTTATTTGACTTGAAGAATATATAGCTGACAATTATTTTTACGGGAAGCAGACAGAATATTTATTTGAAAAGAAAAAAAATTACATTTGTTACAATTTTTAATAAATGAAGAAGAAACATATTCGTTGAATTTATTTAAAGAATATTTAGCTGACAATGACAATTATTTTTACACAAGAAAGAGTCATTTTTTTCTAAATAGTATTGACTTAACAGATGTTTATTATTAAAAAAATATTATTAACAATAAAGATTGATGAAATTAAAAAAAATATTATTATTATTATTATTATTTTTTGTGTTTTTATCATTTTTCTTTATAATTACTTTTGTTTCAATTTTTGTTACTTTTGCAAGAAAAAGTTTTTGAAAAATGTTTATTTATGCATGTTCTCCAAGCGCCTGCGGGCCATGTAAGAATATTTCGGATAATGGCCGCCATTGGGATCACAAGATGAATTGAATTTCTTACTCGTCAGTGATTCCTTCCAGTGACGTCTTCCGCAATAATCGGACATTGTCGATCCGGAACCAGAATAACCGCTATCACTCTTTCGAAGCGAATTATACCTAGGAAAATCATCTGGTCTCTTATATTCTGATCTGAAGTGAGTCCCCAAAGATGAACATCTCGGGGATTTTCGCCAGAATCGACTTTGACTCTCAAACAAGCTGCTGCCAGGCCTTCCATATTTCGGTTTGCCCTTATTTCTAGATGCTTCCTGTTGCCACAGAGGGCTTTTCGCGATACTTTCAGACCTTGCAGACCTCTTCCTAGTTTCGTTGTTAAAACATGCCCACAAGTTGCTAAAGTACCATTCTTTCTTAGAGTTCCACGTTGAGAAAGAAATGATTTCTTCATTATCCGTCTCCACGCGCCATAGATCCATCAGTCTGTGACACACCTCGTCCTTGCAATGATTTTTGTAAATCTCCAACATCATAGCGTCGATTTTTTTGTACATGCAAATGTTCTTACGCGCCTTTTGAAGCAGAATCACCGTTTCTAACTTAAAGCAAAGCATGGTCAGTAATTCGGCAAGTCCAACAATGTCCGCTTTAGTATCAATTTCTTTTTCTTCGGACCGCTTGTAGACAATAGGTAGTTTCGTGTTGCTCCAGTATCTGTCCAATTCAGCTAGCTGAAAGTTTTTGACAGCATGCCAGAAGCAATATTTTCGTTTTGTCATAAGACCCGCGTGCTTTACCTGAAGAAGGTCCCTCCATCTCTGTACATCCACATTGATATCATCTTCGTCAATGGAGGTCAAAGATGACGAAACCAACTCAGATCCGTCATCATCATCATCATCATCATCATCATCATCAGTATTGTCGTCTTCATTGGTATTGTTGTTGCTATTATTTTCATTGTTGTTGCTGTTGTTCTTATTACAATTCTCAAAAGTCGCGTGTTTATTGTTCAGTTGAGTCACATCATCACCACCATCAGCATTATACTCTTCATCATTATCCGCATCGCAGCTTCCGTAACTTGAACTGGAAAGATCCGTAGATGAAGAGACAGTGAAGATCATGCTTTGCTGGTTTTCTTCGATATCCTCAATTTCACTCTTGTGGTCTGCGTTCTCCAAATTATCTGCCCTTTTCCACATTAACTGCAACTGATCGGAACGACGCGTTTCCGACAGTGACCGTTGTCCAGACCCGACCGTCGCCATCGGCATTAGGTCTTCACTCCCGCTCGAAGTGTCCGACGAGTTTTCAGAACAATTGCTGTCTGTAGCATTCTCCCGTCGCCTTTCATCTAAATTATCCATTTCGATGACGTCATCGTTTTCAACTATCGTCTTGATTTCATCCAACAAGTTTCGCATTTCTTCGCCGTCAAAGTCCACCGTATTCGTAAACATTGAGTTTGAGAATACCTCTTTCCTAAGATGACTTATCGTGGCATCGAGGGTCACGTCTAGCCCGACGTTAGCATCGTGAAGCATTTCACACATTTCACTCAGATCTAATCCGTCAGGTGGAAAACGAAATGCTCGCCGCAAAGAATACATTTTTCTTCTTCTCGATCGTCTTTTGATTTTGAAGGTTTAACCATTCAACAGAAATCTTCAGGAGGACAGTTAACCGTATGGTTTTTTAAAGTGTACTGTAACGCATGTGCAGTTGACACTTCCGCTCCTCAGATCTGACGGAAGTTACTTGTAAATGGAAAACGTAATAAAGGGATGAATAGTAGTTGACAAAAGAAGCGTGATGTCAGAAAGGATGAATGGTAGTTGCCAAAAGCTATTGCTCGTTTATGACGTCATAAAGGATCTTGTCGCCGTGCACATTGGATGACTTCACAAAGATAAGGTCGTAAACGTACCATTTATTTTTCAATACGTCATCCATTTTCTTGCATATATATATATATATATATATATATATATATATATATATATATATATATGTAATTGTTTTTATTGGTGATTGCAGCGTTCATTGTTTTTACTATTGTGACATAGTGGTCCCGGAATGGGCCGTGGCAGTTCTAGTTTTGTATACCCGTCTCAGAACGGGCCGTGGCAGTTCTCACTTAAACAACTGGCCATTTTTACACCAAAAAGGAATATGGTGCATACCTTTAATTTCTCGTACCTTTTTTTCTTTCCTCGTCGCGTGGAAGGGTGTGTCGTCTAGTGGGTGATTACCATAAATATATTTTCATAACTTACTAATTATATATATATATATATATATATATATACTTAGGCAGCAAGTCATTATCCAAGCAAGCGTTGTTGAACGTCAGTGAACTTTCTCGTTTGTAAATCTTCTTCGTGAGGTTCTCAAATCGTCGAGCTATCCATCTGGTTTCAGGTGGCAGTCCGTAGAGTATTTCCCTGATTGTTCTTAATTCGGTGATTTTTTTTCGAGCGCTTTCGACTTTCTTAGTCGTCTTCAGGAGTAGTTTTTTTCTTTATTTTAAATAAGCAGACTTGAGTTAATGTTTTATAGGTATCGTTAAGGGCGAATGAAAGAAAAGAGAGGGTGTGTGGTTGAGTTGATTTTATTCTATCGTTTGTGTATTTGGTTTTATTGTTTATTTATTTATTTTATTAATTCTTATTTTTACTATTATTTATTTATTCATTATTATTTATTCCTATTATTACCATTATTTATTTATTTATTTTTTATTATATTTTATTTTCATTTTATTATGGAATAGTTTTAATATGTTAGTACCTGTGTTGAAGACGACTAAGAAAGTCGAAAGCGCTCGAAAAAAAAAATGGCCGAATTAAGAACAATCGGGGAAATACTCTACGGATTGCCACCTGAAACCAGAAGGATAGCTCGACGGTTTGAGAACCTCACGAAGAAGATTTACAAACGAGAAAGTTCCGTGACGTTCAACAACGCTTGCTTGGATATATATATATATATATATATATATATATATATATATATATATATATATATATATATATATATATATATATGCAAACATTGTTAAAAATACCAGAATTCGTCTGTTTAATTATACCTTTTTTATTTTTTCAATTTTTTTTATGGTCTTTTTTTTGTATTAAAATAATAAAAAAAAAAAAATGTTCCATAGGTTTCACGAACGTTTTCGATTCTTCGTCGAATCACCCTCAGGTGTCAAAAGCAAATGAACAAAAAAGCTGGAGAAAGAAGAGAATTTTAAAAAAGACGGAGGGGAAACGCGCATAGAAAGTTTTTCGCATTGTTCCAGGAAGTCGTTGACGATTTAAATTCAGCAACACTGGATGGCATCACAGAACAAACTCGCATTACGTTAAGCATTTTAAAATGTTATCACTGGTTTCATCTGTGATGTTGTTAATTTTAGGTTGTTGCGTTTTTATGTAGATAGCTTCCAGTATTTTTATTTTTTTTTAAATTTGTTTCGGAATGTATAATTTTAGTGTTATTAACTAGAATTTGTCCTTAATCAGAGGGAGGGCAATTATGTTTTTGTAGATGTTGGTAAATTGAGCTAGAGTTTACAAGATGCATGGTGAAGCGGTGGGATAGGGTAGTGCTTGTAAAACCAATGTAGCTATTAGCTTTATTATTATTATTATGGGAGTTACATTCTCCCAAAGGGCATTTAAACTTATAAATAATATTGGTTCTTTCTAGTGGTTTTTAAACCCTAAAATCTTGTAGTAAAAAACAACTCTTCCCCGAACTAAAAAACCACTAGAAAGAACCAATGTTATTTATTTATAAGTTTAAATTAAAGGTATAATTAAGCAGAATTCTTTTATTTCAACAATGCATATATATATATATATATATATATATATATATATATATATATATATATAAGTTACTTATTTTTGTAATTGTTTTTATTGGTAATAGTAGCGTTACGCTGGTTGCCTTTCTATCTTTCACTTCCTAAGTGATAAAGAGTAATGCAGAAGATTGCATGTTTAGTCGCCTTTTTAGTAGATTACTTTTATGTACGTATAAAATTAGTAAAAATATATATATGAACGAAAAATACGTCCTATAAAGTTAAGGGGACTAAAAATGCAATCTTTATCACTTAGGAAGTGAAAAATAGAAAGGCACCAAGCATAACGCTACTATCAGCAATAAAAACAATTACAAAAATACATAACTTAAATATTTAGGTGATAAAAATCGTACAAGGCAAGGCGTCATGATCCGGTGGTAAAACTCCTGACTATAGACAATGATATCGAAGGTTCGATCCTTTTCCAAGTTAGCCATGCTGATGACGGCTGATAGCCATGGATTACATTTATGTACGTATACAATTTATATATATATATATATATATATATATATATATATAAAATAAAAATAACCAATAACAAATATTTATATATATATATATATATATATATATATATATATATATATATATATATATATATATATATATATATATATATATTTGTAATTGTTTATTTTTATTTTTATGTATGGACGTATACGTTTCGTCTCTTTTCAATCGCGACTCATCAGCATAGAAGTACGACTATTCACCACCGGTCACACGATTCGAAACCCTGGACTACAAGTATTTTTCAACCACTAGGCCAGTTCTGAACAGTTATAAACAATGATAATTTTAACACATTAACGGCGGCGAAGCATTCAAACTTCTATAAGTGAAGGAACGATGCATATAAAGCAAGTGACGCTACGCTGTGTTACTACTACCATTTTACAGTGCTCTACTTTTTTAACTATATATATATATATATATATATATATATATATATATATATATATATATATATATATATATATATATATATATATATATATATGTGTGTGTGTGTGTGTATGATGACAGTTATGGAAATAGTAATCCAACGTAATTGAACATTTAAAAAAGGAAACACCGAAAATTGTTTATATCAACGTTTCGTTTATATTTCAAGACTTTCTCAAGATGCCTTAATTGAAGAAAAACAGAAATCAATCTTTGAAAATAAGTGGTGCGTCTATGACGTTAAAATAATGTTTTTGTTCTTTTTTAGAACGAAACATAGACGTTAAAATTTTTAAATATGTGGTGCGTTTATGAAGTGGAAATGTGTCTGTTTAAAATTTTTTTTTAAATTTTTTTTTTTATTAATATCGATGTTATTTATGGAGTTTAGTTGGAGAATGTGGTGAAACATAACTAGCCTGACTCTAAATTCAAGTTCTATTCGGTTTGTATTAGTTTTCTGATTAAAGGAGATACATTGTAGAAGCCGTTACGTTGTTTAATTGTGTTAGAGTTTATAATGAATGCTGATTAAAGAAGTCTTCAGCGAGATTTATTTAAAATGAATTTAACGAGTCTAGCTTGTATGAAGTTAAAAGAATGATCATGTTGTAATGTATGAGAGAATAGTGCATTTAGGAATTGTTATTTTTTATATCTCCCTTTATGTTCACCAAGCTTTTTCTTTAGTTCGCGTCGAGTTTCCATCGTGAGATGACATGCTTATAAATAGTTTTCACTACATCAGTCTCTCCACGTGTGCTGCCCCGTTTTGGGCAACACGGGCAAAAATACGTCTTCTCTCATTCAAATCTTGCCGGCTAAGAGAATGAGAGGGGCCCCTCTGGAAGTCGCATGATTTGCGTAATTTCCGTTCGGTGCAACCCCCTCTGACCACGAACCTTTCGATTAACACGGCTGCTACTATTTAACAGCTGAAGTAACAACAGAATGAGAGAACATAGATGATCCGTGATCTTTTGATTCACGGGTTGTCTCTGTGGACAATGACTATATATATAAACTAGACGAACTGTCTAGACCTGTCTAGAGAAGGAGTATATAGCAAATACTGATCCAACGTGTCACAGGACATCTAAGAAGTTTGAATTACCTACATGGACAAACTGACATGAGGATACTTCACCCTACAAGTAAACTCTGATCAAATATTCAAAATAACATATTATTCGAAGCCTAAATAAGACCCACTCAATACGGCTACACACTGGCTCATACGAGAAATGGTGCATCTTCTCCTAGTAATGTTACCTCAAGTAACAGCACATAGCTGGATACTCCACCAGACTAGATGAATTTTTGTCCTGGAATCCGGTAAGACTAAGAGACCACAAGAAAGATATACTATAAGGAGCTGACAAGAACGAAATATGATTATCACAAAGACAAGAGATGCCTATTGGCCTTTATCTTGAAAATACCAAGGCTATAGGTAGGAGGAAAACAGTCAGCAGGAAGAGAGTTCCACAAGCTTGCAGTTCTTGGAAAAAGGCTGCTGGAATAGGAAGCTGTGTTACAACGAGGCATCAAAACAGCGAATTGATGAAGACCACTAGACGAACGAGTCAAACGAGCTGGAACAAAAGAAGCAGGGAATAGATGACACAATTCTGTAGAACACATGCCATAATAGTATTTATAGAAAAGACTGAGACTAGCAACATCACGTCTGTGAGAGAGGAGGTGTAGAGAAGAATAAAAGGTGTAGTCAATCAAATTATAGATACGTTTCTGCACCTTATCAAGAGCCCTCAAATGGGACAGAGATTCACCAGCCCAAATATGACAACAGTACTCCATACAAGGTCTGATAGTAAGTTTGTAGAGATTTAAGGTGGTGTATGAGGGTGGGGGGCATGAGGGTATGCCCATTATTGAGTACCACAAGGGTGCGCTCATGGTTCCATAGCAGTCAGTAATGGCCGGTATTTACCTTTCTTCCCACAAAATATTGGTTCTTTAGCGTGGGTAATCCCCTTCCCCCGAGGGAGCAGGCTGGAAGGTGCTAAAAATAGTCTGGATCAAAGCCGTTGGCATTCATCGATAAGGGCGCTTCAGACGACTGACAATAACCCCTCTCCTGGAGGAGGTAATGCCTGGAATGATGGTCTCCTGAGATGGAGCATAAAAATACACACCTGGCACAGTTTGAGTAGGTATTATTCATACCAGTCGGAGATACATCCTCGACAGTCAGTCTGACAGTGCCTTTGTTGCTGTCAGGATGAGGTATGGTTCCGTGCAGTTCTAGGAAGTCCACTCTCCCAGGATTTACCTTCTCTCTTTGAGAAGGGGTTAGTTTATTGCGTATCACCTTTGATACCCCTACCGAGGAATGCCGACGGGGCTGCTCAGGCATTTTTGTGGGCTAGAGTGCACCTCCTGTTCTGTGCTGGCTTTTCAATCCCTACCTTCGGACCGTATGTCACATCTTTTTGCGGTGGAAGGGAGGTAAATCTTACAGACGGTTCCTGAGGCGGTTGCACATCTGACGATCATGTTCAACCAGTGGGTTGAACAAGGATCGATACTGGGTCAAGTTACCAAGGAGGTGATCACATTGATGGAGAAGGAAACAAGCATGGTGTGTGTGTGTAGGGGGGGGGGGTTAATTAGATGACTGCAGACCCATAAATATATTTAACACATATTTAAAGATTTGTGGAACTCTCTTCCTGTTGACTGTTTTCCTCTTACCTATGGCCTTGGGGGGTTTTCAAGACTAAGGCCAATAGACATCTCCTTTGAGATAATAATATTTAGTTCTTGTTAGCTCTTTACATCAAGTGGCTTCATGCCTTGTCTGGAGCTATTTCCATAACAAAAATTGTTGAAATGGCTGTTATTGAGGTTCTTATTGAGCCTGAGCCGACTTTTGCCGAACCCGCGTTAATCAACATTTTTTTAAATATACTAACGAGTCAACTTTTATCACGGCCCAAAGGTGATCGAGGATATGGGTTATGAGTTTGTTAAGGGGACAAGGAACCCTAACCCTGGAAAACGATGGGTGAACTGGTCAGAATTTGATTATTTAAGAGAATGGCTTGAAAAGAATTTGTTAACATTAGATTTGAAAAAGTCCATGTTATAGTCAATCAGAGAGCAGCCCCGTTGTGTTGGAAAGAAACTTTGTTCACGGAAGCTCAGTTTAGTTTTGGGTATACCAAAGGAAGAAAAGAAAATTATTTACAGTAGTTGTAACTCGATGAGTTTTTGCTGTGAATGTTTGACAGGAGGAATCAGAGATTGGAGCTCAGTGGAGCACCTATTATGAGAATAACGATAGAGTAGAGAAAGACTAGCAACGTCTCTTCTGTGAGAAAAAGGATGTACGGAAGAGAAGTAGACATCCCCACTAGGTTCCAAAGTCGGTTTTGTACTCTGTTAAAGCAGGAAAAATGCTCTGAGCGGTACCTCTGCAGATGTGGATTAGACCAAGGCTTTCGATAGGTTTGACCATCGCTTATTGGCGTATGTTCTCAAGGCCGACAGATTTGAACCAGGATTTCTGTAAATAGATCTCCATCCTGTACAAAAAAACTCCACGTCAGTGATGCAGGTAAATGGAAAGCGTTCAGAGTCGTTTGCGATATCTAGGTTTTTTCGGCGTTAGGATTGTCCACTATCGCTTCTTCTCTATGTCTTTAAGTTAGAACCACTACTCAGTAGGCGAAGGTAGAATAGTCGGCCCTACGTAGAATTGCTTACCATGGTGAAGTTCGAGCCAGGGTTTTTGTGTGTTATAATAGGCGTTTGGTAGCAAAGAAAAAAGAGACGACGCAGAATTAAAATAAAACAAATTGTATTGTTCAAATTACATCGATATTAAAACAAAGTTGTTCTTGTTATTATTCTGCCGTGTGTAGAGTTTGTAGCAGTTACATCCTCCTTTCAAAACATAACTACACCGGTTTGCCGGTAGGTGTCGCTTTTTCACCGACAGGTGGCACTGTAAAGCGACACCAGAGTTATCTGCCCTTCTGACTATAAAAACCGTTGCAAACGGAAAATCCCTCTCTTCTTCACTAGCCTCGACAGAAGTACGCTGACACTAGCGTTCCGTTTCACTTTTCTCTTCTGGTCGATTGGCCTCGGCAGAACGACGCTAATACACTAGCGCTTCGTCTCACGCTTTTCTCTTGAACTGGTCCCAGCATAACA
Source organism: Sepiola atlantica (assembly GCA_963556195.1). Lineage (NCBI taxonomy): Eukaryota > Metazoa > Mollusca > Cephalopoda > Sepiida > Sepiolidae > Sepiola > Sepiola atlantica. The sequence continues at coordinate 50,342,541 of OY744548.1, forward strand.
ACTACCAACACACGTGGTCAAACAACGGTAAGAGTTCTCAACTCATTTTCTTTGTGTACGGCTTTCAAAGACTTTCCTCTCGCCGGATTCATTTCTTCTTATACCTTTTTCAAGAACTGTTTTTCCATCGACACACATGCATACATCACACACTTCATCATTCCACGTACACACACGTTCAATAAACGTTATTTGAACTACTTCATTTTGTTTGTTAATTATTACTCTGTCTTTGCATGCAACATTGCTTGATTCAACTTTGCACGTTTATAGCCTGGGAACATCACCTTCCCGATCCTAACAAGTTCATGGACGGCGGTACCGGGGGGGGGGGGGATTCAAGCCCCCCCCCCCTCCCCCAGCCCACTTTTTGACTTGCCCCTCTCCCCCACTTTACGGTCATCAATAATGAAGTTATACATGCATGTGTTTAACCGCCCCCACCCACCTTTATAACTGTCCCGCCGGTCCTGAAGTTGTTGTTCTGCCGCGTTTAGGGTTGTTGTTGTTATTCTGTCGTGTTAGAGTTGTTGTTGTTGTTTATTCTGTCGTGTTAGAGTTGTTGTTGTTGTTGTTATTCTGTCGTGTTAGAGTTGTTGTTGTTGTTATTCTGTCGTGTTAGAGTTGTTGTTGTTGTTATTCTGTCGTGTTAGAGTTGTTGTTGTTGTTGTTGTTATTCTGTCGTGTTAGTGTTGTTGTTGTTGTTGTTATTCTGTCGTGTTAGAGTTGTTGTTGTTGTTGTTATTCTGTCGTGTTAGAGTTGTTGTTGTTGTTATTCTGTCGTGTTAGAGTTGTTGTTGTTATTCTGTCGTGTTAGAGTTGTTGTTGTTGTTATTCTGTCGTGTTAGAGTTGTTGTTGTTATTCTGTCGTGTTAGAGTTGTTGTTGTTGTTGTTATTCTGTCGTGTTAGAGTTGTTGTTGTTGTTGTTATTATTTTGTCGTGTTAGAGTTGTTGTTGTTGTTATTCTGTCGTGTTAGAGTTGTTGTTGTTGTTATTCTGTCGTGTTAGAGTTGTTGTTGTTGTTATTCTGTCGTGTTAGAGTTTTTGTTGTTGTTGTTATTCTGTCGTGTTAGAGTTGTTGTTGTTATTCTGTCCTATTAGAGTTATTGTTGTTGTTATTATTCTGTCGTGTTAGAGTTGTTGTTGTTGTTATTCTGTCGTGTTAGAGTTGTTGTTGTTGTTGTTATTCTGTCGTGTTAGAGTTGTTGTTGTTGTTATTCTTGATGGCTCGAGCGGGGTGGGTTGGTTGAAGGAATGGTCGATACCGACGTGACCGTCTAGTATCGGATTCCCTGTGTGACTGCTGCTTGCTGCAGGCAAGATCGTGTAATTCTGAAGTTTCGTCATTGACCATGTTTCGCAGCCATACAAAAGTACAGGTCGGACATGTGTGCTGTATGCTGCCACTCTCGCATACGATGGGATCCCTGCGTTTTATAAAATCGTCGACAGTTGCCTGAAGACTCTCCATGTGGCAGATATACGCTTTCTTATAGTTGTGTCTGTTTGCCCACTGGAATCAATTGTGTTACCTAGGTAGGTGAATTTATGGACTCTGTAACAGTTACATGAGTGAACTATTTTCTATCGGTCTACGTGACCCGCAGTGACATGTGATTCGGCTTGGCGATTATAACTATCGCCACTTCACTGCACGAAATTCATACGCAATAAATCGTGTTTTGGTATGAACATACACCACATTATGAGCAGAGATCTCCAATTCCAGTCTTTCTTTCAAACAGACAAGACGTATATTGCTGCGCTCTCTACCAGGTCTGTCTTGTCTATGTTAATCAACCCATTGTACAACCTTCATCAGCTAAAATTGGTGACGCCGACGTGATTAAAAATAGGCAACCTTCTTCAAAAAGAAAGAAAAAAAAAGAAAAAAGAGGAAAACTGTCTGTTTTCATTGCGATCAACTCTGGGATTCTTGTCGGAGTTAAATTCTTTATCAGGAGAGTCAGACATTTTCTTTTTCTCTCGTTACGGTAACCTACGAATCGGTCCAGAGGTTATTCTTTCAATATTCGGCAGTTTAAAGACTTTTCACTTTGGCCATTTTTGAATTCCCGCGTTCTATCTTTATGCGTCCATTTTCCATAATGCATTTAATACAGTATTTTTTCTAACGCTAGTACTTGCCTTGTCTCAACACGTGATATTTCACATTCACGTAAATTTTTGGCTGCCTATTTTCATATATATTTTCCAAAGTTCTTCCCTAATTTCATTCCTTCGTAGGAAGAACCTCATATTAGTGTATTTATAGTCAAGTTCCAATCAGGTGCCTAAATAGGATACCCATCTGCCATTTGTCTGTTTCATTCCCTTGCGATTGCTTCTTAGTAACTCAGTTACTTCTTCCACTGTTTTACGATGACCTCCAATTCGCTCCCCGCTTACTCTGAGGATGCTCGTATTTGGTTTGTACAAATCAAGGCATATTTAGTGTCTGCACCGAAACATCTGAATTTGTTAATCAGTGCCATTCCCGCTTCACTTGCTTCTACAGTGAAGGATCTAATTACAGATCTTCAACCTGGCACATCTTACAAGAATGTTAGGCGGGAAATACTGTGGCATACTACGGTTTCTGCCGAGCGTCGATTCCAAACTCTGGTAAATGACGAGTTTCTGGGGGATCGGTTGCCAACACAATTACTGAGATGCATGCGTGAGTTAGCGGAAGAGGCCCCGGCCGACAGCGGTTTGTTGAGGCAGCTGTTCATGTCTCGTTTTCTATCTGCTGTACAGGCTATCCTCGCGACAGTGATGGAGACCAGTACGGTAGAAAAACTGGCTTCATTGACTGACAAGGTAATAGGGTTTACGGGAAGGTCCCCTATGGTGGTGAGTGCTAACTCGGTTGTGGATGTCTCGGCAGTGTCTACGAAGCCAATGCCTGACTCTACTTGAAGTTGAGGCTCTAAAGTTGTCTAGGTATATGGCGCCTGCGCGTCAACACCGTCGTCACTCCCCTTCACGGCACAGTATCGTAGAGATACTAGCGGTTATTGCATGTTCCAAGAGAAGGGAGAGGTGAACATGATGCTTTCCTCCCAGAAGCTACCCATCGGTTGTGCGTTCTACGTCAGAGACTACATTTCCCAGTATAATTTGTTAGTAGACACTGGGGCGGCATGTAGCATATGGCCTCTAAGTTTTTTCAAAGAAAAGCCCCCCCCCCCCCCACTTCAACGGTTGTTCTTCAGGCTGTAAACCATTCTCCTATACTCACGTTTGGTCAAGTTGCACGATCCTTGGACTTGCAACTACGTAGAGATTTCTCGTGGGTTTTTATCATCGCTGAAGTCCCCAACCCTATCTTAGGTGCTGATTTCTTGCACCACTTTGACTTGATGGTTGATATGTGTAGACGCTGACTGAGGGATACTTGCACCAACCTGTCGTTAGCGGGTAGGAAAGCTAATGAATAATAGCCCTGTATTTTTTATTGCTTCTGCTGACAGTCCTTATGATTTATTGTTGAATTCGTTTCGTGACCTAACGAACTTGAACTTCAACATAAACAAACCTGCTCATTCCACTATGTATTTCATTGAAACAACCGTGGCTTCCATTTTTGCTCGTCGTAGTCACCTTTCCCTGGAGAAGTTAAAGGCAGCCAGGCATGAATTTAATCAAATGCTCTAACTAGGGATTATTTGACCCTCACATAGTCCTTTACATATGGTTCCAGAACATTCTGGGCACTGGCGTCCTACAGGAGATTTCTGTCAGCTGAATTCTACTACAGTTCCCGATCGTTACCCTATCCTCCATATTCAGAATTTCGCTTCATCCTTACACGGCTATAATATATTTTCAAAGTTGGATCTTGTTAAGGCTTATCACCAAATACCGGTTAATCCTGTTGATATTCCTAAGACTGCTGTTACTACTCCTTTCGGTGCTTTTGAATTTTTGACTATGCCATTCGGCTTACGTAATGCAGCTAGCACTTTTTAGCGTTTTATGGACGAGGTGGTCTGTGACTTAGATTTCGTGTATAATTTTATAGACGACATTCTTATAGCTAGCACCTCACATGAGGAGCATTTAAAACATCTCTGCATTCTTTTTGAGCATTTGCAGCATTATCATGTGTTAACCCTGTTAAGTGTACTTTTGGTGCCACAAGTCTTGTTTTCTTGGGACATGTAATAAGCTCGGAAGAAGTCAAAGCTCTGCTCGATCTACATCCTCCAACTTCACTACGTCAATTGCGACATTTCCTTGAACTATTGAATTATTACAGACATGTCATTCCACAATGTGCTGACATACTCACTCCTCTGACGGATCTGTTGATAACTGCCAGCTTAAAACCTTTCAGGAGGTGAAGAAAAAGCTTGCAGATATATCTTTGTTATCACATCCCATATAGTAGGACAGCAGTTAACCTATTGTGCATTTTGTGATACAAGCACCAAATTTGGCACAAATGTACATTAACATATGGCGAACATTTTCAGATATTGAGCCACCCGGAATTCTCTCCTCATGCCCGCCATATTGGAATTCAAAATGGTCGCCATTTGAAATCTACATTTTCGATTATCTTTGGGTCTAATGCTGCTAGTGACTCAATTCTGGTGTCTAAATGTATGTTTTGGAGTGCAAGGAGTATAATGGTAACAATCTGCATCACATATTTTGTACCAATGAGCCGCCATATTGGATTTCAAAATGGCCGTTGTTTGAAACCTACATTTTCGATTAACCTTTGGGTCTAATGCTGAATGATATACTTTATTACAGTACTCCACTTAATTCATGAGAGATGAATATTCATCATCATGTATTTTTGACAAGACAACATTTTACTCAAAGTCTGTGAAGCAAAAATTGTTTTGACGAGTTTGAGTTATTGATTAGATTCTATGTTGTTCTAGGTTTGATATGACACCTTTCATAAGAGATTTGGTTGATTAGTCTTCTCCATTCCTTCAATCAATATCACAAAATGATCAATTCGGGGTTACGTCTGAATATCCACAAAAATAGTGTGAACATTAACACAAAACAACGTAAACTTCTCAAAACTAGCTTTCCCTGTATAACTCTAAATAAAAATATCAATTTACTTCAACTATTAATTTTGAGTTTTATACTTTTAATTTGATGCTTGTATCACAAAATGCACAATCCGTTTGAAATTTCGAGCTAAACCATCCCACTAATACCTGACGCTGAATTTTCTATAGTCGTTGATGCATCCAGTTCAACTGTTGGCACTGTCTTGCAGCAACAGCACCAGCAACAGATTCAACCTTTGTAATTATTTTCTCGAAGATTGACTCCTACGGAAAGTCGTTACAGTACTTTCGGACGTGAACTCTTGGCGATTTACTTGGCTATTAAACATTTTCGCCATGCGTTGGAAGGTCGGCAATTTGCCATGTATACTGATCATCGTCTACTTACGTTCGCTCTACGTGCTAAGCCGGATACATATTCTCCTCGTGAATTAAGATATTTGGACTTAATTTCCCAGTTTTTCAGCGACATACGGCATATACCCAGTTCACAGAACACTGCTGCAGACGCATTATCTCGTCTACCCATTAGCGTTATCTCTTCGTCAGAAGATATTAATCTCCGTCGAATGGCTCTGGATCAGTCAGCTTTAGAGGATCTTTCATCTCCACAGTTTGTGAAATGTAAATTGGCCCACAACGGCGTGTCTGTCTCGGTGCCACTCATTTAGGCCCGGTTCTTCTGGCCTAACATGAGATGTGAAATAACTGCTTGGACTCGTTGCTGCCTACCCTGTCAGAACGCGAAGGTACACAAACATGTACGAGCCGCCCTTGGCACTTTCAGCACTCCTGATGCTAAATTCAAACACATACACATTGATTTGGTTGGACCCTGGCCTGTCAGCCAAGGCTATTCTTACTTACTGACCTGTATTCATCGTTTTTCACGGTGGCCTGAAGCCATCCCTCTAAGCGATATATCTGCTGAAACTGTAGCGTGTGCCCTGGTGGCAGGCTGGATTTCACGTTATGGTGTCCCAGCAACAATTACCACTGATCGTAGCAGACAGTTTGAATCCTGCCTATTTCAAGAGCTAGCAAAGATACTCAGTGTTAAACATACTAAGACTACTAGTTATCACCCAGTTTGCACCGGAATGATTGAGCGCTTTCATTGACAATTAAAAGCCTCATTCCGTGCAGCTCCAGACGCACAGTGTTGGATGGAGTACATTCCCATCGTTCTACTCGGTTGTCACTCTGCTATGAAAGAAGACTTGGGATATTCCTCAGCCGAATTGCTGTACGGTACACCATTGACGTTACCTGGTCATATATTCACTCCTCCAAAATCACAGGTAATGGATTTGGAACTCTATGTGAATAGATTTAGATGCTATTTCAGCAGTTTACCAGCCATGAACACTCGTCATCAGAGCATCAAGTCAACTGTACCTAAAGACATTTTATCATGGAAACACATCTTTGTTTGTAGCGATTTGGTTAAACCACCATTAGCACCACATTATTCCGGTTCTTATCGGGTGCTCGATCATAACAGAAAGTATTTTACTCTGGATATTGGAGGAACTAAAGAGACCGTGTCGGTTGACAGACTTAAGTGAGCATATATAGAACAACGACACCCTGGAACCCCACGTTTTGGCTAAGATCAAAGTGTAGTATCTTTTCCGATGGATACTGCACGCCTGTCCTGTGCAGTTCTAGGAGGTCCACCCTCCCAGGCTTCGCCTCCCCTCTTTGGGGAGGAGTAAGTTTATTGCTTACTGTCTGAGGCGCCCCTACCGGGGAATGCCGACGGGGCTGCCCAGGCAATTTTTAAATGGCCAGAGTGCTCACCTCTCGAGCGCTGGCTTTTAACCCCACTTGCTCGACCCGATCTTGGGTCACATCTTACTTGTGGGAGTAAGATAAAACTGGCCTTGTGCCTAACTCCTAGCGAGGAGTAAATAAACATCCCTATTCATGCCTACCCACTCACGCTACCACTACACGTTCTGGTAGACATGTTCATTGGTCTAAAAGACTTTGTAAAACCCTATGTATCTAAACAGTTACAATTCCTGAGACAATTAACTGCCACTTCTACAATTTTGCACGTGTAAAATTCTCTTTTTGAATGAACCCTGTTCCATTTTTAAAAACATTTGTAATTCTTTCACTTTTCCGCAAATGAACATTTGCATTTTTTTTGCAATAGCAGAACATTTTTCACCTTTGAACAAATGAACATTTTTCTTTTTTCACTTCAGATTGTTGCATGTTTGCTTCTTTTTCAGCAAAAGAAACATTTTGCCTTTTGCAGCAAAAGAGACATTTTGCCTTTGGCAGCATTACAAAGACATTCTTGTTCAAGTTTATCAATCATATAATCTATTTTTTATTTTCATATTCTTTCAATTGTATTCTCATGTGCTGCTACTAACAATAAAGTGTCTCTGTTTTATCGGCTAAAAGTGTAAGCAGGGAGTATTGTAGCAGTTACATGAATAACCAGAAGTGCACGAGATTCACGTGATAAAGCGTGATTTGGTGAAAACCCAAATCACGTGATCAGCATGATTAACGAGTTCGAACCGGTGTTCCAAAGAGACAAGATGTACGTTCCTGCGCTCTCTATCAGGCCTGCTGTAGAGTTGTCGACGAACTCCAGAAAAAACTCTACTACGTCTTGTCGGTCATATTCAACCCCTTGTATAAAGAATGTTCTGTTCCGTTGTTACTGTGAATAAACATCTTCGTCTAAAAAATTAATGTATTTACTTTCTTGAAAAGGACAAAAAACGGTGACGCAGCAGCGCTTTTGTTTCATCTTCTGCCAGTCTTTGCGTCGGCTTTTTCCAGCGGCTTACATAAACTGCCAGAATATACCGACGCAATGTTGGCGGAAATTGGGCATGATTCTGTATCAGTACTGACATTATAAGTAAGATAACCCATAGAGTGAATGCGGTATTGTGGTGACTGCAAGTATGAATGCAGTCGATAATTGTACATGCTGGATAGTATTGCCAGTATGCCTGGGGCAAGAATGCGTCTGATCAAAAATATGATAGTAAGTGAAAGATCAACAGACTTACTGACGCTCCCCGATTTAATGTCCTTGTGTTTAATTGTATATATTTTATAATTGTATATATTTTATAATTGTATATATTTTACATTTAATACTAGCAAATATATGCTCCATCCGACACATATTTTTGCTAGCCTGGGAAGATGGTACCATGACGAACGAACATATACTACACTGCCCCCCCCCCCCAAGGAAGAGTTAATGCCTAGGAGGATGGTATCATAACGAACAAACATCACTACTCCCTCGCAAGGAAGAGGTAATGCCTGGGAAAATGGTCTCATGATAAAAGAACATATACTACACTCCTCCCCTCCCCTCCCAAAGGAGGAGGTAATGCCTGGGAATGTGGTATCATGACGAACGAACATATATTATACAACAATAACAGAACAGATGCTACACTACCCAGCCCCCCAAAAAGGAAGACGTAATGCCTGGGGGAGATGGTAACATGACGAATAAACATATACAAAACTACCCCCCAAGGGGGAGGTAATGCCTGGGAGGATAGTATCATAACGAACGAACATATTACACTACCCCCCCCCTCCCAAAAAAAGGAGGTAATGCCTGGATCGATGGTCTCATGACAACAGAACATATAATACACTACCCCCATCCCCCCCCCCCCCAGCATACAGGAGGAGGTTATGCCTTGCAGGATAGTATTATGAGAACAGAACAGATGCTAGACTGCCCCAACTCCCGAATTGAGCATATTAGTCTGAAATAGTATAGTAAACTGAATTATTAGTAGATAGTACGATCATATAGTTTAACTATACGATTGTACTATCGTAATATTACTATAGTATAGCAATAGTATAGTTTCAGCTTCAGATAGAGAGATACCAAATCCCCATTAGAAACAGATAAATAAGTCAGCAAGCAACCAATAGATAGATAGATTTAATAAATTATATTTTCAAATGACAACAACAACAACAACAACAACAACAATAAAATTGTTACGCATCGAGCGTCTGTTTCTACCATTTTTTTGTTGTTTTTTTTTTTAAATTTAAATTTGATTTCTATGCGTTCGTCGTATGCTCTGATACAGAAGGGGCAACTGCGCATGCGTTTAAAAAAAACAAAACAAAAACCATACGGTTAACCGTCCTTCTGAAGATTTCTATTGAATGGTTAAATCTAAAAAATCAAAAGACGATCGAGAAGAAGAAAAATGTATTCTTTGCGGCGAGCATTTCGTTTTCAACCTGACGGATTAGATCTGAGTGAAATGTGTGAAATGCTTCACGATGCTAACGTCGGGCTAGACGTGACCCTCGATGCCACGATAAGTCATCTTAGGAAAGAGGTATTCTCAAACTCAATGTTTACGAATACGGTGGACTTTGACGGCGAAGAAATGCGAAACTTGTTGGATGAAATCAAGACGATAGTTGAAAACGATGACGTCATCGAAATGGATAATTTAGATGAAAGGCGACGGGAGAATGCCACAGACAGCAATTGTTCTGAAAACTCGTCGGACACTTCGAGCGGGAGTGAAGACCTAATGCCGATGGCGACGGTCGGGTCTGGACAACGGTCACTGTCGGAAACGCGTCGTTCCGATCAGTTGCAGTTAATGTGGAAAAGGGCAGATAATTTGGAGAACGCAGACCACAAGAGTGAAATTGAGGATATCGAAGAAAACCAGCAAAGCATGATCTTCACTGTCTCTTCATCTACGGATCTTTCTAGTTCAAGTTACGGAAGTTGCGATGCGGATAATGATGAAGAGTATAATGCTGATGGTGGTGATGATGTGACTCAACTGAACAATAAACACGCGACTTTTGAGAATTGTAATAAGAACAACAGCAACAACAATGAAAATAATAGCAACAACAATACCAATAAAGACGACAATGATGATGATGATGATGATGATGATGATGATGATGATGATGGATCTGAGTTGGTTTCGTCATCTTTGACCTCCATTGACGAAGATGATATCAATGTGGATGTACAGAGATGGAGGGACCTTCTTCAGGTAAAGCACACGGGTCTTATGACAAAACGAAAATATTGCTTCTGGCATGCTGTCAAAAACTTTCAGCTAGCTGAATTGGACAGATACTGGAGCAACACGAAACTACCTATTGTCTACAAGCGGTCCGAAGAAAAAGAAATTGATACTAAAGCGGACATTGTTGGACTTGCCGAATTACTGACCATGCTTTGCTTTAAGTTAGAAACGGTGATTCTGCTTCAAAAGGCGCGTAAGAACATTTGCATGTACAAAAAAATCGACGCTATGATGTTGGAGATTTACAAAAATCATTGCAAGGACGAGGTGTGTGACAGACTGATGGATCTATGGCGCGTGGAGACGGATAATGAAGAAATCATTTCTTTCTCAACGTGGAACTCTAAGAAAGAATGGTACTTCAGCAACTTGTGGGCATGTTTTAACAACGAAACTAGGAAGAGGTCTGCAAGGTCTGAAAGTATCGCGAAAAGCCCTCTGTGGCAACAGGAAGCATCTAGAAATAAGGGCAAACCAAAATATGGAAGGCCTGGCAGCAGCTTGTTTGAGAGTCAAAGTCGATTCTGGCGAAAATCCCCGAGATGTTCATCTTTGGGGACTCACTTCAGATCAGAATACAGGAGACCAGATGATTTTCCCAGGTATAATTCGCTTCGAAAGAATGATAGCGGTTGTTCTGGTTCCGGATCGACAATGTGGAAGGAATCACTGACGAGTAAGAAATTCAATTCATCTTGTGATCCCAATGGTGGTCATTATCCGAAATATTCCTACATGGCCCGCAGGCGCTTGGAGAACATGCATAAATAAACATTTTTCAAAAACTTTTTCTTGCAAAAGTAACAAAAATTGGGTACTGCTCAAACCGACTTTTTGTTGGCATCTTTCGGCTGTTTACATAACCAGCCGGAAGATGCCGAATGAAAACAACCCAGCGTTAAAGTCAAAATGAGACGACACTATCAAACAGAAAAAAAAAAAATGAAACAACATTGAAAGCAAGAAAAAAATAAAACAGTCACCGTATATAAAATTTTATGAAAAAATATTTCTTTTTGGTGATTTTTGCGATTCATCTTTTATTGTGGTTTCCCGTTTTACTCTTCAGTAAATGACGTTTCGTATCATATACGGATGACCAGAAATGATAAATAAATATATTTTTTTAATTCATATACATTTTTTTAGGGTTAGGGCTTTCGAGAAATTTTTTTCATTTTCCAGATTTTCTGTTGGCGTTAGCGCAGACGAATTTTACTCAATTCACAATTGAAAATCATTGCCTGCTGTCTTTGCAATCTGATTGGCTAAGTGCTTCGGCACCTTCCGGCTGTTTACGTAAACAGCCGGAAGATGCTGACGAAAAGTCGGTTTTAGCATGAGTCACAAACTGCACCAGTACTCAAAATTCAGACAAAAGTATTTACAAAGAAAAAGGATAAAAAACACAAAACAAATGATGATGATGGCGGTGGTGGTGATGGTTTTAGAGGGTCGAGGAGGGTGAGAAGACCGAGGAGGGACAGCACAAACCAGACCTCCACTGGAAGAGTGCGGAGAGTGCTGGGACCTTGGGGAGGCTTATTGCCACCCAAATCCCAGAGAAGACCAATTGTCCTTACCAGCGAGAAATCAATGGTAAGAGGTTGTTGCGATACCACAAGGTTATTTGCGGTGGTTATTGAAAAAAGGTGGAGAGTACTGGAAATCTAGGGAGACTTGTTGTCACTCAGACTCCAGGGAATACCACCGTTTGTTGTCGGTGAGCAATCACTGACGATGACCTGTGTGAGAACTCCTAGTGAGTACCAATAATAATAATAATCTTCCACTCTATAATAAAGACCAATGTGTATTTATTTGTATAGAAATAAAAATAAATCCGTTCCTTTTACTTAAAATTTTGTGAGTAAAAAACATGCCTTGTTCTAGACCCCCCCCCCCCCGGAAAAAAACATTTCAAGTGGTGAGCAAGTCAGAAAACCCCGCCGCCTGAAATGAATTGAAATCCTTCATTCTAATTAAAAAGTCAACGGTAAGTGTTTTTTTCTTTTATCAGAAATTATAAGAAATTATAAGACTCATATATGAAAAATTAAATTACAAACGTAATTCTATGACTTTATGTGAATATTAGTGCGAACACTGACGAAGCATATTTTTTTCAGTACTTCTACAGAATACGAACCAAACTAAACCGACTCTTACCAAAGAAGATTTCCGGAACCAGCCGGAAACAAACGAAGCAGTTCTTCGTCCTCTGTACATTTGTACAGAGGACGACTGTTTTTTTGGTACTTCTTTAGCTTAGAACCCAAGCTAACTATTACCCTAATACTGACCCTAACTCTAACTCTAACCCTAACCTTAACGCTAACAACAACTTTACAGCTTCGTTTTCGACTTGGCAGCTCTCGATCGCTACGGCCGAGCAGTCACGGAAATTAGGCGCATTCTCTGGAGTAGTACCGCAAAGTGTAGTATTTGTTCTAATACTACACTTCATCTTTTCTGTCCTCGGTCAGTGAAGGAGAAATCCTTCTAGACTGAGGCAATTTTTTTTATTTTTGTTCAACTCCAGAGTGCTGAGTTTTATTTAATTCTGGCCGATGTAACGATGAAAGGCTCCCAAAATTCATGTTAGAATCGTCCGCAACGACCCGTGGCGAAACAGATTAAAGTACTAAGTAAAATGACACTCTTCTACAATTGCGAAATACTTCGGACTTCTGCCTGGTCACGAGAGCATGTTACCCTCATGTATTGAATAAAGACTTCCGTTCGAAATTCCGTGCAGATTCCCGAGTTCGACAGAAAGATTCACGAGTTCTACAAGATACACCTGAAGAAGGTCGGAGGTTACATCGGCCGAAACGTTGTGAAAATAACAACGAAGATGAGAATAGTAGTCCGAATAAGCCAAATAATATATATTATCAATCCTCATCTAAAAAATTCATAAACATAAAATAATTTTGTTTTAAAATTTGATGACGGCTTCCAGGACCGGCGGGACAGTTATAAAAGTGGGGGGGGGGGGCTCTCCTAAAAAGTGGGAGAGGCCCGGTTAAACACATGCATATATAACTTCATTATTAATGACCGTAAAGTGGGGGGGGGCAAGTCAAAAAGTGTGGGGGGAGGGCTTTGGGGAGGAGTAAGTTTATTGCTTACGACCTGAGGCGCTCCTACTGGGGAATGCCGACGGGGCTGCCCAGGCAATTTTTAATGGCCAGAGTGCTCACCTTCTCGGGCGCTGGCTTTTCAACCCCCACTTTCCCGACCCGACCTTGGGTCACATCTTACCTTGTGAGAGTAAGATAAAACTGGCCTTGTGCCTAACCTCCTGAAGAGGAGGTAAATAATATCTCAACTGGAACTATTTATAAATGGGCAGAAATGGGAAAAGGCACGCGTGTGCAAAGTGTTCTAATCGACCAACCTTTCACTACTCAAGTGTTATCTCAGATAACCATGTACCAATCACTCCGCGAGTGACAACATGCAACTGCAAAAGAAAATAGATCTTTATTATGTAACTGCTACAGATCTATTAAATCTTTTAGATAAGTGATGCTAAAATGGAACTTGTGTAATAGATGGAATAAAACGCTTTTTGTCTTTGTTGTTTTATGTGGAATGTTCCCTTGGCATTTCCTGGTAGGGACGCCTCAGGCGATTAGCAATAAACTAAGCCCTAAGAGAACATAAAGCCTGAGAGGGTGGACCTCCTGGGACTGAACAGAAGCATACCTCAGCCTGACATAAGCGAGGTCAATGTCGGACTAATTGTGGAGGACATGAGGGGTAAATAACTTGTGGAATCTTGTGTGACTTTGCATGGAATCTTTTAGAACCTCTAGGAATCTTTTGAAATCTTTTGTAAAGTAGTGCATTCATAAAGAAATCATTCAAAATCTCAGATACACAATTTAAAAGGACAAAAACATTAATTGTGTCATTAGGGTTAGGGTTAGTATCGATAATTCTAATTTTTTATTCCCCCTTCCTCTTTCGATTTTCGGAGAGGGGCAAAGATAAATTACATTTGCCTTTTCTGTTCTTATTCGGTTTGTTACTTAGTCTAAAGATTTTAATATACATCTAAAAAAGCGAAAGACGTGTTTAACACAATTTTTTTCTTTTGATAATTGTTAGAATCTTTCAGAATCTTTGGAATCTCCGGAATCTTTTGGAATCTCATGTAAAAAAGATCAAGTTATGTTGGTAATATCAAATTATCCCACGTAAAGGTTGCTATTCCGTATTCATGATTGTAAGCCGCCATCAAGTAGACTGTCATCAAGTAAACGGTCTTAAAAAAAGTTTTAAATTTAATTTAGACGGTTTCAAACTGATATAAATGATTGAACACTAACAAAAAATAGATTTAAAAAAACGATTTTACTCGAATTATTTGATGATTTGCAGTAAAAATTTCATATCAAATATCAAGTAAAAATACCTGAGGCGATTCTCTATCTCTACAAATCCACAATCAGACCATATATAGAGTACTGTTGTCATATTTGGGCTGGTGAATCTCTGTCCCATTTGAGGGTTCTTGATAAGGTGCAGTAACGTATTTGTAATTTGATTAGCTCCACCCTTTCTTCTTCTCTGCACCCTCTTACTCACAGACGTGATGTTGCTAGTCTCAGTCTTTTTTTTATAAATACTATTATGACATGTGTTCTTCAGAGTTATGTGATCTATTTCCCTCTTTTTTTGTTCCAGCTTGTTCGATCTCGTTGGTCTAGTGGTCTCCATCAATTCGCTGTTTGATACCTCATTGTAAAACAGCTTCCTATTCCAGTAAGCTTCTTTCCAAAAACTGCAGGCTTGTGGAACTCTCTTCCTGCTGCCTGTTTTCTCCTACCTTGGTCTTTTCAAGACTAAGGTCAATAGCATCTTCTGTCTTTGCAATAATCATATTTGTTCTTGTTAGCTCCTTACATCAACTGGTTTCATGCCTTGTCTGAAGCGATTTCTATTTAAAAAAAAAAAAAAATTTTAAATAAAAAATCGATTTTTTTAATTAAAATTTTTATATCAGTTTAAATTAAACTTAAAACGTTGTTTATGGTAATTTGGTACCAGAGAAACAGTCTGTTGATGGCGGCTTACGGGCGGTTATGAATTCAGAATAGTAGTCATGGAATAATTAAATTTAAGCGATATGTTTAACCCAATATTTTTAGAATCTTTCGACAATTGTTAGAATCTTCTGGAATCATTCGTAATCTTCTAGAATCTTTTGGAATCTCGTGCAAAAAAATCAAGTTATTTACCCCTCGAAGGACGTAATGTTGATTGAAATCAAAATCGCCACTCCTTAAATGTGTCCGGCCTTTTACATGTGAAGGGCTTTTATAAGATAAGTCTTTCCGAGTCATTAATTGATTTCTGGTCTTTTAGAAATGTTTTTTTTTCTTTCAAAAACTCAAGTTTAGGATAGTTCTTTTTCTTTTCTTTGTATTATTATTTTTACGGATGAGTCACCACTTATCAAGACTGAAGGCCACTCGAGGATAAGGGTCAATGAGTACTGGTACAGCTTTTGAACCAGATAAAACCAATTTTTCCTGATGCAGAAATACATAAACAGACGGGAAAAGCCGAATCAAAACGAACTGGCATCAAAATCAAAACGAGGCGACTTTTCAGCAGAAAAAAAAAATGGAAGAAAAACACTCACCGTATGTTTACTTTTATGACAATTTATTTATTTTTTGACGAAGAAAATCAATGAAACATCTTTTTTTTTTGAGAAATTGTGTTTTTTATGAATAAATTAAATATTGTAAAGAATATAATCAATGAAACAACGATTTTTACAGATTTTCTTTCGTTTTTATTTTTGGTACTGATACAACTTTTGAACCGGACAAAAACAAATTAGGTCAGGATTAGTTTAGGATTAGTTTAAGGTTAACAAAAACAGTTCGGTTTTTGTCTTGTTCAAAAACTGTACAAAGTATTTTTTTTTTTTGCAAGAATTCTTTTTTAGTCATTTTCTTTTGGAGTTAGCGCAGACCTGGGAAGGAGGGTTTCAGCATTCCTGTTGCATACTATCACCAGAAAACCCTATCCTCCAAAGACACAGAGTTGTTGTTTGCTTCTCGAGTTTTAAGATTGGTTAAGCGCTTCGGCATCTCCCGGCTGTTTACATAAACGGCTGGAAGATGCCAAACAAAAAGTCGCTTTTGTCTGGTTCAAAAGCTGTACCAGTATCGGTTAATGAGATGAAATAAAAGCTTGTTGAAAGACGAAGAACCGCATGAGAGGATTGATGATAATTAATGGAATCAATTTGTGGGGTTGATATATGACAGGAACCTGTTGACGTTGGATTTAAAGGTGACTATGTTGTAATCTACAAGGTAGCAGTCCTGCGGGAACGTGTTTCAGAGACGGGAAGCCGTTGTTAAGAAGCTCTGTTTGTGAAAATTTCGCCTGACGTTCGGCACACGAAGGAAAAAAGGAAAGTTATTTTTCGTTGTGGTAATAAGACGAGTTCTTGCTGTGAATGTTTTACAAGTGAGAAACAGAGATGTGCACTCAGTCAAGCACCTTTCATGGAAGTAACGATAGAGTATTGATTTACTCCTCTCCAGGAGTTAGGCACAAGGCCAGTTTTTATCTTACTCCCACAAGTAAGATGTGACCCAAGGTCGGGTTGGGAAAGTGGGGTTTAAAAATTGCCTGGGCAGCCCCGTCGGCATTCCCCGGTAGGGGCGCCTCAGGCAGTAAGCAATAAATTTACTCCTCCCCAAAGAGGGGAGGCGAAGCCTGGGAGGGTGGACCTCCTAGAACTGCACAGGACAGACCCATAGACCGGCGTAAATCAAGCCCCGAATGCCAAGACAATACCAGTCTATGGGGTGCAGTATCCAACGGAACAGATACTACACTTTGATCTTAGCCAAAAGGCCAAGAATGGGGCTCTTAGCAGCGCCTCCCCAGATGTGGGAGAACTTCCCCATCTTAGTACGTATCTGACTCTTATATAGGTAGCATATTAGAGTCAGGTACTTTTACTCTCGTGATATTAAAGAAAGTCAACAAAAATCTCAACTTCTTTTAATCTAAAATAATAAAATGCAGCTAATTTCTCTGTGACCCTAGAACATTTGAAAGTGATTTTAAAACCTTTAAATTGCCGAAAAGAAAGTAATGTCTGGCTAGAACAATAATCTATAGGCCAAAGTCAAGTATTAAATATTCTTTTTTGCTTCTAAACTAAAGTTTCTTTCCAAGAACTACACATCTGTGGAACACAATACCTCGGGACTGCTTCCCAGCTGACTACAACAGGGTCGTTTTCAAGTCCAATGTAAACAAATTTTTGTTGAGTTGTCCTCTTAAAGACAACACTGTGATAATTGGTAACGATGCTTGAAATTGAGCAGAATTTGATTATTTAAGAAGACAGCTCAACAAGAATTTGTTTACATTGGATTTGAAAACGACCATGTTGTAGTCAGCTGGAAAGCAACCTACCGATGTTGTGTTCCACAGACGGGTAGTTCTTGGAAAAGAAAATTTGCTCATGGAAGTTTTGGGTACACAGAGGGAGAAAAGGAAATTATTGACAATAGTTGTAGCTAGACGAGTTTTTGTTGTGAACTTTTACAGGGGAGAACCAGTTTTTAAATAAATGATATATATATATATATATATATATATATATATATATATATATATATATATATATATATATATATATATATACAAATGATTTATTTAATGTCAGGTTATATTGAGAAGAAATCAATAAAGTGCTCGAAATATGTATCACATAGTTTTCAAATAAATTATATATATATATATATTAGTATAGAAAAATTAGTACAACATTAGTACCATCGGTTTCAAGCTCAGAAGGACTTAATCATCCGGCTCTCTTCAGCTTATGTTGTCACTGTGACACATAAATTAGGGACGGTTTAATTTCGATATCTCAATGTGCTTTTTTAGATTTCTTATCTTTAAGGCCCCTATTCATTTGATCCCCACGAGGACAGTTAGACACTTGGTCGGTTTTAAGTGTGTAGAAACCTAGCGAAATGGGTCACAATAAATTGGAACAAAAATAAAAAGTGCCTTAGTCTGGAAGGATGCTTTCTCCTCTGACTGAGGACAGAACAGATACTACACTTTGACTGTAGCGCGAAAGTTTGATGGTCTTATATTTTCATTTTATGTGTCTAGTCATAAAATATGGGAATCGAACCCTCTTATTAAAAAAACAGGCATGATATTCAAAACAAAGAAATGTTTCTGTTTACTTGCGAGGGCAGAGTTAGACACAAGGTCGGTTTTTATTGTGGGGAAAATCCAGTTTCCAAAAAGGGGCACTCTGGATAGGGACAGAAATTAAAATTGCCTCAGTCTAGAAGGATTTCTCCTTCACTGAACGAGGACAGAAAAGGTGAAGTGTAGTATCAGAACAGATACTACACTTGTTCCTGCCAAATTTCGAAAATGTGACAGCTAATCCCCCTCCCCACTCTCTCTCTCTTTCTCTCTCTGTCTTTCTCTCTATATCTGTCTTTCTTTCTCTCTCTCTCTGTCTTTCTCTCTCTCTTTCTTTCTCTGTCTTTCTCTCTATATCTGTCTGTCTTTCTCTCTCTCTGTCTGTCTGTCTGTCTGTCTGTCTGTCTGTCTGTCTGTCTGTCTGTCTGTCTGTCTCTCTCTCTCTCTGTCTTTCTCTCGGTCCTTATAGTAAAAGTATGGCGCCCATAATTAAAACTCTTCTTCCTGTAGTTAATGATGCGGTATTACTTCGCTAGAAAAATAATTACTCAAGAAATGAGTGCCCGGAAATACTTAATATAAAGAGGTATCACTGCGAGAAGATGTGGCACAAGGCTGAAAGATGGGGATGATAGACCAGTGCACAAGAGGTAGCGCACTCTGGCCCCACAAAAATGCCTGAGCAGTCCCGTCGGCATTCCCCGGTAGGTGCGCCTCTGGAAGAGAGATGGTAAAGCCTGGGAGGGTTGACCTCCTAGGACTACCCAGGACAAATAATACCTCAGCCCGACAGCAGGGCCAGAAGAAACCACAACGGCCGACCTTTTAAGACATAAATACACATAGACATTGCTGGTATATACTAGGGTAGACTAGACTATCAAGCCATGGTTGTGCAACTAGTCTAGGAGAAGGGAAAACTCTGAAATAACACCACTAGTCTTTCTCTGCTTATCTCGGTATTGCTGCCAGTCATCTTGGACTTCTCTTGCCACTGGACTCAAGCAATCATGGTTCAGGAGAGATGTGGTTGGGATTGCGCGACTCTTGCTTCACTATAGATTACCCCGCGCGACTCTTGCTTCACTATAGATTACCCCGCGCGACTCTTGCTTCACTATAGATTACCCCGCGCGACTCTTGCTTCACTATAGATTACCCCGCGCGACTCTTGCTTCACTATAGATTACCCCGCGCGACTCTTGCTTCACTAAAGATTACCCCGCGCGACTCTTGCTTCACTAAAGATTACCCCGCGCGACTCTTGCTTCACTATAGATTACCCCGCGCGACTCTTGCTTCACTATAGATTACCCCGCGCGACTCTTGCTTCACTATAGATTACCCCGCGCGACTCTTGCTTCACTATAGATTACCCCGCGCGACTCTTGCTTCACTAAAGATTACCCCGCGCGACTCTTGCTTCACTATAGATTACCCCGCGCGACTCTTGCTTCACTATAGATTACCCCGCGCAGGCACCCTTACAGGGAGTATCCATTGTCTCTCAAGAATTAAAGGAGGCCTTTATTTATCACCCATGTAAAATGCAATGCTTTCACATCGACGTATATATCTTATATCTTCTATTATATAAAGTGCAGTTGTAAAGTTGACATTTTCTAAATCGCCCAGCTTTCGGGCGAATAATATCGAAAAATTGGGGAAAAAACATTGATTTCTTCGTGTATAACAGACACGAAATCTGTGATGGGGGTGCTCGAATTTGTTTGTTTTTTCGTAGCCTGTACGCTTTGTGGATGCGCCCCGGATTCTTATACTCTGATCTTATATTCTGTCCTTTCGGTGAAACTGTTAGCAGAGTAGAACAAAGACTGAGAGGGGTGACGGATCGATCCTCATCGACTCCCAAGAATTTTTTTTAGACGATGACTTAGATATACGTCGAAGAAGGGGGCGAGTGAGAAGGACGACCAGACAAGACAGAGGTAGTACTTTTAATAATAGAAATATGTTACACTTTTGACCGGGAAGAGAGAGATTGTTACACTTTTGCCCCGCCAACGGAGAGAGGAGGCCACCAGGAAAGAGAGATATTGTTACACTTTGGCCCTGGGCAACGCTGGGTAACCCCTGCTATGAGGGTGAGTGGGGCGGAGATTAGGGCACGACCAGGGAAGAGACAAATTTGCTCCGGGAAACCGGGGAAGAGAGAGATCGTTGCACTTTTGCCTGCAGAGAGGGAGGGGGAAACGGGGTGGGGGAGCGCCCCGGGCAACGCCGGGTACCCCTACTAGTCTATATATAATACAAAGTTGTCTGTATGCGTGTCACGGTATCACATTTTAACACATGATCTAAAAGCCAAAATAACTGCAGATTTAGAACTAGCACCTTCGATCCGATGTCCTTATCGATGTCAGAAGGTCTTGAACATTTTTTTAAACTCATTATTCAAAATTAAAAGTATGTAATAATGTAAGAAACAAATGTTCCGACATTTTTTAGCGTTTCCTTTCCAGTTTAATATTTTTTATTATTAGTCGACCGAACAGCATACTTATAATAATGTGACCCTTTAAAAAAAAAAAAGACAATGTAAAGTATAAAAATAAGTAAAAACCCTTTCACGTACGAATCGTGGATACTTTTCACGTCAAATAATCGTACGTACTTTGATGTATTGGTTACTTTTAAGAGAAGACATTTATCCTTTTTCATTATAACCTAGCAGGGCTACCCGGAGTTGCCCGGGGCCATAAAAAAACAAAATAGAAGAGTTTAAAAAGTGTGTGTAACATCTTTATATTAAAACTTCTATCTCCCTATCTATGTGAATCCGTCTCTCTATCTTTCTCTCTTTCCCGCTTCCCCGTTTTTCCACATCCCCCCCCCTTTACCTCCACCCAGCCCATTCTTCTTTCTTGTTTTAATGTATTGAAAATAATAATAATAATAATAATAATAATAATAATAATAATAATAATAATAATAATAATAATAATAATAATGTCAGTCATTCACCTCTCTTTTATATAATAGATAACATTGGAAATTGCAGAAAAAACGATCCCACCCTCACTGACGAAACATGGCCTAGTTGACCCCGAAAGAATAAATAATTTAAACATATTGTTAGTATTATTCACCCAAGGCAACACCGATCAAGAATATGCCAACTTTGCGGCTGTTTGTTCTGTAGATTTTTTACTTTTAGCTGTACATACATACACATACACATACACACACACGCGCACCCCCCCCCCCCACACACACACAGAGACAACTGCCATTTATATAATAGAGTAGAAAGGCTACTATTAAAACTTTTATCTCTCTATCCGCCTCTCTATCTTTCTCTATTTCCCTTTCTCCCATTTTTCTCCTACCTCTCCCATCCCCTCTTTCTTCTCCGCCTAGCACATTCCTCTCTCTGGAAACACACACACACACACACACGCGCGTGTGCAAAACTATTTTTGAGGAATGAGTCGGCGTAAGGGAAGTAACTCCTTGATAAAAAATCAGAGTTACTTCCCTTTCGTTAGTACATAAACTGGCTGACCTCACCTGACGAAATCTGCGCCAGTTTATGGTTAAAAAATTTATAATTTTTTCTAAATTTTAGATATTATTTTAGATATTATTCTCCCAGGGCAATGCCGATCAAGAAAATATCGACTTTGTGGGCGTTTGTTTTTTTTTACTTTTAGCCGGACATTTTATATAATAGATAACATGCATACATACAACTGCCCTTTATATAATAGAAGATGAATAAAAATATTTGATGAATGTTCACTAATATAGTTTTTACTTTAATAAGAATTTTTTATTTCATATTTATGTTTCTTTATGTTTATTCATTTTAGACAATCAAACTATTTTAGACAATCAAACTATTTTAGAGATATGCGGAAAGGTAAAACAAGTTTTTAATTTTATATCCTTACGTGTAACTCATTAACAAGCTTAAAAAGATAAAATATATATTTTCGTTTAGATAAAGCGTTCGTCTTCACTTCCAATATTTTATGCCATCTTCCAGGGTTCGAATTTCAAACTAGTCATTTTTGATTTTTGCTATAGCGTTCCAGTCATTTCCTAGCCGATATCGATCATCATCATCAACCTGAATGATTTTTTTAAAAAATGGATGAAAAATATTTAATAGATGTTCTTTACTTCTAATCTTGACTACAAAATTCAAGAAAAATGGATGAAAAATATTTAATAGATGTTCTTAACTTCTAATCTTGGCTACAAAATTCAAGAAAAATGGATGGAAATATTTAATAGATGTTCTTAACTTCTAATCTTGGCTACAAAATTCAAGAAAAATGGATGAAAAATATTTAATAGATGTTCTTAACTTCTAATCTTGGCTACAAAATTCAAGAAAAATGGATGAAAAATATTTAATAGATGTTCTTAACTTCTAATCTTGACTACAAAATTCAAGAAAAATGGATGAACAATATTTAATAGATGTTCTTAACTTCTAATCTTGGCTACAAAATTCAAGAAAAATGGATGTAAAATATTTAATAGATGTTCTTAACTTCTAATCTTGGCTACAAAATTCAAGAAAAATGGATGAAAAATATTTAATAGATGTTCTTAACTTCTAATCTTGACTACAAAATTCAAGAAAAATGGATGAACAATATTTAATAGATGTTCTTAACTTCTAATCTTGGCTACAAAATTCAAGAAAAATGGATGTAAAATATTTAATAGATGTTCTTAACTTCTAATCTTGACTACAAAATTCAAGAAAAATGGATGAACAATATTTAATAGATGTTCTTAACTTCTAATCTTGACTACAAAATTCAAGAAAAATGGATGTAAAATATTTAATAGATGTTCTTAACTTCTAATCTTGACTACAAAATTCAAGAAAAATGGATGAAAAATATTTAATAGATGTTCTTAACTTCTAATCTTGACTACAAAATTCAAGAAAAATGGATGAAAAATATTTAATAGATGTTCTTAACTTCTAATCTTGGCTACAAAATTCAAGAAAAATGGATGAAAAATATTTAATAGATGTTCTTAACTTCTAATCTTGGCTACAAAATTCAAGAAAAATGGATGTAAAATATTTAATAGATGTTCTTAACTTCTAATCTTGGCTACAAAATTCAAGAAAAATGGATGTAAAATATTTAATAGATGTTCTTAACTTCTAATCTTGACTACAAAATTCAAGAAAAATGGATGAAAAATATTTAATAGATGTTCTTAACTTCTAATCTTGACTACAAAATTCAAGAAAAATGGATGAAAAATATTTAATAGATGTTCTTAACTTCTAATCTTGGCTACAAAATTCAAGAAAAATGGATGGAAAATATTTAATAGATGTTCTTAACTTCTAATCTTGGCTACAAAATTCAAGAAAAATGGATGAACAATATTTAATAGATGTTCTTAACTTCTAATCTTGGCTACAAAATTCAAGAAAAATGGATGAAAAATATTTAATAGATGTTCTTAACTTCTAATCTTGGCTACAAAATTCAAGAAAAATGGATGAAAAATATTTAATAGATGTTCTTAACTTCTAATCTTGGCTACAAAATTCAAGAAAAATGGATGAACAATATTTAATAGATGTTCTTAACTTCTAATCTTGACTACAAAATTCAAGAAAAATGGATGAAAAATATTTAATAGATGTTCTTAACTTCTAATCTTGGCTACAAAATTCAAGAAAAATGGATGAAAAATATTTAATAGATGTTCTTAACTTCTAATCTTGGCTACAAAATTCAAGAAAAATTGATGAAAAATATTTAATAGATGTTCTTAACTTCTAATCTTGGCTACAAAATTCAAGAAAAATGGATGAAAAATATTTAATAGATGTTCTTAACTTCTAATCTTGGCTACAAAATTCAAGAAAAATGGATGGAAAATATTTAATAGATGTTCTTAACTTCTAATCTTGGCTACAAAATTCAAGAAAAATGGATGGAAAATATTTAATAGATGTTCTTAACTTCTAATCTTGGCTACAAAATTCAAGAAAAATGGATGAAAAATATTTAATAGATGTTCTTAACTTCTAATCTTGACTACAAAATTCAAGAAAAATGGATGAACAATATTTAATAGATGTTCTTAACTTCTAATCTTGGCTACAAAATTCAAGAAAAATGGATGTAAAATATTTAATAGATGTTCTTAACTTCTAATCTTGACTACAAAATTCAAGAAAAATGGATGAACAATATTTAATAGATGTTCTTAACTTCTAATCTTGGCTACAAAATTCAAGAAAAATGGATGTAAAATATTTAATAGATGTTCTTAACTTCTAATCTTGACTACAAAATTCAAGAAAAATGGATGTAAAATATTTAATAGATGTTCTTAACTTCTAATCTTGACTACAAAATTCAAGAAAAATGGATGAAAAATATTTAATAGATGTTCTTAACTTCTAATCTTGGCTACAAAATTCAAGAAAAATGGATGAAAAATATTTAATAGATGTTCTTAACTTCTAATCTTGGCTACAAAATTCAAGAAAAATGGATGAAAAATATTTAATAGATGTTCTTAACTTCTAATCTTGACTACAAAATTCAAGAAAAATGGATGAAAAATATTTAATAGATGTTCTTAACTTCTAATCTTGACTACAAAATTCAAGAAAAGTTGAGAAACCCGGCATAGATGGGTACTTAAGCTAGTTTTATACATAACATGGATTTTCCCTTGTAACGTTGATGGGAATAGCTTACTAAGTAAAATCTTGTTAAAAATAACTGTTTAGTTATTGTTGTGATGTTGAAGGGTCGATAATAAATAAGATAATACCATGGCATATTTACGAGAGCAGTCCCTCGTAAACTGAAAGTCAAGAATCAAGAATGGATGACCGGCGAAATTCCGAGTCTAATGAACCAGAGGCGTGAAGCGAACAATGATCCCAACAAATACAAAGAGTTGAATAAAATTATCAAAGTTAAATGTAAGGAGCAAAAAGAACGATGGTGAAGCGACAAGTCTGACTAGATTGGGTGAAATCCATCTACAGATCATTTACAGACGAAGAATCTGAAGTAAATGACATGTTTTAGAACTGGGTTCATCCGAGCGAAAGACAGTGTGATTTTGATGGAAAAAAGCAAATCTTAGAACGATGCGTTGAATATATTGGAGATTTATTTGATGATGTAAAAGGTGAAAGACCTAATATAAAGAAAGACATATTCTTGAACACGAGATCAGAGCAGCAATACACAAGACGAAGATCAAGAAAGCCCCTGATCGAGATGGCGTATATATGGAAATGTTGAAGGTTTTCGACGACTTCGAAGTAAATAAGGTAACGGAAATCGCCTACGATATATACAATAGTGGAAACATCCCGGACGATCTAGTTAAATCTGTGTTCGTTACGATGCCGAAGAGACCAGGTGCAATTGAATGTGAGTTCCATCGCACAATCAGCTTAATGAGTCATGTCATCAAAATCATTTTGACAGTACTTTTACATAGACTATGTAGAGCGATAAGACCGGAAATCTCAGAGGTTCAATGTGGCCTCGTAAACGACAAAGGTTCAATTTGGCTTCGTAAACGACAAAGGTTCAATGTGGCTTCGTAAACGACAAAGGTTCAATGTGGCTTCGTAAACGACAAAGGTTCAATGTGGCCTCGTTAACGACAAAGGTTCAATTTGGCTTCGTAAACGACAAAGGTTCAATTTGGCTTCGTAAACGACAAAGGTTCAATGTGGCTTCGTAAACGACAAAGGTTCAATTTGGCTTCGTAAAAGACAAAGGTACACGGAACGCCGTCTTCTTCATTCGTATGCTGGCTGAAAGATCGATCGAACATCAACAAGATCTATATGTATGCTGACTGGATTACAGCAATGCGTTCGACAAAGTCCTACATAAACCTAGATTACAAATGCTAGAAGACCTCGATATTGATGGCAAAGACATTCAATTAATACGCAACTTGTACTGGGACCAGCAAGCGGCTGTTCGTATTGATGATGAAACGAGTCCATGGACAGGAATGATGGACTCTCCCGTCGATTTCGACGTATGAGTGCCCCACCAGGGGCTGCCCGCATGTGAATTTGTAATTGCAAGGGTTGCGCAATTCCCAACAACCGCTCTCCTGAGTCGGCATTGCTTGATTCCAATGGCAAGTAGTAATACAAGACGACTGGAAACAATGCCGAGATAAGCAGAGAGCACATACAGCACCTGGTATTCCCAAATGGTCACCCATTTAGTACTGGCCAGGCTCGACGCCACTTAACTTCGGTGATCAAACAGGAACCGGTGTGTCAACGTGATTGTGCCGTATAATGGACAGGAATACAACGTAGAGTAAGACAGCGCTGTGTATTGTCTCCGAGTCTTTTTGTTTTATATAGTGAAAATATCCTGAGGCATCTGGATGATTTAGAGGGTGTTTCGATTGGATGACGTCAGCTGAACAACATCCGATACACTGATGATACCGTACTAATGACAACATCGAGTGAAGACTTGCAAAAAATTCTTGACGTAAAAAGAAATTCTTGACGGTTAAAGAAAGCGAAAGATACGGATTACAACTGAATGCTAAAAAGACTTTTTGCGTGACGATTTCTGGAAAACCTCGAATGCTAAAAAGACCTTTTGCATGACGATTTCTGGAAAACCTCGAATGCCCGTCTGAAATCAAAATCGGAGACACTACAGTCTCGCAAGTACAAACACTTAACTACCTTGGGTCAGTGATAACACCAGATGAAAGGTGTAGGGAAGACGTAAAATCTAAAGAATGCGTTTATGAAGCTGTCTTCTGTTCTTCAGTCGCGTATCATCTCGATAAAGACCAGATTGAGGATACTCCGAGCGTATGTTTGGTCCATTGTTCTTTATGGATGCGAAATTCGACTGTGTCCTAAATTAGAAACTAACCTTTTTTTCCGTGGAGACATGGTTTATTCGCCGGATGCTGAACATCAACTGGAAGCAGCATGTAAGGAATGAGGAAGTGTTGAGGCGATCTGGATACAAACCTGGGCAATTAATGCAGACTTTAATGAAAAGACAAAAGAATTTTATCGGCCATATATATAGATAACACAAAAGACTCGAACATTTAGTTCTTACTGGTAGAGTGCCTGGCTGTAAGCCAGTGGGCAGACCCAGATATAAGTTTATGGACAATATGTGTAGGTGGACAAACCGGAATGCAATGGGACTATTTCGTTAAATGGATAATAGGACAATGTGGAGGCCCATAGTCGCCGACACATTATGAAGGCAGAGCCGTCCATGATGATGATGATGATGATGATGATGATGATGATGATGATGTATTTACAGAAGTACAGAAAAGTATGTTAGGGAAAGACTGGGCATTTACTTCCTTCTCACTGCAGGAAGATGTGGCACAACCCCGGAAGAATTGACTGGGAAACTCCGTCGGCATTCCCCGGTCGGGCGCCTCATGGAGTTAGCAATAAACTAACTACACCCTAAATAGGGAAGGTAAGGCCTAGGAGGGTGGATCTCCTAGGACTACCCAGGACCAATATCTCAGCCCGACAGATAAAAAGCCACTGAAATGGCCCAGTTTCTGCCGGACTGATTATTGAGAACAGATCCTCGACTGGTATCTTCCAGTCTCACGTCTCTCTTCAACAATGTTGCAGAGACACCGCTCGTCCTTCGTCGTAGGTCCATCTACTGTTGAACGACAAAAAAATGTTGTATTGTTTAAAAGTTTTTTTTAAAAATCAAACTGTAGCAGCAATTAAATCGCATCCATTATTAAATGAAGCGGGTACTGCAGGAACAGTTAATTTTATCGAAAGGGTTTTGCTATTTTGTAAAATGGGCAGTGTCAAAGAAATTTATGGCAACATTAAGAAAAATCATCCACTGAAAAAGATGATATCAGATTAAAATGATGGAAACCTTATATTTCTGGAAAAATTACACAAAAACTAGGAAGCAATCAAAGAAAAAGAATTAAATTATTAACAAGGGATACTAGTTCAGCCATTGAATATACATGCAATGGTTTAACTGATGTTTCTAGATATTTGCTAAGCAGTAGGTTTAACTTTGTTATGCTTAGTAAATTTACCATATCTCATTTAGAAAATGAATTTAGAAAATTAAGACAATATGTTACTGTTGTAATTAACATGAAGAAAAAAGTATTTTCTTCATCTTCTGTAAAACAAATTGTATGTGTAACAAACATCACAAATTTTGTAAAAATTACCAAAATTGTTTCTCTGAACATTATTTTGCCCATAAAGTATTTGACTTTGTAAAATGTTGAGCTTGCTTTCTGATTGTTTTATGCCATTATTCTGTAATCGATTAGTCAAATTGTAGAATACGGACTGTTGGATTTTGCTTATCTAAATTTGGATAAAATGGATCTTGGTTTAAACGATACTTTTTTGTCCGGACATTATTTTATAACGTAAATAAAATTGAACTTTTATGTCAAATTCTAACACGTCTTCTAAGAAAATGGCAGCATTTTTGTTATTTAGGAAATATCAACGCTTCAGCTTGAACTAATTTACTCACGATTTATTAAATATCTAAAATGTACCCAATTCATGGTGAATAAAGTGAGTTTTTGTGCATTTAGTTCTTTTATATTTTTGTTCTTTCTTTTTACATTTGATTTTATGGAAATAAATCAATTATTGTAAGCTGTTTCCTAATAATATGTATAGTTGCTAAATAACTAATCACTGGACATTACTAAGAAATTCCTTACTAAAACATTTCTCAATTATTATTATTTAGTAGTAATTTTGGTCTCTACATGTTCGTCCCCAGTCGTGGACCCCAGTCGCATGTTTGCCAGGCCTGGTATAAGTATCGTAATAATATATATTTTAAAAAAATAAAAAATAATTAAAAAAATAATATATATTTAAAATAATTAGCTTTTAAAAATTTAGTTATCTCCCTTAGATCTTGTAATTGTGGCTCGTTAAGTTACCTCCCTTGAAATTGGTAATAGCTTTCTTCACAGTGGAAATTTTGTTTTTAAAATGCGTCTTTGTCCGTCAATCGGTCGGTTAGTCTGTCAGGCTTCAGCTTGAAATAAGATTCTCTTTGGTCTGTCACACTTTAGTTTGAAATAGGACATTCGTTGGTCTGTCACACTTCAATTTGAAATAGGATTTTCGTTGGTCTGTCACGCTTCAGTTTGAAATAGGATTTTCGTTGGTCTGTCAGGCTTCAGTATTAATGGGGTTCAATATTTGAAATGTATCAAAACATTTCTATAAGAGGCTCTCTATGTCGGCCAGTCTGTCATGCTTAAATTTGAAATAGCATTTTCGTTAGTTTGTCACATTTAAGTTTTAAATACAATTTTTTTCCTTCTGTCATGCTTAAGTTTGAAATAAGATTTTCGTTCATCTATCATGTTTAAGTTTAAAATAGAAATTTCATTGGTCTGTCATTGTTAAGTTTAAAATAGCATTTTTGCCGATCTGTCACGCTTATTTTTAGAATATCATTTTTTTTATGAAGCAATGCTTAATTTTAAATAGCATCTTGATTGGTATATCATGCCCATGTTTGAAATAGAATGTTTTTGTTTTGTTTCTGATGCATAGGATTAACATGTCTTCTAATCCTATATATTTATTAAGCAACTGCGTCAGCGAAAACACACAAGTCCAGCCCCAAAAACAAACTGTAAAAAGTATATCATTTTTTTTTCTGCCAAAAGAGACTCCAAGTGAGAATTTGACGAAAAAGCATAAATAACCGTCAGGTGATGTCTGCAAACCAAATCATTGTTTACGCCTGAAAAGCAAATTTATTGCTGCCAGGTTATAGAACAAGAGAAAGCGAATGGGGTATATGTTACGACGCTCAGCAGAGGCGCGAACGGGGTCCAAAAAAAGAACGAGAAAGAGTTTAAAAATATAAATTTGCAACAAGTAAAGTTGACTTATGTCTAGAATAGACATTTTTCTACTTACCTATGTAATTTGTTTGTATTTTTACGTAGTATAAATGGCTTTTTATTAGATGTTAAAAAAAAATTTCTTGTTTTTTAAAACATCTAGTTTCTCAAAGAAAATGCCGGCCAGTCCCTCTATATTATTACGTAGAGCGGCCATTTTGAATTCTTCGAAAACCGTCAGGCGAACATAAATTTCTAATAAATAGCACTTCAAACGGGGTTAAAATACAAACAAATAGCACATGCAAGTTTGAAACTAACTGTTACAGCTTACAGTTACTTTTATTTGTTGTGTATTTGTTTATTTAGCGTTTTTACTCTGCTGAGTCTCGTAAAAGATGCCCAGAGAATGACTATATATATATATATAGTAGTATAGTCATTCACTTTCTCTTGAAATTAGCTCGAAACGACGTCGTCTGTAGGTAGATATAATTTAATATTTGTTTATATATATATATATATATATATATATATACGGTGAATATTTTGTGTTGGATATGGAGGAGTGATAGCACCTTTGGTGAAAGACAGCCGCTGTTACTTTGGTATCTGGTCAGCAGCCTCTGGTCCACACTGCATATCTAGCTCATGTATGGTACCAGGTTTCGGCTGACCTGACAAACTACATGAATGCCCACGTAGTGGGGTACAAAATTCCCTATACCTTTAGGGGGAAGGTTCATTGCTGTCCAAGGACTAAAGGTAAAGTCATGGGAGCATGTGACTTTAAGGTTGAGGAGCAGCTGATGCATTTCTGTTAGCTATGGTCCCAACTCACAATGCTGGGCAGATGATCCACTTTGAGGGACAATGGCCGGGGTTACCAGCCTTATAAAGGCAATGCCTAGAGAGATCAACTCTATAAAAAACCTGCGTCCCTGTGTGACGAGCTGATGTCATTCCGTATGCCTCGCTTGTGTAATCACCGGGAAATAGAGGGGAATGCTGATAACTGGGCAGCATCTGCATTCCTATATATATATATATATATATATATATATAATTTTTTTTTTTTTTTTTTTTTTTGCCCTGGCAGCACTTGCACTGGAGGGGAAGGACACTCCAGTTCATTAACTTCACCTCAGTGGAGCATAACACGGATGAAAAGCAGTTTATCAGTTATAAGCTAATTAGAAATATATCATTCTTTTTTTTTTTTTTTTTTTTTTTACTGGAGAGGACACTCCAGTCCATCGATTTTACCTCGGTGGAGCACAACACGGATGAGAGGCAGTTTACCGGTTATAAGCTCTGACTAATGGCCGTAATGAGGAGCGCCAGGGGCCTCTTTTCGACGGTGGGAGGGGTCTTCGTGCCCCATTAGAAAGCTACCGCCCATTCCTCAAGCTGGGCAGCCCCCAGCTAATAAGGTGCTTTCTCGTGCCCGTCTAACCTGCTTCATCTGGGTGTGTGGGGCTAGGCCAAAAGCCGAAAAATTAGATGAATCGACTACACCAGGCGCTAATACAAAATCTATATCAAAGAGTCCAGCTCTTAAACTGGGAACCTGGAATGTCAGGACTATGCTTACTGGCATCTCAGACGACTTGATAAGCATAAATGATTTGAGGAAAACTGCAGTTATCAACAACGAACTTCATAGACTAGACGTAGACATTGCTGCACTGCAAGAGACGCGCCTTGCTGAGGCTGCTAGCCTGCGCGAAAAAGATTACACATTCTTCTGGCATGGTAAGCCAAAAAGTGAGAGGAGGGAGCATGGTGTTGGCTTTGCTGTGAGGAATAGCATATTAAAAATGGTAGAACCTCCTATAGACGGATCTGAACGTATCCTCACAATGAGACTCAACACCACCACTTGCCCTGTCACACTCATCAGTGTCTATGCCCCAACTCTAATGGACACCCCTGATGTTAAAGATGTGTTCTATGGGAGTCTCTGTGCTACCCTTCTTAAGCTCCCTCCCAAGGACCAAGTAATTTTGCTCGGCGATTTCAATGCTCGGGTTGGCGGTGACCACGAAGCTTGGCCTGCCTGTCTGGGTAAATTCAATACTGGAAAAATAAATGAAAATGGGCAGAGATTGCTTGAACTATGCACGCGCTTCGAACTGTGTGTTGCCAATTCATTCTTTGACACAAAGCCACAGCACAAGGTCTCTTGGAGGCACCCACGAAGTAAGCATTGGCACCAACTTGATCTTGTGCTCATCCGTCGCGCAAATCTCAACTCTGTCAGAGTTGTCAGATCCTACCACAGCGCTGACTGCGATACTGACCACTCGCTTGTCTGCTGCAAAATTAGGCTCTCACCTAAAAAAAAGATGCTCTTTTCTAAGGCTAAGGGAAAGCCCCGTCTGAATACTGCAAACATGCAGGATCCTGCGCTTGTATCGCAGTTTGCGGACCTATTTGAGAAGGAATATTCCACAATCAAGTCTGAATCGGCTGACACGCGATGGCAGTCTCTGAAGGGAGCAATGCACAACTGTGCTCTGGCCACCTTTGGAAGGAAAAAAGCTAAGTCAACTGACTGGTTTGAGGCGAAGTCCAAGGAACTCAGTCCTTATATCAACAGAAAGAGGCAGATGCAGTGCGAGTACAACAGACTCTCTAGCAATCAAAATCTGTGCAAGCTCAGGCAAGCCAGAAAAGAGGCCAAACAGATGGCCAGGCGTTGTGCCAATGAATACTGGGTGGAGCTTAGCCATTGCATTGAAAATGCATCTGCCACAGGCAACATCAGGACCATGTATGAAGGCATAAGGGTTGCTACAGGGCCCCACTCAGAGCAAGTGTGCCCCCTTGAAATCCTCCTCCGGAGAAATTATTACTGACAAGGGGAGGCAGATGGATCGCTGGAAGGAGCACTACGCTGACCTTTATGCAAGGACAAGTGAGGTCTCTGAGTCTGCACTTGCTACAATGGAACAACTCAGTGTCCTGCATGAGCTCGATGAAATGCCAACCATCTCTGAGCTAAACAAAGCTATAGATCAGATTGCCCGTGGCAAAGCCCCAGGTAATGACGAGATTCCTCCAGATCTCATCAAGCAGTGTAAGACAGTCCTCCTGAAACCCATATATGATATTCTTTGCTGTTGCTGGGCAGAAGGTGAAGTACCACAGGACATGAGAGACACCAAAATCATTACTCTCTATAAGAACAAAGGAGATCGGAGTGACTGCAACAATTACAGGGGCATATCTCTACTAAGTATTGTGGGCAAGGTTTATGCAAGGGTACTACTTGTAAGGGTACAGGCGCTTGCTGAGCGTGTGTATCCTGAGTCCCAGTGTGGCTTCAGGGCAGGGAGATCAACAGTAGACATGATATTTTCATTGAGACAACTTCAGGAGAAATGCAGGGAACAAAATATGCCGTTACAGATTGCTTTTGTGGATCTCACAAAAGCATTTGACACTGTCAGTCGCAGAGGGCTGTACTTGGCACTTTCTAAAATTGGCTGTCCTCCAAAGCTTCTGAGTCTCATCAGATCATTCCACCAGAATATGAAAGGAACAGTACAATTTGATGGGAACCTGTCTGAACCATTCGACATTTGTAATGGAGTGAAACAGGGCTGTGTTCTTTGGGATCTTTTTCTCAATGCTTTTGAAGCATGCTTTTGGTGATGTGAATGAAGGCATCCTTCTTAGGACAAGATCTGATGGGTGCCTCTTTAACCTTTCCAGACTCAGAGCAAAGACCAAGGTAAGACAAGCAACGATGAGGGACATGCTATATGCTGATGATGCAGGCATTGCTACTCACACTGAGGGGGAGCTTCAATTACTTATGAACCGCCTCTCTATTGCCTGTAAAGATTTCGGCCTGACCATTAGCCTTCCAAAGACCAAAATACTGTCCCTGGGCTCAACAGGCAAGCCCTCTATCAAAATTGACAACTTTGAGCTAGGTGTTGTTGAAGACTTCCCATATCTTGGCTCAAACATCTCGGATTCTCTCTCGTTGGATACGGAAATCAACAAAAGGATTGGTAAAGCAGCAGGTACCTTGTCTAAGCTAAAGGGTCGTGTCTGGGAAAACTCCTTACTCAAAGCCAGCACAAAAATGTCAGTGTACAATGCTTGCATTATAAGCGTCCTGCTGTATGGCAGTGAGACATGGACACCCTATGCTAAACAAGAGGAAACGTTGCAGATATTTCATCTTAGAAGCCTGCGTTTCATCCTAGGTATCAGATGGGAAGACAAAAAGACAAACATTGAGGTGCTTGAAATAGCTGGTATGAAATCCATGTACACACTACTGAGGCAACGCCGACTGAGATGGCTTGGCCACGTTCACAGAATGGCTGATGGCAGAATTCCCAAAGATCTCCTTTATGGAGAGTTAAAAGAAGGAGAGAGAGACCATGGTCGCCCTCTTCTAAGATACAGGGATGTCTGCAAGAGAGACATGAAGGCCATTGACATCGATCCATCATCTTGGGAAAGCCTTGCCTCTTACAGGGATAAATGGAAAAAAACCCTCAAACGACAGCTTGACATCGGGGAGGCAAAGTGGAAAATAAAAGCTGCTGAAAAGCGTGCAAGGAGGAAAGAAAGGGCAAAAGCAAGTGAGCTTCCTCATCAACCCTCCCACTTCATATGTGACAACTGTGGCAGAGACTGCAAGGCCCACATAGGCCTTCTCAGCCACAGCAAGAAATGCCCTGATCGAGCCAGTATGCCCCTTGGGATATTGACACCACTGACGGGATTCTAAAGACTGGAACTAGCCAACAAGATCTGCAAGTGCCATTCATGGTCGGACACGACCGACGAAGGCCTACTATATATACTCAATATTTACTCAATATTTAATAATCTTTCATAATAGCATTTACAAGCATCCCCTTTTTCCAATTCATTTGTTGCTAACACTATAAAAAATAAGACGATAGTCGATTTCTAATATTAAAAACAACTTTATTGAGTCATTTTCGTTGTGGTATGATTAAGAGGGCATAAAAAGAAGGGTGTTAGTAATCGAATAAATCCATGAGTTTGAACGAAGGCAAAAGGTTAGAGAGTCCATGTGGGGTTAAATAAATGTCCCGTTAGTAGGGAAGAGAGAAGATTTTATATGAGAAAGTTTGTATGTATTTTGAGATCAGACCGTGTTTATGTGTGCATGTAGATATGTGTGTGTTTCATTAAGTCCACGTGTTCGCCACCATATCTATGTTGGATCCTTGGTGTACGGCTGTAGCAATATTCAATCTTAGGGTCTTCTTGTCGAAGTCGAAACCAGGATCAAACGGCTTGGAGAGTTTTGGTTGCATCCCAAGAGAGAAGTTTGGGGGCTGGTCCTGGCCAAGAAAGAGGAACTAAACACTGAACAATCCCTTTTATAATCTCTTTTCAAGTACTCAGCTTGCCTGAGAGATGGCCTCTGATTGGGCAAGCCAGAAAGGAAGTTAAATGCTTGCACCAATCAGTGCCGAGCTTAGAAATTAAGCAGAGATTCAAAATCGTTAACCGCAACCTGTCAGTGCTGCTATTGTTGTTGTTTGTAGTTGCTGCTACAGTATTCTATTGTCATTTCGAATGCACTTCTCTCCAACAATATCCATCTCAGCCTCCATCTCGGCTTTGTAGATCGCTCTTCTTGCTGTCCTCTTTGCCCATCAGATACATATCCGTATTCACTCAACCTTTTCTCCACTCACTCCATCGTTCCTGCTTTTCTTTGATGCTCTTCTCAGCTTCCTCATTCCACCACCATGTCACCCGATGCTTTGGAGGCCCTTTCGTTCGTCCAAAAGTCTACAATAGTGTATCCATCAACTTCTTTCACACTTCCTGTTTTCGTGTTGTAATAATTAACGGTTACAAAGCTCTGAAGGTGATCCCCCCATCAACAAGAAATCCTGACCTGCAGAAGAACCCCTCCCCTTCTTCACCATGATAGGGTCAGTGGCGATGAGGTAGTGTCAGAGCTATGCCGTCTGGTAATTCAGTTCCTGGCAGGCTCCATTCATGGCGGATAGGTTTGGTACCAAGCGCTATAGATCTGCAAATTGGCTAACAGGGCTCCGGTGAAAATCCAGGAGGAATCGGCATCAAGATCCGTCGTCCTCTGGTTGTCTTTGCATCTGTGTGTGGCAAGCAAAGGTGTGTCAGGCATGGAACCACAAATCAATGGAGTGAGAGTGACAATGTTGCATCTGCGTCATTCCTTTTGGGTTCTGGGCCAAAATTTCCTCAACTTTGCATGCATCTGTTGAGTCTTGCTTCTCTCAGTGTTGAGGCTGAAACCTGCAAACTTGCAAGTTAATGAATATTTATTTACTCCTCTCCAGGAGTTAGGCACAAGGCCAGTTTTATCTTACTCCCACAAGTAAGATGTGACCCAAGGTCGGGTCGGGAAAGTGGGGTTTGAAAAGTCAGCGCCCGAGAGGTGAGCACTCTGGCCATTAAAAATTGCCTGGGTAGCCCCGTCGGCATTCCCCGGTAGGGGCGCCTCAGACAGTAAGCAATAATCTTACTCCTCCCCAAAGAGGGGAGGCGAAGCCTGGGAGGGTGGACTTCCTAGAACTGCACAGGACAGACCCATAGACCGGCGTAAATCAAGCCCCGAAGGCCAAGACAATACCAGTCTATTGGGTGCAGTATTCATCGGAACAGATACTACACTTTGATCTTAGCCAAAAGGCCAAGATGAATAGCTGCGACCAACAAAGAGGATTTCATGCAGACCATACAATCCTGAATCTTCGGGAGCTTTATGCAGAAGTCCGAATCGCTACTCCTCCTCCTCCTCCTCCTCCTCCTCTTCCTTGTCAACAATAACCGCAACACCGCCACCGCCACCACCACCACCATCCTTTGCTCCCTCAAAAATCAATCAATCAAACATAAAAAAGAGGAAGCTGTGAAGGATGTGCTGCTTAATTAATAAGAAAGTGAGATTGTTAATATGTCAGATGATAGATGAGTTACTTCCCTTGAATAAGTGTAGGAAGTGGAGACTATTTAAGGCAGACATACTGATGGCTTAGAGTGAAGAAAATATACGTGTGAATGTCTTTGGTTTTGAAATTGGAAAACCCGAACCCTAACCCGAATGCCTTTGGAAAGTATAGGAAGGTAAAAGAGAAAAAGTCTACTTGATGACGGCTAATCAGAAGAGATAAGCTGACGTTTTAGGGAGTGAAGGATATGGACCAGTAAATGTCTGTGGAGACAGTAGGAATTACTAACATTTGGTAGCAAAACGTAGTTGTTGGTATCGGATTTTACCATAACAAGAGTTTCGTTTGTTTAAATGGCATTTAATTTTGAAAGAAAAAAAAAGTTTTTGAACTCGAAAGAAATTCCTTTGTTTTAACTTAAAAAAAAAAATAATAATTTGGGTATTTTTTTGTTAGAATTTTCCTAAAAAAGCTCTTCAACCTAACATTCACAGTTAACATGAATTAAAATAAATACATAGAAGATATTGCCAAGTCTGCTGCAAAGAAGGTGGGCTCTCTCTATCGGGTTACATGGAGTATTGTTGCCACATCTGTGCTGATTCTCCAGCCATTAGTCTCTCTCCCTTGAACAGGGCACAAAAAAGAGTTTTTAATCTAATAGGTCCTTCACTGTCTACCAACGAGAAAGACTTCATGCAGACCAGACCTTGAGGCATGATCTTTGTGAGTTCTGACTCGCTCCTCCTCATCCTTCTTCTCTATCTCAAACTATCTTTCAATCGTCTTTTGGCCAAGATCAAAGTGTAGTATCTGTTTCGATGGATACTGCACCCCATAGACCGGTATTGTCTTGTCTTGATTTACGCCGGTCTGAGGTACTGTCCTGTGCAGTTCTAGGAGGTCCACCCACCCAGGCTTTGCCTCCCCTCTTTGGGGAGGAGTAAGTTTATTGCTTACTGCCTGAGGCGCCCCTACCGGGGAATGCCGACGGGGCTGCCCAGGCATTTTTTGTATACCAGAGTGCCCACTTTCTTGGGCGCTGGCTTTTCAAGTCCCACTTTCCTGACCCGACCTTGGGTCACATCTTACCTTGTGGGAGTAAGATAAATCTGGCCTTGTGCCTAACCTCCTGGGGAGGTAAATAAAAAGAACAAAGTGTAGTATCTGTTCTGATGCTACACTTAGTCTATTCTGTCCTCGGTCAGTGAAGGAGAAATCTTTCTAGATTGAGGCAATTTTTATTTTTGTTTCAATCTCGAGTTCCAATCCTTTTTGGTGAGCCGGATTTTCCCCATATTAAAAAGTGACCTTGTGTCTAACTTTGCCCTGATAGGAGGCAAGTAATAGTAGTAGTAACACCACCACCACCACCACCGGATAAAGTTTTGTCTTGAGAAATAACCTCATCATGAAACAATTATAATCTGAAAGCAAAAAAACCAAAACAAAAAAACCGAAAAAAAAACCAAAAAACGAAAAAACAAAACAACACAAAACAAAACAACAAAAAAACAAAAACAAAACAAAAAAAACAAAAAACAACACAAAAAAAAAAAAATACAAATAACAGAAAAAAGAGTCAGTTTTTCATTTAAGGAAGATTTTTATTGAAGTACAAAGCAATAAAATCAGTAAAAGTGAAAATTTGATGATTTTTTTTCAAATGATTTTTGGTCAAGACACAAAGTCAATTTTCCACAGAAAAAAAAGATGAAAGTTGGGTTAAAAGATGAAAAAAAAAAAAATAACAGAAAAAATGATTTAGAATTATTACCTATTTTTACTCAATTGTATTTGATGTTCTGCAATTTGCTCATTATTCATCTCAGACATTTATCTTAGACAAAGACTGAGATTTATATAAATCTATAGATATCTATGTAACAGACATGTATGTATATAACATATATAAATATATAGATATCTATGTAACAGACATGTATGTATATAACATATATAAATATATTTATAGATATCTATGTAACAGACATGTATGTATATAACACATAGAAATATATTTATCGCACATATATAAATATATGTCATATGTATATAAATATTTATATCGCATATGTATACATATCTATATAATAATGAAAATTAAATATCTGTATAACATATACATATATATATATTTATATATATGTATATGTTATACAGATATTAAATTTTCATTATTATATAGATATGTATACATAGCATATGTATATTATATAGATATGTATACATAGCATAAAGATATATCTATTACATCTATATACAAATTAAAGTACCATTTTGTGTTTATACACACACATATATATATGTGTATATTTAAACACACACACACACACCCACACACATATATATATATATGTATGCATATGTTTATATATATATATGTTTATATATTTATGTATATGTTTATGAATAGATGTTTATATATATATATATATATATATATATATATATAGATAGATAGATAGATAGATAGATAGAGATATATACACATATATAATGAACTCTGAAACTATATATATTATATATGTAATGGATTTGAAGTGAACTCTGAAACACTGCAAATGTCATAGATTATGTATATCTATTGACTAGTTTTCTTACAATAATATTGTGGGGTCTGCATATCTATAAACATCAAAGACACCGTGTTACTTTATTTAAAAAAAAAGAAAGAATTAAATGGTAATAAAGGGTTCAGGGCTGGGAGTAGGATTACACAGTAGACTATAGACATAACTATGCAGAATGACATGTATAAACGTATATAATATATATATATATATATATATATATATATATATATATATATATATATATATATATATCCTTTTTATTCTACTTTGAAAGGAAACAAACGTCTTGATTCTAAATTGAGTACCGAAGAAATTTTAATAATAAAAGGAAACCTCATATATTTTTGTCTGAAATGAGAATTGCCACGCATTTTGAGTTTTAGATTTTGATGAAAATACTTTGATGCACTTCTTATGAAATCCCACTCTTTCAAGCAATGCGTTGTGATTTCTTTTGTGTCAGTTAGAAAGTAGTTTTTAATGTTAATTTATAGGTGGGAGCGTTTTGTCAGATTTTTGACTTACATTGTTGGATGAGGCAACCATTGTCAAAAATCGCTCGCACCGCAGTCGGAGGTCAAACACGAGATGTGTGAGACATTAGATAATAAAGTGTTTCGATGATTCAAATATGTGTGGCTTGAAATCTTTTAAACTTTAGAATCGACGTTCGCTTCTCTATTTATATAAAGTTAGGTATGTTTGTATGTTTGTATGCACAGGATTCACTCATAAACTAATTAATTTAGACTTGTATGACGGCATCATTATGAATTTTGAAACACAATTGCTAGGCGTAAGGGGTCCAAATATGGACTATATTTAATTTAATTTAGTTTTATGCAAACGGGATAAAGCCCTTCATGAAAATGTTGATCCCTCCGATTTTAGTGAAATTTTAACAATAGGTATTAGGCATCAATTTTAGTTTCTTTGTGGTATTTTTAAAAGTTTTAGGGGACATAATATGGGCCCAACCGTCGATTTTGAAAATTCAAATATTTCAGATTTGTATTGAATTTTGTCCATAATCATGAAGCAAGATTCCCTGAATTTCAATTTCTTCTTACGCCCCTTGAAGCTTAAATTTTAGACATTTTCTAGAATCAAAATCATATAAACAAAATAAGAATAAGGATTCTAGACATACAGTTTTTTACCATTAAATTTTGATTTTAATCTTCGGAGAGGTGAATAAAATTGGTGGAATTAATTTTACCCGTCCTCAGACGGATATTTATATATTTTTTTTTATAAGGAGTTCAATAGAGAGAAGAAGCCAGGACCTGAACCACTAGCAATATAGTTTGTATAAGAGTTAGCCATAGGTCAACAAACAATTTAATCTCTCTGTGTCCAACATAGCGAAGACAATGTAAAAGCTATATATTTTTATACAAATATCTTTGTGCATTTTAGTGATTGACCACGAATGTGATTCCTCATGAACAAGAATCTTCACCAGTAAAGAAAGTCTTGACCAATAGCGATAAAACTACGAGAGAAACTATGCATCAGTTATGTATAACGGCTTACGAATATAGACAGAACTATTTTTACAGACTCTTCCATCATTGAACAAAACTCTAATGCATTCGACACTGCAAATTCATTTGGAGCCGGTTTAATCCACCCGGGTGAATGTCGTCATAAATTAGATATAAATCAGAAGTATATTAATAAGTGTTTTTTTATAAACTAATTTTGATGTGTATATGGGAAAATAGGACTCAGTTATTTTCGTTACTTTGTATTACACAACTAATTATTATCTCTATAAACTTATTTGATCAGATTTCGTGTGTGTGTGTGTGTGTGTGTGTGTGTGTGTATGTAAATAAGAGGTGTGGTTTGTAAAATTTATAAAATAAAAATCGATTAATTAATTAATAATTTATTTAAAATAGTTAATTAAAGAGAAAATTTTAATGAATAAATTTAAATTTAGATGCCTAATTAGTATTCACTCTCTTCTCTCCTTCTCGCACATCAGCAATAAGTACGTGGCAAGTTTCTCCCTCCCTGCATTCGTCACATAATCAGCACCATCTCTCTATCAGCCTGTTTACTGATTTAGTTTATGTAACTCTTTTTTTCTCTATTTTAGTAAATTTAAAAGTAAAAAAAAAAAAATATTTATGTGATTAAAAAAAAAAAAATATTTATGTGATTAAAAAAAAAAAATATTTATGTGATTAAAAAATCAAAATCAAAAGTATGTGATTATGTGATTAAAAAAAAAATGAAAGCAAAAAGACTCGCGGACAACGCCGGATATGTACAACTAGTATGTTCATAAATTGCGTGTATTTCATACAATATTGAGAAAAATATGTATTACATGAAAAAACGTCACCTAGATAATTAAGTTCTAAAGAAAAAGGGCATTTGGGTATGTCATTAAATTGCAAGTACAAGAAGAACGACTCGTCAGAGTTAGCTCCCTTTTATATAAATCTTCTAATTTTATGATATTGATGTTGGACTAGAAGTAACTCATCTACAAGCCTACAAAGTCAGAACACAGCACAGCTCCCATGACTTTCGGAAACTTTTTTTTACACTCAGAATTGCCGAAGCATGGAACAAACTACCTGTTGTTGGCTGTAGAGATACTGCATCCTTTACAACCCTCATGCTTTCCGAAATTTGCTAAAACTCCACCTGGTGTGCCCCATTCATAGACATGTATATCATGACTCATAGAATGTTCAGTTTGCTGACAATTGCGCATTATCCGATGCACTCTTGATAAGTTGTAGTGCACCCCCTGAGCACTGTACGCAATGCTTTTGTAACAGGAGGTGTTGATCGTAACAGAATCGTCCCATGTTTTTATCATGTTATGATAAAAGAACTCAGTAACGAGAACTCAGAAACGAGACAGAAAGGACGTCAGAGAATAACCTCAAAATGTCACCTGAGTCACACAATGAGCTGGTACAAAAAATGTGGAAGGTATGTCAGATTATTATGCGCTTATTCTTATAGGAAATAAATAAGTTGGTCAACTTATAAAAAGACAAGTAGTTCGTCTTTTATTTCTGAGGAGGAAATCGAGAGAGGACTAGTGAATCTATTTGTCTTATTTTCTGGCCTTCACTTTATTCCATCACTATACAGGAATATCTCGTCTAACTACATTGGTGACCCCCGACAATGATTTATTATTATTAATATCTAGAAAAGATAAAGAAAAGGGATATACAAATTCATTTGATGTTTTTTTAAAATTTAAATAAACCGATTATTTTCAGGAAGATTCTTTTATTTATTTAAATTAATCAGTAATACTTTTCCCTTCAATTATTTTATTATCATGTACTTTATTGTACATTTACGTTTTTTTTTTATATTTTGGAAAATTGGTTTTGTATGTGGATGAAGATATATATTTGTTTAAATTAAGCTATTCCATCAGACGTCATTTTAACGAAATACATCAGAATAATTTGACAAAATCCCACCTCTTAACTGTAGAGGTCCCTAGATGCCAACATATTTTCTACTCTGATATCTTCTTTCCTCAGACCATTTTTTTGGAATTCCATTCCTGCTCCCTGTTTCCCCGACAGTACCAACATGCAGAAATTTAAATGTAATGTGAACAAACATCTACTGACCAACTTTTCACCCAGGTTACCCCCCCCCCCCTAAATCTGGCCCCTACCCTTATGGTTCAATAGTAAAATACAGAAATTCCTTTTTTTTTTACTTTCTTTTTCTTTTAACTCTAATGAATAATCTGCAAGGCAATTTTTAAATTCTCTTTTTAAAATAAAGACAACATAAAATTGAATTTAAGCGGATTTTGTGCAAAAAAACTGCTTTTTTTTTCTAAAATTAAAATTCAGAAGAATTTTAATGGCATCTATAATACACATGGGCTGTCTGTCTCTTTGACCGTTTCTCTGTCCACATTTTATTTAATTTTATTTAAAATTTGAAAGTAAAGCATCACTTTAAAAACAAATCCCCAAACAATAATCACACACAACTTTTCTTGAATAAAATTTGATGAGGAATCTAATGGGAGTATTACTTTTGTATCAAGGATTTTTACTATGATATTGTAGGGTCTGCACTCGTACCAAACACCCGATAACAGCAAAGACAAAGTTTTATTTCATTTTATTTTATTTTAAATTTGAAAATTAAAAAGTTTTTACAACAATATCATGGGTTCTGCGTTCAATCCAGATAAACAGCAAAGACAATATTTTACTTTATTTTATTTACAAATTGAAAAAACTGAAAATTATAGAAATAAAAAAAATATGAATAAAAATAATAATATTGGGTTCAGGGCTGGGAGCAGGAGTACACGGATGTTTATTGATTCCCGGGCAACGCCAGAATGCCTGCTAGTGTTTTATAAACTCGGGAATCTTTTAAAATATTTCCATGTTATCAGATTTTCTTTAGCTATGAGTTAATTTCTTTTGTAAAAAGTTATAAAGGTTAAAAAAACAAACGAATTAGCAAAATCGTGCTGTAAAAGTTTCATATCAAAACATTGCCCAGGTTATCCGGATAATGCTAGGGTGACTATCATCGTAAAAACTCCACATCAACATGATTGTAATTAAAAAAAAAAGTAAAGCATGGGTTGCCTCCCCTGACGGACTTCACTGCTTGAATAAGTAAGACATGAGTTGACCCTGTGATCACTACTATTTTAATAAGTACGACATGAGTTGACCCTGCGATCACTACTATTTTAATAAGTACGACATGAGTTGACCCTGCGATCACTACTATTTTAATAAGTAAAGCATGAGTAGACTCATTTAAATTAATCAGTAATATTTTTAACTGTAATTTTTTTAATTGTCATGTAAAACACAGAATTAAGTTTTTATTTCATACCTTTGAAAATTGTTTTTGGATGCATATGAAGATTTAATTTAAA
The DNA here is from genome assembly GCA_963556195.1 of Sepiola atlantica. NCBI lineage: Eukaryota > Metazoa > Mollusca > Cephalopoda > Sepiida > Sepiolidae > Sepiola > Sepiola atlantica. Next base: position 50,387,212 of record OY744548.1, read on the forward strand.
AAGATTAAATCTGAAAAAAAAAAGAAAAATAGAAGCTATTTTTATCAGACATTAGATGACAGAAAAAATAATGTTTTATTTTATTTTAAATTTGAAAATTAAACAGATTTTTACAATAATATCGTTTGAATCAAAATTGTGATCACTACTACTTGAATAAGTAAAGCATGAGTTGTTTCCCCCTGTGATCACTACTACTTGAATAAGTAAAGCATGAGTTGTCTCCCCTTGTGATCACTTTTACTTGAATAAATAAAGCATGAGTTGTCTCCCCCTGCGATCTATATTACTTGAATAAGTTAAGCATGAGTTATCTTCTCTTGTGATCACTACTTCTTGAATAATATAAACAACATCAATCAGACATTTTGAATTATTTTGGGAGGGGGGAATTAATAAGTGTACGTTTAAATATTTGTGGAAAGAATGCAATTTTGCCAATTAGGGAGGGGGTGCAGACATTACTCAGTGCTCCTTCTTAGGGGGAAAACCAGAGTTTTCCATTAGTCACCAGTTTTATGTAAATAGCAAGTAATCCTAAGTTTGGCTTTTGAGCCCAAAAATAATACAGGACATTTTTGATATTAGCATTTGAGGCCATTGGAGGGGGGGGGGGGGGGACAGAAAGTTTTTTTTCTAAAAAAAATCTTACTCAGTTTTGGATTATTTGGATTATTAAGACACTGTTCTCATCTTGGATGTTATTCTCACAACGTTTCGACCGATGTAACTTCCGACCTTCTTTAGATGTATCTTTTTAAACTGGGGAATCTTTATGCTGAACTCGGATATCTGTACGGAATTTTGAACAGAACCTTTTATTTAATCCACAGGAGTAGCTTACTCTCATTCTGACATCCATGGACAAGTAGAAGTCTTAAGTAAATTTTAATTGTATTCTTAGTATCGCCTGCACTGAGGATTGAACCTTCAACCGCCAAAGACTGTCACTTAGAAATGACTATAACTTTTATCCGTTGCGCCACGGGTCTTTGCCACCTCCGTGGAGTATATGAAAGGTTCCGTTCAAAATTCCATAAAGATTCCCAAGTTCGATAAAACGCAACTGAAGAAAGTCGGAGGTTACATCGGCCGAAACGTTGTGAAAATAACATCCAAGGTGAGAACAGTAGTCTGAATAATCCCGATGATGCAAATTATCAATCCTCAACTAAAAAAATTCCGAAACATAATATCAGTCTGTTATATTATTTACCTCCTCTCCAGAGGATGTTTGACACAAGGTCAGCTGTGGGTTTTAGAAGCCAGCACACTAGGATAAGCACACTCTGGCCTAAAAAAATTGTCTGCGTAGTCCCGTTAGCATTCCCCGGTAGGGGCGCCTCAGGAGATTAGCAATAAACTGATCCCTTCTCAGAGAGAAGGTAAAGAATGGGAGAGTGAACCTGCTATGAGGTTTTCTGTTTTCTACTTCATGCAAAATTCCGTGCAAAAACTAATTAGCTAATTTTAAGAATAACGGATTAACAGACTAATGGAATAAGGAAATAACAGAATAATGGAATAAGGGAATAACAGACAATGAGAAAAACATCAGTCATTTGCAACTAACATTGGGGACAAAGAAAAATGATGATGACGACAAGATTAATGAAAGAATAATTAAAAATATATGAAATAATGATGGAACTCTCTTTGTGATTTTCAAACACAATAATCAAAGAGAAAAATGTAAATGTTTAAAAATATAGATGAAAAAAAAAAATCCCAATTCCACTGACCTTCATCTTTGAAAACAACTTTAAAAAATGTGACTTTGTGTTGACCTTTCATTTTTTTTTTCAATTGGATTTAAATCGTTTTGTTTCTTTCTTCATTTTGCAAAAATCTTTTTCTTTGTTTTTCTTCATTTTTTTTCTTTGGACTATTTTTTTTTCTTGCTGTAACTCAGCAACGACTATTTCTTTCTCTCTTTTAACACATTTACAAAACAAAAAATATCTAAAATCTTTTTTTTTTCGTTAATAATATTAACATATATATTTTTTCGTTAATAATATTAACATATATTTTTGGTATTTCTTTTTATTATAACACCAGTCGACATTTTATATAGAAATTAATTTTTAAAAATTTTATTTTTTTAGTGATTTGAAATAATTTTACCTTAAAACTTGTCAGAAATTACTTCATGCTGGAGAGTTTGGACCAACTATTTTTGGGGAATAGAAAATCTTAATCTCAAAATTTGTGCCAGATATTTTTGTATTAAATGTGAGGACATTAATTGGATATCAGAATAAGTTTATTGACAATTTATGGATATTTTTCGGCCATTTTATGGAAATTATTATTTTTAATTGAATCTTTAAATAAACATATTAATGTGTTTGCTACACAATAATTACATTTTGGAAACCCCACACATTACTCCTGGGGTGGTGCAACGCACTTCCATGTTTTTATTTAAAAAAAAAAAAAGACAATTTATTTTTCCAATTAATCACTATTTTTTTTTAAAGAAGCAAACATTTCTTCATAAATTAATTTAATTACTTTTTCGAAAGGCAAGAGAAGTATGATGCACCGAGAATTGAATTTTGAAATTTGAAAATCATTTGAATTTATATTTTTATTTGAAAAGAAATAAAAACTTTAGTTAAATAAAAATCAGGAGAGACGACAGAAATGTTTTTTTTTGTACTGTTTGTTTTATGAACTTAACTATACTTTATTTATTACTAGCAGGGCTACCCGGCGTTACTCGGGGCAAAAGCATAACATATTTCTATTAAAACTTCTATCTCTCTCTCTCTTCCCATTTTTCCCTTCCTCTCCCCACCCCCTCGTCGCCACCCAGCCCATTCCTTTCTCTTGACACACACACACATACCTATACACTCACTTTTATAGATTCCTCGAGGAATGAGTCGGCATAAGGGAAATAACTCCTTGAAAAAAAATCAGTTATATTCCTTTAGTTAGTGGCTAGAAAACAAACACCCCTGATGAAATCTGCGCCAGTTTAGGGTCAAAGAATGAATAATTTTTTCTAAATTTTAGATATTATTCATCCAGGGTAACGCCGATCTAGAAAATACCATCTTTGTGGGTGTTTGCTTTGTTGTTTTAGAGTTTTATCTGGACATACACACAGACAACTGCACTTCATATATCAGATTATTTATCACACACAACCATAAATACGCTCAAACAAATAGAGTTATCCTCTTTTTCTTTCAATAATTTACTAAATAATTCATTTTCGGCTAAAATGCTCTGTTTTATTAAATACAAAGCAAGTTGCCTGCTCAAAATTTTGAATTCAGAATTTTAACTTAATGATAAAATGTTCTTTAATAAGAAAAAACCTTTAATTTCTGTTATTTCTGTTATTTTTCTGAGGGGGGGGGGGAGAAAGTAAAATTTTATAGATGCATATAAAAACCACAAAGGATTTTTATATATTAGAAAACTATCGCGTCAGATTAAGTATTAAATTTTTTTTCTTTAGCAAACTATGTTAGTCTATTGCAAATAACACAACAACAATAACAAATGAATGTTTGCTAGTCAGAATCAAAGTTTGATTTTGTCAGCTTGCATGCTATTTAGGTCGAACTTTTAAAATCCAGCCAACATTATTCTATACATTAGATTTACCACACAACCCTAACCCTAACCCTAACATATCACCCCAAGTACACTTAAACAAATAAGGTTATCCATTTTTTTTTCAATAATTTAAAAAATAATATAATTTTGGGAATTCCTTTATATTATTGAATAGCGAACAACACCTTACAAGAGTTTCAGTTCCAGGTATAACGGCTTACGGATATAGACGGGAACTATTTTTGTGGACTCTTGTATCATCCCATGATACTTTAATGAATTTGATGCTAAATAAATGATCATATTGTGTCTGCACTATTTGATACGCTTCATCTGAGGACTTGGCTCATGCTCACTTTGAAGTTGTAGCTTGTTTGTGCGTCTCCGTCGTTTGACAATGTAACCGTGACTGGCTGCGGTATGCTGAAAAATCAGCTATGAACAGACGTGGATGAGCTGCCTTGACCTGTATCGCTGCGGGTGAATGCTGTCACAAATCCAGAACCAGAACCACCCGCTCAAAATTTGAATTTGTAACTTAAACTTAATTGTTAAAATTACTGCATTTACTGAACTTGTACTTCCTAACAAAAATACCCCCGATCCATCCGACTAGCTTCTAATTCACACCCCTGCACTGTAGAGGTCCCTAAAAAGAAAAAATTTTTTTTTTTACTTCCCCAGGAGGTTAGGCACAAGGCCAGGTTTATATTACTCCCACAAGGTAAGATGTGACCCAATGTTGGGTCGGGAAAGTGGGACTTGAAAAACCAGCGCCTGAGAAGGTGAGCACTCTGGCCTACAAAAAATGCTTGGGCAGCCCCGTCGGCATTCCCCGGTAGGGGCGCCTTAGGCAGTAAGCAATAAACTTACTCCTCCCCAAAGAGGGGAGGCAAAGCCTGAGAGGTTGACCTCCTAGAACTGCACAGGACAGTACCTCAGATCGGCGGAATCAAGGCCCGAAGGCCAAGACGATACCGGTCTACAGAGTGAGCATCCATCAGAACAGATACTACACTCTGATCTTAGCCAAAAGGCCATGGAGGATTTTGTGTTGAAGTTAATTCAACTAAAGGCCAGATGTCCTGCTCTTATAGGTTATTTCCTTGGACTGCTTGCCTTTTGAATTACCTTCCTGCTCCCTGTTTCCCTGATAGTACCCACATGCAGAAATTTAAATGTAATATGAACAAACACCTTGCTACCCACAAAGGTTATTCCCCTATAAATCTACATTAGCCCCTTACTTATGCTTCAGTAGTAATATGCCTTCTTGGGGCTAATAAAATTAAACAAATTATTTTCCATAAGATGCTGCAAAATATAAATAAATTGTACATAAACTTATTCAGATATCCAATCAATGTCCTAAAATTACATAAAAAAATATCTGGCCCAAACCCTAAGGGTTAAAAAATCCCCTCCCCGCAAATAGTTGGGTCAAATTTTCATAGTTGAAAAGATTTGGGGTCAAAATCCCCAGCAGTCAAAATTTCCAGGGACCAAACCCTTCTTGTTTAAGAGCAAAATGTAGTATCTGTTCTGATACTACATTTCATCTTTTCTGTCTTCGGTCAATGAAGGAGAAATCCTTCTAGACTGAAGCAATTTTTATTTTTGTCTCAATCCAGAGTGCCTCCACATTAAAAACCGACCTTGCATCTAACTCTAATTAAATAGAGCCAACCCTCCCAAAAATTAAACTAAGATGTTTATTAAAAAAAAAAAAAAAAAAGGAATTTCCAACGGGTTTGAAGATAAAATCAGCTTAAATAACTAAAACCATTTCTATATCAAAGAGAGACTGATCTCATGATTAAAAATAATACCATTTTTTTTCTCAAATTTTATTGATAGCTTTTTACAAAATTTTAGACATTTTAAAAATTTTCTATATTTTTAAAAACTTATTTCTGTTTCTTTTGTCATGTTTTTAGCAAAATCATTTCTACTCTTTAATTTGTTTCACATAATCAAGAATTACAATAACAACAGGACTGTTACTAACAAAATATAATATATATATATAAGTAAAAAAAAATTTAAATACTAAAATATATATTCATTACAATTCCAAAAAAACAGTGAATGACATAATTTTAATTATTTTCTTCAAATCTTAAAATATTTTTTTTAATCATTTTTTTTTTTAATATTGGTATCCAAACATTAATGTATTTATTTAATATATCATCGTTGATAAACTCTATTATATTCAAATATATATTTTCTTGGTATAAAAACGACAAGGCAGTTGTATAGCTGTTTTTTTCTTTCTTTCTCTTTTTTTTTCACTGATAAAGCCCTTTGTCTTTTGAATATAACATGAATGTTTTTAAAACGCTAGACAGAGGCGGATCCAGGTTCCTGTTAGGGGGGGGGGGGGGGGAACAGCTTAGTAGTTTTTTTTTGTGCGGGGGAATGGTCTCCATAAAGCTTCGTCTCCCCACTTCTAATGGAGACATTCTCGTTTATCAAAGTAAAAATTATTTCACAGATTAAAGTTAGATTTTACTAATAAAAATCAACAAATTATTTTAATACTTGGTATTTGGGCTAAGATCAAAGTGAAGTATAAGTAGGATGGCCCTAGAGTAAATGTGGTATTGTGGTGACTGCAATGATTTTAGCTAAAAGTAGGATAGACAAAGGATGACCAACGACCCCTTTTTACCCCACTTTTGATGGTCTTGAGCCTAGTTTGTTCAAAGTTTAAATTGTAATTTTAATATTTTTTCCAAATAAATAATTAAAAGTGTAGTATCTGTTCTGATACTACATTTCATCTGTTCTGTCCTCGGTCGGTAAAGAGGAAATCCTTCTGAACTGAGGAAATTTAAATGCCCTCGTGGGGAAGCAAGTGAATATGGAAAAAATCTGTTAAATTAAAATTATGTTACGATAATTACTATTGTAGCTTATTATTTACGGTAACATGGATTGCAGCATTTTTCACAAAACAACTTATTTTCATGAGATGTCATTTTCTTGAGTAAAAACAAGGTAATCTTTACGCACCTTTGAATAGTTGTGTAAAAACTCGAAATGGGTTGAGTTTTTTACGAAACGAAAGTTTTTTTTTTTTTAACCCCTTCAGTCTCTGGACACTTTTCAAACGCGTAAAGAAATAAAAAAAATCAACATTATAGATATTTTAAATTTCTATTATGCTATCCTGCATTGCAGACATTAAAATAAATATTTTAATTTAAGATTAATAATTTAAACTTTTTATTTTTCGCTATGTCATTTTTTCAATTATTATTTATTATTAATCGGATATTTATTGAAATAAAAACAAAATTAGGCAAAATTTTAAAAAGTTCTATTTAAAAAATAAAATAAAAATTGTAAACATGACAATGTCGTCCTGCATTTGCAGACATCTATTATTAAAATGAATATTTTAATTTCAGACTAATAAATTTTAAATTGTTTTCGCTATTTCATTTTTTCCTCCATTTCGTTTTGTTGTTTACATCACGGCTTAAAATACGATTATTTCCATTGAAAAATCCAACTTCCTCAATGTCATCTGCCACGCGTTTGAAAGGTGTCAGGGGACTGAAGGGGTTAATAACAACTTTTCGTTCCGTTGAAAACTCAACTAATTTCAAGTTTTTACACAACCTTTCACAAATATTCTGGGGTGCGTATTCTTAAAGATCACACAAAACAATACTTAACAAATATTAGATATTTTTTTTTTACCGTATTTAACGTAAAAATGCATGAAGAAAATTATCCTTTTTTGTCCAAAGAAATTTGTTTTATGTTGAAAAGTCTAAGAAATCAAGGGAGATAACTCATCATGTCTTGATGTCCAACAGATTATTATTATTATTATTATTATTATTATTATTATTATTATTATTATTATTATTAACAGTGAAAATAGATTCTTTTGTGACAATTTTCCTTTGAAATAAACAAAAAATCAATCAATCAATAATCATAAATAACACTATTCTAACAGCAGATCATAATCTAACGGATTATTATCTGCTGCTAAAATAGATTCTATATCTAATCATTCATTAGAATTTGTATTAGTATTTTGTCCAAATAAGACATGATGGATTATCTTCCTTGATTTCCATCATTGACTTAGCTTAAAATTTCATTTCTTTTTTCACAAAATTGTGATTGGATATTTGCCGCTTTGTGTTGGCTGCTCAGAGACAAAAGTAGAAATGAACGATTTACTAGATAAAATCAATCTTACATCTGGAATTTGAAGACCTGTATAGGTCATAACTGACATCTTTTAAGCACACCCTAAAGTTAAGCCCAACAGCTTTTTTATTTATAACTTCCATATTCTATGTTAAACTCTTGTCGTGATTTCTTATATTTTCTTTTAACTAGAAAAATGTTTTAATAAAACATGTATGAAAATTAGCTTCATCCTGGATCCGCCCTTATATTCAAAATTGTAACATGGGATAAGTTGGGAGGTTGATAAAAAAAATCTTGATAATATTTTGATGTTTCTTGAAACGTTCTACATAAATCAACTGTACAACTTAAATATAATAATAAAAATGAAAAAAATTCGCTGATTGCAGTTACCTCCCTTGGGTAGTTGTGAGTTATGTCCCTTGAATAAGATTTACACAAAAAAATAAAAATGGTGATTTTTTTTTTTAGTGTCTAATTTTTATATGAACAACAGCGAATGTATTTATATTGTTACGTCTTCCTTTTTTGTTTGTTTTGGTTTAGGTTGTTTTTTTTCCGTTTTTTTTTTTTTTTACATAAAAAACCAACAATGTCCCGGCGTCGCAGTTCCAACATCTCATCATGAAAGTCTTTTTTGTGTAGGTCACGGTATTATGAAGTTCGAATGTTTATTCGAATTTCTTCCGTCTTTTGATTATTTCAATTTAAATTGATTCAAAATCAATTTACCACGCCCCCCCCCCAAAAAAAAAACATTATTATTTTTTTGTTGTTGTCACTGTCCATTCTCTACCTTTAAACAACTACATTTCCGTTTCCAACCATCTGCTGTTTTTCTTCTTAGGATGAAAACACTTTTAAAGCGGGAATTAAAAATGAAAAGAAATAAAATAATTAAGAAAAAACAAAAAAAAAACTAACATAAAAAACAATATAAAACAAAAGAAAAAGTAAAAAATAGACCCACTCAATATATATATATATATATATATATATATATATATATATATATATATATATATATATATATATATATATATATATATCTCAGAAGCGACCCTAGCTCATCAATCTATTTTAGTCGGGTTTGAAAAATAAATTAGGAAATGTAGAAGAATATATGATACCGTATTTAATGTAAGAAATACTTGTTTGTGAGATCGGGCTAAATTTATTTTGCTCGACCTGATAGAAAACTAAATTTAGTTTCTATAAAAACATTCTCATAAACATCAAGTTCAAACATTGTATTTAAAGCAACATTTTATGTCATGGTGTTGAGAAAAATACATATTTCATAAACAATATATTTGTGGTTATTTTACTTTTTATGTGTCAGTCCGAGTTAGACTGTAGATAGAAAATGTTCTGAGGCTTTTCTAGTTCATATATATATATATATATATATATATATATATATATATATATATACACACAATGTGTAGTGAAAGACAAAATGAAATAAACAAATTAAACACAAGGGAAAGAAAAGCAGACAAGAGATTGACCGGTTTCGTTCGGATGTACGAACGTCTTTGGAAAAGTAATGATTATTTGCAAAAGTAATGATTATTTGCAAAAGTAATGATTATTTGCAAGAGTAATGATTATTTGCAAAAGTAATGATTATTTGCAAAAGTAATGATTACTTTGCCTAAGACGTTTGTACATCCAAACGAAACCGGTCAATCTCTTGCTTGCTTTTCTTTCCCTTGTGTTTAATTTGGTTTATTCCGTTTTGTCTTTCACTACATTTTGTCAACACGACATTTTATTTTATGACATATACTCAGTTCGTGTAGCCCGACTACTGGAGTTGCCAATGATATATATATATATATATATATATATATATATATATATATATATATATATATATATATATATATATATATATAATATTAATGTACATATTTATTGTGCTGCGTTGGTCAAGCTTTCTTGACTGTTAGACTTTCGCTTCCATGCGTGTTTCCAAATGTTTGAGAGACAGACGGTTGAATGAAAACGGAAAAATATGATGAGTGGAATTGCGACGTGTGTGAATATGTTCCATGCCAACACGCCATAGAAACGCATTTGCGCGGGGTTGAACTCTGACCTGTGGATTTCAAAAGTGTTGACACCCCACATGGCAATGTTGCACACCATAAGGAAGGTGATGAACTCGCGGCCTGTCTTCCGCTTCTGAAGCTGCGGGGTGTGTGCGCTCCTGCGCATACCGTTCAAAATGAACATGGTCTGCAGCGAGGATTCGAACATAGCCAGCACGCTGGACAGCATGATGATCAGTCCGCTCTGGTCGATCCCTTCTACGCCGATAGCGATTATACTCAGGAAGCCGAATATGTATTCGCCAGGTAACGAAATGATGAGCAGTATCTCCTCGAGGGAGAGGTTCTCCTTGGCGGTGAAGCGCAGCTCGCGCATGCGTATAAAAGCAAGTATCAGAGCAATGGCGGCAATAACGTTGAGCACGACCTGTGAGAGGTGTTCCAGTTGAATAGCGGCGTCCATATAGGACGGATTGTTGATGAGCATGAAAAAGACTATCATTGAGATCACGGCCGACACCAATAGGAAGATACCCATGAAAAGTCCGCGACTTGATGATGAACAATCGACGCTTAGTTTTTGGGAACGGACTTTCGCTTCTCGTTGACTTTCTTCGTCACTTGACTGATAAAGCAAGCGTTTGCCAATATTTGACCACATCGTGTATAGAATACCTGGAAAGATAGAGAGAGATTGATATTACTAAAGGGTATATTTTTACTATCACATCCGTCAATATCATCTCGCCTAGGTTGATCAGGACCCTTTGATAGCAGTCTTCGTTATTAATTATAATAAAGGTGTCTATTTACTTCTTTAATGTTTGGGTATATATTAAAACAAAGGGAGATAACTTTTGCGTTTTCTTTGTATAAAATTAAAAAAGACCTTTTGTGAGCACTGTGATATTTTTACTTAAAAATAAATCACATGATACTTTATTAGGTAAATTTTTACTATCACATTCTACAAAAGTAGAATCTCATTTTTAGTTTTTGCTAAAATACGATACTCTAGAAAAATGAAATAAAAAGGAGATTCTACTTCTTTTAGGCGATTACATGTAAACAGTCTGAAAAATATCTGCAAAAATAAGAATCAAATGTTTTTAGACTTTAAGGTGGGGGATCACAAAACGCCCCCTCCCAAATATATAAGCTTAGGTAACCCCCCTTCATCTCACACAAAATATGCCTTCCTTAAAAAAAAAAAAATGGTTACATGTCCCTTTTTCTTACTAACTAGTCTGAAAGTGGGTGCTCATTTTATGTTTAATTTATATAGGAAAGCGATCCCCATTCGATTTATTTGAAAAAAAAAATCGTTTTTTGTGGATATTTTTTCAGGCCTTTTACATGTGATCACGTAAAAAAGTAGAACCTCATTTTTATTTTTTCCTAAAATACGATGGGTGTGATTGTAAACATTTAACTAATAAAGTATCATATGATTTGTCTTCAAGTAAAAAACATCACAATGTTAGCAAAAGGTGTTTTTGATTTTAAATAAAGAAAACGCAAAAGTTATCTCCCTTGACTTGTTTAAGAAACATTTTTTTACATCAACCATAATCCACCTTGTCTCTGTTTCAGACATGTTACATAGACATGACAAAAGTAAATACACTTCCTTATTATCATTAATAACAAAGACTGTTTTCAGATGGTCCTGGTCGACCTAGGCGAGATGATATTGATTATTTTCCCTCCTCTATGATGAAATGGACAATCATTCAGTGGAAAGTGGAATCCCGAGGTTTGTGGCGATTTGACACTGATTAAGTCCACCATATTATAGGTCATTCTGAAGATTGACCTATAATGTGTCCCCTCTGAAAACTCCAACAATTTTAATGCTGTTTAAATGGTGATATATGAAATATATATTGATATCTAAAACACGAAATGTCAATTAGATAAAACTAGCAGGCAGATCCGACGTTGCTCGGGATTGAAAGAGGATCACTACTATGTCCTTTTTCACTAAGCCCATAGCACCATATTACTTTCTTTTTCTATTTTTACTGCCGTCCCTCCGTTTCACCCCCTAATATAGCCAGAAGAAGCTAAAATGCTTGCACACTCTCTGAATTAATGTTTTATACCTATGGTTTAAAGTTCATTAAAATCGGATATATATAATTCAAGTTTTATGGAAGTTCTGTCCCCATGGGTCAGTTAGAGGTGGGGGCACGTAGATATTCGACAGAGATTCAGGACCACTTCCATTGTCTTCCCCAAAGAATTTTATACATATGATATAAATTTCATCAAAATAGGATATATTTGAAGTTTTAAAGAATGTTCGCTTCCCATAGCTACCTTAGGTTAGGAGGGCATTTAAAGACATTTGAGAAGGTCAAGGTCTTTCTTCGCTGGTGCCTGGCAGCTATCTGGGGCTGCTGTCCAAATCCCACGGTGTACGAAAGAAGTTCATCAAGGGTCGGTTGAAATTAATGTGTGACCCAACCACCTCACAGGGGCTGCTTTCCACATGAAGAAAAAGATGTAACTGTTTATGACTGCCATATATGTTTGTTTCATTCCTTTGAAAAATCCGAACTTTGCAGACGACCAAATATAAACGTACGTAATATCTGATATATGATTATGGGATGGAGTGTTTTAATTTTCTTTTAAATTAAAAAAAAAAAAAAAGATTTACCCCCTAAATTTTTTTTTGTATTCTGTAAAATCGTTAACACTTGATAACTTTTTAATAAAAAACAACAATCCCCCCACATAATTTATATAAAACGCATTAGAATGAAATTCTCTACCGAACCATGTGGAAACGATTTGTAAGGTTCTTTTAAATGTAAAAGTACAGAATAGTTAACACTTTAGAATTCGTAAACAACAAAAAAGCGGAACTGTAGCCTTCGTTCTTGAGAATACATATTTTATGGAAAAAAGTATGAAATGAAAAATCTTATAAATCGTTTCAATACTAAGTGGCTTCCGTATAGAATTTCGTTCTAATGTATTTTATATAAATTATGTTGTTAACTATTCTGTATTTTTACCAATTTTTTTTTTAATTAAAAAATTAAAAATAAATTATAATGGCAGTATTGAAGAATTCAATAATTTTCAATTGAATATTTATTTAGCTCTGTAGTGTATCGAATCAGATTGTATGATATGGTGTCATATTTTATTATTTTTTATTATTTCTATTATTATTATTTTCAATTTTCGAGGTATACCTCCTCTTCAAAATAAAATCTAAAATTATCCAATTCTTCAATATTGTAATTTTATCTATTTACCGTTGTCTCGTATTCAACCAAATTGCATTGGTATCGTTTAAAAACAAAATCAACTTTTTACACACAACGCACAATGTTTCAAGCAAACTACAACATCATTCCAATCTTTTTTTTATTTTTAAAGAATACTGACCTGCACAGATGAGGCTGTATTGAATGCTGCAAGGGTAGAGGTAAGGAGCAGCATCTTCGACCACTTTGCTCATCAGACTCGTCTCCAGACACTGCGGGTCGTTGATGATACCAGCACCGCTGTGTACACTAGTGTTGATCCCGCCTATAGAGGAAACAAGCACGTTCAAGTCACCTACAAAATACAGGGTTTAAGGAACAAAACGTTAGTGCCTAGCCCTCCGCTGTACCGGAAACGCTGCTCAGGTTCCATGGTGCATGCAAAAGTGATTGCAAATGCCGTTTGCTTATTATTGTCGCTGATGTTTGATCGGCGATTTTTGAACCCATGAGCGCGAGATGAGTCATGTGATATGCGATGAGAAGATCAAGCAGAAACGAGAGGAAGAATGAACGAACGATGAGAGGTTGACTTGTAGAGCACGCAGACCAGTATGCCAGGAATGTCCGTAAAATCATGTCAGGTTACCCCTTTGCCCCTCAACTCACTTATCAGGTTGTAACAAAAGTTCTGTCCGTTTTTCAATAAAATAATAAGCATTAAAACAAGAACATAAGGCAGTCGTGAGACTGCATACCCCCCCCCCACCTGACAACGTAAGGATGAGTCAAAGTCTTATCCGGACCTTAATTTTTCATATTGTATTTTCCTTCCGAAGTGATGCCATAGAAATGTTGAGAACTAAAAAAATGTTGATCAGGTGAAATGTTGCATGATAGTTACTGTTATCAAAAAGGCATCAGATTCGAGCATCAAATTTGGAAAACGCGAAAGTTGAAATTCAACTGTAAGCGAACTTTTCAAGATAAATAGCAAAGGCTAAAGTCTAGTTCATACAAGATGTGGGACTTCATTGGCTACAATATGGGCCAAGTAGCGAGTTTCTATGATGAACAAAACCGCTACAAGTGTGACTTTCAACTTTTTCCGTGACATTAACCGTAACATTTATCCTAGTTACAAATTCGACAAACTATCTAACATAAGCTTCTTGGCGGAGATAATAATATGTGTTTTTACTTCGATATAATTATTTTGGAAAATATATCGAAGAAAATAGTCAAACTTGACAGAATTTCTTTTCAAGGTCAAATGCCATGTTCAAAGGTCAAGGCAATATAAGTTCGCATCTTTATTGGCTAAAATATAGACCAATTCACGAGTTTCTATAATGAAGAGAACAGAACTTATCGTCCAAAGTGTGACATTTTACTTTTTCCGTGACATTGACCGAAACATTTATCCTTAAATTAAATCAGTTCTAAGTTAGATCATCACTGACATTTTGACCAAGTTTGGTGACGATTGGTCAAGCGATATGGACGATAGGAGTTACAAATTCGAAAACATAACCTTGCATGGATAAGAATTGTGATTATTTTAGCGATTAAATAAATGTGATATTGTTTTCTTTTATGGTTTTATTGTTTTAAAAAAAAAAAACGGACAAAACTTTCGTTACAGCATGATACAATATTAAACACTTAGATCTTCTTGTTGTACTCTCCGGTCATCTTCGGTCATCTCCGGTCATCTCCGGGTGTTTTTTGTCAGAATCGGTGATATTTTTGGAATTTTTAAATTAACCCTTTATTTAATCCACTAGGATAAGTTGAGTTCAATCCCAGGTGAAGGAACCTAAACAAAAAAAATAACTAACATTCGATATCTTCAGAACACATAGCTTAATGGATATAGGCGTTATTCCTTTCAAATTTAGAAGAGTCACAAAGTAATTAATTATTTCTTTTTCAATTATTGATAAAAAATTAAAATATCTGACTTGTTTACGAAAAATTTGAAATGCATTCTGGTGGATTTATCTTCTTAATAAAATTATTAAAAAAAAAAGATTTCGTTTTATTTTATGGCTATTGCATTTTTGATTTCAATAAATATTTGATTCACAGTGAATAAACAAAATAATAAGTTAATGTACAATTATAAAAGTAACGTTGATGCGAGAATTACACACACACACACACACACTCAGATTCATGAGAAGTGGTCACACAATCTCTCTCTAAAGCAAAGTTGTCTGTATGTGTGTATGTGTATGTGTGTATGTGTATGTGTGTATGTGTGTATGTGTGTATGTCTGTATGTGTGTATGTGTATGTGTGTCAGGGCATCACAATTAAAGGGTTGGTTTAAGAGTCAAACTAATCGCAGATTTGGAATCAGTACCCTCAATCCGATTTCCTTATCGATGTCATTGGACTTAAAAAAAAAAATCATTATTCAAAATATTAAGTCGAAAATTTTTTTTATTGTACTTTAAAATTAATATTACTAATGAAAAAAAAATGAATATAAAAGGAGAAAATGTCCAACATCAATAACATTTCAGGAATGCAACAAGAAATAATAATTAACTAATAATATATCCTTTTTCGAAAACAAAAAATAAAAGTACCTAAAATGACATTAGAAACAAATGTTCCGACATTTTTAACGTTTCTTTTCCAGTTTAATATTTTCTATTATTTTTTACTACCAGCAAGAAAATTAAATAAATAAAAAATAGGTAAAAATTGATTTTTTAAGCCACATCATTGTACGTATTTTTCCTTCCATTTTCTTAGAATAAAAAATGGAACTTTTTATTTTTGCTTCTTTATTTCTTTTAGATAATCGAACTATTTTTAACTTCCTGAAGATGGAATAAATAAACTCAGAAACTGTTTAATTATAATCTAATTAAACAGTTTATTTCTCATAAACTGTTTGATTAGGTTATAATTAAACAGTTTATTTCTCATAAACTGTTTAATTAGGTTATAATTAAACAGTTTATTTCTCATAAACTGTTTGATTAGGTTATAATTAAACAGTTTATTTCTCATAAACTGTTTAATTAGGTTATAATTAAACAGTTTATTTCTCATAAACTGTTTGATTAGGTTATAATTAAGCAGTTTATTTCTCATAAACTGTTTGATTAGGTTATAATTAAACAGTTTATTTCTCATAAACTGTTTGATTAGGTTATAATTAAACAGTTTATTTCTCATAAACTGTTTGATTAGATTATAATTAAACAGTTTATTTCTCATAAACTGTTTTATTAGGTTATAATTACAGTTTATTTCTCATAAACTGTTTGATTAGGTTATAATTAAACAGTTTATTTCTCATAAACTGTTTGATTAGATTATAATTAAACAGTTTATTTCTCATAAACTGTTTAATTAGGTTATAATTAAACAGTTTATTTCTCATAAACTGTTTGATTAGGTTATAATTAAACAGTTTATTTCTCATAAACTGTTTGATTAGGTTATAATTACAGTTTATTTCTCATAAACTGTTTGATTAGGTTATAATTAAACAGTTTATTTCTCATAAACTGTTTGATTAGGTTATAATTAAACAGTTTATTTCTCATAAACTGTTTGATTAGGTTATAATTAAACAGTTTATTTCTCATAAACTGTTTGATTAGGTTATAATTAAACAGTTTATTTCTCATAAACTATTTGATTAGGTTATAATTAAACAGTTTATTTCTCATAAACTGTTTTATTAGGTTATAATTAAACAGTTTATTTCTCATAAACTGTTTGATTAGGTTATAATTAAACAGTTTATTTCTCATAAACTGTTTGATTAGGTTATAATTAAACAGTTTATGAGTTTATTTACCCCCTCTCCAGGAAGACAAAATATTTTCGTTTGATCAATGATCATGTGGATAAGCTTTTGCCTTCAGTTCATATATTTTATGTAATTTTTCAGTGTTGGAATCTCAAACTAGATAATTCTTTTTCTTCTTCTTTTTTTTGGGGGGGGGGGGTAAGCCTGAATAATCCATTTAGTTTATTTATAATCGTTTTTATTCTTTGATTAAAAAGTTGTTTCTTTTAATTATTTTATTGCGATTTTTAAACAATTGTTTTTTTTTTTTTTTCATTTGAACTGACGTGTAGACGAGAAAGGTTTAAGAACCCCGGCGTTGACGGGTTACTTCAGCTATTTTTGTTACTACAGGGTGGGCAAAAATAAGGGTCCTATTTTTAAAAATTCATAACTTTTTTATTTATTGATTTTTTTTTTTTTTTTTTTAAGAATAAGTAAAGGACCCCTTCCGAAGCAAGCATGAGCCGTATTAGCCCTAAGGAACGTACCCTCATTTAGAAAACATTATTTTTGCTTAAAAAACTCAAAACAGTGTAAAAAACAATACTTTAGTTTTTGTAAGTTTTAAGAAGTGTTTTTCGGCTAAAATTTGTTTTGTTTATTTCAAAAAATCTCGGAAGGGTCAGTCTACACACACATAAAGTTTGGTGAGTTTAACTTTTATTTTGTGGAAGTTATTCAAATTTAAAGATAGGACCCTTATTTTTGCCCACCCTGTATAAAGAAGAGTTCAGTTGGAAATTCCCGGGTGGTCACCGACTACAACAAAAAAAAAGGCTACCGAAGAAGGCCGGAGAGTACAACGACCGTAAAATGATGAACATAACAACAATGAAGATGAGGATAACAGTATGAAACCTGCAAATGATGTGAAAAAGCGTTGGGTTTGTTACGTCGTCACCGACAAACTGGGTTTCTGTAACACTGATATGAACGGACAAAAGAAAAAAAAATCGGACATAAAATGGATTCTGTGTCTTGCATGCAACCATTAATAATAAGAGAAACATTCAGCCTGAATACGGGCAATTAAAGTTGTGCAGTGAGAGTTAAGTGCCCGGATGAGAAAGAAGCTCAAAATAAGATCAGAATAACAGTTTAATTATACAGTTTATTCTCGTTCCCGTACGCTTGTATAACTTTTGTTGTCCAAAAAAATGAATATATACATTTGTTTCTATTTTCTTATTTCGGTCAAGGATATTTCATACACAATGTGATGAAAAACCATGTCTCGCCAAAATGGCGTCTCAGGATCGAAATGATCGCAATTTGAAAACATTATTAATGCTTTTTTTGTTTTGTCAAACTTCGTTTAAAACTGACGCCATTTTTTTTTTTATAAATACAAAATGGCTGCCGGTTGGTGGTTTACAGCGGAGGTTTTTGAAAAATGGCACCAAAATTCTAAAAAAAAGTGGGAAAAGTAAAGAAAAATAGGTATATCTACAGAACAATACCCATATCGACGCGATTGTTTCCGATTGCGATTTACGAAACAAACCGGAAATGGCCAAAGCATTTTACGATTTGAACGCCGCAAAAAAAAAAAAGAGTGTAAAAACGCAGACGACACTAGGTTAGGGTTAAGTTAGGGTTAGTGATAAAAAAAATACCCCTAAAAATGAAGTTGAAAAAACTTCCTAATAAATAAATAAAATAATAAAATAAAATAAATGAAATAAAATTGATTAAAAAAATGTAAAATAGCAGACGACACTAAAGCATACAAAATTAGCTTAACGTTAATAAATTTTTAGTCTTTAAAAAAGAAAAATTTGAAAAATAAAAAACATTCTAAATAAAAAAAAATAGAAAAAAAAGTAATAAAGTTGATTAACTTATTGATTTGAAAAAAAAAAAAAATTATTACGCCCATTTTTAACACGGAGGGAAGGGGGTAATTGAGCCTAACATTAAGTTAGGGAAAATGAGGTAGTTTTATTTAATGCCGGCGACGGGCCGGCCGTTTCCAGTCTAGTCCGTTATTTGCAGTCGGAAACACTAGGAAACATTCGTGTCCATACAAGCCCTTTTCTGTTGAATTACGGAAAACTATTTTTGCCTTTGATGGTGATTAAAAGTTCAGTTAGTAGTTTTGTTTTGACTATTTTTTATAAACTATGTAATTAAACAATAATTAAAATGTAATTAAACAATAATTAAAATGTAATTAAACAATAATTAAAGTGTAATTAAACAATAATTAAAGTGTAATTAAACAATAATTAAAATGTAATTAAACAAAAATTAAAGTGTAATTAAACAATAATTAAAATGTAATTAAACAATACTTAAAGCGTATGCGGAAGGGGGAGTATCCGACAATATGATATAAATAATGGGATATTCTATTGGAGGGGACCCACATCGGCTTAAATGTTTCCGATTACGATTTACGGATCAAACCGGAAATGACCGAAACAGTTTACACTTTGAAAGTCACGAAAAAATCTAAAAAGGCAGACGATACGAGATTAGGGTTAATATTAAGGTTAGGTTAGGGTTAAAAAAACATTAGTCTCTCAAAAAAATAAAAGTGAAAAAACTTCCTGAATAAAAAGGAAAAAAATTGATTCACTTAATGATTTGAAGAATTTAATGATAAAAATAATGGGTGTTTCTGTAGGAGGGGACCCCCATCGGCCCGAATGTTTCAGATTGTGATTTACAGAATAAACCGAAATGTTCGTATCAATTTACATTTTAAAAGATACGAAAAAAAAATTTAAAAAGGCAAATGGCACTAGATTAGGGTTAGGTTAGGGTTAAGGTTAAAAAATTTAGTCCCTCAAAAAAAAAAAAAGTTAAAAAAACTTAAAAAAGAAAAGAAAAAGAAAATTATTAAACCTATTCTTAACACGGAGGGGCAGGGTTAATTTGTCAGGGAAGAAATGAAAAAAGTTATTTCATTTAATGTCAGTACTAAGTGCCTGTTCGGCGACGTCTTGACCATTTCCAATCTGTTCCGTAAATCTTAATCGGAAACATTCGGGCCGATGTGCCCCCTACCTCCTCCTATAGAATTACTAAATAATGTATTGAAAGCCCTTTTTAATGTGAAACAGACTTTATTCAACTGGTATTACGTTTCGGTAAAGTCAATATCAGCCTCAGATATGTAAAAGCCTAGGAAACGTTGGTGTTAAATAGTAATTGCTACATTGCTAGTATATATATATATATATATATATATATATATATATATATATATATGACTAGCAGGGCTACCCGGCGTTGCTCAGGGCAAAAGTGTAACATATTTCTATTAAAATTTCTATCTCTTTACTTCTCTCTATTCGTTTCTCTATCTTTCTCTCTTTCCCTCTTCCACATTTCCCTCTCTCTCTCCCTCTCTTTCTCCCCCGCCCAGCCAATTCTTTTCTCTGGACATACACAACCACACACACAGACAATGAAATAAATGAAAAACCGACCTAACCTGACAAAATTAGGGTGAAAGAATGAATAATTCTTTCTAAATTTGAGATATTCATTCCGGGCAAAGCCGATCAAGAACATACCAACTTTGTGGGTCTTTATTTGGTAGTTTTTGAGTTTTAGAAGGACACACACACAACTTTATATAATAGAAGATGATTTGGATTTACAGGGCGGCATTCACACGTACATAGGAATATCGGGATCATGGGCTTAGCGAGTATGCACTCAAATGCCACCTCAACCTGGTAGCCAAATGCGGACGTGACATTACATAGCTTAAAAAAGGAGGGGGGTAAGAAGTATGGGAGTCGTTTGGAAGTTTTTCAGACAAACACCACGAGTAGAGATATCTTGACATCAACGATAAATTAGGGGGCCAACAGCCCCAAACATCTGTGGCCGGTATCCACCTCCTCCACTGGCAGAAGAAAAGGCAATGACGACAGTGCAATAAAGGGTCCTTTCTTAGAACCCCCTAGTTTCTTTGCGCTGTGTTCAATTTTAATTTCAGTAAGAATTCACTGCTGGAGACAATCGTGGAATGATTGCCTCAGTCACAGAGGATTGGTGTCGGACACGAGGTATGTTTTTAAACGTCCACATATTTTATTTGGTTGTGACTTGTGACATTGGACCTCCCCTAAAAGGGGAGGTAATGTAATATTGGTAGTAATTAGGAAAAACCATCTGGAAATATAGAGTAGATGTATAATGAAATGAGAATAGATGTGTTATGATGCTCTTTTGTTGTGACATGCCGAATATTGCACACGAAGGCGGCAAGTCATTTTTATATAATATTAACAGGGCTACCCGGCGTTTCAATTAAAATTCCAATTTCTCTCCCTTTCCTCCTTCCCCTCTTTCTTCTCCACCCAGCCCATTCATCTCTCTGGAAAAAACACGCACACATACAGCTCGAGGAATGAGTAAGCATAAGGGGATTAACTCCATGAAAAAAAACCCAGAGTTATTTCCCTTTAGTTAGTGGCTGACCCCCCCCCCCCCCCCCCTGACCAAATCTGCGCCAGTTTAGGGTCAAAGAATGAATAATCTTTTCTAAATTTTAGATATTATTCATCTGGGGCAACTGTCTTCACTGAAGTCCGTGTTGTTAAAAAAATAATATATTTATTCCTAAGATAGTTACGTCCACCCCTACCACTAACAGGGCTAAATGGGGAGTGACGACTTTTTGCATCTACGCTGCTTGGTGCGTCGCCAGGAAATAGAAAGAATCTCTTTCGCCGGAAGTCAGATGATTTTGCAAACTTCCGTTTCTGGAGTCACCATTGACACCTAGCTGCTACTCAACTTCTCCATTCAAACTTCCAGTCTTAGTTATGTAACACATGTGGGGGGGGGGGGGCTAAGAGAAGTCGAAAACTATATGCAGAATGAAGGGGGGAAAAATGAAAGGTTATTTGGAAGATTTTTGGATTGCTTTTCTTTTTTAATTCACCAGGTTGGAAGAAGAAAGACATAAGAAGGTGGAAGAGCAAAAGAAATTTGCATCTCATTTATTTTCTGAGATGACGATTGATAATTTGGATTATTCGGACTACTATTCTCATCTTGGACGTTATTCTCACAACATTTCAGTCGTCTTGTCGAACTCGAAAATCTTTCTGTCGACCTCGGGAATCTGCAAGGAATTTCGAACGGAACCTTTTATTTAATCCACGAGGGTAGTTTGTTCTTATTCAGTCAGCCATGACTGGGGAGAAGTCTTAAGTAATTCGTAATTGTATTCTTAGTGTTGTGAATTAAATAAAGGTCTCTGTTCGAAATTCCGTGCAGATTCCTGAGTCCGACATAAATATTCCTGAGTTCGACAAAACGCACCTGAAGAAGGTCGGAGGTTACATCAACCAAAACGTTGTGAGAATAACATCCAAGATGAGAACAGTAGTCCGAATAATCCAAATAATATTGCATCTCTCTTATTTTACCTCATTCGTATTGTAATGTTTTCTCTGAATAAACACCAGTTAAAATAGGTTTTACATAACTGACGTTATGGGTACATTTTACCGAAATTGAATAAATCCCGTTTCACATAAAATGTTTATTTCGTTGAGTATATTTAGTTTGCAAGAATTTATTTAAAAAAAAAAAAAAAACGATTCTTCAAAATATAGACAATTATTGTTCATGAACTTTTGCGAAACACCTCCCTCGGCCTGGAGCAAAGTGTAGTATCTGTTCTGATACTGCATTTCATCTTTTCTGTCCTCGGTCAGTGCTTCTAGACTGAGGCAATTTTTTTAAATTTTTGCTCCAATCCAGAGTGCTTCTTTTTGGGAAGATGTGTCTTCCTCACATTAAAAACCGATCTTGTGTTTAACTCTGCCCTCGTGGGGAGGCAAGTAAATAGGAACTTCTGCTAATGACCTGCAAGTTTTCGGACTTTGTCAAAGTATCAATCCTTTGGCTTTGAATGGAAACATGTTTGATAGGTTTCTTAAATTTCATCGAAAGACTCAAATTGGCACCCCTTCATAAAGTGCTAGTTGGAATAGTCAGATGGGGCGACGTCTGGAGAATAGGGTGGATGCGTCAAAATGCATGTCGTTCATTATTTCAATCTTGTTGCTGGTCTTTCTGACGCTATGCGGCTTTGCATGAAAGGTCCCTGATTTGAGCGTTTCGATGAAATTGAAAAAGCCTGTCAATATGTAAAGCCGAAAGATTGGTATTTTGACAAACTCCTAAAGTTTGCAAATCGTTGACAGAAGGTCGTCGACAATGATGATCTTTATTTGAAAGAATAGTCGTTTTTTTAAAATACATTCTTGCAGAATTAATCATTATTTTAACGTGCAAACTTTACCCTGAACCCATCATACAAGGTGACCCACAAAATATCTCCCATTGAATCGTTAATAAAATTCACAATCCTTTCTGTAATCCAACCATATTTGGTACAAATAAACTTCAGTCTATTTAACAAAATTTTTTATTTTAACATATTTCACCCCAAACAAGGCAGGCCGCCACTGTAGACGTAAAGGGTTACTGAGAATTTGGGTGTCACCCCAAGTTGGGAGCAGTGTAGCGAAATGTCTGTTTAGATTAGTTTTAAACCTCTGCATGTTGGTACTGTCGGAGAAACAGGGAGCAGGGAGGGAGTTCCAGAGACCAGCAGCACGAGGAAAGAAGCTATTGGAGTAGAAAGCTCTCTGGCATCTTGGGACCTCCACAGTGAATGGATGGGATTTAGCTGTTGGTCGAGTTGGTCTAGTGAATTTACATCGAGGGGGCACCAGAGTAGCCAGTTCATCGGAGCACAATCCATTGAAGTATTACTTGTCCACCAAGTTTCAATCATGAATTTCCAACAGTCTTTGTTTCATCACGGTTCAATATCAGTCATGATCAATACTGATTGATACCTAATGGTCATAATAAGTTTTGGGGCAGACAGAGAGGTAGTGTGAGGGATGAATAGTGGCTTCAACACGATGGGGCAACTTGGTGATCGTCTCATCAGTAAAAGATGTAAACCTGAATGGGTTCACACTAGAGAAAATTTGGGGGTTATCTCAAAGATAATGTCTATGAAAACAATTCTTAGACGATTTCTAAACTGAAGAAGGCCATTGCAGTCAAACATCAAGGCAATGCCAAGAGGGGTATGTCAGAGTTATTGAGAATTTTGCACATCGAATACACGTGTGCTTATCAGTAAATGGCGATAAACAAAGACTGTTGGACATTTATGACTGAAACTTGGTGGACAAGTCAGACATAGACGGAAGTTTATTTGTACCAAATATGGTTGGATTGTGGAAAGGATTGTGAATTTTATTAACGATTCAATAAGAGGCACTTTTTTGAGTCACCCTGTATCACGAATTAAAGTGAAATCGTAGCAGATCAAATTTGAAAATACGAACTACCATACATCATGTTCAAAATGTACGAGAAAATCGTAGCAGATCACAAAACGAAACTCAATCAGAAACGTTTATTGTGCAAAACTTACATAAGCGAAAACAGCCACAAAAAAACAAACTTATGTGCATCCATAGATAGGTATAGAAACTTTAATGGTTAATCTGCCACAGCAAGTCAGAATGTATATTTAGTCATAAACACACAAACAAGATATCAAGAACACTCCTAATACGGATCCTAATACTCATATGAAGACATACATCTATTACTGATGGAGATTTCGTATCTGTCTGTCTGAAACCGAAACTCTATTTTTACTTATCTTACAAATCTTCTTATCTATTAATAATGTAGCAATTGTATTGTTGTTGTCGTCGTCTAGATGCTAATCCAATGAAACTCCAGTGTTTATAAAATAGTGCTCAATAACAGGTAGAGCTGTATTATAGTATAAAATCCTTTATTCATACAAACATTATTGGCTACGTATGCGCATACATGGTTAAGCTGTGATCTCGTTTGAAATCCAACTTCATCCAACTGAACTGGTACGATGGCTCGATGAAGCTGGATTTCGAACGAGATCGCAGCTGAAACATGTATGCACATATGAAGCCAATAATGTTTGTATAAATAAAGGAATTCATACTATCTATTGATAATGGAGATTTTGTATCTGTCTGTCTGAAGTCGAAACTCTATTTTTACTTCTATAAGCTTGACAGACCGATGGAAATACTATTTAAGATATAAGCATAAAAGGCTGTTAAAAAATGCTATTTTAAACTCAGCTTGACAGACCAAAGGAAATAGTATTTCCAACGTTGGCGTGACAGACTGACGACACTGTTATTTCAAACTTGATCATGATAAAGGACTATAAAAAATTGGCTAAAAGCGTGACAAATGAGCATCGAATAATTGGCTTTAAAAATACCTGAACGGTGAGATAAATAAGTGTTCGGCAGACATCTTGAAAGGACGTTTACATCCTCCGACAGTTAGTATAAAAATGTCCGCGAAAACAAAATACATAAAATTAGTGGGATTTTATACACACTTTGAATAAACATTCGTAGAAACATAACGGGTTAAGTGTTTTAATATATTAAGTAATTTACCTCATTTCTAAGTTTAACTTCAACTGGACTAATAAGCATTTATTTATGAAAATCAGACTTTTATAGTTACGGATGGCTAAAATAACATAATTTTTTTCACATCGTTCTTGAACAGAAACTCAATCTAATAAAAAGAAAACCAACAGTAACAATGAGAGTATAGGCATAGAATACTAACTACATAGGAATTACTTGGCCTTTCGGCTAAGATCAGGCTGTAGTATCTGTTCCGATGGATGCTACACTCTGTACACCGGTACCGTCTTGAGCTTCGAGCCTTGATTCCACTGGTCTAAGGTTTTGTTTTGTACAGTTCTACGATGTCCACTCTCCCATGCTTTACCTTCTCTTTTAGAAGGGGTTAGTTTATTGAAAATCGCCTGAGGCACCCCTACCGAGAAATGACGACGGAGCTACTCGGGCATTTTTTGTAGGCCAAACTGTGCAAATACTAGTACGCTGACTAACCACACCTGACCTTGTGTCTAACCTCCTGGAGGTAAATAACTTGGCCTTTTGACTAGGAAGAAAGTGTAGTATCTGTTCTGATACTACACTTCATCTTTCTGTCTTCGATCAGTGAAGGAGAAATCCTTCTAGACTGAGGCAATTAAAATTTTTGTTCCAATCAAGAGTGCCTCTTCTTGAGGAGCTGGATTTTCCCCACATTAAAAACTGACCTTGTGTCTAACTCTGCCCTCGCGGGGAGGCAAGTAAATAGTAACTACATAATCATTTCATATTATAATGCATCAATGGGGGAGGGGGGGGGGTTATTGCTGATCGCCTGAAGCACCCTTACCGGGGAATGCCAACGGTTTGTTAATGGCTATTTTTATACCCAACTAGACCCCCCCCCCTCGTATGTACTGTATAACCTTTTTAGTCATGGATGACTCAAATAAGATGACATTCTTCTGCATCATTCTAAAACAGAAATCCAGTCTAATAATCGAAAACCAACAGTGACAATTGGAGGAGAGGCGTAGAATATAAATCATAAGGTGCTTCTTTTACAATAACCCTGCTGTAAAAAAAACCTGTCATTATTTTTTAAATAGTCGATTCTTTGGCAGGACGAGAGCAGGCATGAGTACTTCAATAGTTTGACCGGCCCATTTGGCAGAATGATTAGAGTGTTTTCTAATGGGCTGGGAGACCGGGGTTCAACCCTCGGTCGAATCATATCAAAGACTAAAAAATGGTATTGGATGCACGTTGGTTAAACACTCAACATTATAAGGTAAAGGATCAAGGGTAAGTGGAGTAATCCTGGGAAAAGAGGGGAATCCTCCCCATCACCTCGGTGTAGTAGCTAATGAAAACGGAGCCTTTGAGTCGCCCTCGACTATTGTCGACCATTTTACATTTTTGTTTTACTTCAATAGTCATAAATTACGAGAATCTCAGTGTCTTTTGATAATAAATAACTATTTTTGTTTAATTTTATTTTGAATTTTACTTATCGAAACAAACTGAAGTCGTTTGTGGCACAGTAAGGTGTCAAAGACGGTCTAAAACTCAGGAGGAACTCTTGTTCATACAACACCGGAACAAAACTAACAAAAAGTTCTCCCAATCGCATGAATCTCGTCTGTTCACGCCTACCCAGTGGCATGCAGAAGTCATTGCTTGTGTTGTATTATTAGACTGGGCTAGTGTTTAGGAGAGCTGGACAAACGTACAAGATTACATTTTACTAGCTGTCCCTACCTGGCGTTGCCCGGGAGTCTTTTTATTTTTTGCTTTTGTTTCGCGTGTTTTTTTTGTTTTAACTGCCGTTTGTTATTTTACCAAATTATTATTTTTTTAAAATTGGATTTTGAAAGTTACATTTAATCATTAAGGCATCGTTTGGTCATAAAATTATTTGACGAACCAAATTGTTATAAAATTGTTTTAATCTATTTATAAAATGATTGGATGTTAAATGGATTCCAAAACTTTCAATCTTTTAATTAAATGAATATTTGCCAAGAAGTTTAAGGCCCGAAATGACTTTCTATTCGACAGTTTAAACGCTTCCAAATTCTTTTCAAATTCCGAAGAGTCACGGAGTAATTCATTCTTTTTTTTCAACTATTAACAAAAGATTAAAAGGGTTGAGTTATTTACAGAGGAACCGAAATGCATTCTGGTGGATTTAATTTCGTAATTAAATTATTAGTTTTTCAAATTAGATAACAAAAAAATTCGTTTTATTTTATGCATTTTGGACTTCTGTCGGCCATGTTTTTTCTTCCAGAGGCAATCCTGACAAACCCTAACGATAACTTCACAAGTTTCTATTTTCTATTAAATTGTTTTTTAACGTAAATACGTCACATATGTGTAGGTAAAGCAAAATATATTGTTTTTGACTAATTTCTCTTTGAAATAGTTTATGTTACCAAAAATGCCCCAAAATGTCTGATCTTCATAAATGAATGATTTCATGGGAGATATCAGCTTTGGTTATTATTAGGTTAATGAAATGTATACATTTGAATGGACGTTATAAAAAGCGTGCGGGTAGCATGCATGTTCACAAGCGTTTCATAAGCGAACGACACAGAAGATAATGGCGTGCATTAGTTTGATGACGATAATAATGATGATGATGATGATGATGCAGGATGATGATGATGATGATGATGATGCAGGATCCATCAAATATAATCTAATATCTTCATCTTTACATTTTTATTTAGCAATTTGCTTATTTTTTTTTAATTGTATATTCCTTTGGATGTAAAGTTTAAATCTAGTAGCCCCCCCCCCCAAAAAAAAACGAAAACAAAAAAAAAACAAACGAACAAAAAAAAAAACCATGTATGGTGTTTAGTCCCCGGCATCATCGGCCGTCCGAAACTTAATCGATGACGATTGTTTCTAGATACGCCGTCACCATGCACACAGGTTCAAGAGTGTGCAGCGTCCACAGGTGTCGTTGTGGTCAATCGGTTGACGTGTATGGACTCCACACCCTTTCGTGTAGAAGGAGCGCCGACAGAGATTCCCTAGACACAGCGCTTTAAACGACGTCGTCGACAGGCCCTAGGAAGAAAGTGTAGTATCTGTTCCGATGGATACTGCACCCTATAGACCGGTGTCGTCTTGTCCTTCGGGGCTTGATTCCGCCGGTCTGTGGGGTTGCCCTGTGCAGTTCTAGGAGGTCCACCCTCTCAGGCTTTGTCTCCCCTCTTTGGGGGGGGGGGGGAGTAAGTTTATTGTTTACTGCCTGGGAATGCCGACGGGGCTGCCCAGGCAATTTTTTAATGGCCAGAGTGCTCACCTCTCGGGCGCTGGCTTTTCAAGCCGCACTTTCCGACCCGACCTTGGGTCACATCTTATCTTGTGGGAGTAAGATAAAACTGGTCTTGTGTCTAACCTCCTGGAGAGGAGGTAAATAAACATTACTGGCTTCCCGTCGATCCTGGAACGGTTGTCCTCGACGACCTGATGATGTATGCCTTTTCAAACGCCAAGTTGATAATATGGGATACGACTTTTGTCGATACGTCTGCGACCTTGCCAATAACGGAATCAGCGTAAAACTCTGGCCACGTGACAGCGTCAGCTGAGAGCCACAAGCGATAAAAATATACCCGTCTTTTCAACAAATTCGTATTCCAACCGACTGAGACGAATGGGGCGGTTGATCCCGTCAGGATCTCAGATGAAACTTCCTGATGTTCCAGATATAGTTCCAGAAGTTTGTTTTTTGTTAATTTAGCAGGTGACAAAGATTATTTAGAATAGGACGTCAACAAAGTAAATCGTATGAATAAAAATTGGCGACAAACTCCGAACATGCGGTTACATCAGCGGGGGACCGCGAGCGATTAAAATACAGCGATCTTCAGATTTATATTCTAACTGATCGTCGTAGAGACTGCCTGTCAACGAACACCACCCACGAAACCACCGTGAGCGGACTTTCTATTGACATTATTTAAATGAACACTTCGAGCCTGCTCTCGGCCTGCCAAGACATCCGATGAAACTTTCTGATAGTTTTTTTTTTAATTTGTCAGTTGAAACAGATTATTTAGAATATGACGGCAACAAAGTAAATGTTTGCATTAACTTTTTAACTTTTTGTATAAATTTAAATTTTTCAATTTAAATTTAATAATCATATTTTGTAAAAAAATTGAATTATGGATTGAATAAATATTTTTGAAGTCCAGCGTTCAATGCAGCATTTAATCCATCTAACTCTCATGAATTACAAATTTCAGAAAATGAAGCTTAATGTCATTTTTTCGTGTACAACCAAAAGGAATGATTGAAGAAAAACAAATCAGTTGCATACATATTATGAACAGGCCCATTTGGCACAATGGTAAAAATATTCGCTAATAGACCGGGAGATCAGAGTTCAATCCTCGGTCGAGTCATACCAAAGGCTTACAAAATGATCCCCTCAACATTATCAGGTGAGAATAAAGGGTAAGTGGAGTAATCCTAAGAAAAGAATGGCACCCCGCACACATGGGTGTTGTAGCTAATGAAAAGAGAACCTTCAGGTCGCCCTCGACTATGGTCAGCTACATTACTTTTTACTTATACATATTGTATGTTTCTAACTAGCAAAAATATTCTGGAATAATTTTATTAACAGTCTTCAATTAGTCGCGTGCGACCCCCATGAAAATACAAATTGACCCACATGACTACATCAGTTGATGACGACCTGATCCTGGCGAGCGGCACAAGCGAAATGGCAACAGACAGAAAATGTTGGAAGTCATTCACGAAACGTCTCCTATTACTGCTATTATAATAGTTGAAAAGGATGAAGATATTAGAAGAATAAGCGGTTTTGAAAAAACCATTAAAAAAATGATACAGGTGAACTATGAGTGGTTGGTGACATGCTCCTTACCGTTGTCTTGACTGAATGAATATTCTGAACCGTTCCCACTTCCGGCGGCCATTATCAAAGGCTCGGCTTCCGGCATGGTGTGGGCGGCCCCTTTACTAAGGCTGACGTGCTCGTTGATCTCCCGGATGGTCTCCTTCACAAGCTCACGACACCAGACGCTCAAGTTGGTGCCTACCATATGCATCAGACCGAAACGCGCGATCGCTTTATAGCTTTGAATACACATCTGCATTTAAAAAGAGAGGGAAAATAAGGATAGAATACAAAAGGAATATAGCTGTTCAGGAATAAGACGGTGTATACATTTATTACTGTCAAATAAAAATAGGCTCAAATTCAAATCAAAATAGGGTTAAATTCAAATTAAAATAGGCTCAAATTCAAATTAAAATAAGCTCAAATTCAAATTAAAATAAGCTCAAATTCAAATAGGCTCGAATTCAAATTAAAATAGGCTCAAATTCAAATTAAAATAGGCTCAAATTCAAATTAAAATAGGCTCAAATTCAAATTAAAATAGGCTCAAATTCAAATTGAAATAGGCTCAAATTCAAATCGAAATAGGCTCAAATTCAAATCGAAATAGGCTCAAATTCAAATCGAAATAGGCTCAAATTCAAATCGAAATAGGCTCAAATTCAAATCGAAATAGGCTCAAATTCAAATCGAAATAGGCTCAACTTCAAATTAAAAAGGGTCAACATCACATTAAAAAAGTTGCATTTCAAATAAAAATTATTGACTTGAAATTAAAATGGCGACTTCAAATTAAAAAAATTGAATTAGAAATTGAGAAAAACTGAATTTCAAATTAAAATTCTATTAGTCGCGTTTCGAATGTCAGCTTGAAGCACTGACTCGTTTAGTCACGCTGAAGAGCTGTGATACAGCAAAACAATTTTCTGCGGGTGACTATATTTATATTATTATTAATCGGTAGTGATGTAAAGCTGACCCTCTTAAGTATAATTATTACTATCAATGATAATGTTAGATATAACCTGCATTTAGCCGCTTCCTACTGCTGCAACGTTAGATATGGGCAGGTGGGGGTGGGGGGGGGGTCAGCCACTGCTGTCGTAATATAAGGCCTGTTAACTGAGTCGAGTTTTTCTGGTGACGTCATTGATAGTGGGAGTAAAAACCACGATCAATGAGGACCGTAAGTGCCAGAAGGCGCTAATGCGCGTGCGTCCATCTGTAATCAGAGCAAGTAATCAGAGCGAGCAGACTCACGTCCATAGGATTATTCATTCACTTGTAAATCATTGTTAACTTGTTCCTGCTATTGTGACTCTATTCCCCTGCAAATAACACGGCTACCTCCCAAAGGATTATTTATTCACTTGAAAATCATTGTTAACTTATTCCTTAGCTCAAACGTATTTCCTTTTTTATAGATGTCAAGCACGAAAGAAAATCAGAGGAAATTACAAGATGGCCTCCCACGATTAAGGCATTGCATTAAAGTTCGATTATGAAGCCTTAAAAATTAAATTAGAATTTTTATTTCGGGATAAAAATACAATTTTAGACTATTTAATAAGTTTCATCCAAAATGTGTGCAAAACTCTAACGAAATAAGCGAGATATTCAAATAATAATATTTTGTAAATAAACTGTCCGTTTGGGAAAAAATCCCTCCAATACATGACTGTTTTAAGTTATTGCAAATTTCAACTATATTGTAAATAAACTGTTTGTTTTGCAAAAAACAAAACAAAAAACAAACACACATTTTAATTTATTTCAATAAATGTTCTATTAATTAATTATTTTGAATTATTGATTTTGTGTTACTTTAATGAATTCGTAATCTTTCATGTTTGATTTACTTTTCATGTTTGATTTACTTTTCATGTTTGATTCACTTTTAAGTTAAAAAAATTAAAAAAAACATAATTTATTTTTTTCGGAAATGAGAGCAACTCTTATCAAATTATTTAAAAACAAAACAAAAAAACCCACACATTTCAATAAATGTTCTATTAATTAATTATTTTGAATTAATTATTTATATCGATATGAACATTCGCTTCTATAACTTAAAAGGCATGTATTAATAAAGGTAGGTTTTCTATGAGGAGAGGTGATGAATTCGTCATTGTTAGAGTCAATGAGAACATCTAAAACGGAATTTTGTCATTAATGAGTAAATGTAAGTAGAGTTATTTTGAAAAATGTCTTGTAATTTTTTTATCTCATCATTATTGTCGACTAAGAAAAGAATATCATCAACGTAGCGGACATAAATAGAGGATTTAGTAATAATATTAAATATTTTATTTTCGAGGTCAGCCATGAAAATATTACTGAATATATATATATATATATATATATATATATATATATATATATATATATATATATATATATATGAGTCCAGATTAAAAAGGACGAAACGTATACGTACATAGATAATAAACAATAACAAATATTTATATTTGTCGCCCCTCGTAAAAAAGTAGAGCACTGTAATGGTAGTACTAACACAGCATGACGTCACTTGCTTTATAATGCATCATTCCTACCCTAATAGAAGTAGAATGCCTGGACGTCAAGCCGCTTTAAAAGTGTTAAAATTATCATTGTTTATCAGCTATTTAAAATTTAAAAATCGGTTAGCGACGTTGGATTTGAGTTGAAAAATACTTGTAATCCATGGTTTTGAATCGCATGACCGGTAGTGAATAGTCATATCTCTATGCTGATGAGTCCATATTAAAAAGGACGAAACGTATACGTACATAGATAATAACATTATATATATATATATATATATATATATATATATATATATATATGTGTGTGTGTGTGCACAAAGTACTTATAATAGCTCAATAGTTTAAAACTAGAGCTATGCTATATTTAGTATTTTTATGTAGTTCAATACCACATCATTAGCACAAAGGACAGATTCACGTCATTTTTTCCAACCTGTTTTTTTTTTTATTTCGCAGACAATTGTTTCGGCTAACATCAAGATATTTGTAAAATGCTCCTATGCATTTATTCATTTTTTGGTGTGGCCATCGTAAGTGCAAATTATACAAAAACAAATAAAAAAAACTTTAAAAACTTGGCGATTACAGCCCAAATTACAGTCAATACTCATTATCATTTTTTTTTTATACATGGAATTATGGTGCCTTTTACATCTTTTTAAATAACATGTACGTATCCTATCTTTTTATATTTCTAATCATTCATCATCAGCTATCATTATTAATCTGACTATTCATGAAATTAAAAAATATTTTTTTACTGAACGTCTTTGTTATTTTCGTCCAGTTATTTTCTTTTTTCTTTCTTTTTTTTATAGCTATTATTTTCCTTTTTTTATTTTGTTATCCTTTTTTTTGTTTTTTCACAGGTGTTCTGTAGGTAAATTTAGGTGACTATATATATATATATATAAACTCATATAAACACTAGAACAGCCTACGCGAGTTAACACGCGTTTCGATGTTAATACATTACTTCGGGGCTACACGATCAACTGAATATCAAATTTTAAAAAAGTAATCAGACAGAATGAAATTGACCAGCAAAGAAAATAAATAAATTAAACATTTAACTTTTTACAGGGTCGTAGTTATGAGGTGGTTGGAGTAGGACTCTTCTCAACGTGTCATTTATCCCTGACCAACTGACATCAACCTCTACCCGCAACCCATACACATTGGAAGGGCCTCGGTGTAAATTCATATACATGCATAAAATACACACACGCCTCACACTAAGCATAACACTCTTTTCTTGTTTCAAAGTTGGACACTTACCTTTGAGTTTAGAAAAACAAAATAAAGTTGAGCAAATGTAAACGTCAGGTGTAAGATTGGTAATAATCTCTGCAGAATGTTAATGCACGGAGACCGGAAGTCCAGCTCGAAGAACTCTCCAAACTGAAGACCACTTTTAATCATGCTGCCGATACCAAAACCTGAAAGAGGAATAAATATTAACACATGGGAAACCAGCGAAAACCTATATACAGCCAAACATCTACATACGATTGCCTCTACATACGAATTTTACTAACAAACGACGTGTAATTCGATCAAATTATCGTATCTATACCCGATGGAAAATCCAACATACGACGTCGAAGTTTCGTGGTTAGCCCGCTAGGCGGCAGCATTCATGACATGATGGAGAGTTCAGTTCACAGTTCGGCTTCAGTCCCGGAACGAATTAAATTCGTGTGTAGAGGTTTGACTGTATAAGTAAAGCAATGGAAAATTCAAACAGGGTGATCATCGGTTCACAGGCACAATGTTCATGGAATGCGACTTTTGCTTACTTTAATATAATTTTTCTAATTAAAATACACAATTTTTATCATATATATATATATACATCCGAAATTTCCATATACATTATTTGATTTCATTATAAATCTGAGGACTTTAATAGAAAAACAATTGATTTAAAACTTACGGAAGTAAGTGGAAATCACGTTCAATGGACTTC
This sequence comes from Sepiola atlantica, assembly GCA_963556195.1. NCBI lineage: Eukaryota > Metazoa > Mollusca > Cephalopoda > Sepiida > Sepiolidae > Sepiola > Sepiola atlantica. Next base: position 50,421,876 of record OY744548.1, read on the forward strand.
ATGCCTGTGTTCAATTGACTTCACGCCCGTGTTCAATTGACTCCATGCCCGTGTTCAATGGACTTCATGCCCGTGTTCAATTGACTCCATGCCCGTGTTCAATGGACTTCATGCCCGTGTTCAATTGACTCCATGCCCGTGTTCAATGGACTTCATGCCCGTGTTCAATTGACTCCATGCCCGTGTTCAATGGACTCCATGCCCGTGTTCAATTGACTCCATGCCCGTGTTCAATTGACTCCATACCCGTGTTCAATGGACTCCATGCCCGTGTTCAATGGACTCCATGCCCGTGTTCAATGGACTCCATGCCCGTGTTCAATTGACTCCATACCCGTGTTCAATGGACTCCATACCCGTGTTCAATGGACTCCATGCCCGTGTTCAATGGACTCCATGCCCGTGTTCAATGGACTTCGTGCATGTTAAACTAATTTTCTTAATCGGTTAAATATTCCTTAAGCATTTGATGCTTACTGTTGTTCCACAACAACAAATAGAAAAGCTGTCATAAATTATCATAAATTTTCATTTAACTAATTATATTTGATTTTTGATTTGTTTTTTGTGAGAGGCAAAAACATTGAGGAATACGTTTTTCCTCCATTATTAGTCGTTACGGCTTTTTTGGAAGTCAGTTCAACTTGAAGGCACGTTAGATCAATTACATAGAATTTCTGTAAAAAATTGTGCATGAAACGAATATGTCGAATTAAAAGATCATTATGAATTTTGGAACACGGCTGCTATGCGTAACGTGGGCTATATTTAGTTTAATTTAGCTTTATGAAAAGAGGACAAAATGGGATGGCGTAAAAGTTTCTTTCATAGTGAGCAATTAGCAAATGTTTATTACTGAATCATCCGAATCCGAATAGATGATCAATTTGGCTGTTTACTAATATTTTATTTTCAGAGCTAATCCCCAGCCTCCAGAGAAGACGGGTACCTCAACTAGTAAATGTATCTAGCAATAGTAATAATTACATTTAACCGCTTTATATAGATATAGTCAATTAGATTGTTTGATACTGGTACAACTTTTAAACCAGACAAAATAGATTTTTGTCGACGCAGAATTACGTAAACAGCCGGAAAAAGTCGAATGAAAACGAACCGGTGTCAAAATCAAAACGAGGCGTCGTTCTATCATAAAAAGTGAAACAACATTTAAAGAAAAACACTCACCGTATGTTTATTTTTATGCCGAAATTATTTATTTTTGACGAAAAAATTAATGAAACACCTTTTATATATTTTTTCTCACGAGAAAGTTAAATGAAATTCTTTTTTCGGTACTGGTCCAGCTTTTGAACCAGATAAAAACCGAACCTTTTTTTATTAAACCTAACCCGAAACTACTATTATTGCATTTGGTAACAGTTATTTGGTCACTTTTTTTCATCCCTTTTTCTGTGTTAGAAATTCTTGACAATCGCCAATTTACGATTTAATCAATTCAAAATTTACTTTATCGTCTGCTTTTCTCACCTTCTGATTGGATAAGTGCTTCGGCACCATCCGGCTGTTTACGTAAACAGTCGGAAAAAGACGAACGAAAAGTCAGTTTTGACTGGTTCAAAAGCTGTACGAGTACCGATTATTTTTAACGAAACTCAAATGTTTGACATGAAGCTTTTTTCATAGCAGCTAAGAATCTATTTTTGGCACTCAATCCGACAGACAAAGGGCTGCTGCCATGGCGGCCCCAGACTCTTTTCTGTCGGGGCGAAGTATGGTCTGGCTTAGTCCCAGGAAATGCACCCTCCCAGGCATTACCTTCTCTCTTTAAGGTGGGGGTGCAAACACTGGAGAATGCTGACAGTTTTTTTATGGCTATTTTTTTCAGAGCCAGATTGCGCCTTCGGGAGCGCTGACCTTTCTCTCCCCCCTATATCCTGGCCTTGTGCCACATCTTCATTGGTGAGAAGGAAGTAAATAACAACAACTTTCTGGCTAGAATGAAAGTGTAGTATCTGTTTTATACCTAGACGTCCGCCTAGATTGGGTCAATTTCTATTTTTGTCCCAACGCAGAGTGTTCTTATTTCTTTTGTCCCAACGAGGACAAAATTAGACATAAGAACGGTTTTCAATGTGGGGGAAATCCAGTTCCATAAAAAAGGGTCATTCTGGATTGGGACAAAAATAAAAATTGCCTCAGTCTAGAAAGATTTATCCATCATCGACCGAGAACAGAAAAGATGAACTGTAATATCAAAACAGATACTACACTTTGAAAGGCCAATCGAGAGTGTCTCTTTTTGGGGTGTGGCATTTCCTCAAATTTTACCCCGTGAGGGAGCAAGTAAATAAGGAATTAAACAGTCAAACGATACAACAACTTTAAGACGATGACCCAACTATGAAGATAAAGCCGAAATTTGAAGACAAATTAAAGAAATAATTAACCAAGAAATCGCAGACTATTCTTGGGAATGCTCAAGATTCCAACGCAAATAGGATTAAAAGAAATTGATATTCTAGCCACTGTGGAACGTATTCCGAGTGAAATGAGTTCCTGGACTGATTCGTGATTCTGGATCATAATACATCGTCTGTCAACACGAAAGTAGGTCACACATACAATTATATAAAATAATCTTGGGCTGATATATTTGTTCTTCTTTGCACAGACGTGGTGTTGTTAGTTCCAGTTTTTTCCATGAATACTATTATGACATCTGTTTTTCAGAATTGTCTGATCTATTCCCTGCTTCCTTTGTTTCAGCTCGTTTGACTAGTGGTCTACTGGTCTTCATCAATTCACTGTTTTTATACTCCGTTATAATACAGTTTCCTATTCCAGTAGCTTATTTCCAAGAACTGCATTCTTGTGGAACTCCCTTTCTGACTGTTTTCCTCCAACCTATAGACTTGATCTTTCAAGACTAAGGTCAATAGTCATCTCCTGTCTGCGATAATCATCTTTCGTTCATTTAAGCTCTTTACATCAAGTGGTTTCATGCCTTTTCTGGAGCCATTTTCATTAAAAACAATGGACATACACTGAATTGCAATTGAACAATTTTGATTTATTTATTACAAGCATGGCTACCCGGCGTTGCCTCTAGACAACAAACTAGAAGAGTTAAAAAGTGTTTAACATCTTTCTTTTAAAACTTTTTCCTCTCTCTACCTCTCTCTATCCCCCTCTCTACTTTCTATCTCTATCTTTTCCCACTATTCTCTCCTCCCCTCTCTCTCTCATTCAACTTTCTCCCCTCTACTTCCATCTACTCCTCCCTCTAACCTCACCAGTCAAGAAGAATTTCCTCTCCTCCGACCGAGAACAGAACAGATACTATACTTTGATCCTAGCCTTAAGACCAAGAAAGTGTATTTTAGTTCGAGTTTCACACCAAAGGTTGATGGAAAAAATCGCTCTAAATTTCGCCCCACCCCTACCCATGATCAATTTTGTTACTGGTTACCATCAAAAGAATGTATATTACAAAAGGCAATGCTGAAAAAGAATATATCAGCTTTGTGGATGTGTCTTGTGTAGTTTCTGACCCTAATACACATACAGACACCTGCCATTTATATAATAGATTATTATTTATTTTCCCATTTAGGGGGGAGGAGATAAGCAGAATGGCAACCCCATTTCTTGTGTGGAGAAGCAGCATTACAAAAACAAAGCTATTTTTGTGGGGTCAGTGGGGTCACCATGCACACGTTTCAGGACTCAATAGCAAAATATGTACTCGTCTATACATGGCTACCGAGCAACCCTAACCCCCTTCCTTCAAATTTAGCACCGGAATAATAAAATGAGATGATTAGGGGTAAAAAAGGGGAGACAACCGTTTTATACATATTCTCACATTTTCTCACGTTGCCCGGGAAGTTACGAGAATTGCCACTTACGTTTTATAACTGTTTAAAATTTTCCATATTATCAATCGTCTGAGCCGGACTAATTCATTTTAAAAATAAATTATAGCATAGTACGTTATTATATTGCGAATTATTGCAATTATTATTATATTGCGAATTATTGCAATTATTATATTGCGAATTATTGCAATTATGATTTTATTGCGAATTATTGCAATTATTATATTGCGAATTATTGCAATTATTATATTGCGAATTATTGCAATTATTATATTTCGAATTATTGCAATTATTATTATATTGCGAATTATTGCAATTATTATATTGCGAATTATTGCAATTATTATATTGCGAATTATTGCAATTATTATATTTCGAATTATTGCAATTATTATTATATTGCGAATTATTGCAATTATTATATTGCGAATTATTGCAATTATTATATTGCGAATTATTGCAATTATTATATTGCGAATTATTGCAATTATTATTATATTGCGAATTATTGCAATTATGATTATATTGCGAATTATTGCAATTATTATATTGCGAATTATTGCAATTATTATTATATTGCGAATGAAAATTGGCTAGTCAGAAGCAAACTTTGATTTGCTAGCTGAAATGCTATTTGGGTCTGACTTTGAAATTCCGACAATATAAATTTATATATTAGATTGACATTTTCATCGTCTGACAATTCATTTGGTTTTTTGTTGCTGAAAATTTTGATCCTGTTTTTTTTTCATTAGAAAAAAGACAATTAAAGACAACGTTTTTCATTTTTTTCAATTGCGTTTCAAAACTGTTTAAAATGTTTCATATTATCAATCGTCTAAGTCGGACTAAATAATTTTGTAAAAATAAATTGTTGCGATGTCATAATCTGACAATTCATTTGGTCTTTCGTTGCTGAAAATTTTGATCCTTTTTTCTTTGCATTAGAAAAAAGACAACATTAAATACATTTTTTCAAAATTCTTAATTACGTTTTATCACATGGTGTGTTGGCTCCTTTAAATGTCTGCGAACAATACCAAGTTCTTCACGTTAGAGCTGTGGCATTGCAAATTAGTGTCTGCTATTTGACTGTATTTTATGCGGCTTCTTCCGAACGGTTAATGTCCAAGAATTTTCAATTTTCTTTATTTGTTTCGTTTTTGTTTTAAATGTCAGAGTAATTCCAAAATTGATTTAAATTCTTGGTATCACAAACCACAAAGCAGATCGCAATTGGCACCTACTTGAGCGTATACACTTCCCACTCGAATTGGGTCATCTAATTTGAAAAATAAGCAAACACTCCAGTCCAAATCACAAATGGAAAGACCCCCCCCCCTCCCAACACCCCAACCAACCTCAACAGACTGAGCAAATATCACATTTCTACAAACTATAGAAGATTCATCGTTTTATTTCATGACTAGCAGACACCCAAGCGTTGTCCGGGAATTACTGGAATTTATAAGACACACATAGATTGGTCAATGGGGTTGCGGTCGCTTGCCCCTTTCCAGGGTCACGTGGATTGGGCAAAGGATAAACCCAATTACGCCACCCATTAGGGGTCATGTGAGAAAGCCTATATACACTCAAACACTTACGGCTCTCCCTCTTTTTTCATTTTCACGACGTTTCCTGACACCACAAGCCGCAGACGGCTGTCGTAAAGCCGTCTTCATACAACTGAAGAACCAACAAGTGTTGGGGCCCGAAGAGTGCACACTTGTTATAAACATGTACATACGACAAGTAAGCTACACAGAAACAGTTGTGTTTCATTCCCCAAAGGCATTCGTCGGGTTAAATGCATTTAGCCTGCTGAATTCCTTTTTTAACTGAAAACTTATTTTCTTTTTCATCACAAAGTTATAATCATTGTTTATGAAACATTGTTGTACTGGTACAGCTTTTGAATCAGACATAACGGACTTTGTGTTTGGCATCTTCCGGCCGTTTACGTAAACAGCTGGAAGATGCCGAAGCGCTCGAGAAGCAGACGACAAATTTACCTGTAAATTGCGTAACTCTTAACATCGAGGGCAGGCAGAAGTCTGCTAAGCAAACCGGACAAAAAGCGAACTGGTTTTTTTTTTTACCGTAAACTAACCCTTACCCTAAATTAACCATAAACTAGTCGTTTTTTGTCCGTTTCAAAGGCTGTATCAATACCAAAAAAATAAAACGCAAAAACAAATTTGTAAAAATCATTGTTGCATTGATTATTTTAAAAACAAACAAAAACAAAATTTATCGAAAAAACAAACAAAAATTTAACTTTCCCGTCAAATATAAAAAAAACTTCATTGATTTTCTTAGTCAGAAAATAAATAAATTATCATTAAAAAAAACATACGGTATGTGTTTTTTTTTTTTCTTATTTTTTTCATGCTGAAAATCATCCCCGTTTTGATTTTTAACGCCGGTCCGTTTTGCTTCGTTTTTCTTTTTCCGGCCGTTTACGTATTTCGCCGTCGGCAAAAATCGATTTTGTCTGGTTCAAAAGCTGTACCAATACCAACATTGCAATACTTGAGTGTACTTCAACCATAAAGAAAGAATTTGAAAACACTTCTTCACACATAAAATAAATTCGGCGACGGCACGAGTTCGCAAACGCTCATTCTGCATATTTACTTTTTATTGTTTTGTATATAATGCTTAATTACTTGCTTAAGTAAAATTGTTTAATTAATATACACGTTTGTTATTCCTTTTCTTTGAAAGCTGTCGCTCCCAATTAAACATTCGCAACTTATCTGCGAGTACACATCCCTCTTCCTCTTGTGCAAGATTTGAACTTTCTGTCAGAGACAAAAATCACCACAGAAGGAAGACTCATGCCTTTGTACTCCTGTTTCCAAATGAACTCCATTTGCTGGTTATTAGTGTCCGGCGTGAACACACCCCACCATATTATTGTATTACTCACTTATACAAAATTAACACCACCATCTGACTCCTAGTAAAGTTTGTGTTTGGTCTTGGTATAGAGCTTATTTTAAAATTTGTATCTCTGGAGAGAGAATGAGGGAGATATATATATATATATATATATATATATATATATATATATATATATATATATATATATATATAGAGAGAGAGAGAGAGAGAGATAGAGAGAGAGATAGAGAGAGAGAGAAAGAGAGAGAGAGAGAGAGAGAGAGAAGGTGAGGCACCACAAATCTATTATATATAGGGCAATTGTCTGTGTGTGTGTGTGTGTGGGGGGTGTCCGGCTAAAAAAAACCCAAAAGAAACTACAAAACAACACCCACAAAGTTGGTATATTCTTGATCGGCGTTGCCCTGGTAGATAATATCTAAAATTAAAAAAAGAATTATTCATTCTTTGGGGGTCAACTGGGCAAGGTTTCGTCAGGGGTGGGGTCCAGCTATTTCCAATGTTATCTATTATATAAAGGAAAGGTGAATGACTTATATTATTATCATTTTCAATAGAGATGAATGCGCTGGGCGGAGGGGAAAGATGAGCGGGAGAGATGGATGTGGAAAACGGGGAAGGGGGAGGGTGAAAGAAAAAGATAGAGTAACGGATTGAGAGAGGTAGCGGAAAGAAGTTTTGATATAAAGATGTTATACACACTTTTTAAGTTCTTCTATTTTCTTTTTTTTTATGTCCACAAGCAACGCCGGGTAGGCCTGCTAGTATAATGAGAAAATACATAATTTTCATTGAAGTGGACCAAATGTTTCACTCGCCCTTTCACTGTCAGTCGTACTATTTTAACTATAGCTTGCCGGGCCGGCGGGACAGTTATAAAAGTGTGTGTGGGAGGTTCTCCTAAAAAGTGGGGGGGGGGGCGGTTAAACATATGCATATCAACTTAATTATTGATGACCGTAAAGTGGGGGGTGCCCAAGTCAAAAAGTGAGGGGGCTTGAGCCCCCCCCCCGTGCTGCCGTCCATGGCTTGGTGCTGGTGGGGCTATCGAGATAAGAAAAAGACAAGAGACAAAAGCTCCAACAACGATAAATTGGCTTAACACTTTCATTCCGGCTCTGATCGTCATTTTGTAAGGAAGTCGCTCTAGACAAGGCATGAAGCCACTTGATGTATGGAGCTAAAAGAAGTAAAGATGATTAACGCAAAGACAAGAGATGTCTATTGACTTTAGTCTTGAAAAGACCAAGGCTATAGGTAGGATGAAAACAATCAGCGGGAAGAGAGTTCCACAAGCCTGAAGTTCTGGGAAAACAGCTACTGGAATAGGATGCTGTATTATAACGAGGTATCAAAACAGCGAATTGATGAAGGCCACTAGACAAACGAGTAAAACGAGCTGGAACAAAGGAAGCAGGGAATAAATCAGACAATTCTGAAGAACAGATGCCATAATGGTACACTACCTGTAAAAAGGTAGACTAGTAGAATGAGAAATATTGGTAGATTCAAAATGAAACAAATGAATTTTCTTCCCATCACTCGTGTGTTGAGCTCTCTGGTAATAAAAACCACTGGCTCCTACGTGACGTACATACACATCTCTTCGTAAAAGAATAGAATACTCATGTAGCCGATCATTGCGAACGTATGTAATTTTTGAGAAGCCAATAGATACAATTCACAACAACTTTTGTTTTTATCAATTGAGAACACAAAATAATTTAAATTCAATAGCAATATATTTATGTTTCATTGATGTTGAACGAACAGATGCAACACTTCAATCTTAACTAAACACCGCTGAAGCTGCATTTAGATCTACATCAAAGGAATACAGATGTCTTTCTGCAATATTTATTTAAACAAACTCGAAGACTCATTAATACGTGATCCGGCTCTGCAGAAACAACATGGCAGCCGACTTTTGGTTTATATTAATGGATTCATTATAAAGTATGTTTGGTCCATTTCTGTTTGTCAGTCCCCTCCTCCTGCTAGCTTTGCTTGAATCCCGTTGAGTGGTCCCGCTGCTTCAATATAATATACCATTTATTAAAAACAAACAAACGGATTTACTTACCAACAGCGCCAAGTCGAAGGTAGAAACTTCCCGTGTCGCTGATGATTTTGTATCGCATGCGGTAATGCATGTTATCTTCTGACTTCCGGAATTTGGTCATACCACCCAGTGTTCGCGAATGCAGGATGTAGACATAGGCATAGAGCAGGAAGAGGATACTCATACCGAAAAGGTAGAAATAGAAACCCTGAAATGAATTAAAGAAAACGAGAACATGAAAGCCATTTAGAAGACAGGTTAACTTGATTGGTATAATTGATAGAATTAAAGACAAAACATAACAGAAAATAGGTCAGGGATGACCTACATCTTATGTATAACCTATATATATATACATATTTATTTATTTATCTTTTATTTTTTGATGTGTTGATGTTTTTTATATTTATAATATAAAACTAAAAATAATACATTAATCACTTAAATAATAGTGTCATGGATTCGTCCAAACACTTTAAAATGCAACAACATTTTTGTGAGTAACGGATAAATTTTATTAGACAGACGAACAGCGCAGGTAAACATTTTTTTTTTTTTTTTTTTTTTATGTTTTAAATAACTAATATAAGTTAGCAAAACATTTATATGGAACAAAACGTAGATTTAGTATAAGGAACGTTTATGTTTTTGTCTTTTAAGGGAAGTGGGGTCTGATCAACTCTGCTGGGAAGCCATGAAATTAAATACTGTCTTGTTTTTAAATTCCCGAAACAGTTTTTCATGGTAAACAACTGATGATCCCTTAAAATAGTGTTAGAAACTAACTAATATAATAACTGTAAAAAATAAATTGACTTACATGAGTGATTTTCCACTGGAAGACTTGAGACTATAAGTTTTTTTGTTGTTGTTTTTTTGTTTTTTTTTTATATAGTTTTAATGGTTGAGAAACTTCCGAGACATATATATATATATATATATATATATATATATATATATATATATATATATATATATATATATAAAACTCAAGGTGTGTCTGTGTGATGTTTGTGTGTTCTCTATACAAAGAAAAATAATAAAATAAAATTCTCTGAGAAAGACAATGAAAATGGTCCCGAATCTCTTCATTACCCTCTTTGTGTCAAATATATATGTCGTTGTGATGTTGCTATTTTTGTTAGTTTGTTATTGTTAGCGATACATTTCTGTATTCTAGCTACTGGTAATTACTGCTCTCTTGTGCATTTAAGAGTTTCCTCCCTTAGATATGATGAGCCACGCTGATGAGCCGCAGTAACGGCGAAACACGTGTCTGTGGATAACGATTTTTTTTCTCTCACAGATCACCGTATATGATTTATCATCAGCACACACACATATATTATATATACATATATCAAACACATACATAAAAATACATAATATATTTTATATATTTATATTTTTGTATATATATATATATATATATATATATATATGTGTGTGTGTGTGAAATTTTGAAAAACTAACACATGGTGCAAATTTAAATGATAAATCATTTATTTAATTTTTTTACAAGCTTTCGTTGTAAAACAACTTTGTCAGGCGAGACTGTCCTATAGTTTTTTCTTCTTCTTCATTTCGATGGTATTATCCCTGAGGGGTCGAATCACGGTAGAGTCAGAAAAACACGCCAAGTTGTAACGGACGTTAGATTGAAGTGAAGTCCAGTCGATGTTTAGCGCATTTTCATGTGTGCTTCAAAGATGTTGTCAATTTCCTTATTCAAAAAGCGCCAACCAGCGCTGAACATCGACCGGACTTCACTTTAATCTAACGTCCCTTACAACTTGACGTGTTTTTCTGACTCTACCGTGATTCGACCCCTCGAAATGAAGAAAAAACAAAAGAAAAACAATAGGACAGTCTTGCCTCACAAAGCTTTTTTTTAAACGAAAGATTGCAAAAAAAAAATAAATAAATTAAATAAATGATTTATCATTTAACTTTGCACCATGTGTTGGTTTTTCAAAATTTCACTTTAATACATTTTCATGTATGTTTCAAAGATGTTGTCAATTTCTTTATTTCTTATATATATTATGCATCATTCCTTAATATAAGTAGAATGCCTGTGTCGTCATCGCCGCTTATAAATGTATTTAATCTACCACAGTTTATCAGCCGTTCAGATATTGGCCGCGAGGTTTAAGACGTTGGGTTGGAGTTGAAAAATACTTATAATCCAGGGTTTCGAATCGTGTGACCAGTAGTGAATAGTCAAAACTTCTACGCTGAAGAGTCTTGATTGAAAAAAGATGAAACGTATACGTCCGTAGATAATAAACAACAACAAATATTTTCATATATATATATATATATATATATATATATATATATATATATATATATATGTATGTTACACAGGCCGTTCTTACACAGGAGAAACTACACCGGTTGTCACTATAAATAGTGCGAGTCACCAGAGACACAGAGAAGACAAAGCATAGTCTTGTAACTGTCTAGCCAAGTGCTAGTCACTTTCTTACTTTGTTAATACACTTGTTAAACCAACCCTCGACTTGACTTCCTTTATTTATTATTTACTATGCACAGGATAATTTTGCAAACTAATTAACGGATCATTATAAATTTTGGAATATATATTCTAGGCAACACGGTGAGTAACGTTGAAACATTAAAAAAAACTTTAACATTTAGGAGATACATATATATAAAATTAGGTACGTGTATATGTTATATATATATATATATATATATATATATATATATATATATATATATATATATATATATCGTTGTACAAGATAAACTCCTAAACTAATAAACCGATCATTATGATTTTTTGGACACAGCTGCTAGGCGTAAGGGTTGGTAATATGAGTTTTTAGTTTCATTCAGTTTCATGCAAAAGAGGCTGGAAGCCATTCGTCAAAATTCCGATATCTCCGATTTCTGTGAAATTTTAACGAGAGATATTAGACATTATTTCATAAATATTCCCAAAATTTCAGTTTCTTTGTGATATTTTAAAGTGTTTTTTAGAGGGCATAATATGGGCACAACATCCCATTTGAAAATTCTATTTTTCTTCAGATTTGTATAAAATTTAATCCATATTCATTGGACGCCAATTAAGCAAGATTCCTTGAATTTCAATATCTTATTAAGATGCCTTAAGTTTAAACCATACATTTTAGACGCTTTCTAGAATAAAAATCATGTAACGGATTTTGATCTCAATTGGAATAAGCATTCTAGACATAAGGTTTAGTGTCATTACATCTTGATTTTAATCTTCGTACTGAGACATAAAAGTGATACAAAACTGTTCAAGGAATTCATTTTACCCGTCTCAGGCCGGATATTTTTCTAGTAGATATAATACTAGAAAAATATCCGTCTTGAGACATACTCACATATTTATATACACACACACACACACACACACACACACACACACACACACACACACACACTTTATATATGTATGTAAAGACCACCATGAATATATTTGAAAGCAGGATTTTTTTTACGACTGCAGATTGTCAAATTATACAACTTGGTGACCTCAACGCCACCCCCTACTTATCAGCCTTGACATCCATCGAGTGTGATAAAGCGGTTACTTTCAAATTACCGCGTAGTAATTTCAACAGGCGGGCACTATTTACATTGCGCGTTTTCTCAGTTACCTCCCGTCGTCAAAGATATCTGCGTGAGAAGAACATAGCGCCCGTTGTTGCTTATTATTAATGGCTTTTATTTTTGCATATTAAGTGGCAGAATATGTTAACAAACTCGCTTATCAACCCGAATAAATATTTAAATAAATTGTACTGTGGATTTGCCGGCTTGAAATACATATAATGTACTTATTGTAAGTTTAACACGAATGAATACACTTGCAACAGTCGAGACAATCTCTTCCAAATAACACAATCCAAGCTTTACTTCTGATGATCGGGTAATACCATGAAACTGCAGTAAAGTGTTAAAGCTACGTGCATATATATATATATATATATATATATATATATATATGAAGAAGAATGGAAAGGAATTAGAGAAGCAAAAGCCAAATCAAAATTCAATTCAATTGCTCAGAGCAAAAAAGGCAATTTATTCAAGTTAAATTTTCCTTAAGCCAGGCTTTTCAAAGATCAAAATCTTATCATCAGAGGAAGTCGCTGGGATAGATAAGTTGGCAAAGGCCAAGATTTAAAATTTGAAAAAATAAAATAAAAGTTGTAGGGAAAGAAACACAGGGCAAAACTCTGCCCGAATGCAAGCAAATGTCCGATTGCTAAAAAGTCCGGTGTCGAAAAGTCCAGCGGAGAGAATGAGATGTAGATAGGTAGGTCGTTAAAGGCACGAGATGTTAAGAGAGAGGATTCAAAGTTAAATTCCAAGAAGCCACAACTTCAGGTGCGGCGAAAATAGAAATTCCAAAGGGTAAAAAGTCCAATAAGAGGTTCGCTCGTGGATGCAGGGAGGGTCAGAGAAGAGTGAGGTGGAAAATATTCGCCATTAAAAATACTTCCTGGGCTGGTTTAAAGTCGGTTACCAATCTCGATGTTTTTATGTGAACAATTTTGATTTTAAGGTGTCTATGGTCTACCTGCTCTATCCTGGATATTGAGCTGTACACTCTTCACAATAGGTTTTACCTTTCCTAAAAGTTCGCTTTTAGTACACCACTTATATATATATATATATATTGTTTTACTTTACTTAAGTCGAAGTTCTCAGAAATCAAGGGGCCCCTTTCCTGGAGATAACACTTAATCTCTATATGAGATACATATTCGAATATTTTAGTAAAGTTCTCTTTTATTTATGTGTGTGTGTGTGTGTGTGTGTGTGTATAAACTTAGTAGGAGAGAACCCCAGCAAAGTTCTCGATTATTAAGAAAAATAAAAAATGAGCGTAATATTTATTTGTTCTGATCTTCTGTAATATATATATATATATATATATATATATATATATATATATAATACACCATCAGGTTAAGTACTTGCTATATATATATTTTCATACTACTAGTACTAAGCTCTACTCACGTATTGAGCACTAGTGAAATAAATACTTAAAATATATACACAATATATTATATCAACCTATGATATTATATGTGTATATGTATGAAATAATAATAATAACCTGGTGATACCAGATCAGGCTGCCCTGTGGCTCCCTGAGACGAAATTCACCTACATTGACGTTTTTTGTTTTTTTTTGTTTGTAAAACTTAATTATGTAAAACAAAAACAACAGCCCCTCTCCCTTTCTCCCTCCCCTTTTTTATTTTTATTTTTCCTACCCTACTCCCGGTCCTGGATATGACCTTAAACTACATCCGATGGTGAGATCCGGCTTACGGACTTTGGGGAATGTGGAGCCTCCTCTTAATTACCATTGCTCCCAGGTCCACCCTGACCCGGAGTGGTAGTACCTGTTAGGGTCCCAACTATGGGTTAAATAGAAACAGATATTAAAAGGGGAAAGAAACAAAAAAGGGAAGAAAACAAGACCAGATTCGGCATTAAATAACCCAAAAAGGGTTGATATGCCGTAAAACAAAACTACCAAACTACCAATAATAATAATTAAATAATATATATATATATATATATATATATATATATATATATATATATATATATAACCAGATTCAAAATCTCAACGTAAAGGTGTCAGTCTGCGCGAAATCTTCCCACTGAATGGCAAAGAAAACCGTTGTCTTTTTTAAAAGTCAACGTACGTACATTCATCTCGTCGTGAATTACCGTTCGGAGAAAATGATTCCTTCCGCCAGCAAAGTTTCATTTCAAAACGAAATCCTTCTCAGTCTACAGAATACTTATACATATTAAGAACAACGACATCGGCGTTCAGACCTGATCTTTTGGCTAAGATCAAAGTGTAGTATCTGTTCTGTGCAGTTCTAGGAGGTCCACCCTCCCAGGCTTTGCCTCCCCTCTTTGGGGAGGAGTAAGTTTATTGCTTACTGTCTGAGGCGCCCCTACCGGGGAATGCCGACGGGGCTGCCCAGGCAATTTTTAAATGGCCAGAGTGCTCACCTCTCGAGCGCTGGCTTTTCAAATCCCACTTTCTCGACCCGATCTTGGGTCACATCTTACTTGTGGGAGTAAGATAAAACTGGCCTTGTGCCTAACTCCTGGGGAGGAGTAAATAAAACCTGATTAGTGTGTGTTTTGTTTCAAAATCCATTAATTTCTTGTTGTTTGCAAGTATATATAGACGGGAATTTGGTGTCTATTAAATACATTTGATGTTATGATCATTTGCTATTAAATTAAAATGGCTGCCAGTCTTAAACAGCTATTACATAGTTATCCCCCTTTAATAAGAATTAAGACATTTGAGAATTACCCCCCCCCCCTCCCCTCCCCATGTATAAGATTGTCAGCCAATTTAATTTAATAGCAATCCACCCAAACGATGTTGTTTACTTTTTATCCCTAATCTTGGACTTTTATCTCTTTCAACCCAGGCGTTATTACCTATATAATTTGCAAACAAACTGAAGCCTATTAAATGCCCTTAGGCACTTTGTTATAATCGGCTATAAAGAAGATATGAACCCAGTTTTGGAAACTGACCGAAGATTGATATTTAAGTATTTTGATCATTTTTCTGCGTTGTCATCCCGTTTTCAAATATAACTGGATTATTAATATTTCTGAAACGATTGTAGCCAATATAATTGGAATAGAAAAAGTAATACGATGCTTCAGAAATTGTTCTTGGTTAAGAATTGATTTTTTTTCTGAAAAAAAAATAAAAAAATAATAATAGCTTTTTTTCTGGCGAAATTCAACCAGGGGTTTTTACCCCGCCTAATAAAGCGGTATCGTCCGGGCCTTTGGGTTTGGATTTACGCCGGTCTATTGGGGGTTGCCGGTCCTGTGCAGTTCTAGGAGGTGCACCCTCCCAGGCTTCGCCTCCCCTCTTTGGGGAGGAGTAAGTTTATTGCTTACTGTCTTAGGCGCCTCTATCGGGGAATGCCGACAGGGCTGCCCAGACAATTTTTAAATGGCCAGAGTGCTCACCTCTCGAGCGCTGGCTTATCTAATCCCACTTTCCCGACCTTGTGTCACATCTTACCTTGTGGGAGGAAGATAAATAAAATGGATCTTATTAAAGCAAATGGTTGATTGTAAACTTATGCATGTGACGTCATGTGTATAAACACTGTTACTTTTATGGCTCTCTTTTCGTTTGACGATTAGTGATGCTGTGAAACTGCAGAAAAGTGGTAAGTTAAAGTACATTTTGTCAGCATTTATTATTGATATACTCCTATCCGATAGGATATCGAACGCTTTGTTTGTCAAATGATTATATAGATAACACTAAGTAAGACGTTGGCTTTTAGATACTGTCCACTCTGCTGCAAAGAAGGTGGTCTCCCTTTACCGGGTGAGAAAAAACTTCTCACACCTGCCAGTATCCTATATCACTATAAAGCCACCCTTTGTCCGTGCATGGAGTATTGTTGTCACATCTGGGCTGGTGCACCAACCACTAGTCTCTCCCTCTTGGACAGGATGCAAAAAAGAATTTCTAATCAAATAGATCGTGTACTGTTTGCCAAGCTGCTGCCCCTGTCGAGTCGCCGCAGTGTCGCATCCATTGTGCTGGTTTTACAACTACTTTTTACTGCACTTGTACCTCCCTCACTCAACGTAAATACTCCTGACCAATCCGATTGGTAGCAAAATCCCACCCCTTCACTGTAAAGGCCCCCATATACCGGAAGCATAGCGACGGTCCTCAGATCGCTTGTTTTTTTAAAATTCCCTCCCTGCTCCTTGTTTCCCCGACTTATCAAAATGCAGAAATTTAAATGTAATGTCAACAAACATCTCGCTGTAAAACTCCCCACTTAGGATGCCCCTAATTCACAGTCGACCATTACGTCTCAGTGTCTTGTTTGAATTGAATTGAAGTAAGTATAAACAAATCAGTCGGATTCGCTTTTCGATTGGTGCTAGTGAAGCTCATTTTTGATTATCAGTGATGCTGTGAAACTGCAGTCAACCGTTAAGCTAAGCACATTTTGTTAGTTTTCATATTGATAAAGCTCTATCCGATTAGATATCGATCCTTTTGTTTGTCCAAGGATCATTTGAAAAATGACAAACCGCGCGTACGTGGTCCCCCTCTGTATGTGACTCGATGTGGCGAGTGTAAAATGCAAAAAATTTGGGCGATTTGGGGTATATTTTACCCCCCCCCCCTTGACCCCCTGGGGCGCGAACCAGAATTTTTCTGAGGTCAAGGATGCTCATTTTATATCCAGAACAATTGCCTCTACATTTTGGCCAAGTTTCAGAAAAATTGAATGGATGGATCAAACATTATGGGAGAAAAGGGTAATTTTTTGCCATTTTGGGGACTTTTCACCCCCTTGGGGCACGAACCAGAGTTTTTCCAAGGTCAGCGATACTTATTTTCTATTAGGAACAATTGTCTCCACATTTTGGCCAAGTTTCAGAGAAATTGAATGGATGGATGAAAAGTTATGGGGCAAAAAATGTCATTTTTTGCCATTTCGGGGCTTTTTGACCCCCTGGGGGGGGGGGGGGCTAATCAGATTTTTTTTCAAAAATTCGAGAATGTCACTTTCTAACCTGACCAAAGTTACAACTTCATGCAAAATTTCAGAGAAATTCAATGGATGGTTGCGGTGAAAAATCCGGACGGACGGACGGACGGACGGACGGACGGACGGACATAAGTTCTCCCGATTTTATAAATCGGGCGACCAATTAAGTAAGCCGCCGTTTTTTCATGGCGGGATTATTATACAGTTCCCCTTTTTGACACCCAGTCCCTATTTACTTGCCTCCGCACGAGAGCAAAGTTAGACACAAGGTCAGTTTTTAATGTGGAGAAAATACAGCTCCACAAAAGGGGCACCTTGAATTGGAACAAAAATAAAAATTCCCTCAGTCTAGAAAGACTCCTCTTTTACCGATCGAGAACAGAATAAACTAAGTTCAGTATCAGAACAGATACCACACTTTGTTCCCTTTGACATCCAGTTTGATTAATGTCTTTTGGCAAATACATTTTTTGATTAATGTCTTTTGGCGATACATTTTTTGATTAATGTCTTTTGGCGATACATTTTTTGATAATCTGTAATCAACGATTCTTCTTTTTTTTTGTATTGAAATCTAATATTTCTGCGCTCCCAGGGAAAATATCTAATGTTACTGACTGAGTTCTTCTTACTCCATTTTCCCTCCGTTTTTTTTTGTTCTTCATTCGAGCTGGCCCAGATAGGAAGGTTTCTAAGCGGAGTGTTAGAAAAGCGAGTACTCAACG
Organism: Sepiola atlantica; assembly: GCA_963556195.1. Classification (NCBI taxonomy): domain Eukaryota; kingdom Metazoa; phylum Mollusca; class Cephalopoda; order Sepiida; family Sepiolidae; genus Sepiola; species Sepiola atlantica. The sequence goes on from OY744548.1 coordinate 50,440,018, forward strand.
ACCCAGAATACGGCAGGTCAAGGTCGATACGTCGAAATATTGACCTTCTGACCTCTACGACGTGTGCCATCTGGATTAAAGGAGGAAGAAAAAGAGGGAGTAGGGACAAGAGGAGATGGAGAATAAAAAATAAGGAAGGAAAACCAAACAGTCAATTGGCTGGCATTTGCCAGAATTCGTCACGTGACTACAAATAAACGCTATACACATACACACACAAGAATGTGAGCATACAATACATATATGCACGCAAAAAACAAACAAAAAAACAACGCACGCAGACATAATCTATTATTCTTATACTAAAGCTGCGTTAATCAACGTTTGTTTCCCTAAGGATTTTTCCCTATATATATTTTAATCACACAAAATACATGCTAACATATTCTTTAGTTTGTATTGCTGTTTACTAGGTCGGAATCTATCCATCTAACACTTATCGTTGGCAAGTTTTTAACCTTGAAGTAGTATTAGCTCCTTATATCAAGTGGCTTCATGCCTTGTCTGGGGCGATTCCCCCCACCTCCCCCCAAAATGTTTGTATATATATTTATGTTTGAATAAAAAACTTTCGTTTTAATTGTTAGTTGTAATTTGTAATTAACTCAGCAAGTAACCTCGGTCTGACTAAATTGCTATCTATTACTTTCATCCTGTCTCACTGCATGTTGTTTGATCACCTGCTTTTATTTTATACGATATCTATAACTGTCGCTTCGGTCACTCCCTGTTTATTAACACTTGAAACTAATAAAGAAAGAAAATAATAAAAAAGATT
>OY744548.1:50445795-50515795 GCA_963556195.1 Sepiola atlantica
TTTAGTGTAAGGGAGGGTTAATAAGGTTTGAAAAAAAGGGGAAGGGTGAAAAGTAACAGTTGAGATTTAAAACTGGAGAAGATTTAAAGAGATATAAAAAATTAAAAATACTTCTATATAAATCCCGTGATCTAATATTTTGAATATCGTATATTTGGCCGTTACTGTTTTGGGGTTTAATAATGTGTCTTCTAAAGGGATTAGGGAGAGAAAATGGGTTTAAGGATTATGCTCATGAAGAGATAAAACGGTTAAAAGGAACAACATTAATTAAATTCAAGTTTAAATCCTGGATAAAGGACTTTAAACGTGACTTCACATTACCGAAACAGATGACAACAGAAACTGAAGAGAGCCGGATGGCTAAGTCCTTCTGTGCTTGAAACCGACGGTACGAATGTTGTACTAATTTTTCTGTACCAAAATAAATAAATACTACGCTCTTAATTTTTAACTTTAATTCTTAATTAATCGACCACTCTGCTGGGATTTTTCCTGCTATATTACAAAGAAGTTATGTATATATATATATATATATATATATATATATATATAAGAGAGAGAGAGAGAGAGAGAGAGAGAGAGAGAGTTATCCACAGAAGACTATTTCCCTATATCACAGTTCTTCACAAGCCGGAACGAACCTACGACTATCTAGTTGATAGTCAGCAATTTTAACCACTTGACTACAGGGCGGCGCTACTGGCAACTAATATCTCAATGCTTTATACATACATTGCCAACTACTAGAAAGTGCTCCATTTGTTTATTTACAAAGAGCTGTTCACTGCACTAATAGTATGGTAGCTGGCGATATCACTTACCACAATGCTCAACCCAAGCCTATATATATATATGTATGTACAGGGGTTTGTCAGGACAACCTGACATGAGGATATTTCGCTCTATAAGTAGACCTTGACCAAATATTAAAAATAACATAGTATTCGAAACCCAAATAAGATCCCCTTGACACGGCTTCACACTGACTCATTCGAGGAATGGTGTACCTTCTTCTAGTGATGTTACCCCAAGTAACAGCACTAAGCTGGATACTCCACCAGACCAGATGAATTCTTTCTTTTTTATTATGGAAACCTCTCCAGACAAGGCATTTAGCCACTTGATGTAAGGAGCTAACAAGAACGAAAGATGATTATCGCAAAGACAGGAGATGCCTTTTGGTCTTAGTCTTGAAAAGACCAAGGTTATAGGAGGAAAACAGTCAGCAGGAAGAGAGTTCTACAAGCCTACAGTTCTTGGAAAGAAGCTACTGGAATAGAAAGCTGTATTACCATGAGGTATCAAAACAGCGAATTGATGGAGACCAATAGACCAATGAGTCAAACGAGCTATAACAAAAATAACAGGGAATAGATCACATAATTCTGAAGAACACATGCCATAATAGTATTTATAGAAAAGACTGAGACTAGCAACATCACATCTGTGAAAGAAAAAGTGTGGCAAATAAAATTACAGATACGTTTCTGCACCTTATCAAGAAATCTCAAATGGGACAGAGATTAATCAGCCCAACTATGACAACATGCATGATCTGATGGTAGATTTGTAGAGATAGATAATAGCCTCAGGTGTGAGAAAGTGTTTGGAGTGTTAGAGAGAACCAACTTTACAAGGAGCAGAAAGAGAAATCTAATGTATGAACTCCAAGAAAGATTTGACGAGAGCAGAGCCATCCATGAGAATCTCAGGAAAAAAAGGGACACACCTTCGTTTGAAAGACATGAGCTGAGTCTTAACAGGATTAAACGAAACAAGCCATTTCGTACCCCAGTACACAACTAAACCCAGGTCAATTTCTAGATTAGCTACATATTTCGACTGATCTGAGAGAGATGTGCGAGAAGCAAGACCAGAATAGAGTGTTGTATTATTTTAATTTTCTGAACAATATTCTCTGGAAGATCATTTATATAGAGAAGAAACTGTTGGCCTAGAAGTTTAGTCCGAGAATCCAGCAAAACAAAAAGAGACCACAATAAAGATAACTAATAGCACAGTTAAGTCGTCAATTGGTTAGTTAGGGTTAGGGTTGATAGGGTGGATCACATATTGGAATGTAAACAACTCGGTAGATCATATATTGGATCAGAAACCATTTGGTAGATCACATATTGGAATGTAAAAAACTCTGTAGATCATATATTGGATCAGAAACCATTTGGTAGATCATATATTGGAATGTAAACAACTCGGTAGCTTATATATTGGATCAGAAACCATTTGGTAGATCACATATTGGTATGTAAACAACTCGGTAGATCATATATTGGATCAGAAACCATTTGGTAGATCATATATTGGAATGTAAACAACTCGGTAGATCATATATTGGATCAGAAACCATTTAGTAGATCGTATATTGAAAGGTAAACAACTGGGTAGATCATATATTGGATCAGAAACCATTTGGTAGATCATATATTGGAAGGTAAACAACTCCGTAGATCATATATTGGATCAGAAACCATTTAGTAGATCGTATATTGAAAGGTAAACAACTGGGTAGATCATATATTGGATCAGAAACCATTTGGTAGATTATATATTGGAATGTAATCAACTCGGTAGATCATATATTGGATCAGAAACCATTTAGTAGATCATATATTGGAATGTAATCAACTCGGTAGATCATATATTGGATCAGAAACCATTTGGTAGATCATATATTGGAATGTAATCAACTCGGTAGATAACATATTGGAATGTAATCAACTCGGTAGATCACATATTAGAATGTAAACAACTGGGTAGATCATATATTGGATCAGAAACCATTTGGTAGATCATATATTGGAATGTAAACAACTCGGTAGATCATATATTGGATCAGAAACCATTTAGTAGATCATATATTGGAATGTAAACAACTCGGTAGATCATATATTGGATCAGAAACCATTTGGTAGATCACATATTGGAATGTAAAAAACTCTGTAGATCATATATTGGATCAGAAACCATTTGGTAGATCATATATTGGAATGTAAACAACTCGGTAGCTTATATATTGGATCAGAAACCATTTGGTAGATCACATATTGGTATGTAAACAACTCGGTAGATCATATATTGGATCAGAAACCATTTGGTAGATCATATATTGGAATGTAATCAACTCGGTAGATCATATATTGGATCAGAAACCATTTGGTAGATCATATATTGGAATGTAAACAACTCGGTAGATCATATATGGGATCAGAAACTATTTGGTAGATCACATATTAGAATGTAATCAACTCGGTAGATCATATATTGGATCAGAAACCATTTATTAGATCATATATTGGAATGTAATCAACTCGGTAGATCATATATTGGATCAGAAACCATTTGGTAGATCATATATTGGAATGTAAACAACTCGGTAGATCACATATTAGAATGTAAACAACTCGTTAGATCATATATTGGAATGTAATCAACTCTGTAGATCATATATTGGATCAGAAACCATTTGGTAGATCACATATTAGAATGTAATCAACTCGGTAGATCATATATTGGATCAGAAACCATTTGGTAGATCACATATTGGAATGTAATCAACTCGGTAGATCACATATTAGAATGTAAACAACTCGTTAGATCATATATTAGAATGTAATCAACTCGGTAGATCATATATTGGATCAGAAACCATTCGGTAGATCATATATTGGATCAGAAACCATTTGGTAGATCATATATTGGAATGTAATCAACTCGGTAGATCATATATTGGATCAGAAACCATTCGGTAGATCATATATTGGATCAGAAACCATTTGGTAGATCATATATTGGAATGTAAACAAATCAGTAGATCATATATTGGATCAGAAACCATTTGGTAGATCACATATTAGAATGTAATCAACTCGGTAGATCATATATTGGATCAGAAACCATTTGGTAGATCATATATTGGAATGTAATCAACTCGGTAGATCATATATTGGATCAGAAACAATTCGGTAGATCACATATTGGAATGTAATCAACTCGGTAGATCACATATTAGAATGTAAACAACTCGTTAGATCATATATTAGAATGTAATCAACTCGGTAGATCATATATTGGATCAGAAACCATTCGGTAGATCATATATTGGATCAGAAACCATTTGGTAGATCATATATTGGAATGTAATCAACTCTGTAGATCATATATTGGATCAGAAACCATTTGGTAGATCACATATTAGAATGTAATCAACTCGGTAGATCATATATTGGATCAGAAACCATTTGGTAGATCACATATTGGAATGTAATCAACTCGGTAGATCACATATTAGAATGTAAACAACTCGTTAGATCATATATTAGAATGTAATCAACTCGGTAGATCATATATTGGATCAGAAACCATTAGGTAGATCATATATTGGATCAGAAACCATTTGGTAGATCATATATTGGAATGTAATCAACTCGGTAGATCATATATTGGATCAGAAACCATTCGGTAGATCATATATTGGATCAGAAACCATTTGGTAGATCATATATTGGAATGTAATCAACTCGGTAGATCATATATTGGATCAGAAACCATTTGGTAGATCACATATTAGAATGTAATCAACTCGGTAGATCATATATTGGATCAGAAACCATTTGGTAGATCACATATTGGAATGTAATCAACTCGGTAGATCACATATTAGAATGTAAACAACTCGGTAGATCATATATTGGATCAGAAACCATTCGGTAGATCATATATTGGATCAGAAACTATTTGGTAGATCATATATTAGAATGTAATCAACTCGGTAGATCATATATTGGATCAGAAACCATTCGGTAGATCATATATTGGATCAGAAACTATTTGGTAGATCATATATTGGAATGTAAACAACTCTGTAGATCATATATTGGATCAGAAACCATTTGGTAGATCATATATTGGAATGTAAACAACTCGGTAGATCATATATTTGAAAAGCACCAGATAAACTATAACAGTTAAGTGGTCAATTGGGGAGAGAAAAATTAATATTTTTCACTGCTTTACTAACACCTGGTTTAAATGAACATTCGGATATCTATGGATCTAATAAAGAAACCAAGTGTTAGACCCAAGAAGACCACAATAAAGACAATTCATAATAATTAAATGGTCAATTTGGGAAAATGAGTGTTCTTCACTGCTTTACTAATCAACGTTTGAGAGGTAGAGGAAAATCTTAATTTTTCACCCAGATATCCATGTATCTCATATATAAATCAAGTGTAAACCGCAGAAAGGGACTCCCTTGATTTTTGAGATCTAACTGAAGTAAAATGAAAATACTACACACCTACAAGTAAACCCTGATCAAATGTTCATAATAACATAGTATTCAAAACCCAAATAAGATTTCCTGGCCACAGCTATAAATTGGCTGATACAAGGAATGATGCATCTTCTCATAGTGATGTTACCATAAGTAACAGCAGTTAGCTGGATACTACACCAAACCAGATGAATTCTTGTCCTGGAATCCGGCAAGACCAACAAAAGATGACAATGAAGATAATGTATAACATAATTAAATGGTCAATCGGGGAGAGGAAAATTAGTGTTCTGTAAATTTTACTACGTTCGAGAGGTAGAGGAAACTCTTAATTTCACACTCGGATATCTCATATGTATCTCATATAGAAATCAAATGTTAGCCCCTAGGAAGGGGACACTTGATTTCTGAGAGCTAATTGAGCTAAAATATAAAAAATCCCAACAATAATAATTTTCCTTTATAAAATAAACGATGTCACAAAACACAAGGATATATGTATTCCTGCCTTATTTCTCTGAAAGCAGATAAAGTCGTGATATATATATATATATATATATATATATATATATATTGTCGCTCCTTGAAAGTAGAGCACTGTAATTGGTAGTATTCACACAGCATGACGTCACTTGCTTATAATGCATCATTCCTTCCCTTAATAGAAGTAGAATGCCTCGACGTCAAAGCCGCCGTTAAAGTGTTAAAATTATCATAGTTTATTCGCTGTTTACAATTGGCCCAGCGATTAGCGACGTCGGACTGGAGTTGAAAAATACTTGAGGTCCGGGGTTTCGAATCGCATGACCGGTAGTGAATAGTCATATCTCTATGCTGATGAGTCCCGATTGAAAAAGGACGAAACGTATACGTACATAGATAATAAACAATAACAAATATTTATTATATATATATATATATATATATATATATATATAGGCAGCATTAGTCATAATAGTTCGAATTTGGTTCGAGAATTCCGTACTGATAAGCATGATTTTTTTTTCTTTCCTTCTCTCAAACCCTTTATAGGTAAGTCACCTGCTCCCAAGCACGTGACTTGCTCCCAAGCACGTGACTTCCAATGAAAAGTTTGTCTTCAATTTTTATCTTCTTTTGGATCGTGTCCAATTCAGTCTAGCGTACTTAGCACCTTTTTTTTTTGCCACACGTCGACCTTAGTTTCTGTTCTCTGCGAGAACCACTTCGTCTGGTTTCTCATATGGTTATCTGTCAAGGTAGATAACTACTGTGCCTCGAGGCTAATTGATCATTTATATTATCACGACCAGAAAAAAATGATGTACGAACTTGCTTGCGCTTTGCATGGCTTATCAGATAGGAGCACGGCGACCGATAAACCTGGAAAAAGTGAAGTCAGTTTTGTTTTCCTGATTTTTGTCATCGATAGCTTTCTTTTTACAAAATAAATATTTGATTCTGGTTCGTCAGTTCTTTTGGTGGATCGTTGCATCATGTTGTTAAGAAGAAAAACAAATTAATTCGATTTAATTCCTTCAAGAAAATACTTTGACCGGGTTGGAATTATTTTCAAAAGGACGCCATCTTAACAAAAGGGACGTAACTCGTCTGGTCCCTCATATGAATATCTGGCAAGGTAGATAACTCTCATGGCTCGAGGCTAATTGGTCGTTTACATTAACACAACCAAGAGAAAATGAGGTTCGATCTCGCTTGCGTTTTGCATGGCTTATCAGATAGGAGCACGAGGGCAAAGCTGGAAAAAAATTTGAAAAAAATGTGAATCGAAGGGAGGATTGGCACTATAAAAAACCACATGACTGATAAGGCGTAGAAGAAGAAATCCTAGAGTGCAGAAACCAATCCACATTGCCAGGTGACACTGACTAATTGCAGGTAAGTTCAAATAAAATAATACCGAGGCACAAACACAATGAGAAGAGGAGATGACACACATTAAGATGAGCCCTAGGAAGCTGAAACTACTTTAGTAGTCAAACGATATACAAAGTCCCGCCCCCTCCCAAAATAAAAATCACAGTTGCATTAACATCGGAATAGGAATATTTGGGGACCTTCCTCAAATAGAAAAAAATGTGGTTTAGAAAAAACCTTGGATATCGGTATCACATCGGAATAGGAATATTTGGGGACCTTCCTCAAATAGAAAAGGGTGTGGTTTAGAAAAAACCTTGGATATCGGTATCACATCGGAATAGGAATATTTGAGGACTTACCTCAAATAGAAAAGGTTGTAGTTTAGAGAAAACCTTGGATATCGGTATCACATCGGAATAGGAATATTTGGGGACTTACCTCAAATAGAAAAGGGTGTGGTTTAGAGAAAACCTTGGATATCGGTATCACATCGGAATAGGAATATTTGAGGACTTACCTCAAATAGAAAAGGTTGTAGTTTAGAGAAAACCTTGGATATCGATATCACATCGGAATAGGAATATTTGGGGACTTACCTCAAATAGAAAAGGGTGTGGTTTAGAGAAAACCTTGGATATCGGTATCACATCGGAATAGGAATATTTGGGGACTTACCTCAAATAGAAAAGGGTGTGGTTTAGAGAAAACCTTGGATATCGGTATCACATCGGAATAGGAATATTTGGGGACTTACCTCAAATAGAAAAGGGTGTGGTTTAGAGAAAACCTTGGATATCGGTATCACATCGGAATAGGAATATTTGGGGACTTACCTCAAATAGGAAAGGGTGTGGTTTAGAAAAAAACCTTGGATATCGGTATCACATCGGAATAGGAATATTTAGGGACTTACCTCATATAGAAAAGGGTGTGGTTTAGAGAAAACCTTGGATACCGGTATCACATCGGAATAGGAATATTTGGGGACTTACCTCAAATAGAAAAAGGGTGTGATTTAGAAAAAACCTTGGATATCGGTATCACATCGGAATAGGAATATTTGGGGACTTACCTCAAATAGGAAAGGGTGTGGTTTAGAAAAAAACCTTGGATATCGGTATCACATCGGAATAGGAATATTTGGGGACTTACCTCAAATAGGAAAGGGTGTGGTTTAGAAAAAAACCTTGGATATCGGTATCACATCGGAATAGGAATATTTGAGGACTTACCTCAAATAGAAAAGGTTGTAGTTTAGAGAAAACCTTGGATATCGGTATCACATCGGAATAGGAATATTTGAGGACTTACCTCAAATAGAAAAGGTTGTAGTTTAGAGAAAACCTTGGATATCGGTATCACATCGGAATAGGAATATTTGGGGACTTACCTCAAATAGAAAAGGTTGTAGTTTAGAGAAAACCTTGGATATCGGTATCACATCAGAATAGGAATATTTGGGGACTTACCTCAAATAGAAAAGGTTGTAGTTTAGAGAAAACCTTGGATATCGGTATCACATCGGAATAGGAATATTTGGGGACTTACCTCAAATAGAAAAGGTTGTAGTTTAGAGAAAACCTTGGATATCGGTATCACATCAGAATAGGAATATTTGGGGACTTACCTCAAATAGAAAAGGGTGTGGTTTAGAGAAAACCTTGGATATCGGTATCACATCGGAATAGGAATATTTGGGGACTTACCTCAAATAGAAAAGGGTGTGGTTTAGAGAAAACCTTGGATATCGGTATCACATCGGAATAGGAATATTTGGGGACTTACCTCAAATAGAAAAGGGTGTGGTTTAGAGAAAACCTTGGATATCGGTATCACATCGGAATAGGAATATTTGGGGACTTACCTCAAATAGGAAAGGGTGTGGTTTAGAAAAAAACCTTGGATATCGGTATCACATCGGAATAGGAATATTTGGGGACTTACCTCAAATAGAAAAGGGTGTGGTTTAGAGAAAACCTTGGATACCGGTATCACATCGGAATAGGAATATTTGGGGACTTACCTCAAATAGAAAAAGGGTGTGGTTTAGAAAAAACCTTGGATATCGGTATCACATCGGAATAGGAATATTTGGGGACTTACCTCAAATAGGAAAGGGTGTGGTTTAGAAAAAAACCTTGGATATCGGTATCACATCGGAATAGGAATATTTGGGGACTTACCTCAAATAGAAAAGGGTGTGGTTTAGAAAAAAACCTTGGATATCGGTATCACATCGGAATAGGAATATTTGGGGACTTACCTCAAATAGAAAAGGGTGTGGTTTAGAAAAAAACCTTGGATATCGGTATCACATCGGAATAGGAATATTTGGGGACTTACCTCAAATAGGAAAGGGTGTGGTTTAGAAAAACCTTGGATATCGGTATCACATCGGAATAGGAATATTTGGGGACTTACCTCAAATAGAAAAAGGTGTGGTTTAGAAAAAACCTTGGATATCGGTATCAAATCGGAATAGGAATATTTGGGGACTTACCTCAAATAGAAAAGGGTGTGGTTTAGAAAAAACCTTGGATATCGGTATCACATCGGAATAGGAATATTTGGGGACTTACCTCAAATAGAAAAGGGTGTGGTTTAGAAAAACCTTGGATATCGGTATCACATCGGAATAGGAATATTTGGGGACTTACCTCAAATAGAAAAGGGTGTGGTTTAGAAAAACCTTGGATATCGGTATCACATCGGAATAGGAATATTTGGGGACCTACCTCAAATAGAAAAGGGTGTGGTTTAGAAAAACCTTGGATATCGGTATCACATCGGAATAGGAATATTTGGGGACTTACCTCAAATAGAAAAGGGTGTGGTTTAGAGAAAACCTCCGATATCGGTATCACAGCTCCCATGACTATCAGTAAAAGTCCGTAAATTCCACTCAGGTTGGCCATGATGCTGTCGCTGTAAAGGCAAAAGATGTAGAGGAATCATGAAGACAACAGGGACATGCATACCTCGTCGAAACGAGCAGCGCGCATTGGTATGATTTATACAGAAACGAGGTGCCCACTTAATGGGGGGGGGGCGCTCAATTAATGTGGGAAGGAGGCACTTAATGGGGCGGGGGGGGGGGCGCCAGAGAAGGAAAAATAGGTTTCATAACAAACGTAATTTGTGAGTCGAGGGAAAAAATAGTGAAATAAAAATCGAAACAAAATTAAAATATTTTTGTAAGATAAAATTTTGGACGAAAGATAAAGAGGCGAACATTTTTTTTTTATTATTCCAGCTTCGGTAAACGGAGGAACATTTGATATTGGAATTTAGATAAAGAAAGTTGGTAAATGTTGAGATCGTATGCCGAAACAGAATGCAATAAAAAAATTGTATATCGGCGCTAAAAATGGTTTTATGCTTTTTTAAAATTTTTATTTTTATTTTAAAAAAATATTATTACATGAGGAACCATTTCGAGTTAACCTCTAATTAGTATTACACACTTAGAGGGAGTCAGAGAAAGAAAAATAGATTTCACAAATATAATTATGATATACTAGCGGGACCCATGGAAATTCCACAGTTGTATCATTCTGTAGTTTCAGAATATATCTGCTGGTGGTGGTGGTAGGGGGGGTCTATCTCCAAAATCTATGTAGGAGTTTGTGACTTATTTCCATTTTATGGATGTCCAGCGTGAACGAACACCCCACGATATTATTAACCTACCATTTTTGGACAGAGCAGATACTACACTTTGATTTTAACCTGAAGGTCAACAAAGTGTATTTTAGTTCAAGTTTCACGATCAACATTAGATGAAAATTAAAAAAAATTTTGCATTGCATCTTTGACGATCCGGCGATCCTATCCTTAAAAAAGGTGTGGGGAGTGATAATGTAGTACGGACATAACATTGCCTTAACGTATTATTATATTAATGATTTGGGGAAAAAAATAATGAAATAAAAACAAAAACAAAATTTAAATATTTTAGTGAAATAAAATTTTGGACAGATGATGAAGGGGGGGGGGGAAACCATATCCTAACAACAGAAGAAAAATTTGACATTAGAGTTAAGATAAAGAAGAAAGTGTTTTGAAAAAGTTTAGGAAATATGAAAATGAGAGATATAAAAAAACAAACCATATCGTTTTTTGCTTTCTTAAATTTCTAATAATAATTCAGATGCAAAACTATATTTCAAAAAAGTGCCAATGCTTCATTAACCTTATCACAGTATCCACATGTGACACTTGAAAAAACTTTCAGACCATCCAGATCAACATCTCAACGGACTACTATTCACGAGAGATTTCTTATATTTCCGACGAAAAAAGAAAGAATGATTAATATTAAAAAAGTCGCTTGACAAGGGCCAATTAGGTCGAAAGCTTGCGTCTTTATATCTTTAAGGTAAATGAACAATTTATTTTAAAGGAAAAAAAACCATATCGTTTTGGCTTTCTTAAATTTCTAATAATAATTCAAATTTGAAATGATATTTTAAAAGTGCCAATATATTACTTCATTAAAAATTAGATATGTTTTTTAAAATTTCAATAAACATTACGACAACGAGAAAGAAATTGTGACATGTAGCTTAGAAAATAATCTAATCTAATAATCTTATCATACAGGTCAGCCATGATGCTGTCGCTGTGAAGGCAAAAGGTATAGAGGGGTCATGAAGAGAACAGGGACATGAAGACTTAGTGGGGGGGGCATACAAGGCAAAATAGATTTCACCATAGTAATTATAAAATATAAGCTAAGGAAAAAATAGTGAAATCAAATCAAAACAAGCCGCGCGTGCGTGGTCCCCCTCTGTATGTGACTCGATGTGGCGAGTGTAAAATGCAATAAATTTGGGCAATTTGGGGCATTTTTGACCCCCTGGGGGCGCGAACCAGAATTTTTCTGAGGTCAAGGATGCTCATTCTATATCCAGAACAATTGCCTCTACATTTTGGCCAAGTTTCAGAAAAATTGAATGGATGGATCAAACGTTATGGGAGAAAAGGGTATTTTTTGCCATTTTGGGGGCTTTTGACCCCCTGGGGGCACGAACCAGATCTTTTTCAAGGTCAGCGATACTTATTTTCTATTAGGAACAATTGCCTCCACATTTTGGCCAAGTTTCAGAGAATGGATTAAAAGTTATGGGGCAAAAAATGTCATTTTTGGGGCCTTTTGACCCCCGGGGGGGGGGGGCTAACCAGATTTATTTTCAAAAATCGAAGAATGTCACTTTCTAACCTGACCAAAGTTACAACTTCATGCAAAATTTCAGAGAAATTCAATGGATGGTTGCGGAGAAAAATCCGGACGGACGGACATGCCTCAAAACATAAGTCCCCCGATTTTATAAATCGGGGGACCAATTAAAATATTTCAATGCGATAAAATTTGTGACAGAGGATGAAGGGACAAAGTAGTCCCAGGTGAGGTGAACAGAGGAAAATTTGATATTAGAATTTAGAAAAAGAAAAAAATTAGAATTTAGAGAAACTGTTTTGAAAAAACAAAAAACAAAAAAAATCAGAAGAAATAAAAATGAGATGTTTTTAAAATGTTGATAAACATTAAAGCAAATAAAAATAACTGTGACGTGGTTAGGGTTAGAAATATTTTATCTCAAATAAGGTTTTAGATATTTAGGAGACAAATTGGCCGGACATTCAATGTTGTTATTGTAAAATGGTTAACAAAAATGGCCAACTTTGTCGAAACTCTTGTTGCTATTAGACATTTTTCATTCTCAGTAATACAAATAATATCATAAAATATGTTAGATGTTAAAATTTGACAGTAAAAGACATCGATCGTCTCAGAATTTTTGAGATGGGGATTGATAATTTGCATTGTTTTAATTAATTTTGAACGGAACTTTTTAGGTACATCTTGTCGAACTCTGCGGAATTTCAAACGGAACCCTCTACTTAATCCAGCTTGCTTACATTCCGTCAGCCATGATCGGGTCTAAAGTAATTCGTTATTGTGTTTTTATTAAAATTCATACTAGAATTGTTCGCAAGGACCTGTGCTGTAACGGATATAGGTACTAAGTAATACTCATTTCTAAGTGACAGTCTTCTGGAGGTTGATGGTTCAATCCTCAGTGAGGGCGATATTAAGAATACAATTACGAATTACTTATAACTTCTACCCGGTCATGGCTGATGAAATAAGAGCAAGCTACCTTCATGGATGAAGTAAAGGGTTCCGTTTGAAATTGCACACAGATTCCAAAGTTCGATAAGATGTACCTGAAGAAGGTCGGAGGTTAAATCGGTCGAAACATCCGAATAAACCAAATAATACAGAGACATCGTCGTCTCGATTAATTCACATAGACACATGAGGCTTCTTTTAAATGTAGGTTTTATTAGCTTGACAGAGTATTGATTTACTCCTCTCCAGGAGTTAGGCACAAGGCCGGTTTTTATCTTACTCCCACAAGTAAGATGTGACCCAAGGTCGGGTCGGGAAAGTGGGGTTTAAAAATTGCCTGGGCAGCCCCGTTGGCATTCCCCGGCAGGGGCGCCTCAGGCAGTAAGCAATAAACTTACTCCTCACCAAAGAGGGAAGGCGAAGCCTGGGAGGGTAGACCTCCTAGAACTGCACAGGACAGACCCATAGACCGGCGTAAGTCAAGCCCCGAAGGCCAAGACACTACCAGTCTATGGGGTGCAGTATCCATCGGAACAGATACTACACTTTGATCTTAGCCAAAAGGCCAAGAGTAACACCCTTGACAGAGTAACAATACGTTTACAGAGGTCAGAGAGAAAAATACATTAGACAGATGCTTACTGTGAAGGGGGGGGGAGAGAGACAGCGACAGACAGTTTTGAGCGCTATTTATACTAGCTCAAATTGTTCACCCGCCCCACCCCATTGGGGGTTTGGGACGAGCAATGTTTTTGTGATCACTAACTCGAGGGGTTGGCACCAAGGGACATAGAATTCAATTTTTCCAGAAATTACGTCAAACTCTTAACTTCTGCATACCCGCTGGAGTCATTTCTCTACCCCTGATCCGTCAATCATCTCAACCACTCTATTGTGTATTCCATCCACCCAAATGAAGGTCCTCATTACATAACAAATATTGCATCATGAACAATTAAAATTTACTAGGAGTTTAATGGTGTGCTTCTTTGATATGGTCGAGAGAAAGAAAGTAGATTTAGAAAAAGTAATTATAAGATATGAGGTTAGGAAAAAATGAAATCAAAGCAGAAAAGAAATGAAAATATTTTAGTAGGATAAAAAATTGGGACGGGGGAAATGATGTAGCACAGATCCCAGTTTAAGTAAACAAAGAAATATTTGACTTTAGTTTAGGTA
The DNA here is from genome assembly GCA_963556195.1 of Sepiola atlantica. Classification (NCBI taxonomy): domain Eukaryota; kingdom Metazoa; phylum Mollusca; class Cephalopoda; order Sepiida; family Sepiolidae; genus Sepiola; species Sepiola atlantica. Next base: position 50,460,270 of record OY744548.1, read on the forward strand.
AATAAAGTGATATTTGACATTAGTTTAGGTAAATAAAGAAATATTTGACACTAATTTAGGTAAATAAAGAAATAGTTGACATTAGTTTAGGTAAATAAAGTGATATTTGACATTAGTTTAGGTAAATAAAGAAATATTTGACATTAGTTTAGGTAAATAAAGAAATATTTGACATTAATTTAGGTAAATAAAGAAATATTTGACATTAGTTTAGGTAAATAAAGAAATATTTGACATTAATTTAGGTAAATAAAGAAATATTTGACATTAGTTTAGGTAAATAAAGAAATATTTGACATTAGTTTAGGTAAATAAAGAAATATTTGACATTAATTTAGGTAAATAAAGAAATATTTGACATTAATTTAGGTAAATAAAGTTATATTTGACATTAATTAAGGTAAATAAAGAAATATTTGACATTAATTTAGGTAAATAAAGAAATATTTGACATTAGTTTAGGTAAATAAAGAAATATTTGACATTAATTTAGGTAAATAAAGTGATAGAAGAGAACTTGTTTTGAAAGAAGAAACACAAATGAAGAATATTTAGAAACATATTTTTAGAAGAAGAAAAAGGAGAAAAATAGATAAATGTGGATCGATGTGGTTAGGGTTAGGGTTGTTGTGGATGGTAATTGATTATTCATATTGTTTTTATTCATTAAGTATGAACATTTTGAAAGAAAAAAAATGAAAACCATCCGATTGTCATAATATATGTTGAACTTTTACCTACAAGTGAATTAAATAAAAGTATGAATTTTCCTTTTATCCAAGAGAAAAAAAGGAAAAGAAAAAAGGAATATATAAGTTAAATGAATACGGTTGAATTTTGTTCTTTTTCTTCGGCCTGATTGTGGCGAATGTACACTGATGAAGCCTTTTCGTAAATGTTTTTGATATTTTGTATATCATGAAAAAATATTTTTTTCGGAATGGTCAGAAAAAATTGTTTGATAATAAAGCGGTTTTGGATTAGATCGGGAATATTTTCTGAATAATTATTATTATATTATATTATGAGCTCTAGTCGTATTGTACGCTATTGAGCTACTACATAAACTTTCGTGTGAACTTAAAAGGAAATTTATATAAAAAGATAGAATAGAACTTGTTTGAAAGTTTAAATACAAATTAAGAATATTGAAAAAAAAAACTGTTTAATAAACTTTATGTTCTTTGTTACGAAGGTTAACCATAGGTCCCGGTTAGAGAACGCCATCTTGGATCGTTTACTACGACCGCTCGTTCAACACAGTATTGCATTCTTTCCCCAAATCGGCGTTGTTAGTATTTGTTTCCCTCCCACCGGGGGGAGATGTGACACAAAGTCGCACGGTGGGGATGGGAAATCCATCGCTCAAAAATAACAGCACTTTGGCCAACAAAAAGTGCCCGAGCAGCCCCGTTAGCATTCCCTGATAGAGGCACCACAGGCGATTAGCAATAAACTACCCCCCTTTCAAATAATGAAGGTTAAGCCTGGGAGGGTTTACCCCCTAGAACCGTACCCAGTCCGACAGAAAAAAAGCAACCTAAATGGCTCAGACTCTGTCGGACTGATTGCCGAGGACGTAGCCTCGACTTGGCGTGAAAAACACCAACACGTGTAAGCTACAGACTTGTTAGTGAGTGCGGATGATAGTCACTTTGGTTATCGCCCCACCATTCATGGTGAGCTTGTCTCTGTTACAAGCTTGAACCAGCTGAGTTCATACCTCAACCCTTTGATGTATACTTACGTTGTAAACAACTTATAAGTAGGGGTGGGACGTAATGGGTGAAAATTTCAGATTCATGCGAGTAGTATTATTTTGTGTTCATTTATACATAAATAACACTAAACAATCAAACATTTTGAAAATGTTGCAAAATTCAGAAGGCGCAGGCCAAAAATAGCCGTTAGGGCTCCACGGGACTCAAAATCCATCATTTTTCGGTGAAAAAATGGTTTCATGCGACATTGCAGGTCCTAAAACATCCTCAAAAGCTATGAATGGATATAGATGGTTAAATCTGATATAGTACTTTAATTTAGGACCATTTTCACGCTGTGAAAGGGTTTTCATGAATGTAAAATAGCCAAAAACTAGTATCCTGCACCTTCTGAATTTTGCAAAATTTTCAAAATGTTTGATTGTTTAGTGTTATTTATGTATAAATGAACACAAAAAATACTACTCGCATGAATCTGAACTTTTCACCCATTACGTCCCACCCCTACTTATAAGTGTGATTATACAAAAGTCGATGCATTTAAATTACACACATGTACTTACTTATATTTCTGTGGTTAGGGTTAGCCGGCATCGTGTTGCTTCACTACATAACTCACCGCGTGCTTCCAAAAACATGGCGACCTGCAGCTGATTCAGTTGTGATTATTTGATAATCGCGCTGCCATAGATCTTAGATCTAGATATTGTTGTCTTTCAGTGTTGCGATTAGGATCTTCAGTTAGCTTTGTTTCCGCTTCTTCCATCCATCAGGATGTTTTAAGTGAGGTCGAATCGTGTATGAATTCACTCAGATCCCAACGCGTTTCATGACCGAGACATGGTAGACGTCTCATAAGGAAAACTTGATGCAGATGATGTATTTATTGTAACAATGGCGCATCTCAGTTTTTGACCTTCTGACCTTCGGCCTAGGATCAAAGTGTCCTCATTATACTCCAACTTTATGAAAATTAAAAATGTTAAAACCAATTTGGTGGATATCTTAAGTAGGACACCCCTAGAGTAAATGTGGTATTGTGGTGACTGACATGATTTTAGTTAAGAGTAGGATAGACATTTTTATCACTTTAGGATGACCAACGACACCCATTTTTCACACACTTTTGATGGCCTTGTGCCTAATTTGTTTTGAATCTAGATTTTAAAAAATATTTTCTGCAAATAAATAATTCAAAGTGTAGTATCTGTTCTGTCCTCAGTCAGATCAGGAGAAATACATCTTGACTGGGGCAATTTAAATTTTTGTCCCATCCAAGGTGTCCCTTTTTGGGAATCTGGATATCCCCCATATAAAAAACGACATTGTGGCTAACTTTGTCCTCATGGACCTTTTTTTCTGGAGACGTGCGTGCTCATGTTTCTACATGTGCGAGAGAGAGAGAGAGAGAGAGAGAGAGAGAGAGAGAGAGAGAGAGAGAGAGAGAGAGAGAGAGATTCATGTATTTTTTGCGCCCGTGTATATGTGTTATATTGGTGTTATATTTGTGTGTGTGTCTCTCAATGTGTGGATGTAACTAGAGACACCAAGTCAAGACGGCGGAAGAGCTGTGTGCTCCAAAGAGAGAATTGGTCAAAAAGTTTCTGAAGGTCTGCTGCCTTCATGGGCCGAGTTTCGCATCCATATAAGAGAACGGTACGAACAAGAGACTGATAGAATCGGATTGTCAACAAGATTGCAGACCTGGACAATGGCATTGAAGGTTTCTTCCAGTTTCAATAGAAATCTCGTTTAAGAATTCTTCATGTCGACTTTTAATACGGGGTTTGCCTCGTTCTCGTGACGAAAGAACTATGGCAGATGCCGGTTTAATGTTGGGTTCTTTACACATTCATTTTTGTGCCCCTGTATGTAGTTTACATTGTGCATGCGCACCAGTGTGTGTGTGAGTGCGTGTCTGAGAGAGAAAGAAAGGGAGGCAGGAATGGAAAATTTTATCTTTTTGTGGAGACGTGCGTGCTCATGTTTCTACACGCACGTGTGTGTGTGTGTGTGTGTGCACCAGTGTGTGAGTGAATGAGAGCGAGAAAAAGGGTAAGCCAATGAGATATATATATATATATATATATATATATATATATATATATATAGAGAGAGAGAGAGAGATTACTGTATTTTTGCGCCTGTGTATATGTGTGTTATATTGTGTGTGCGTTTGTGAATATGTGGATGTATGAGACAGATTATATATATATATATATATATATATATATATATATATAGAGAGAGAGAGAGAGAGAGAGAGAGAGAGAGAGAGAAAGAGAGAGGAAAGAGAAAGAGAAGGCATAATAGGAATTGAAAATGTTTCTTTTTGTGGTGACGAGTTTGCTCAAGATTCTACATTCGAGAGAGCAAGAAAAAGAGTATTTGTGTGTGTGCGTGCTCTTACGGGGGTGAGAGGGGTGGGGTGTAAGAAATAGATAGAGAGAGAGAGAGAGAGAGGTCCGTGCATGCGCGAACATATGTCTACAAATAATCATTGTTATTTTAACAACGTGTCAAATATTCCGGAAAAATATTTATTTGTGAAAAATCAGACTTTTATAGTTACGGATGCCCCAAATAACCTATCGCCTTTCTTCACCTATTCTGAATCTAATAATACGAAACCAGCAGAAGTTATGCGGTAGTGAATAAATATTGTTATGATGAACTTCCACGGTTATCTCCCTTTAACGAAACTCTTTAAAGAACTCTAATCACTCAATGATGGCTGCCTTGCATTCTACAGGAGCTATAAAAATACCAGCATATTAATTCCTAATAAAGACGCTTTTCTGTGGTAATTCTTTTTGTTGCTAATTCATCAGATAAGTCATTCAAAGTTTATGTATACGTTATTATCGCTTGCTTGTGTAGTATTATTAAACTGGGCTAGTATTTAAGAGGGATGGATAAACATTATTAGTAGCGCCTTCCGTAACTAAAATTGCCTGATTTTCATAAGTAAATGGGATTTATATTATTTTTGAATACATACAGTTAGGCACAAGGCCATTGAATCGAGGAAGGGTATTTCGGGCATCTGATGGTTTTTCAGTTAGTAATTTATTGTATTAACCTGTTTTGCTAATCTCACCCCGAAGGGAACATAGTCAGCCATCTGTTGTATCCTCTTCCTTTCACAATATGGTTTGGTGTGTGTAATGAACAATTACGAATAATTTCCCTATTCGAAATTATCTCCCCTTTGGAGAACTCTCCTGTTCGTCTTAACAATATAAATAGCAGCACTAATATTATACTGACAGTTTATGCCGAATAAAGCTTTCTTAAGTTACAACTGTTCTCGTTTGTCATTACAGTGTGTGTCCTGCCTTGCTTGCGTGTTCCTGTCCATCAACCTTCCCATGAGGACTGAATGCAACACAATTTAGAGTCTCAATGTTAGATTTGCTTACATTTTCGACTGTTTTAAACTACCATTTTATCTGCTTTGAAAATTACTTTAACACATTCCGAAGTCTTTTAATATTTAAAGAATTTGCATATTTATTGATCAATAATTTGCAGTAAACATTTAAGTTTGCATAAAATAAGTTTATAATAAATCCATTACAGAATATTGAACTTATTTGTTTGTGGTTTGCGTGAGCATGCGCGTTAGGCTGTGTTACAAATCAGAAAATTAAAAAAACAGTGGCGGATAAAGAAGGAAGAAGTGAAATGTCAAAACAATAATGAAAAAAAGTTTCAGATACGAAAAGAAAAGGCAGATGTTTTAGCAGATAAAGAAGGAAGAAGTGAAATATCAAAACAATAATAAAAAAAGTTTCAGATACGAAAAGAAAAGGCAGATGTTTTAGCAGATAAAGAAGGAAGAAGTGAAATGTAAAAAAAAAATGATAAATAAAAGTTTCAGGTACGGAAAGAAAAGGCAGATGTTTTAGCAGATAAAGAAGGAAGAAGTGAAATGTTAAAACAATAATAAAAAAAGGTTTCAAATACGAAAAGAAAAGGCAGATGTTTTAGCAGATAAAGAAGGAAGAAGTGAAATATCAAAACAATAATAATAAAAAGGTTTAAGATACGAAAAGAAAAGGCAGATGTTTTAGCAGATAAAGAGGGAAGAAGTGAAATGTCAAAACAATAAAAAAAAAGTTTCAGGTACGAAAAAGAAAAGGCAGAGGCTTTAGCAGATAAAGAGGGAAGAAGTGAAATGTCAAAACAATAATAAAAAAGGTTTCAGATACGAAAAGAAAAGGCAGATGCTTTACCATATAAAGAAGGAAGAAGTGAAATGTCAAAACAATAATAAAAACAAGGTTTCAGATAAGAAAAGAAAAGGCAGAGGCTTTAGCAGATAAAGAGGGAAGAAGTGAAATGTCAAAACAATAAAAAAAAAGTTTCAGGTACGAAAAAGAAAAGGCAGAGGCTTTAGCAGATAAAGAGGGAAGAAGTGAAATGTCAAAACAATAATAAAAAAGGTTTCAGATACGAAAAGAAAAGGCAGATGCTTTACCATATAAAGAAGGAAGAAGTGAAATGTCAAAACAATAATAAAAACAAGGTTTCAGATAAGAAAAGAAAAGGCAGAGGCTTTAGCAGATAAAGAAGGAAGAAGTGAAATGTCAAAACAATAAAAAAAAAGTTTCAGGTACGAAAAGAAAAGGCAGATGCTTTACCATATAAAGAAGGAAGAAGTGAAATGTAAAAAAAAAATGATAAATAAAAGTTTCAGGTACGGAAAGAAAAGGCAGATGTTTTAGCAGATAAAGAAGGAAGAAGTGAAATGTAAAAAAAAAATGATAAATAAAAGTTTTAGGTACGGAAAGAAAAGGCAGATGTTTTAGCAGATAAAGAAGGAAGAAGTGAAATATCAAAACAATAATAAAAAAAGGTTTCAAATACGAAAAGAAAAGGCAGATGTTTTAGCAGATAAAGAATGGAAGAAGTGAAATGTCAAAACAATAATAATAAAAAGGTTTAAGATACGAAAAGAAAAGGCAGATGTTTTAGCAGATAAAGAGGGAAGAAGTGAAATGTCAAAACAATAAAAAAAAAGTTTCAGATACGAAAAGAAAAGGCAGGAGCTTTAGCAGATAAAGAGGGAAGAAGTGAAATGTCAAAACAATAATAAAAAAGGTTTCAGATACGAAAAGAAAAGGCAGGAGCTTTAGCAGATAAAGAGGGAAGAAGTGAAATGTCAAAACAATAATAAAAAAGTTTCAGGTACGAAAAAGAAAAGGCAGAGGCTTTAGCAGATAAAGAGGGAAGAAGTGAAATGTCAAAACAATAATAAAAAAGGTTTAAGATACGAAAAGAAAAGGCAGATGCTTTACCATATAAAGAAGGAAGAAGTGAAATGTCAAAACAATAATAAAAAAGGTTTAAGATACGAAAAGAAAAGGCAGATGCTTTACCATATAAAGAAGGAAGAAGTGAAATGTCAAAACAATAATAAAAACAAGGTTTCAGATAAGAAAAGAAAAGGCAGAGGCTTTAGCAGATAAAGAGGGAAGAAGTGAAATGTCAAAACAACAAGAAGAAAAATTTCAGATACGAAAAGAAAAAGAAATGGGACAAGGGATGACGAAAAAAGACATGGTATTATTCCACTAAGGTGCAGATGAAGAAGGGATATAGAATGAAGGGGTTCAGACTCAATTCAGAGGGGTAGATTTAGTCTGAACCGACCCATTTGGCATACTGGTTTTCTAATATAATGTAATGGTTTTCTAATATAATGTAATGGTTTTCTAATATAATGTAATGGTTTTCTAATATAATGTAATTGTTTTCTAATATAATGTAATTGTTTTCTAATATAATTTAATGGTTTTCTAATATAATGTAATGGTTTTCTAATATAATTTGGCATAATGGTAAGAGTTTTTACTAGTGAGCCGGGAGACCAGGGTTTAATCCTCGGTGAGTCATACGAAAGACAAAAAAAAAAAAGGTACTTGATGTCTCTTTGTTAAAACACTCTGCATTATAAGGTGAGGATCAGGTGTAAGTGGAGCAATTCAGCGAAAGGAGTGACGCCCTCTCCGTCACTTCCGTGGATTAGGTAATAAAAATGGAGCCTTCAGGTCGCCCTCGACTATGGTCGACTACTTTTACTTTTATATTAAGTTGCTGTCCACTCTCCTGGTAGTATTAGTGAGTAAGTGAATGAAATAGATCCGCTTGGATTTGAACCCAGATCGGCAATTCCATTGTCCGAGATATTTCCTTTGGTGAACTCCCAGTGGTCTTAACCTGGATCCACATGTGACGACAGTATAGACATACTGAAATCCATTCCTCGTATAAGGAAGATGTCTCTGGGTGAATAGACGAAGACGGACACGTTGAATTTTCACATGCTCATTTTATTTACCCTTTAACCAATTTTGCCGGCCGGGTTATTAGTGGCAGAATTTATCCATAAGAAATTTCCATTAACATCTCTCATTTATGTTGGTCGGGAAGACACAAACCCCAGAGAGATTTGCAAAACACCACCGCCTAACAATATTTATTTGCATAAGTATATATACAAAATATGGCACGAGGCCAAAAAAAGGGGCGTAGGGAAAGGCTAGTCTTATCTAATTTGAATTGATTAGCTAATCATATTCACTGACCGATCTTTTGGCCAACCCATTGCATTCATACTAAACACTTATCAGCTATTTACCAAAACAAATCCGGTCAATGATTAACCTATTTAAAACCCATGTATTTACAATACATAGGGGAGAGTTGGGAAATAAAAACGAATGAAAAAAAAAATTACAATGAAAATAAAAACTTTGTATTAGTATAAGGTAATGCCAGGGAGAATGGTATCATGACGAACGAACATATACTGCACTACCCCTCAAATAAATATATAATCTCAGGGAGGATGGTATCATGACCATTAAACAGATACTAGACTACCCCCTTACCCAGAAAAGGAGGGGGTAATTCCTGGGAAGATTATATCATGACCACACAACAGGTACTACAGTACCCCTACCCCCACTTTTCACAGGAGGAGGTAATGCCTGGGATGATGGTATCATGACTTATAAATGTGGCAGATAAGCTGATTTGCCAGTCGAAAAGTTGATGCAGGCTTCAAAAGCTTTATTCCTCACCAGTGACATGCAGAGGTCTGGTGATGCCCTGGTAATGCCCGGGATCAACCCCTTGATTGTTTGCCTCAAACACTCAAGTATAAGTCCTAGTACTGAGAAAAATTATGAGAAAAGGAGATAGTTTGACTATGATTGACCCCCCCCCCCCCAATTTGGATATCTGGAGTCACGCCATTGTTCGTCAAACCTCTTTAGAAATGACGAAAGCAGACATACATCTCTGGCAAATCAAGCAATCTCTCACCTCATTATGGGAAAGGAGATTGGAATTATCAAACAACAATTTGGGATAAAAACAAACAAACAAACAAACAAACAAACAAAAAACGGGATGAGGGGGGGGAGCGAAAATAAAAATGTGATTCATGATATCAATCATACACTAGCTAAGTTATAAACAGAGACTTCAAGAAAAATTAACAGCACTGCCCAACACCAACTTATACTTATGTCTGACTATTTCAAACATCGTCTATTTTGTAACACGTGATCAAGCTCAACCAATCAGAGCCTCTGGCCTCGGACCTTTTTCTTTTATGTAACGGTGCACCTTGAAAACCATTATGCCACTAACAATCATCTTTTATTTATTACTACTAGAGATTTGCGATCTGTCTGTCTGAAACCGAAACTCTACTATTAATTCTATTGTAGCATTTTACTATCTTTCAATGCTTAATTCGAGACGTAGTGTAGTATCTGTTCTGTTGTCATGAGACCATTTTTCCAGGCATTACCCCCTTCCTTTGGGTAGGGGTAGTTTAGTATATGTTCTTTCGTCATGAGACTATCCACCCAGGCATTAATTGGTGGTAGTGTAGCATCGGTTTTGTTGTCATGAGTTCATGTTTCCAGGCATTACCTCCTTCTTTGGGGTGGGGTAGTTTAGTATATGTTATTTTGTCATGATACCATCATCCCAGGCATTACCTCCCCCTTTGAAAAGTGGGTGTAGGGGTACTGTAGTATCTGTTGTGTTGTGATGATATAATCTTCCCAGGAATGACCTCCTCCTTTTCTGGATAAGGGAGTAGTCTAGTATCTGTTTAATGGTCATGATACCATCCTCCCTGAGATGATCTATTTATTTTGGGGGTAGTGTAGTATATGTTCGTTCGTCATGATACCACTCTCCCAGGCATTACCTCCTTTTTCGTGGGTGGGATAGTGTGGTATCTGTTCTGTGGTCATAATACCATGTTCCAAGGATTACCTTGTCTTTTTTTGGAAGAAAGGGGATTAGTGATATATTAGCAAAAATATGCTAGTTGGGTTTAAGAGGAAATAATAGAGAAGTTAATTAAGCGAAAGTCAGAGGAATGTAAAAAAAGAAAAAAAAAGAAAAAAAAAATGAAAAAGAAAAAAGAAAAAGAAAAAAAGTAAAAAATGAAAAAGGAGAAAAAAGAAAAAAAGAAAAATGAAAAAAGAAGGAAAAAAAAAGAAAAAAAAAAGAAAAAAGAAAAAAATGAAAAAAAAACAATAAAAGAAAAAAATGAAAAAAGAAAAAAGAAGGTAGAGGTTTTAAAAGGAAGGGAAAATCAATACCAATTAAAACAGGAGCAAACTTGAAGAAACCGGAAGTGAAGGGAGTGTGATGAAGAGAGTAAAAGCAAGGGTTAGTGGAGATTATACAGCGGACGTATACGACCCCATTCTATAAAATATTTGTTAATTAATTTGTTAGAAAATCTTTTTTTCAAGTTATTATCCATTGAACATAACGTCCTTATGTTCAATGAAAGTTAAAGTTATTTTTTGAATAAAAAAAATGAATTTTATACCCGATTGGACCCCCCCCACTAAAATCAGATAATTTTTAGCATTTATTTATTAATAAATGAATGTTAATATACAGTATTTATTTGATTAAAATAAGACATATTTTTTAAAGTATTTCATTTACGTTACATTTATATGGCAAATTGAAAACCACCTAAAAATAGAACAAGTCGATTATTTTGTACGAATGTGTCACAGCTTATCAAGGCCCGGGGCCACTCGAGGATAAGAGTTAAAGACATCGTCTGTTGGACGATGATCGCCATCATGAGAGGACTAGAAACTATGGGTGGGATGGACAGAAGATTACTTAAGAGGAATTGATTATCCAAGAGGACGGCTCAATAAGTATTTGTTTACATTAGACTTGAAGACGACCATGATGCAGGCGGTTAGGAAGCAGACTCGTGGTATCTTGTTTCACAGATGGGATGTTCTAGGAAAGACACTTTGTTCATGGAAATTCCATTTAGTTTTTGGTAAAGAGAGAGAGAGAGAAAGAGACAGAAAAAGAGAGAGAGAAAGAGACAGAAAAAGAGAGAGAGAGAAAGAGAGAGAGAAAGAGAGAGAGAAAGAGAGAGAGAAAGAGAGAGACAGTAAAAGAGAGAGAGAAAGAGAGAGAGAGACAGAGAGAGAGAGAGAGAGAGAGAGAGAGACAGAGAGAGAGAGAGAGAGAGAGAGAGAGAGAGGAAACTTATTTGCTATGGTTGTAGTTAGAAAAATAAACAAAAGAAAAACAATTATAATTTGAAATACTTAATTAAAGACGAGGAATAAAAGCGAAAGGAAATTTGTTTTTAACAAAAAAATGAATTGAACCCTGATTAAAAAAAAAATCCACAAAGAATCAAAAAATTATCTGATCTTAATGAAATTGTCGGTATTTATTAATCAATAAATGCATTTTAATATAAAGTATTTATTTTATTAAAAAAAAATGTTTAGGTCACTTAAATTACTTTACCCCCTTTATTTCAATGACGAAATAGGTTATTATACCCATAGTCGAACCTCAGTGACCACCTTTACAAAAAGATAACACTCTGAAGGTAGGAATGAAAAGACATTTAATTTTCTTTAGCTTGTATTTAAAACTATTAAGACATTTAATTTTTTTAGCTTGTATTTAAAACTATTAAGACATTTAATTTTTTTTAGCTTGTATTTAAAACTATTAAGACATTTAATTTTTTTAGCTTGTATTTAAAACTATTAAGACATTTAATTTTTTTAGCTTGTATTTAAAACTATTAAGACATTTCATTTTTTTAGCTTGTATTTAAAACTATTAAGACATTTCATTTTTTTTAGCTTGTATTTAAAACTATTAAGACATTTAATTTTTTTTAGCTTGTATTTAAAACTATTAAGACATTTAATTTTTTTTAGCTTGTATTTAAAACTATTAAGACATTTAATTTTTTAGCTTGTATTTAAAACTATTAAGACATTTAATTTTTTTTAGCTTGTATTTAAAACTATTAAGACATTTAATTTTTTTTAGCTTGTATTTAAAACTATTAAGACATTTCATTTTTTTTAGCTTGTATTTAAAACTATTAAGACATTTAATTTTTTTAGCTTGTATTTAAAACTATTAAGACATTTAATTTTTTTTAGCTTGTATTTAAAACTATTAAGGCATTTAATTTTTTTAGCTTGTATTTAAAACTATTAAGACATTTAATTTTTTTAGCTTGTATTTAAAACTATTAAGACATTTAATTTTTTTAGCTTGTATTTAAAACTATTAAGACATTTAATTTTTTTAGCTTGTATTTAAAACTATTAAGACATTTCATTTTTTTAGCTTGTATTTAAAACTATTAAGACATTTCTATTTTTTTAGCTTGTATTTAAAACTATTAAGACATTTAATTTTTTTAGCTTGTATTTAAAACTATTAAGACATTTCATTTTCTTTAGCTTGTATTTAAAACTATTAAGACATTTCATTTTTTTTAGCTTGTATTTAAAACTATTAAGACATTTCATTTTTTTTCATTTACATTTCCGATTTTTAAGTATCATTTTCTACCAAGAGCTGGCTTGACGTTTTTTCATTTGCACTTTTAGGCTGTTATCCCTTCGTAAAGGTGGTCACTGAGTTTAGACTATGGGTATAATCAGACGCATTTCGTCCTTGAAATGAAGAGATGGGAAACATAAGTCAAGGGACCTAAATAATCTATATATTAAAAAAAATGGAATAGGTACTTTATATTATGCTTCCTGACCTTTTGGCTGGGATCAGAGTGTAGTATATGTTCCGATGGATACTACACCCTTATAAACTGGTACCATCTAGGCCTTTGGGCCTTGATTCCGCCGGTCTGAGATATTGTCCTGTACAGTTCAAGGAAATCCACCCTCCCAGGCTTTAACTTCTCTTTGAGAAGGGGTTAGTTTATTACTAATCGCCTGAGGCGCTCCTATCGGGGAATGCTTACGGGGCTGCCAAGGCATTTTTGTAGGCCAGAGTGCGCTAATCTCAATGCGATGGCTAACCATACCTGACCTTGTGTCTAACCTTCTGGAGAAGAGGTAAATAAAAATACTTTGACCCTTTGTCTAACCTCATGGAAGTAAATAACTTGGCCTTTTGGCTAAGATCAGAGTGTAGTATCTGTTCTGATATTACACTTCATTGTTTCGATCTTCGGTCAGTGAAAGAGAAATCCTTCTTAACTGAGGCAATTTTAATTTTGTCTCAATCCAGAGTGTCCCTTTATGGAGAGCTGGATTTTTTTCCACATTAAAAAACCGACCTTGTGTCTAACTCTTTCCTCGTGGGGAGGCAAGTAAATAGGATAGATACTTTATATTAACATTCATTTATTAACTAATTAATTTATTAATTAATAAATTTATTAGTTAATAAATTTATTAATTAATAAATTTATTAACTAATAAATATTAACGATTTCATTAGGATCGGATGATGTTTTGATTTTTGTTGAGTTTTTCAATCAGGAGTTTTTATTTTTTGGTATTCAATCCCCACCCTAAATAAAGTATTATTTAAAAAAATTATATATAAATTATTTATTTAAAACTATACATTACATATTTCAGAGACGCACTATAGTTTCATTGATATGGATTGACCTTTTACTGTTTAGAAAAGACCGATACAATCCATCTAAATCCTCAGCGACTCACTCTATTCTTCAGTTTGTTTTCATTTCGTGAGTCGCTGAGGATTTGGATGTATTGTATCGGCTTTTTCTAAACAGGAAAAGGTTAATTCATGTCAATGAAACCATGGCACGTCTCTGAAATATGTAACGTATAGTTTTGAAATAAATAATTTGTATTTAGATCTAACAATCTTGTGATCGAGCACTTTATTGATATCTTTCAACATACCCCGACGCATTATATATATATATCGACTTGTTCTATTTGCAAATGGTTTTCAGTTGGTTACATTGGGTTGACAACTAAGTTCCCGTCGTTTTTATTTTTTAATCTATTATTTTCAAATTTTGGAATCTATTTTTTTCGAAAATTTTAAATCAATAAAACGAATGTCACTTTCTAAAATGTTGTTTTTAAAAATATTGTACTGTTTTCGTCAACGAGACGATATAATTCGATTTTGGAACAATTCATTTTAAAAGTCACATTTTTCTTTTTACTTAGCGTACCAGCTAATTTTCAATCGCGTTTTGATATTATATTTGATTTTTGGTGATGGGGTATTCTCATTTAAAAAAAAAAAATGTGTGTGGAAGGTGATAATGTGGGTACAGACGTTAATAAGCGTATTATTGTTATACAGAGGGGTTATAGCGATCATGCAAGAACTCACAAGAGCAGCTCCCTGGCGGTGGGTGGTGGACGGCTGGGTCGTCGCCGGTATGAAGGCGACGAGGGCTCACTGTCGAACTTGGCCAGATGTCTGGTGCTATCATCCTCACAGTCTTGGCCGATCCCTGCTAACGAGAAATAGACACTGCTTAATTCCAATGTCGAAGTGGAAAGCTCACTTCCGCCTCGATCTGCGCTGCCCCGCTTCCGGTCACGTGGCCCGTCACAATCTTGCAGCATCCCTGCTAACAGAAAGACAAATCCTAGATTCATGGCCAACAATCTACCAACACACGAATTGACACAGAACACGTATTAGTGACGTCTCGAACGATGGCAAACATTACCTTAATCTCTTCATCCCAAAGATGTGGTCATCATTTTTATTTTTATTTTATTATTATTATTTTTTGTTGTGTTTATCATGTATTAAATTGCAGATGGCATATACGGAAATAAAAGTTTTAAAGAATGGCAATATAATACATGATAAGAAAATTAACATGGCAGGTAAAGTACAGAATTGTTCACATTCGAGAACTCATAAACAAAAAATAAATAAATAAATAAAAACAACAAATAATTTGTAGCAAACGCAGTAGAATTAAATTTTCTACCGATCCGTATACTTTTAATGTGTGGAAACGGTAAGATTTTTTATTTCAGAATTTTAATTTAACGAATGCTGTCTTATTGAAGCACAAAAACAACAGCAACGGCCGCCGAGATCTTCATTTAACTTAGGCGATCACGTGTGGTTTCACGATATATTTTGTTTCGGGGGTGGGTGTCACTCGAACTTAGGGTTAGTGGTAGGGTAAGTAATTTTATTTTACTATTTTTTTCAGCATGAACCTTCACTACTACACCCGCCGAGTTAAGCGATCGTCTCGGCGGCCCTGTTTTAGTTTTCGTGTGTCGATAAGCCAGCTTTCGTTGAAAATAATAGTGAGATAAAAGAAATCACAGACAGTTTCCACACGTTAAAAGTATACGAGTCAGTAGAGAATTTAATTCTACTGCGTTTGCTATGAATTATTTTTTGGTTTTTTTTTTTTTTTTACGAATTCTCGACTATTAATTCTGGACTTTTACCATCATGGCTTTTTGTCTCCTATTTATGACTGACATTTCGACATTTATTTTGAGAGAAGAAAAGTTACGCTATTTGAGAAGTTTTAAAGTCCAAATCAATTTCCGCCATTTTGAGAGATGCCATTTTTTCATCTTATTTATGTAATTATTATTTCGTAATTTTTGTCTGTTTTTTTTTTTCAAATGTAAAATTATTACTTACATTGGTTTTCTTCGAATTAGTGTTCTAATTAATATTTATATTATGTTTCAGACGATGCACTCCTCGGCCTTCTTCAGGTGTATCTTGTATTTATGTTGATGTTTTCCTTTATTTAAATACAACTCTAAAGACCCGGCGTTGCCCGAAATTGAATGATACAACACATATATATATATATATATATATATATATATATATATATATATATATATATATATATATATATATATATATTCGCGCTCAGCCCACCCAAAACATTTTAATGCTTGTTTTTTTTTTACATTTAAAATATATTTCGGGAGAGAGGAGGCGTTATTTTTAAGTTATAAAAGAAAAGGCAATGAAAATAATCTTTGTTAAACTAAACAATCAATTAATAGTCTCTTTATCTTAACATTTTAATTAAAATAGTATTATTAACCTAAAAAACAATTAAAACAGTTCTGTACCAGAAAAATTCAATTAAAATAGTTATTTACCTAAAAAAATATTCAATTAACATAGTTGTTTACCAAAAAGAAATCAATTAAAATAGTTGTTTACCTAAAAAAATTCAATCAAAATAGTTGTTTACCTTAAAAACTCAATTAAAATATTTATTTTCCAAAATAAAATTCAATTAAATAGTTGTTAACATAAATAAAATTTGTTAACCTAAAAAAATTAAAAACAGTTTACTTAACTAATTAAGCTGAAACAGTCTTTGTTTATCTAACAATTGAATAAAATAGTCTTTTTACCTAAAATAGTTGTTGTTAATCTAAAAATTCAAATAAAATAGTTGTTAACCTAAATATTCAAAATAATATTTGTCAACATGAAAACCTAAAAAAGCAATTAAAACAGTTCTTATTCACGTAAACAATTAAATTTAATTAGTCTTTGTTAATTTAAGTAAATCAATTAACATATTTGTTGGTGACCTAAACGATTCAATCAAATATGCCTAGTCCGATTCAATCTTTTTTAGTGTTCCTTTACTCATGTGAATTGGAGAATTGATCGACAGAAACGTCGTATGAAAATATACAACGTTTCTGCCGATCAATCCTGCAATAGACACGAGTAAAAGAAGGAAGTTAACATTAACTTACAGTAATCATAAAAATGCCGCTCGGCACTATTTCAAGATACCTTATTGCATAAAATAATTATATTTAAAGGAGAAAAAAATCGTCTAATATAATTTAATAACAAAAATCTCTAATTGCTGTGTAAGAGGCCATTTTGAATTTTCAACATGGCGGTTCTGTCTTGTTTACACTGATACTGACCGAAAAAATAAAATGGCTGACCATTTCTTTTTCTTGTTTAAACGTTTACTAATGCATTATGGTCTATTATTTTTTTTTTTGAAAAATAAAATTTCCAAGTTTAAAACACTGAAATGTATGCGAAATAGATCAACATTCTAAAACTGGAAGTATTAAATATAATGTTTTTTTATGCGATAATAATTTGTTTTGAAATCTAAAAATGTTAACGTTGTCTTCAGCTCTCAGAAAATTGCAAAGAATACAAATGTCATTGTCACGAATAAATGAAACAATGGAGACAAAAATAAAATAATGACCTTTTCTTGAGTTTATTTTCAGTTTTAATCTGACTCTTTGTATGAAAATCAAGTCTGAAGTGACAATTTAACTAGAGACATAATCAAGTCTTTAGATAAGGGACGGGCAATGAAAGTAACTTGTACTACAATCAAAAGATGAATTGAAATAAATTTATTGAAATAAATCCACCAAAACTTCAGAAAATTAACAGATCTTAATGAAATTTTCAGTATTCATTAATTAATTAATAATAATTAATAATTAATAATCTCTTTAACGTTCGTTTTACATGTTGCATGTGTTGGACGGCTTTTAGAAATTGACTTCCAAACTTATCTTTGGAAGTCATTTATTTTCCTTAAGAATTTTTTATAGGCCGGATTCCCTTCGTGGTGCCAACCCAGTGAGGTGATGGGGACCAGTGTTTTTTTTTATCGAAACACCATCTCTAGGTGATTGCGCACCAAGGCAAAATACTTTACTGATATTAAAAAAATAATAATAAAACTAATAAATGAATGTTTACATAAAGTATTTATTAATTAATAAATGAATGTTAACAAAGTATTTATTAATTAATAAATGAATGTTAGCATAAAGTATTTATTAGTTAATAAATGAATGTTAGCATAAAGTATTTATTAACATATAAATGAATGTTAACATAAATTATTTATTAATTAATAAATGAATGTTAATATAAAGTATTAATTAATTAATAAATGAATGTTAATATAAAGTATTAATTAATTAATAAATGAATGTTAATATAAAGTATTAATTAATTAATAAATGAATGTTAACAAAGTATTTATTAATAAATGAATATTAGCATAAATTATTTATTAATTAATAAATGAATGTTAACATAAAGTATTTATTAATTAATAAATGAATGTTAACAAATTATTTATTAATAAATGAATATTAGCATAAAGTATTTATTAATTAGTAAATGAATGTTAACATAAAGTATTCATTAATTAATAAATGAATGTTAATATAAAGTATTTATTAATTAATAAATGAATGTTAACATAAAGTATTCATTAATTAATAAATGAATGTTAACATAAAGTATTTTTTAATTAATAAATGAATGTTAACATAAACTATTTATTAATAAATGAATGTTAACATAAACTATTTATTAATTAATAAATGAATGTTAACATAAAGTATTTATCTTATTAAAAACACCCAACACTTATAGATGTTTGAGGTCATATAAATTATGTTATTTCCTTTTATTGCAAGGACAAAATATGTCGAAACCACCTTTACAAAGCGATAAACACCATGAAAGTGCGAATTAACTTTTAAAAGGCAGCTAGTATTAAAACTCTCAAAACATTTAATTTTTTTTTGCATTTAAATTTCCGATTTTTTAGTATTATTTTCTACGGAGAGCTGCCTTTATTAAAAAAAAAATATTTTTGATTCTGAGCTTCTGAGTGCCATGTTTTTGTAAAGGTGGCTACTAAGTTTCAACTATGGGTATAAAACGTATTTCCTCCTTGAAATAAAAGGTACACTAATTTAAGTGTCTTAAAAATTTAAAAGTTAAAAAATACTCTATATTAAAACTAATTAATTACTTAATTAATTAATACTGAGAATTTCATTTAGATCGAATAATTCTCTGATTTTTTGTGGATTTTTTTTCAATCAGGGGTCCAATTCATTTGTTGGTTAAAAAACAAAAATCTTTCACTTTCACTTTCACTGTCCGTCCTTACTTTAGACAGCAAAATTATTTAATGACTGGTGTATGTGTATGTGTGTGTGTGTGTGTTTATTGAAAAACGTACATCATATATGTATAACAATGATAGTCCATCAACAACGAGGATGACAGTTTGAAATTATCGGGCAACCACATGAAATTGATTATAGTGGGTCAAACATTGCAGAGAACAAGGTAAGTAATGCCTAGGACTGATTTGTTCGCAGGTGTCATTTCAGAGTTTTCTTCTACCAAGGCTTGAAAGTCTAGTCTATCCTATTTGTATTATTCGGACTACTATTCTCATTTTGGTTGTTATTTTCACAACGTTTCGGGCGATGTAATCTACGACCTTCTTTAGGCGCGTCTTGTCGAACTGGGGAGTTTTTATGTTGAACTCGGGAATCTATACGGGATTTAGAACTGAACCTGTTACTTAATCCACAAGGGTAGATTGTTCTCGTTCTGTCATCCATGACCGGCTTCAGTATTTTTAATGGACACGTGGCACAACTTTTGACGGAACAAGAACAATCTACCCCGTTGATTAAATGAAGCGGTTAGTTCGAAATTTCGTATAGGTTCCCAAGTTCGACATAGATTCCCGAGTTCAACAATATTTACCTGGAGAAAATCTGAGGCTACATCGGCCGAAACGTGAGAAAAGCATCCAAGACGAGAACAGTAGTCCGAATAATCCAAGTAATACATATTATCAATCATCATCTAAAAAATTCTGAAACAGTCTTTCCTACTATTTCTCCCATGGCTGAGGAGAATTGATTCATATTCGCTCGGACAGAACTCGAACCCAATACGCCGAGCACATAGTCAGCCAATGTATCAACGTTACATCCACATCATATACAGACGTGATACTAATAAAGAAAACTCCTGTCAGATGTATTCTCAGGTGAATTAGACAATCACTCGATTGATAGTGGAAAGTGGAATCCCGAGATTTGCGGTGATTGATGCTGACTAAATCTACATTCAGATTTATCCCAAATACTGAAAATCTGACAATTCCGTCTATTTATTTCTGCCGTTTCTGTGGATGTTAGGGTTAGGGTTAATGTGGATGTTAGGGTTAGGGTTAATGTGGATGTGTAAACATACGTTAGATCTCGAGTCACAATTTTGCGCCTCGTTTTCACAACGGTACGTAATTACCTCGGTTAGGGTTATATCTTCCGTCGACTTTCTTTGTCACTATGTATTTGGTACACCCTAGCGTCCACATCGCTTGACCAATCGACACCAAACTTGGTCAAAATATCGGCCATTGTCTAAGCTAGAACTGCTTTTATTTTGGGATATCTCGGTACATCTTACAAGGTCACTTCTTCTTTCGTGTGAATCAGATGATTCTAGTGTTAGCATAAGTTTCCCCGATGTTTTTCTAGTTAGAAATCTTTCTGGAAAGGTAGGGACCACGAGAAGGTTGCCAACATCCCTAAGTGAAAGTGGTACTGTGTAACCGACTGGATTCGAACTTGGAACACCCAGGTCTTCAGTCGATATCCACTTAACCACCGTCAAGGTCACTAAAAAGGTGAAAGTCACACATTTGGCGATAACGTCGGTTCTATTCGTCGTAGAGACTCACTACTTGGCTCATTTTGTAGTCAATGACGCCCCGCATCTGATATGGCAATGATTTTGAAAAGTTTGGTCATGGTCGAAATTTTGACGAAATTTAAACTTCCGATTTGTCCAAATTTGTTGTCTAGATCGGATACTCTTTAATAACAGTAACTACCATGCAATATTTTAGCATGGTCAGATAAATAGTTTTTTTGAGTTATCAAAGTTTCAATAAGCATAACTTCGGAGGCGATCATGCAGTATAGTCACAAAAAGAAGTGAAGTAAACAAATTTACAACAAATAATTTTCACCAAACGCAAGAAAATTTTATCTTATATTGATCTGCGTAAGTTTTTAGTTTTGGAACCCTTTTTTTAGTGTTGTTTTTTTTTCCAGATTTTTAGAAGGCTGTGAAAAACAAAATGTCTGCCACGTGAGATCGAATGGTTCGGTATAGTACAAAGTACTTTAAAATAAATAACTTAAAATCAGTTTCGGTAAGTTAAAAATATACAGATCGGTCGAAAATTGAATATTTGACCGATTGGTGACAGTTATTAGTTGTATTTTTGTTTAATTTTCGATTTTCAGTTTTTAAATATACGACGCCGAATCTTCACGTCAGTCGGCCATTTTTATTTTTTTAGTGGCCTTGGAGACAACGATAGAAAATTTGAAAAATAAACACTTAAAAAAATTTCAAAACTGGAAAGCTACGCAAATCGATAAAATGTTAAATTTTCTTGCGTTTGGTGAAAGTTATTTGTTGTAAATTTGTTTTCTTCACCCTTTTCTTTCTGCTGACTATACTGCACAATCGCCGCTTTGGGAATACTTCATACTATATGGAGAAGTAAGGTCAATATAAGAACTTGGCCTATCCTTACGTTGTCAAGTGGACTTATCTTCTTGTTATACGTATGTGATGTACATAAAAGGTGTGTGTGAAATTTCCGCGAAATGATTATTCGATTATTCTTATGTGAATTTACTCATGTCACTTATTGTGCCAGAAAGTTCAAAACTACTCAATTTTTTATACTCATTAAAACATGACAGATAATGAGCCATAAAAGAGTCATGAGCTTTTTTTCTAGACGTCAATTAGAGATGCCAAATTAATTATTACTGAGTATTACAATAGAAATAACAGCACATGAATATATCATTACACGATATTAATGGAAGTAAGTACTGTTATTATTTATATTATCTATGTTTTAAACTGTTGTCCCCATCTTGATTATTTTTATAGTCACAATAATTCGGCCATCTTTAGGTATATTTTGCTTTTGATGGTAATGTTTTTCCCCCAGGTGTTTAAATATAAGGTGACTCCCCCAAAAGGCATCCATGGAATCGTTAATAAAATGTACAATCCTTTCTGCATTCCAACCACATTTGGTACAAATAAACTTCAGTCTATGTCTGACTTGTCCACCAAGTTTCAGTTACGAATGTCCAACAGTCTTTGTTTATCGCTGTTCAATGATTAGCACACGTGTATTCGATGTGCAAAATTCTCAATAACTCTGACACACCCCTCTCTTGGCATTGCCCTGATTCGGGCTGCAATGGCCTTCTTCAGTTCAGAAATCGTCTAAGAATTGTTTTCATAGACATTATCTTTGAGATAACCCCCAAATTTTCTCTAGTGAGAACCCATTCAGGTTTACATCTTTTACTGATGAGACGATCACCAAGTTGCCCCATCGTGTTGAAACCACTATTCCTCCCTCACACTACCTCTCTGTCTGCCCCAAAACTTATTAACGACCATTAGGTATCAATCAGTATTGATCATGACTGATATTGAACCGTGATGAAACAAAGACTGTTGGAAATTCATGATTGAAACTTGGTGGACAAGTAATACTTCAAAGGATTGTGCTCCGATGAACTGGCTACTCTGGTGCCCCCTCGATGTAAATTTACTAGACCAACTCGACAAACAGCTAAATCTCATCCATTCACTGTGGAGGTCCCAAGAATAGTGTCTATCAAAACAATCCCCAGACTATCTTCGAGTCAACTCTGCAGATAAAATCTGGGGTGAGGGTTATGGTCCGGTGAGTGTGAAGCCCATTCAGGATTCCATTTAAACTATTTTAATGTCTCTCTCTCCCATTTACACACGTATCAACGGATACAAACTCTTTAAAAATGGTATCCAACTAGAAATGAGAGCAGTCCATCCCAATGGATAAAATAAAGGATTTAGTTAAAACTTCCCATTACAAAAACAAAAACAAAAAAAAAAACTGCGAACAAAAAGCGCGGGGAGAAGGTCGTAGGGTTCAACGGTCATAATCTTATGAATATTAAGCAACCAAGATGAAGACAACAGTTCGAAATATTTGAATAATACAAATAATAAAATTATCAATTAAAAAAATGGCGTATAAGTAAGATCTAAGAATTTAGCCAAAACGATTCCAACATTTCTTTGTCATCAATCAATTTTAGCTTCAATCGATAATGCCTGTTTTTTTTTCTAACGCAAGCGTAATTCAAAATTTTCAATTTACGCTGGCCAAATTTGATTGGCCTGTTGCGTTATGTTGGAAGTCGCCCTTGGACTAAATAACTTTTATCTCCATCATACGCACTAGATCGTATATTAAAATGGCTTCTTCTAAGAAGAAAGAAAGGATAAACGTTAAATAAATAAATAAATAAATAATAATAATTAATGATAATAAATAATAATAATAATTAATAATAATAATTAATAATAATAAAAGAGACAGAAAACAAAAACTATAAAACTACGTCAAACAACTATTACAACAAATATTTCTTGCTACGAATATAAGTTCTATCATGTCTACATCAATTTTTCTATAACTACAAGAACAGCTATTAACCATTCCTTATTTTTATTTACATACTAAAATACTGCCCCATTGGACATAATGGTTACAGTGTTCGCTAATAGGCCGGGAGACCGGTGTTCAATCCTCAGTCAAGTCATACCAAAGAATAAAAAAATGCTACTTGATGTCCCCCTCCTTTTGCTAACCACTCAGCATTATAAGTGTGAAAGGTGTGGCGCCATACCCTACATTTCAGTGCAATAGACAACGAAAAGGGAGCCTTTGGGTCGCCCTCGACTACGATCAATCTATTTATATCATTATTTAGCTAATTTAAACCGTTATGATTAATTCTTCAAATTCAAACAATTACAGATATCGAAAAAAAATAATCACAATGATTTTAAATTAAACAATATAAGATATCAATTAGCGTGTGAGAATATCGTTTATTTCATGTAATGACGGACGTTTTGTGTGTATTTCATTAATAGCTATTGTTTTTATCGTCTCAACTTCAGGGCTGAAGATATCTACTTGATCCTTTTCTCGGGAGGCCGTATATTCTTGAAGAAGAAGATGGCGACGATTTTAACCTTAAAATATATTTTCTTCTTTAAACTAACGGAGCTGTTTTCATAGCTAATAGTTGCTTCAAAGGTGAAACGAGAGATCTTAGTGACCCCAATTTTTCGAAAACCTTACATACCGAATACCTTTACTCACATCCTAGCAGCAACTGGCTTAATTTCAAATCTCTCTTATGTCAGTTGGTTACTTACTTAATCATGTATCCAGACTTTTTTTTATATGACCCTAGCCAACTCCAATGCGAACGCCGTCAATTATTCTGGATAGACAGTGATTTTACCCCCCCCCTCCTACATTTTGTTTATTTGAATAATTATGTTCCAATTCTTTAACTCGGAGTTGTTTGGGGATTATCTTTCTATTTTAAGACCTCGGATGGCGTCTAGTTAAGCCAAACTTCTGGCAGCAACTTAATGTAACTTAAAATCGCTCCTACGTCACGTGGTGTGGTTAAGTTAACCAATCAGCTGACTCCCTTTTCTTTGTGGCCCTAGCCGATCTCGAGGCTATCTCACGTTAGTCACCTCGCAACTGGGATATACCTATACCTAAAAAGTATATTACTACCAAAGAATATGCAACATTATAAGTAGTCTATGGGAGGTGGCGGTGGTAAAGTTGTTACCGACGTGGACTGAAGATCTGGGCGTGCCAGGTTCGAATCCTGTTGGTTAGCAACTTTCGCGCGATCCCTCCAGTAAATACCTGATTCTTAGAAATAACTGGAGAAACGAATGCCAACTACAGAATCAGCCAAGAGCTGTACCAAGCTGATTCATACGAAAAGAAGAAGAACAGTATCATAGTTTCATTTGGTGTGTCTACTTTACGGCATATCAACCCTTTTGGGCCATTTTATGCCGAAACTAAATATTCATAAATGAACGTTCATTGTATATTTGAAGATAAACTTTTTGAAACGTTCGTAAAAGAGGCAATAAGTATACAGACGTTTTATTTTGGAATAGTATTTAAATTTAATTGAAGTCTTAAAGATTTATATATCTCACATATCTCTATGTATTTAAAGTTAAGTATATGTATATGGTTACGTATTTTATGTACAGGATTCACTCCTAAACTAATTGACTGGTAATTACGAATTTTTGAGCACAGATGTTAGGTGTGAAGGGTCGCAAAATTGGCTATATTTAGTTTAGTTTAGTTTTATGCAAATAGGGTTAAAAGCGGATGGAAGCTCTTCGTGAAAATTCAAATACCTCCGACTTTTGTGAAATTTCAACAATCGGTAAATGCCATCAATGACATCAATTAATAAATATTTCAACTTTGAGTTTCTTTGAAGTATTTTAAAGAGTTTACAACATAATATGGATACCCACTTCCATTTGAAAGTTAAAATATTTCAGATTTGGATTAAATTATATTCATAGTCATTAGACACTAATTAAGCAAGATTCGCTGAATTTTAATTTATTCTAATTGCCCCTTGAGCTTAAGCCTTCAATTTGAGCCATTTTCTAGAATCAAAATCATGTAATAAATTTTGATCAAATTTAAATAAGGATTCTAGATATAAGGTTTAGTATCATTATATCCTGATTTTAATCTTTGTAAACAGACATAAAAGTGGCGCAAAACTGTTCTGTTCGGGGAGTTAATTTTACCCATCTTTGGAGCGGTATTGTTCTAGTTACTATATCATATGTTTTGGTAGACATAGTTTATTAAATGTAAAAGTTTATTAAATATGATTGACGGGGTTTGACTTCAGGGTCAGCAATACCTTCATACACTGAAAATATATTTGATTGGTTAGTTTAATCAGGTGACATAGAAAGGAATTGTAGTGAGATTTTAGTTGCGGTTTAAACTTTGTGTAAAATCTGAATAGATAGAAACATTGATACCTCTTGTGCAAATGGTCCAAAAAGAAACAACTCTAAGTTAAGGAAATTGGATATCCATAGAGTTAAATGAAGTATACTTTAAAAGTTTTAAATGTCTTAGTCGTCCTTTTTTCGAGAATATGTTCCAGATACCCGTCCCGAGGAAAGCATCAGCAGAGTATATTTTTAACATTGGTTCGTGAGAATATAGACCCTTTTCGAAGGTGTTAAATACATTTTAACTTAAATTCTGACGATACTCTTCGGACGAAGGTTAATTAAAAGGAGACGATTTACTCGAATGAACCCGCTTTTATTAACTATTAAAAAAGGTTGTGCCCATCAACAATTAGGTAGTGTGCGTTTTTATAACGTCCCAAATTAATGGAAGTCGTTGAATAAATTAACTTCCGGTTTCTCTTTTCAAAAGACGTCGTTCTTTCTTTACTGCTTAGTCGAGATTGTAAGGCTTAAAGGACACGCAGTCATGTTAGTGGAGAAAACGAATAATAATAATAATAATAATAATAATAATAATAATAATAATGATAATAATGATAATAATAATAATAATAATAATAATAATGTGGTAATATGTTTCACAGACGGAAAGCCCTTGCAGTGCCAAGAAAAAGTCAACGCTGTGCAATCTCTTATTATTTCCTTTGTCACGTGGTCAGCTCGCATGAGAGATGGTCTCTGATTGGGCAAACCGGAAGGGAAGTTAAATGCCTGCACCAATCAGCGCCGAGCTTATGATTTAAGCATATTCAAAATTGTAAACCGCGACCTGTCGCTGCTTGTAGCCTGCTGCTACAGGACCGCTTGAATTTTCCAGCCGATGTCTCTAGCTATCAGTCGAGGCAACGCCATTTTCATTATGACATCGTCCCACAGTCTTGATGAAGAAAAAAACAAAGAAAAAAAATTTGCTCTTGTGTGCAGGCAAGTAAATAGGAACTTACTGAAATACACTTTTATTTCTTTAAATAAATACATTCGATAAAAAATAGAATGGCGTTGTTTTTGAAAGAGAAACCAGAAGCTAATTTACTGAACCACATTCGTTAATTTGGGACGTTATAAACGTGCATGACGGAAAAGAGAAACCGGATGTTAATCTACTTAACCATATTCGTTAATTTGGGACGCTATAAACGTGCATGACAGAAAAGAGAAACCGGAAGTTAATCTACTTAACCATTTTCGTTAATTTGTGACGCTATAAGCGTACACAACCAAACATTTAATTAAAATAGTTATAAATCTGATAGAATGACGTTGAAACATATATTTAAAATTGTTGAACAGTGAAGGCCATTTTAATAAGAGTTTCAAGCAGCAGTTCTTTAGGAAGATCGCAGTGTCGGACAGCAAAGATGAAAAATCAACCATAAAGTTAGTTCCTTCCTAAAAATTAAAGAAAGAAAATTAATAAGTTTGAATACATTTTAAACGAGTTTTAAAGTTTTTCAGATCGCCGGCATTAGAGTGAAAGTAGTCGTCCAGATTCAAACGAAAATTGTGCGCGCAAAATGATAGGTAAAATTTTACCCTTTGCCCCCCACGCCGGCAACAGAAAAATAAAAATGAGATTCTATTTCTTTTCTTGCGATTACACGCTAACACCCTAGAAATACTAATAGAACAAAAGTATATTAAATACTTATATACATTTTGTTGTCTTTTGTTTCATTAGTAAAGCTGTTTGCAATGCGGTAGAGGCCGGAACTGTGAAAGAGAAGATGAACAAATGAATAAGTGGAGCGAATAACACTGATAGTTTCCTTCAATAAAACTTATTTATTTTTCAATTTTCAATATATATTTCACTTACTCTTGTATAGAGTCTGTGATGATAAAACAATATATATATTCTAATAATTCGAAACAAAAAAAAAACAACAGCCCACCTCCCCCCAAAAAAAAACAATTTTTATTTCCATTTGCTGCTAAAGATGTATAGAAAATTAAAAAGTTTTATTGAAAAAGAAAATCAAATTTATTATCTCCACTTATTTTTGTTCGCTTCCTCTTTCACCGTTCATCCTCTACTGCATTGCAAACAGCCTTATATATATATAAACTACCTACATACCTATTTACTATCAATGCTTCAAGCAAAAACTACCATACTCTTAAGGAATATATTTTAGACTTTAGAATCGGGTTCACTTTAACTATATAAATTTAATGTAAAATAATCTCCTAGTTATTGACTATACAACGTAGGGCAGAACGAGTAACCATTTTTCCATTCTAAGTATAACACAAAACTGTATCTTTGGGGAGTGTGGACCCACCCCTAGTTATCACCACTCCCAAGTCAATTCTGACTTGGAGGAGTGGTAGTACCTGTACGGATCCCATTTATGGGCTCAATAGAATTTGTCTCGGGAACGACACTAAACTGACTCGGATACCCTTGAGCAATGTGGTCGCCTCTATCCCACCTGATAAGTCTGAAATCCACGTTTTCCAGCTCTTTCTACCTTACGTATTTCCCAACCCTATAAACTACTCAAACCCGATTCTCCTCGAACACCCATAGGTGGGGCCTACTACTACTTACATGTCCACTCTGACACCCGAAATGGAAGGACCTGTCATGGCCCCACGTATGGATTAAATAGAAACTATCGTTTACTGACTATTTGTTCAGAAAATATACGATGCTCACAAAACAAATCAATCTACAAACCAATTGTATACAAAACGTTTGTCCCACGAGGTTGGACATAAAATAACTCAAATGACGATTGATATACAATAAAGTCCACAAATAAACCATTAGTTTTGTATTTTCAAAATGGCCGCCGTTCTGTCCTACGATATGCGATCAATAACGTTTTATCTTCAGGAAGTTGGTGATCATTTTACGTTATATTTATATAGTAAAGTGAACCTCCATTCTAAATTATATATATATATATATATATATATATATGATATATAATTTTAATTTTCTTATTAGTTTATACCCGATCCTTGAGCGGTGTGAGTATAGTACCTGGGTACGTCAATTTCTATCTTTACCTAGTTTCTACCGTTTTATAGCTAGAATGAAGAAAACTATTTGTGAAATTTCGTGGAAAAAATACGCAACTTAGTATTTGCATTAAAAAAATACGCAACTTAATATTTGCATAAAAATACGCAACTTAGTATTAGCATAAAAATACGCAACTTAGTATTTGCATTAAAAAAATACGCAACTTAGTATTTGCATAAAAAAAATACGCAACTTAGTATTTGATATATAAAAATACGCAACTTAGTATTTGCATTAAAAAATACGCAACTAAATATTTGCATAAAAATACGCAACTTAATATTTGCATAAAAATACGCAACTTAGTATTTGCATTAAAAAAATACGCAACTTAGTATTTGCATTAAAAAAAAACGCAACTTAGTATTTGCATTAAAAAAAAACGCAACTTAGTATTTGCATAAAAAAACGCAACTAAATATTTGCATAAAAATACGCAACTTAGTATTTGCATAAAAATACACAACTTAGTATTTGCATAAAAATACGCAACTTAGTATTTGCATAAAAATACGCAACTTAGTATTTGCATAAAAATACGCAACTTAGTATTTGCATAAAAATACGCAACTTAATATTTGCATAAAAATACGCAACTTAGTATTTGCATAAAAATACGCAACTTAGTATTTGCATAAAAATACGCAACTTAGTATTTGCATAAAAATACGCAACTTAATATTTGCATAAAAATACGCAACTTAATATTTGCATAAAAATACGCAACTTAGTATTTGCATTAAAAAAATACGCAACTTAGTATTTGCATAAAAAAATACGCAACTTAATATTTGCATAAAAATACGCAACTTAGTATTTGCATAAAAAAAATACGCAACTTAGTATTTGCATAAAAAAATACGCAACTTAGTATTTGCATAAAAATACGCAACTTAGTATTTGCATGAGAGAGTAAGTAACAACGATGAAACTATTTACGTATTGTTTTTATGAGCAAAAAAACATGAGAAGTTATTTTTTCAGCAAAAGTAATTCGCTTTGAACTGATGCCGAATACCTTTTATGTCTACCCTTTTGGCCGATTTTCAAAAAAAAAGTCACTTAATTAAAAAATATTTATGTAATGTTTTTTTAAATGTTATTATGTTATGTTAATGTCTTTAAATTTATAAAACACGTATCAAGTTATAAAATATCCTTTAGATTACGTTAGATTCGAACTCGAGTATTAACATCGTAAAAACTATCGCCTTAGTAATGTGGATTCTGCCTATTCCTTTTTTTGTCAACCAATCCAATGTTTCTATTTGCGTACGAACAGGCAAACTCCCAAATCATAACGTTTTAATAGTATATAGACTATTATTTTGTTCAGGTATTTCCATGGTGTTGACGCGTAAAGCACGAAAAAAAAAAGAAATAGAATCTTATATTTTTTTCCGTTGACAGCGTGGGGGCAAAAGGTAAAATCTTAGTCAATGATAACATGCATGACAGAATTGGGTTGCATAAAAACTGGCTCAGAAATGTGATACAAAAACACAATATGCAAATTAAACACAAGTAACAATAACCATGCAGGTGATTAGTCATACACAAAATGCATAAACGCAATAAGTTTTGACTTTATTATATAAACTGTACGTCTGGAACTTGAGATCTTTTCATTTTGAATCAATAATAATATAAAACTGATTTTGTTAAACGTGAAGTTTTCTGACGTGATAATTTTATTGGCAAAACGATATGCAATACCTCAAAATGGTATTACAAAGATGATGACATGCTGAACGTATTGCCGTTAAATTTTATGTAGTATTACGTATGAAATAGAAGAAAAAAAACACATTTTAAATTTGTAAATATCCCAGTATGTCAATTTATTTCTCAATATAGCGGCAGTTAAACGGACCGCCATATTGGTAATAAGTCGACATATTGGGATATTTACAAATTTAAGAAGTGTTTTTTTCCTTCTATTTTATACGTAATACTACATTGAATTTAACGGCAATATGTTCAGCATGTCATAATCTGAAAACCAAAAAAATGCAATTTCCGATGAAATTATCACGTCGGGAAACCTCACGTTTACCCTATTTTTTTTTTAACAAACGCATACATGTTTTTAATAACCAAATCCTAGAATAATAAAATTTTAATAGAATTAGCAGCATTTATAAAAAAGTTATGTATGGTATCAGCAGGAAAACCCGGCGTTGTCCGACAACGAGGAACCGTGTGTGCTCCGGCGCAAAATTGCAAATATGTCGGCGTTGAGAAGTAAGACAAAAACAAGTGATTTTAATTCATATATATTTTTAAAAAATTGTAATAATTTTTTTTCTTATATAGCAAATCTTACTGTATTAGGCAAGACTTCAACATTGTGAGGTAATGTGTGTGACCGTGTTCCATAATATATTTCGAGGAAGACCTCTTTGTCAAATGGTGGGAGTTTCAAATCTAAAAAAAAACCGTGCGGAATGGCAATATTGCTTATAACGCAGTAAATATTAATATCCGCAGCAAATGTAATAAAGCTAAAACTATAAATGATCGTTTTTTTGTTTTTATTATTTTAATTACTTATTTATTTTATTTTTATCT
Source organism: Sepiola atlantica (assembly GCA_963556195.1). Classification (NCBI taxonomy): domain Eukaryota; kingdom Metazoa; phylum Mollusca; class Cephalopoda; order Sepiida; family Sepiolidae; genus Sepiola; species Sepiola atlantica. The sequence continues at coordinate 50,491,722 of OY744548.1, forward strand.
GAATATTTTATATTTGACTCCACTGATGAAGTGTTATAAATTTATATATAAAAAAACAAAACAAAAATACATAAATATTTTTTTTGTGGAGGTAGGAATAACAGCCAAGAGCGGTGTTCAATTAAGTTTATTTTATTTTATATATATATATATATATATATATATATATACATATATATATATATATATATAAAATATATATATATTGGTTCGGGGGCAATAGTCGAGTGGTATTCAATCTTGAGTATTTGAGTTACGACTAAATGTCACAATATCAATCATTATTATTTCTTTCATCTTTTTTTAAAAAATAATTGTTAAAATGTACAGTTAAGCAAACTAAAGAAGAAATACATTTCACTTCAAAACAATTTGCCGTTTTGTGCTGAGTCAAGAATATCTCTGACATAATGGATTAAGGTCTTCGAAAATGGTTGAAGTTGATATCTGACACATCAAACAAGCGGACACTCCTTGATTTCCGGATTCTTTTGAACGTTTCCAACTAGTTTGTCAATGTCACAACGCTGCTCGTTTCCACGAGGTGATTCGTCATTCTATAAAGACGCGGTCACTTGCGAAAGAGAAGTTGCCGTTTTAAACCTTTTTAACCATCAAAGAAAGGCGGGGTTCTTGGATGTTTAGACTTTGGAAGTCTTTTTTGAAAGGAGGCCGCCAAATTGCCACCCATTTGATTGCGTTCTTAATCTGGATAGCGACCATGAATAAACGTGTGCACAAGTGTTTGTTTTTATATATACTAGCAGATCGCTTCTAAAGATATGACGTAATTAAAAAATTTTTTTTGTTTTAAACATAGTTCACCCCAAACAAGGCAGGACGCCACTGTAGACGTAAGGGGCTACTGAGAAAAAAGAGGGGAGAAGGTAGGGGGAAGTCAACCTAGATTGGGATCTGCGCAGCGAGATGTCTGTTTACATTAGTTTTAAACTTCTGCATGTCTGTAGTGTCGGGGAAACAGGGGGCAGGGAGGGAGTTCCAGAGGCCAGCAACACGAGGAAAGAAGCTATTTGAGTAGAAAGCTCTCCGGCACCCGGGGACCTCCACAGTGAATGAATGAGATTTAGTTGATTGTCGAGTTAGTCTAGTGAATTTACGTACCAGCTTAGGCTGATACCACACAAAATATTTGCATAGGTTCAAGGAGGATGAGAAGACCGAGGAGGTACAGCACAAACCAGACATCCACTGGAAATGCCGAGGCTGCTGGAACCTTGGGGAAGCTTATTGCCTCCCAAATCCCAGAGAAGACCAATGGTCCTTACCAGCGAGAAATCAATGGTAAACGGCTGTTGTGATACTACAAGTTTATTTGTGGTTGTTACCGAAAAGAGGTTGAGAATACTGGACATCTGGAGAGACTTATTGTCACTCAGACTCCAGGGAATACCACCGGTTGTCGGTGAGCAATCACTGATGACCTGTGTGAGAACGCCTAGTGAGTACAAATAATAATAATAATAATAAGAAGAATAATAATAATGATGATGATGATGATGATGATGATGATGATGATAGTAATAATAAAACGCGTTTGGATATTTTAAATGATAACATGAAAATATACAAAGTTATAGAGAAAAATTGGGTTTATCAAACATTATTCACAAGCTGACTGTTTCGCTGTATCACAGCTTTTTAAGCTGACTGTTATTAGGAGAAAGTGAACGTAGTAGCCGGAGGGTTAGAGGAAATAAGATGCTGACCCAATTTAGGCGCCAAATCTACTGACATGGACCTTTGCACATTTCTTTTCCGCTTGACTCCCATGGAAGGAATATGTTAGAAAATAGCCGGCAGAAAAGTCCGGTTGATGACGTGGTAGATGCCATATGATAACAGATATGAAATCCTATTACAACATATCCACCACATCGTGACACCCACTTCCCGTTTATTTACACAGAAAAGTACTAATACATACATATATACCATTGCGTAAAGCATTATATGTCAGTTTACCTCGTTTTTCGGCAAAGGTACATTATAGTTGACAACAAAAAAAAGGGGTGGATAAAACCCAACCCAAATATTCAACAGTTACCTGTAACCAAATGCATTAAAAGTTATTTTTCTAACTACCTTCATAATTTTTCTGTTTTAAAGTCTTTTAGAGCGTTTTTTTAAAAAATTAATTTCAATTCGGATATCGTTAGAGTCATAATCAAAAATGTCTGCCGCCAGTTTTCCGGAAACACGCGAAGTCTGATTACTTTTTCTTTTCGTCATTTTCTCCTTTCAATTAGGCAGAAAAGTATTTTTTTTATTAAGTTTGGAAGTTATTTGTTGTATATTTGTGTGTTATTTCACCTCAAAAGACGAAAAACCATCACTCAAACTTGGGTGCATTTTATTGCCTTTGGTAATTGTTATTTGTTAAATATTCGTTATTTTTCACCCTTTTTTCCGTTGTTAACTATAATGCACCATTGCCCGTTTTCACCTAGGCTCCGCTGTTTCTATTGAGTCTTCCCTATCTATCTATCTATCTATCTATATATATATATATATATATATATATATATATATCGTCTCTCTCTCTTTATGTATAAATGTATATATATATATATATATATATATATATATATATATATATATATATATAATTTTTAGTTATATTCCAATGACAAAATAAAAAAATCAATCCATTACCCTTATTATTATTAGTTTATTTTTCTCAATTTCCTCATTTTCCGATTTCGACGAATACCTCTATTTTTTCTTTCGTCTTACAAACAAAATTTGTATTAATTTTTTTCTAATTTATTAATTTTTTTGATATCTCACGCGCGTTTCACAGCCTAGCCAAGAAAAAAATATATAGTTTTTATTTCAACATTGTTGATCATCAAAAAAAATGTATATATGATCTGAAGTTTGTAACAAAACCTCATTTGGCTTGCAATTTGAAACAATTTTTGGCATCATAAAGAGTGTACCCCTAAATATATATTTAAAAAAAAAACTCACGAATATAATATATATATATTCATACATATATAAACCTACATATATACATACATATATAAACCTACATATATATACATACATATATAAACCTACATATATATATATATATATACATATATAAAAATACATATATATATATACATATATTAAAATACATATATATATACATATATTAAAATACATATATATATACATATATTAAAATACATATATATATACATATATAAAAATACATATATATACATACATATATAAAAATACATATATATACATACATATATATATACATACATATACGTACATATATACATATACACACACATATATATTATTTTTATGATTTGTAGTCAAACCTAGAAGGTGTAAGCTCAATAGGTATTCATTTTCAATCCCAGAGCATGTATAAATAAACAATACAATTCAGATTCAAGCGACTATACTTTTATTCATAATGAAGTGGTTCGTTATTTACGGTCGTTTCATCATTTATCTCGACATTATAAAGTATTTTACTTCTGATGAATCATTATTCTGGAAACTGCAGGATGTGCTTGTCTACCTTGTTTGTCCGGGTAGATGATGAAACAGCCTTAATGAATTAACCTCTTCACTGATAAATAAAGATATAGCCGCTGGAATCTACATTATATTGTTTATATATATGTATAATACATAATATAATATATATATATATATATATATATATATATATATATATATATATATATATATATATAATATACACCATTTAGAAACTTTACTTAAATGTAATTTTGCTAATAAAAGTAATTAAATAGACGTTGTTGTATATTTATTTCTGGAACTGGATCTAAATATTTGAAAGTGTAAATAAAATATATTGACTTTTTAGAATCTACACTATTAACATGTGAACGCTCTGGTTGATATTACGTATTAATTATTGAGCTTATTTTTAAGTGAGGTATTAAAACATATCTTGGGTATGTATTAATATTTATGCTTTTATACTAACATTGATCGAAACGCTGAAAGCAAATAGATGAAAATACACCAAGACTAATCCTAACCCGCCTTGTTATGAATTAATGAACCAATCGAAAGTAATCACGGAAAAATAGAACAAAAAACAAAACATGGAACTTATTAACACCAATTTGATCCGAATACCAAATGGATTATTAGCAAAATTGAAAAAAAAAATTCTTCATAAAACAAAAAAACTTTGTGTTATGTAATAACATTTGCCTTAATAAAAACATGCTGCCTAAAACACACACACACACTAATATATATATATATATAATGCTTATGATAATTATAAAAATAATAATCCAACATGATAGAAAATGAAAAAAAAAAAAAAAACGAGAATTGTGTATATATCCATCAACGTTTCGTCTTTAATTCCAGACTTTCTCAATATGACAGATTTGAAGAAAAAACATAGAAGTAAATACTTGAAAATACATGGTGCGTCTGTGACGTGAAAAGAATATTTTTGTTCTTATTTTGTGAACAAAAATCAATCATCTTGAGAAAGTCTTGAAATAAAGACGAATCGCTAATGAATATATAAATAATTTTCGGTTTTCCCTTTTTCTCATATATATATATATATATATATATATATATATATATATATATATATATATATATATATATATAGTGGACATTTGATGGAATTTAACTTTGAACCAGATTACTGCAAATGCGCAGTAATATTTTTTTGTTTATTTAAATATATTGTTACTGACAAGAACAACTCTATATTATTTTGTTTCTCCTTGATATGACTGTGTATATATTTGTGAATTCTCATAGCAATATTAAAGTCATAGATAACATGTCCAACGGACATCAGCCATAAATAAATAATTAATTAACACACTCAACAAAAGATGTGTTATGGTCGACTCTAATAGTTATGACATAAGATATGTGACATCACAGCTTTCGTCTCAACAGAAGAAAGGCAACATTCTCTGTATGTTTTTCCGCTCCGTGGAACAACCTCCCAGAAGAGGTCGTAACGATGACTGTCATATATACAGCTTCAAATTGGCTTTGGACAAACATTTACTGTCTGTTCACATGACTTGTTGCGTTTTGCTATTTTTGGGCCAATAACATTTTGTTTGAATTGGAATTTGAAATCACCCCGATATCATTTTGTATATATTTTTAGAAATTAAATTAAAAAAAACAAAAAAAAATAGTTCACCCCAAACAAGGCAGGCCGCCACTGTAGACGTAAGGGGCTACTGAGAAAAAAAGAAAAGGAGAGAATGTTGGGGGGGGAGGTCAACGTAAATTGAGATCTGCGCAGCGCGATGTCTGTTTACATTAGTTTTAAATTTCTGCATGTCTGTACTGTCGGGGAAACAGGGGGCAGGGAGGGAGTTCCAGAGGCCAGCAGCACGAGGAAAGAAGCTATTTGAGTATTGATTTACTCCTCTCCAGGAGTTAGGCACAACGCCAGTTTTTATCTTACTCCCACAAGTAAGATGTGACCCAAGGTCGGGTCGGGAAAGTGGGGTTTAAAAATTGCGTGGGCAGCCCCGTCGGCATTCCCCGGTAGGGGCGCCTCAGGCAGTAAGCAATAAACTTACTCCTCCCCAAAGAGGGGAGGCGAAGCCTGGGAGGGTGGACCTCCAAGAACTGCACAGGACAGACCCATAGACCGGCGGAATTAAGCCCCGAAGGCCAAGACGATACCAGTCTATGGGGTGCAGTATCCATTGAGTGGAAAGCTCTCCGGCATCTGGGGACCTCCACAGCGAATGGATGGGATTTCGTTGATTGTCGAGTTGGTCTAGTGAATTTACGTCGAGGGGGCACCAGAGTAGCCAATTCATCGGAGCATAATCCATTGAAGTATTTGTAAAGCAAGCACAAGGATGCCACATTGCGGCGATGGGACAGAGGCTGGAGGTTGGTTGACAGTGAGGGACCTATTAGGTTGGCGATTCTTTTTTGGACCTTGTCAAGGAGGGAGAGACTAGCGGATGATGCACCAGCCCAGATGTGACAACAATACTCCATGCATGGGCGGATGGTGGCTTTGTAGATATACAGGATAAGGTCAGGTGTGAGGAGTTTACTAGCACGGTAGAGGGAGCCAACCTTCTTTGAATACCTACTAGACACCATCGTCTTCTGTCTTTCTGTACAAGAGTTTGTCAGGCCACCCTGACATGAGGATACTTCTTGGGATAGTCTGTCAGCTATCAGGAGCGGTATTCTAGTCTCAACCAGCATCTGGTCAGCCCACCCCTTTAGTGGTCGTCATACTCTTGATCTTTCTTGAATGAACTCGTCTTGATATGATTTCTGTACATAGCTAGAGTCTGTTTGGTTTAAGAACTATCCTTGGAGTAACTTTGCGAGATAGACGAGGAAATGAAGACTCTATCAATACTGACGGCTGTTTAGGAAGCAATATGGTCGAGTTTGAACTCCTGCGGGAAAAAAATAATTTTATTTTTTACATCTTCGGTATTAATAGCTTATATGCTTCAAAATTGTATTCCGAAAGAAATTATTAGAGATTTATAAAAGAGATGAGAAAAGGAGTGAAGCTTCATTTCTATTTCCGGAGTGACGTCAGTGAAGAGTTCTAATAAAGAGAGATAACTTATAACTGACTATTCGTATTACTGAGTGCTGATCTGCTTCAAAATTGTATTTTGAAGGAAATTGTTGGAGATTTATTAAAGAGTACGCAACAATTATTAAGCAGGGATGAGAAAAGGAGTGAAGCTTCATTTCTATTTCCGGAGTGACGTTAGTGAAGAGTTCTAATAAAGAGAGATAACTTAAAGAATACGCAACAATTATTAAACATGTAAAACTTTGGTGAAATCTTTTTGACATGATTTCCTTACATAGCTGGAGTCGTGTGGGCGGAAATCCACGTTAATCCCCTTTTTAAAATATCATTGTTCATGGATCTGTTAATATTAAGCATCTTTCTGATATATGTATTTATTCAGAAATTATTGGCAATTTATTAAAGAGTACACATACATTAATAACATCATTCTTAATTCGAAATCTAGTGTGGAATGTCCTCTTCTCTTCCCTGCAGCCTTTTTTTACCCCAGAAGAGAGATTGCTAGTCTTTCTCTACTCCATCGTTATTTTCATGGTAGGTGCTCGACTGAGCTACAATCTATGGGTTCCCCCTCTAAAACATTCACAATAAAACCCAGTTTGGCTACAACCACAGTAAATAATTTTCCTTTCTTCCTCTGTGTACCAAAAACAAAACGCAACTCCCATGAACAAAGTTTCTTTCCAAGAACTACATGTCTATGAAACACAGTACCAAAGAGGCTGCTTCCCAGCTAACTACAACATGGTCGTTTTCAAGTTAACCAATTATTTTTGAGCCGTCCTCTTAAATAATCAAAGTTTGACCAGTTTCAACTATCGTTACCAATCTTCACGGCATGGTCTCACCATCCACTTGACACACCTATTATCCTCGAGTAGTGTTTGGGCTTTGATAAGCGGTGACTTGTTAGTACATTAAAAAGGTTGAGTGCTCGATCCTCACAACGAACGATAATAAGTAAGAATAGAATAAAAATTACTTGACACTTTTACGTGGTCATGACTGAGTGAATAAGAACAATCTACCTCCATGACGGAACGGATTAAATGAAGAGTTCGAAATTCCGCATAGGTTCACAAGTTCGGCATGAAGATTCCCAAGTTCGAAAAGATGCACCTTATAAAGGTTGGAAGTTACATCGGCCGAAACGTTGTGAAAATAACAACCAAGATGAAAATAATAGTCCGGATAATCCAAATAATATTTAAAAAAAAGGAATATCAACCCTTTTTGAATAATTTAATGCCGAATCCAGTCATTTTGATAAATGTTTTTGGTAATTTCCTATTGTATTTCGGCATTATTAAATACATGTAAAAAATATCCTAGACTTTAGAGTTGGTGTTCATTTTATTATGCAGCATTACCTACCCTTTTCCACACACTTACACATACATTCACCAGGGGTGTGTGTGTGTGTTTCAGATTCGAATTATCTCCCCTTTCGCGATGGTAGAGGGCGCTTCAATCAGCATATTAAAAGAGACGCACAAGAAAATCCCCCCCTCTTTCTTGCGGTCTCGCCTCTGATGAACACACTCACCAGCACACGTGCGCTACGCACACTCATTTCACGGTATGTAAGACATTTCCATCAACTTTCACAAACACATCATTCTCAGACTTTATTGCACACATTTTTATGGACACAATCTCAGAGCTAACCCTGTCGGGTTTGCAAGAAGTAAATATTTTTTGCATACATTATCATTTACATGTTGTTTCTTTGTTTTATTTGTAAATGCTTTTTTTTTATGGAAATCGATCCAGACAAGGCATGAAGCCACTTGACGTAAGAAGTTAACAAGAAAATATTTAAAAAATACTACTTCAAGGTGAAAAACTAGCCGATGATAAGTGTTAGATGGATAGATTCCGACCCAGAAAACAGCAATTCTTCCCCTTTTGTCAGAAACATCGCTCATGGAATGTGAGGACTAAAGGACAAAATAAGGGAAGCGAAAGTTACGCGGTTGCCGAAAGTAAACCCAAGTTAGTCACTTTCTACTCTTCATTAAATATCATATTAGAACATGTATCAAGGACCGACGCTATCCAAGCGTCGGCTAACTCCTTCAACTATATAAATTTAACGTAAAACAATAACCCAATTCTTGACCACATAGCATAGGACAGAATGAGTAACCATTTTTACATTTCCAAAATGTTTACCATTAAAAAATTTTTTTTTTTCAGAACTACTAGTATATTATAGATATTTTATTTCTTATATTCCCATCCCATAATTTTCATATCATCACCTCGGATTTAGGGTTAACGAAGGGCGTGTTTTTAATTTTTTATTTTATTTAAGCGTACTTCGGTTTTCTTCTGCAGAAATACAAGATAAGGGAGGGAGCTCTGAAAAATATGGAGGAGGGTCAATAACATTTTGGTCATAAGTGGGTGATCATTTTACGTTATATTTATATAGTAAAGTGAACCCCCTCTAAAGTTTAAAATGTATTTTCCTGGTATTTCAAGGACATTGACGTGTAATCACATGAAAAAAAAAAAAAGAATCTCATTTTATTTTTTCGTTGATAACGTGGGGGCAAAGGATGAAAATTTACTATTAGTCCTGTCACTTTTCCTTATGTACATTCCAATCCAATCACGACTAAAAATAACTCAGAAAGTCAGATTATTTAAAAAAAAAAAAATCTCCCCAGTTTTTATATTTTTCTTTTTTCTTACTGTCTCTAACGCAACCATCGTGTTTGCCTTAATATGATTATTATCCCTGTGTGTACGCACATGGGAGACTCGAACATGGAATGTTCACACGTCTGAGAGAATCATCATCATCATCATCATCATCATCATCAGCAGCAGCAGCAGCAGCGGTCAGCGTTTGACAACTCGATTTGTTATTTTGTTCCTCATCTTGCTGACAGCTTTGTCCTTTTCACCTTTTAGAGATTCGAAACCAAATTAGTTGATTCCTCCAAGAGTCGGCTGGTTCCGACAAGTTGTCATACCAACCAATGCATTATTATGGCAACCTAGGGTCCCTATTTACTTTACTCCCCACGAGGGCAACGTGAGACAAAAGGTCAGTTTTTATTGTGAGGGAATTCCAGCTCCCCGCAAAAAGGGGACCTCTGGATTGGTTAAAAAATTAAAATTGTCTCAGTCTAAAAGGATTTCCCCTTCACTGACCGAGGACAATAAAGATGAAGTGGCGTATCAGAACAGTTACTACTACACTGCTGCTAACCGAAAGGTCAACATAGGGTCTGTTCTGAATCATCGGACTTTTCTTTTCTGGGATGTGATATGGCCAGACTCGGTCCTAGGAGGTGCATCCTCCTTCACGAGAAAAGGGTTATTGTCGGTCGTCTGAGACGTCCCTACTGGGGAGCGCATATTAGTTCCTCCTCAGCTATTTTTGTACCAGCCAGAATGCCCCCCCCCTCCTCAAGGGTGCTGGTCTTGTCCCCATATTAAACTTATTTCATGTCTAACCTTGATGCAGTGGGAGGCAGATAAATACTAGCAGTGCCTGGGCCAGGGGCTAATGCTCTTAAAAGGTGTGAATGGAGTGGCATAAACTTTAAACGTATGCCACTTCCCCACGCTATATATATATATACAGGGTGGGCAAAAATAAGGGTCCTATTTTTAAAAATTCATAACTTTTTTATTTATTGATTAAAAAAAATTTTTTTTTTAGAATAAGTAAAGGACCCCTTCCGAAGCAAGCATGAGCCGTATTAGCCCTAAGGAACGTACCCTCATTTAGAAAACATTATTTTTGCTTAAAAAACTCAAAACAGTGTAAAAAACAATACTTTAGTTTTTGTAAGTTTTAAGAAGTGTTTTTCGGATAAAATTTGTTTTGTTTATTTCAAAAAATCTCGGAAGGGTCAGTTTACACACACATAAAGTTTGGTGAGTTTAACTTTTATTTTGTGGAAGTTATTCAAATTCAAGTTATTCAAATTTAAAGATAGGACCCTTATTTTGGCCCACCCTGTATATATATATATATATATATATATATATATATATATATTAGTAAGTTATGAAAAAATATTTATAGCAATTAAGCTACATAGAGACGTCCGCGTTTCATCCCTGTAGGGAATCGTCAGGCTAAAGATGAAACGCAGACGCCTCTGTGTAGCTTAATTGCCATAAACATATTTGCATAACTTACTACCTAGCTCTCCTAACGTATTGAGCATTGTTGAAGTAGATACTGAAAATAGATACATAATATATTATATTTGGATACATGAAATACTATATATATATATATATATATATATATAAAGTATAATTTTTTATTTATACAAACATTATTGGTTACATATGTGCATACATGTTTCGGTTGCACTTTTCCAAGAAAGTCAACCTCATCAGACCAAGAGTTTTCTTGGTCTGATGAGGTTGACTTTCTTGGAAAAGTGCAACCGAAACATGTATGCACATATGTAACCAATAATGTTTGTATAAATAAAAATTTATACTTATAAACAGCTCTACTTGGTATTGAGCACTTTTTATAAACACTTGAGTTTCTACGGATTTACATTTACAGAAACTAATACAATACATGTACGATATATATATATATATATATATATATATATATATATATATATATATATATATATTATACAGACAGGGACAAAAAGCTGTTACACTGACATGTCAATGTTATCGATTAATAGTTATTAGAAACTAAGATCTCACCACGCGGTTCGACCACAGTCGAGGGCGATCCGAAGGCCCTCTTTCTGTTAGCTACTACACCGATATATAGGGGAAGTTTTACCCCGCCTAATAAACCGGTATCGTCCGGGCCTTTGGGTCTGGATTTACGCCGGTCTATTGGGGGTTGCCGGTCCTGTGCAGTTCTAGGAGGTGCACCCTCCCAGGCTTTGCCTCCCCTCTTTGGGGAGTAGTAAGTTTATTGCTTACTGTCTGATGCGCCCCTACCAGGGAATGTCGACGGGGCTGCCCAGGCAATTTTTAAATGGCCAGAGTGCTCACCTCTCGAGCGCTGGCTTATCTAATCCCACTTTCCCGACTTTGTGTCACATCTAACCTTGTGGGAGGTAGATAAATAAATATAGGGGAAGACACCACCCCTTTCCAAGGATTGTTCCACTTACACTTGATACTCTCGTGATTATTCTGAGTGTTTTACAAGACGGCATCAAGTACCATGTCTTTGGTAGCACTCGACCGAGGATTGAACCCAATCACCCAGCCCTTTAGGAAACGCTCTAAATAATATACGCAGATTAAATAAATGATTTTTTTAAAAACAAATTTAATATTTTTCTAAATTGAATAAAATACGACCAAGTCAAACAATCTTCGAATGGTTGCACAAACTGTTTTGTACCACGGAAATAATTTTGGACGTTTTTTTTTGTCCTGTACAAATGAAGATTCAATTTTTACTGTTGCCTTTTGTCGAGAAACAACGGATAAATTAATGTTATCGCAGAAAAGGACTTCCTCGAATATTGGAATTCATCACACCCTACATAAAAGAGTAAAAACGAGTGTTGGGCTCTAAAGAGCAAGCTAAAATCTGTGGGAGGGACATGTCGCCTTAGAATCACTACTGCTAATGCGCCCCCTCTTGGCTTAGAGGTAGGCAGCAGTGTTGCAAGTTGAGATTTTCAAAATCCGCTAGATTGGAACAAACAAAAAAAAAATCTCCAGAAAACCGCTAAATATTACGAATATAATATTTCGTGTTTTTTATACATATTTTTTATTCTAATGTTATTTTAATGTTATTTGTATTTAATTTAATGTAAAAAAAAAACCCAAGTGACGTAATTCACTTGTGTAGCTGACCAATCGAGAAATGTAAAGTTTAACAAAGGATTTATTATATATTGGTGGATTAGGGTTTATAGGGTCGAGAGATCTCTGGGATATTTTAAAATATTGAATTTTTTATTGGGAGGTCTAACTATTTCTGTTCTTCATATATCATGTATGAAAGGTAGTTTCGGAAATAGTCTCTCATATGGTGACTAGAAAGGAAATGAATGCGGAAAGTAGGGTGAATGAAATCTGAAATTGCGGTTGTGCGGGTGGCAAATGAAATCTCTAGATTTTACAAAAAATAAATACTAGCCGCTAGATCCAAATTTTACTAGCTAGATTCTGAAGAAAATCTCCAGATCTAGCGGGAAAAACGCTAAATTGGTAACACTAGTCGATAGCTTTGGATATATGTGATGATACTGGAAAGATTGGGTCAGAGTTGTAAAATAGTGGCTCAAAATTCTGGAACGTGCTTCTTAATATTAAAATAAATAGCCACCCTTACGGGCGTACTTCATTATAATGGATCCTACCCAAATCCACGAACATCACTTTATGAGTAATTACGGTCGGTTTTCAATATATGAATATTCAAATAGTGTTGAGGAGGGTGGAAGAAATAAGGTCCGACTCCGACTCCGACTCCGACTCTTAGAATTCCAAAATATCCGACTACGACTTTTTTTTTTAATTAAAAAAGTTTTTAATATTCAGATTGTCTGCTGAAATTGAAATTTTTCTAGAAAATTTCATTAACGTTATCGAATAGTTTTCACGTGATATAAACACATCTCTGACTATCGGTCCCTTCATTTTAACTCTTCGCCACTAAACACCTATTTTGGGACGTCAGTTTATATGACCCCCTCCCCGCCACTAAATTGGCCAAAACACGCATAGGTATAACATATACATATGCTGAAAACTTTATAGATTTGTATCGAGTAGTTTTCACGCGATATAAATTCTGATGACTAGTCTCAGTCCATTGATCCCAACATCCTCTGTGACCGCCAGATTAGCGACCGCAAGATCAGCGACCGCAAGATCAGCGACCGCCTAAAGTCGAAGAACTACCGGAATGTTGTGAGACCCGTCGCTTTGTACGATCCCGAGTGCTTACCAACAACGATAAAAGAGGGAGGGGTGAAGATTCGCCGTTGTGGAAACTAAAATGCTCCGCTGGATGTTGGAAATTACACTGCTCGATCACGTCTGTAATGATGATATCCGAAGGCGCTAAGACATCGCATCGATTGAGGGCAAGATGAGGGAATGGCGGCTCGATGGTTTGGACAACGACACCGCCGCGGGACTTGCATTAGAAGTCGCCGGGAAACGACCGAGTGGAATACTGATGATGAGATGGACAGACACCCTGCACAAAGATCGCTGCAAAAGCAGCCTTTACTCGGACCAAGCCTGTGATCGTGTCATTGGAAACAGAAATGCATCATTGCGAATCCCGCCGTAGCTTGAGATTAACGTATAAGAAAAAGAACAAGAAGATTTTCAGTTCCTTCACTAACCCTTGATGATGAGGGAGATGATGAGGCGTCATTTTCGAAAAGCTGTTATGTCTAAAACACTGTCAGCACCGAAGATACATATACATAAAAATGTCATCGATTGACTTACAGGGACGTTAACAAACTAAACCGCTTAAATCACCCTAAAATAACTAAAATGTTTAAAACAATCTAAAAAAAACAACAAAAAAAACAACAAAAAAAACACAAGAAACTAAAGTGCTTAAAACACTCACCTACAGATACGTAATTGATTTTGGTCGAATAGTTTACACGTGATGCGGCATCGGACAGACTGTTGACGGATTATTATTATTATTATAATTGTGGTGAAAACTTGTTGTCTTGGATACCGAAAAATTGTCTAAAAAGAATTAAACTTAATGAACTGTTTTGGACCACGAATTTGAGATATAAAATATTGGTGAGATGATGAGGACGCTTTTAAACGACGATAAGTGTAACTCCATTAATAAAGGTAAGAGTATACGTACGTACGTAAACAGTTATTTGCTATTCGAAATACACTCGGATTGATAGATCATCTTCCTACATTATATATATATATATATATATATATATATATATATATAATCATATGACCGTGCAAGTTTTAGTTGATAAATTACTTCCATTGTCAGTCTGACAAATGTTCTATCCGGTCCCGACACAAAGGTCAGCTATTTTCTGATTAAAGTTGGAATTCATGAACGCGTTTCACCGTGAGATTAGAGAGAGAGAGAGAGAGAGAGAGAGAGAGAGAGAGAGAGAGAGAGAGAGAGAGAGAGAGATCTAATGTGGGACCAAATTGCGACGAATAATTTGTTTTTGTCGTCCTTGAAATTGGCTATTTGTGCCGAGAGACGTATTTTTTTTCTCTCGAAAAGTGATAAATGGAACTTAACGGCTCAGCGTTTATCATCGCGTCGAGAATGAAATTGATTTCCCCATGACACCACAAACTGTGACCAAAAAAGTGAAAACATTTTTGTAAACATTTTCTTTCTTTTCTTTCAACAGAAATATAAAATGTTACGGGCAGATCAAAATTGTTACAATGAATAAGATGGCACAGCCTGAGTAAGTTTTATTCATACAAGTCGAGAATACGTCCTCGAAAATTAGTCCGACAGTCTGCACATTTTTTGAGTAGGGGATGCCCTTGTATCTGTTGGGTTGTGCAGTTCTATGGGGTCAACCATTCCAAACTTTACCTTCTGTCTTTGAGAAGTTGTTAGTTTATTGCTAATCGCCTGAGGCGCCCTGACCAGGGAATTCAGACGGGGCTGCTCAGGCATTTTTGTTGGCCAGAGTTCACTTCGTCTTGTGCGCTGGCTTTTCAGTCCCCACCGCCCGACCTTGTGTCACATATTTCCGCGGTGGGGGTGGGGTAAATATCAACAATAGATAATATTCAGCTTGATCCTTAAAATTTTTTTATTTAAATAACCGAAGACTTGTAGCAGTCATAAATACTGACATTTTCTATCTCTTTGTAGCCCCTATGAGGTGATTTGGCCCCACTAGCACCAATCAGCTTCCAAGGCGTGTCAATTTCATCCGTACACTGAAGGACTACTTCAGCGCATTAGGGAATTGCGGACAGCTGTCAGAGAGTTTCCTGAAAGCAGCGAAGAAAGACCCCCCCTCTCTTTGTCCACCGGACACCCAATCACCGGCTATCTTCACATGAAGGTCAACTGCTCGTAGAATTTCGGCAGCCGACAAACTTTTTTTACTTAATTCTTTTCTTCACTCTGACACTGTCTTAAGTTCTTAACTTTCGCTAACAACCTACACCCAACGGTGTAGGTAACTTAAATAAATACATTTCGCTGTTGTTCGTTTGCCATCCATGTTATTGTTACAAAACACCAGAAGAGTTTTTTTTTTGCTATCGATGCTAAGATATGCCCTCATAGACTTACATCAAATCTGTTAATAAGGTCGCTGGAAAAATAGTTGGATCATTCCATCGCTCCAGAAAGTACCTGACTCCTGATGCAATCATTTACCTTTATAAGAGCCAGATCCGTCCTAAGATGGAGTATTGCTGCCATATCTGGGGAGGCGCCGCTCAGATCACTCTCCGTTTCCTAGACAGAGGTCAAAATCGACTCCCAAATCTAGTTGGGGATGATCTCTCCTGTTCCTTACCACCCTTTTATCACAGAAGGGACGTTGTTAGTCTCTCTCTACTCCATCGTTATTTTCATGTAAGGTGCTCGACTTTTACCCCCATTTGCTCCCCTAAAGTAAATAAGTAAGTAAATCGAACGTAGTACATTACACTCTCAATAACGTCTACTACTATGAATGTTCCAAATTTCATAAAAATCTGTCCAGTAGTTTTTTTTAATCTATAGGGAAGATTTATTTTAAAAGGGAGTTTCTGTCCCCTTTTGCCCCCTAAAAAATAAATAGCCTATTAGACTTCGTTTCATGTTTACTATCAATGTTTCAAATCTCATAAAAATCTGTCCAGTAGTTTTTATTCCTATAGATGTAAAACAGACGCACAGACGTTCATTTTTATTATATATTAGCTGTATCTATCCGGCGTTGCCCGGGATGCAGCGAAGTCATTTTATTATTTTTTAAATTTGTTTGTACGTTTTAAAAAAAACGTATGCAGAAAATGGAATAACATTTTACTTGTAAAGGAGATAACTCTTTTTTACATTCTTCAATTAAAATATGAGTTATTCCCATTGCTGATTTTGATTTTTCGGTCATGATTGAAAAATGTTTCTGTGTTACCAATTGTCCCAACAGGACTACATTATTTTTTAAAATAAACTATAGAAAAATACGTTTTTATAGTGGCAAGAACATGCTACAAAAATAACAAATGAAAATTGGCTAGTCAGAATCAAAGTTAGATATGCCAGCTTAAATGCTATTTAGGTTAAACTTTTAAAATCTCGAAAGACAACTTTATATGTTAGATTATAGATACGCCCATCTTCTAAATGAATAAATGCGGAAGTTTTTTCATTGATCACACCTATTCATATACAAAACGGCTCACTGTTATTTAAATCAAAAACACAACATAGTCTGTTTAAATACTGTATATATAGTAGATAACAAAGACCCAAACATAGTTCTTTATATGCTTTATTTGCATAACTATTTTAAAACAGTTTATAATAGATTAATGATTAGTGGAATTACTTTGTAATTGGATTGTCCTATTTTTCTATATATATTAAATATAATGCAATGTAAGTTATACATTTAAAAAGAATACTTAGAGCTCGATTAATAACCGCCGGATGTTTTCCTTGAACCTTGGTTTTCGAACATAATTCGTTCTGTAAAGCTGTTCGAAAACCGAATTGTTCAAAAACCAGATTGTTCGAAAACCGAATTGTTCAAAAACCAGATTGTTCGGAAACCGAATTGTTCGAAAACCGAATCCTACTTTCCCCATTAAAAAATAATGTAAAAAAGATTAATTCGTTAATTCTTGAATATAAACTATTTTTTTTTAGATATTTAATGGGTAGTTAATATACAAAATTATTAAGCATCAGTTATATTATTTTTTTTAATACTAACTATAATGTATTATATAACATTTTTTTTAATACTAACTATAATGTATTATATAACATTTTTTTTAATACTAACTATAATGTATTATATAACATTTTTTTTAATACTAACTATAATGTATTATATAACATTTTTTTTGTAAAAAAATATATTTTCTGTGAACTTTTATGAATTAAGATATTTTTAGTGAATATTTTGACCATTTTACTACACATTTTGTAATATTTAAAACATTTTTAGCAGGTATTTAAAAATATAGTTCATAAGAATAAAAACAGGATTAAAAAAAGTAAAACCCCAGATCTTGTTTGAAAAACCCAGGAGTGGCAATCCTGCACAGAACTGTTAACATTACATCAGACGGTATGCTTCGGTTACCGTCGGCGTGATTCGCGAATCGATATTTTGTTAGAAACCCGAGGCATTTCCGGTTTGAAATTTTAATTTCGAAATCAGAATTTTTTCACTTCCGAGACGTTCATGAACCGACGTTTGACTGTATATACTATAGATATGTGTTATTATCGATATTTAGGAAATGATGGGAATGATTCAAGATGTCAGACTCAAAGTATCGTCAATAATAAACGATGAGTCATTGCATTAACGTTTGCCTCTGAAAGTCGCCGTTATTAAACTATAAGACAGTATCTAAAATGTTTAAGTAACACAGACCTTATGGCTACGACCTTCCATGCTTTACATAGCTTCATAAAATTGGTAATATTAGACATGTCAAGCAGTTTTAATAATTTACGATGAAAGCAAACACCGGAGAACCGTTGTAATAATTCCGTCTGTTTTTCTACGCCTGAATGGATGGCTCGTATATTTGATTTATGTATGAAAACACGAACTGACGACGCAGAGGTCATCCATTTACGCATGACCTCTAACGAGATGGGCTTCGTATCAATCAGTTCCATACACCAATCGTAATATATTTGACCAATATTTTTATACTATAAACCAGGGGCGGGCAACCTTTTCAGAGTGAGGGCCAGATGAGACTTTTGGAAGGATATCGCAGGCCGGAGTGAAAAGGGAAATCTTAGAATTACTATATTTTGTTTACCCGAATAAATTGTACAAAAATTGCATTGAACACTCTACAAATCTGATATTTTTTCTCAGGAAACTTCTTTATGTGATGTTATAAAAGGCGCCGACGAAGAGCCATTTTGGAATCATAAAAAATAAGTTCTGTTTCATGCCCTTTCCTCATCTCTCGTTTCCTCTTTGCCTCTTTCTTTCTCTTTTTCTATGTTTATCTCAGGCCAAGGATTTGAAATTAATAGTTAAAGAAAAATGAAATATACATGCATCATCGCTCGCTGATATTTATACATTTTCATCCCATTGTAAATCTTTAATCGAAACTTACTTTTACGTCTATGTCACACAATGATATGAGTTTTACTGAGAGGTCTGCGGGCCGGATTGCAATATTAAAGCATAGCAGGGTGGCGGGCCGGACGCTAAGCCTTTGCGGGCCGGATGTGGCCCGCGGGCCGGAGGTTGCCCACCCCTGCTATAAACTAACTGTATCTACCCGTATTTCACAGTGTCTTTTACTTTTATTTTTGTTTTACTTTTAACTATGTCGAAGTTACTATAACTAACTGTATCTACGGCAGAATCACGTTGACACACTGGTTCTTGTTAGATCACCAAAGTTAAGCAACGTTGAGCCAAGCCATTACCAGATGGGTGACCATTTGGAAATATCAAGCGCTGTATGTAGGAGGACGTCGGCACCGCCCTGCAAGAACTGCAAAAACCTAACGTTGTCATCTTTCCTAACCGGTATATACATGCGACTGGGGACCGCTTGTGAATTTGATATTTCCTAGAAACTTCCTCCTTTGAAGGAAGTCGGTCCAACCCGCCCAGGCTGAATTCCGCTACGCTATTCGATAACTGTATCTACCCGGCGTTTCAGAGTGTCTTTTTACTTTTAGTTTTGTTTCGTTTAGTTTTGTTTCGTTTCGTTTTTTGTTTGTTTTACTTTTAATTATAACGAAGTTAAGCGACGTTGAGCCTGGTCAGTATCAGATGGGTGACCATTTGGGAATATCAGGCGCTGTATGTGAAAGGGCGAACGAACTATACATCTACCTATGGGCAAATAGCGTCGCCAATCTACAATGCCTAGCGTAGCGACTATGGCACAACCTCTGAATGACAGACAGCAATAGGGATGAAGAAAACCAGGGAGGTTTTATTTATCTTTCTCTCACAAGATAAGATGTGACACAAGGTCGGGAAAGTGGGAATTGAAAAACCAGCGCCCGAGAATTTGAGCGCTCTGGCCATTAAAAATTGCCTAGGCAGCCCCGCTGGCATTCCCTGGTAGGGGCGCCTCAGGCGATTAGCAATAAACTAACCCCTTCTCAAAGGGTGAGAAGGCAAAGCCTGGGAGGGTGCACCTCCTAGAACTGCACAGGACAGACCAATAGACCGGCGTAACTCAAGACCCGAAGGCCAAGACAATACCGGTCTATGGGGTGTAGTATCCATCGGAACAGATACCAACCCCTGGTTAGGAGGTGTTCCCTCTCCAGGAGTGATAAAAAAAAACCCTGATGATGATGATGATGCTTTTTTTACAGCAAATTTTTATTATTTAAAAAAAAATAGGATTTAAAAAGTTATAACGGTACCTCACTTTTGACGTAATGTTTTACTTGTGCGGGGGTTAGCTACATACTAAGATGGGGAGGTACTGCTGCCACATTTGGGGAGGTACTGCTGCCACATTTGGTGAAAGTGCCGCTCGAAGCACCCTTTCTTACCTTGACAGAGTACAAAATCGACTTCGCAATCTAGTGGAGGATGATCAGAAGAAACGCTGCTAGTCTCTCTCTACTCTATCGTTATTTTCATGGTAGGTGCTCGACTGAGCTCCAATCTCTGTCCCCCTATGTAAAAAAAATTCATAACAGAAACTCGTCTACCTACAACCACTGCAAATAACTTACCTTTCTTCATCTATTTACCAAAAACACAACGTTTATTTCCATTAACAAAGTTTGTTTCCAAGAATTTCCCATCCGTGGAACACAATACTACAGGGTTGCTTCCCAGCTGTTTATAACGTGGTTGTTTTCAACGTATTAACACATACATATCGAGCCATCTACTTAAATAATCAAATTCTGTCCAT
Source organism: Sepiola atlantica (assembly GCA_963556195.1). Taxonomy (NCBI): domain Eukaryota; kingdom Metazoa; phylum Mollusca; class Cephalopoda; order Sepiida; family Sepiolidae; genus Sepiola; species Sepiola atlantica. Next base: position 50,512,366 of record OY744548.1, read on the forward strand.
TCCATCCATCGTTTCCAATCCTCTCATAGTATTGTTTATCATCCAACTGACAATCGCATTAAAGCTTATCCTCGACTGGCTTTTAGGCCTTGCTAAGTGGTTACTCATCGTTTGGTTATTAATTTATTAATTCAACCAAATTCTTACAAAACTGTAACTAATTTTTATAAAGGTTATTTTTAATTATTGGATGTAAATAATTTTCAAACGTGTAAATCTTTTAACACCTGAGATTTGCAAAGAATTTAAAAGCCAGAATGACCATCTATTCGACAGTTTATATGCTTCTGTGGTGGACGTCATGATCCTGAACCAGATCGAGCGGTGGAAGTGGTCCCGACTTGCCTCACTCCCTCCATAAAAGGGCCCGTCTTTGCTTAGCGCACAATTTGAAGATTAGAGAAATGTTTAAATCATAGGTTGCGAGTGAGGATTCGAACACGGCCCCATTGATTACGAATGCCGTCGCTAGCAAAGACGATCTCGTGATGTTTTTAGTTTGGCATCCATGACGGCGGATCAAGAGATGTAGTTGTACAGGTCGGGTCAGTTCGCATATGTCAGATTTGAGTGGATGAAGGAAAGAACATAGTTCGCATTTCGCTTCGGGATTGGATTAATCTGCACTTGATGTTGGGAAGAGTGGCCGGGATCAAAGTGTAGTATCTGTTCCGATGGGTGCTGCACCCCGTAGACTGGTATTGTCTTGGCCTTTGGGGCTTGATTTACGCCGGTCTATGGATTTGTCCTGTGCAGTTCTAGGAGGTCCACCCTCTCAGGCTTTGCCTCCCCTCTATGGGGAGGAGTAAGTTTATTGCTTACCGCCTGAGGCGCCCCTACCGGGGAATGCCGACAGGGCTGCCCAGGCAATTTTTAATGGCCAGAGTGCTCAACTTCTCGGGCGCTGGTTTTTCAAATCCCACTTTCCCGACCTTGTGTCACAACCTACCGCTGTGGGAGGTAGATAAATAACTTGATGTTGGAAAGAGCAGAACCGAGAAGGAGAAAGACGAGAAGGAAGTGAGCTGTAAGCCGGATGATTTTTTACTGCGGCAAAAGTCGATTGTTTTCATTTAATTCCGTAAAATTTATCTTGAACGGTTCAATTAAAGTCAGATTGAAAACTTTTCCCTGATAGATTTTCAAACACCCTTTTCCAAATTCTTTTCAAATTCTGAAAAGTCACCCAGTACTTCATTTTTTTTCAACTATCCACAAACAATTAATATAGCTGACTTGTTTACGAATTCATTCTGGTTGATTTAATTTCTAAACAATTTATTTTATGAAATAGGATTTAAAAGATTTCGTTTTATTTTAAGCTATTGCATTTTTGATGCTGCTGGAGCCGATATGATGCGAAAGTACTCGAAATCGGTACTGAAAGCAGTGCATCACTGAAGATTGGCATTGCAACATCGAAATATTGTGTTTTAGGACTATCATGAGTCCTTTGTCGTCACTTAGTGGGGGACCTTTTATCATAGATTCGTATTGATGATGGTGGTAGGTGGGTTCGAGTTGAAAGGTGTTGCAGTAGATGTGATGTCATCTACCGAATATATTATACGTAATTGCATGGCTACCAGGCCTGATGTAAGTATCGACTTGATTATTGGGCAATTGAAACTAATTTCTGAATCGTTGAATATATGACCTATCGAATGGTTTCTAATCCAAAACGTGATCTACCGAGTTGTTAGAATTAGGATTTGGGGTTGTTTACATTTCAATAATGATCTACCCATTAACTACCCAAAATATTTCATTTGCTTGAAAATAACAGAATTCTTTTTATTTTTTATTATTTTTTATGGAAATCGCTCCAGACAAGGCATGAAGCTACTTGATATAAGGAGCTAAACAAAAATAGTACTTCAAGGTAAAAAAATACTACTTCAAGATAAAAAAAATACTACTTCAAGATAAAAAAATACTACTTCAAGGTAAAAAACTACTACAAGATAAAAAAAACTACTTCAAGATAAAAAAATACTACTTTAAGATAAAAAATACTACTTCAAGATAAAAAAATACTACTTCAAGATAAAAAAATACTACTTCAAGATAAAAAAAACTACTTCAAGATAAAAAAATACTACTTCAAGATAAAAAAAACTACTTCAAGGTAAAAAAATACTACTTCAAGATAAAAAATACTACTTCAAGATAAAAAAATACTACTTCAAGGTAAAAAACTACTACTTCAAGATAAAAAAACTACTACTTCAAGATAAAAAACTACTAAAAGATAAAAAAATACTACTTCAAGGTAAAAAATACTACTTTAAGATAAAAAAAACTACTTCAAGGTAAAAAAATACTACTTCAAGATAAAAAAATACTACTTCAAGATAAAAAAATACTACTTCAAGATAAAAAAAATACTACTTCAAGATAAAAAAATACTACTTCAAGATAAAAAAATACTACTTCAAGATAAAAAAAACTACTTCAAGGTAAAAAACTACTACTTCAAGGTAAAAACTACTACTTCAAGGTAAAAACTACTACTTCAAGGTAAAAAACTACTACTTTAAGATAAAAAAAACTACTTCAAGATAAAAAAAAAACTACTTCAAGGTAAAAAAAATACTACTTCAAGATAAAAAAAATACTACTTCAAGATAAAAAAATACTACTTCAAGGTAAAAAACTACTACTTCAAGATAAAAAACTACTACTTTAAGATAAAAAAAACTACTTCAAGATAAAAAAATACTACTTCAAGGTCAAAAACTAGTCAACGATAACTGTTAGGTGGATAGATTCCGACCCAGAAAACAGCAATTATTCTCCCTTTGTGATAAACATCGCTCATGGAATATGAGGACTAAAGGACAAAATGAGGGAAGTGAGAGTTACGAGTCTGCCGAAAAAAGTTCACCCTCTATTCTCCTTATAAATAATTAAATACATATTTAAAAATGTTCATGTTAACATATTGAGGAGACGATTAGGGTTAGGGCTAAGGTTAGGGTTTAGGGTAAGTGTTAGTTTTTTTTTTTAATTTTCATATAAAAACATGGTTAAATCATATTTTAATCACGTAAATTACTCTCCAAACCCCAGCTGTGGGAAGCAAAAGGCGGAACGTCTGCTCACATCGATTTTCAAGTCTTCCCCCCTTATATTTATCCCCGATCTTCCATCGATCGGTGACGTATGTCTGCAATTGTTTTTGATATATTCCTCAATCGGTAAACTTAAAAATAAAAACAATACAATGTTTACAATTTACATTTTAGCGTCAACCTTGCAATTATAAAAACAATCACAAACGCATTCAAATCAGTTGCGTCCTTTTATCTCCCACAGCGCAGGAATAAGATCACAAATCATTTATAAGTCTGACATAAGGCCACATATTCTGAACATTTATCTCTGCATATATATAACGCTTTAAATTGTTGGTCGCCTGACCGATTCT
>OY744548.1:50520795-50543295 GCA_963556195.1 Sepiola atlantica
AAGTAATAATATATTTTTAGCTTCAAGTAGGCAGATACCAAATCTCTATTAGTAATAGAAGCACAATAGTAGACTTTAATAGAAGTAAGAGTATAGTTTCGACTTCAGACAGACAGATACTAAATGATAATAGATATGCGACAAGTGATTTTCGAAAAAAACTCTATGGAAGCCCAATATAAAATTAAAAATATTGCAATGATAGAAAACGAATTTTAAATAATTAAATAATCAATAGAAAATGAATAGAAAATGATGAGAAAATGTGGAAATCAAAAAAAGTATTAAAACATGGAAAATAAGAAAGGGAAAAAAAGATAGAGAAAAAAAGAAAGACAAAAAAAGAAAGAGAAAAGGAAACAAGCCGTGAAGGGTCAAGGAGGATAGAAGACCTCCAGTGGAATAGCGCGAAGGACACATCAATCTCGAGAAATATATACATATATATATATATATATATATATATATATATATATATATATATATATATGTGTGTGTCTGTATGAGAGAGAGAGAGAGAGAGAGAGAGAGAGAGAGAGAGAGAGAGAGAGAGAGAGAGAGAGAGAGAGAGAAAGTAGAAATTCACATTTGGACGAGTTTGGTTTGGTTTATTTGACGACTAATCGATCTTTTTGCCGAAGGACAATGGTTCATTGTGTACGATTAATTGAACGTAAGTTGCTATTTTTATCGATATATGGGGGGAGAATTGGGAGTTCATATCTCTCCTAACTTTATTAGTGCGCAAATGATAGTAGTATTGATTTACTCCTCTCCAGGAGTTAGGCACAAGGCCAGTTTTTATTTTACTCCCACAAGTAAGATGTGACCCAAGGTCGGGTCAGAAAAGTGGGGTTTGAAAAGCCAGCGCCCGAGAGGTGAGCACTCTGGCCATTAAAAATTACCTGGGCAGCCCCGTCGGCATTCCCTGGTAGGGGCGCCTCAGACAGTAAGCAATAAGCTTACTCCCCCCCAAAGAGGGGAGGCGAAGCCTGGGAGGGTGGACCTCCTAGAACTGCACAGGACAGACCCATAGGCTGGCGTAGATCAAACCCCGAAGGCCAAGACAATACCAGTCTATGAAGTGCAGTATCCATCGGAACAGATACTACACTTTGATCTTAGCCAAAAGGCGTTATTTAACCCCTACCCACAATAGGAATATGTGACACAAGGTAGGAAAGTGGGATTTGAAAAGCCAGCGCTCGAGAAGGTGAGCACTCTGGCCATTAAAAATTGCCTGGGCAGCCCCGTCGGCATTCCCCGGTAGGGCCGCCTCAGGCAGTAAGCAATTAACTTACTCCTCCCCAAAGAGAGGATGTAAAGCTTGGGAGGGTGGACCTCCTAGAACTGCACAGGACAGATCAGACCCATAGACCGGCGGAAATCAAGCTCCGAAGGCCAAGACAATACCGATCTATGAAATGCAGTATCCATCGGAACAGATACTACACTTTGATCTTAGCCAAAAGGCCAAGAATTCATCGTCCGCAGCGATATCCAGTACGTTAGCCCCCCCCCCCGGCGGGTGTAAGGCATTGATTTTTCTACAGGTTTCGTAGTCAAGATGTGACTCACGTTTCTCTAAAGTCTGTCAAGTGCAATCGACCGGATACGGAAGTTGTTAGATAATTTCGCCGTATAATTTGTATTAGAATTTGATTCATAATCACTGATTAAATTATATTAAAAACAAAACAAGTCACAAACAAAAAAAAACAAATAAACGAACAAACCAACAAGAACGGGTATTTAAAAGAATGCCCCTTTAATCTGTGAGTTCAGCGATGAAAATTCCATTTCAAATTTAAGCGTGACAAATAGATGGAGTAACCTACAGACTGATCGAGTATATTCTAACTTTAAATTAATTTTTATTTTACACTGATGAGTCTTGGTTAAGACGAAACATTTATGTATGTGGATATTAAAAATATGCATTAGAACAAAAAAAATTATATATAAAGCTAAGAAAGGAGAAAACCCAAACCAACATTTAAGCCTCTGCACTATAATTGATTCCACCCAAGCTGGGCTCTTCAGATGCGTAAGTCAAGCGGATCACTCGTGTACTGAGAGATTTAGACACTTACACCGTATTGGAAATGTCGGGGAGGGAGGGCGTTATTTACCATTCAAACTTTATTTTTTCCCTCCACATGCGTGGAGCTCTCCTATCTAGAACACCACATCCTTTCACGCCGAAATCGAGTAGCTAGAGGGAGGAGGTGTTTCACTAGACATTAGGTGAGGTACTGGGCCACGTCCACTCCTACCTCATTGAACTTACTTTTCTCTGTCTGAATGGTAAATAACTTCCCCACCTGTCCGATATTTCCAATACGGTGTAAGTGTCTCAATCTCTCAGTACACGAGTCTGAAGAGCCTAGGTTGGGTGAAAAAAATAGTGCATAGGCTTAAATGTTGGTTTGAGTTTTTATTTTTAAAACTTTATTTTTGCCCGCCACATGCATTGAGCTTTCCTACTTAAGATCTCCTATCTAAAATACTCCGTCGTTCACTGATCCAACACACACACACACACACACACACACACACACACACACACACACACACACACACACACACACACACACACACACACACACACATTTAAATGTTGAATTAAATTAAAGATAATTGAATTATCGTTTAATAATAATCTATCGTGATAATATAAGGCCCAATATATTGAATAGAGCAATCAATTCTAGAGATGAAAGATGAGAATAAAAAAATTGTAAAGATACAATATTTATTAGAACATCAAAAGTTCAGAGCAAGGAGCTTCATATCCTTAATGCATGGATTTTCAAAGATAAACTCTTTTCATCAGAGGATAGGGAAAAGCCGACAATGTAATTGTAAATATTATCGGCAACATTTAACTTTGAAAGTTTTACATAAAATAAAACAAAATAGTTGCCAAAAGATAAAGAGTCTTATGTTGAGATGAGCGCGTAAAGTCAGGATGGACGATGTCCAAAAACACGTCAAAAACAGACAGGATAAACTGGACGTTACCAATTGCCGTCTGACTACCAGCTTATTAACAGAACTATTTGGATTCCTAAACAATTTGAGTATTATTCTTTTTCAAACATTCATTTCCAAAATAACAGCTTTTTTTTTATTTTGACGTGTTTTTGGACATCGTCCACCCTGACTTTACGCTCTCATCTCAACATAAGACTCTTTACCTTTTGGCCCTGATTTTGTTTTTATTTTATGTAAAACTTTCAAAGTTAAATGTTGCCGATAATATTTACAATTACATTGTCGGCTTTTCCCTATCCTCTGATGAAAAGAGTTTATCTTTGAAAATCCATGGATTAAGGATATGAAGCTCCTTGCTCCGAATTTTTGATGTTCTAATAAATATTGTATCTTTACAATTTTTTATTCTCATCTTTCATCTCTAGTATATTATATTATATATATATATATATATATATATATATATATATATATATATATATATATATATATATATATATATATATATATAACTCTGCTGGGAAGCCATGAAATTAAATACTGTCTTGTGTTTAAATTCCCGAAACAGTTTTTCATGGTAAACAACTGATGATCCCTTAAAATAGTGTTAGAAACTAACTAATATAATAACTGTAAAAAATAAATTGACTTACATGAGTGATTTTCCACTGGAAGACTTGAGACTATAAGTTTTTTTTTTTTTTTTTTATATAATTTTTTTTTTTTATATAGTTTTAATTGTTGAGAAACTTCCGAGACTATATATATATATATATATATATATATATATATATATATATATATAAGCAAAAGACTGCCCACCATCCGGAGGCTATTAATCTAAGTATTCCTTTTAAATGTATAACTTATATTACATATTATTAATATAAGTCTATGATAATTTTAATAACTAACAGTTTTCATTCAAATTATCTCCCTTGAAAATTAATGAATATAATATTTTAAGAAAGGTTTTCGTAAATGATACTTTTTTTTTATCAAATCACTTAAATTAATTACTGTTATTATAGATAAAACTATTTTATATATATATATATATATGAAATAGAACAATAAAATTACAAACGAATAACACCTAACATGAATTTATTATAAACTACTTAAAAACATAGTTATTTCAATTAGGCATGCACATAGCCGTGTTTGAGTGTTGTGCTCTCTACTATATATACAATATTTCAAAATACTATGTTGTATTATTGATTTAAATAACAGTAAGCCGTTTTTATGGTAATATAGGTGTGATAAATAAAAAAAATCTTTCGCATTTATTCATTTAGATATATATATATATAAAAGAAAATATATAAAATATTTAAAAAATGACTGACGTGTTTGCAAAGAAATCGAAATTAATTTTGGGGAAGCTAAGGAAAATAACAAAAAAGGATTTCTAAAATGGCGTACAACGTTTTCGTGTTGTTTCCCACATAAAACGTGTTTTATCTTCCCTTAAAAATGGTTGCCTTATCTGTTATTGGCATTGTCGCGGTGGCGGTCGGCGTAAGGGGTCAACATTCGGCCAACTAGTTTCATGCCAATTCAACGGATACTTTTTTTTATCCAAGTAAACCCACGGATGATGCGACTAAATCCTTATCGACCGACATCACTATGGCCGCCTTATTATTCGGCCTCATTTATTTAATAATATCTGCCGCCCTTCGTATGACACATGTGCAAATATTGATATTAATGACTCCCGGAGACATTTTCCGTCAGAGATAATCTATTCGTAATATTTTTATATTCTCTGATTCATTTAATTGATATTTAGACGAAAGTATTAAATTAAAAAAATAGGTTGATTCTATTAATGGTGTCTTCCAATATGTGATCGACTGAACGTTTTCTAATCCGATTTGTTTGCATTATAATATGTGATCGACTGAACGTTTTCTAATCCGATTTGTTTGCATTATAATATGTGATCGACCGAACCTTTTCTAATCCGATTTGTTTGCATTATAATATGTGATCGACTGAACGTTTTCTAATCCGATTTGTTTGCATTATAATATGTGATCGACTGAACGTTTTCTAATCCGATTTGTTTGCATTATAATATGTGATCGACTGAACGTTTTCTAATCCGATTTGTTTGTATTATAATATGTGATCGACTGAACGTTTTCTAATCCGATTTGTTTGCATTATAATATGTGATCGACTGAACGTTTTCTAATCCGATTTGTTTGCATTATAATATGTGATCGACTGAACGTTTTCTAATCCGATTTGTTTGTATTATATGTGATCGACTGAACGTTTTCTAATCCGATTTGTTTGCATTATAATATGTGATCGACTGAACGTTTTCTAATCCGATTTGTTTGTATTATAATATGTGATCGAGTGAACGTTTTCTAATCCGATTTGTTTGCATTATAATATGTGATCGACTGAACGTTTTCTAATCCGATTTGTTTGCATTATAATATGTGATCGACTGAACGTTTTCTAATCCGATTTGTTTATATTATAATATGTGATCGACTGAACGTTTTCTAATCCGATTTGTTTATATTATAATATGTGATCGAGTGAACGTTTTCTAATCCGATTTGTTTGTATTATAATATGTGATCGACTGAACGTTTTCTAATCCGATTTGTTTGTATTATAATATGTGATCGACTGAACGTTTTCTAATCCGATTTGTTTGTATTATAATATGTGATCGACTGAACGTTTTCTAATCCGATTTGTTTGCATTATAATATGTGATCGACTGAACGTTTTCTAATCCGATTTGTTTGCATTATAATATGTGATCGACTGAACGTTCTCTAATCCGATTTGTTTGCATTATAATATGTGATCGACTGAACGTTTTCTAATCCGATTTGTTTGCATTATAATATGTGATCGACTGAACGTTTTCTAATCCGATTTGTTTGTATTATAATATGTGATCGACTGAACGTTTTCTAATCCGATTTGTTTGCATTATAATATGTGATCGACTGAACGTTTTCTAATCCGATTTGTTTGCATTATAATATGTGATCGACTGAGCGTTTTCTAATCCGATTTGTTTGCATTATAATATGTGATCGACTGAACGTTTTCTAATCCGATTTGTTTGCATTATAATATGTGATCGACTGAACGTTTTCTAATCCGATTTGTTTGCATTATAATGTGATCGACTGAACGTTTTCTAATCCGATTTGTTTGTATTATAATATGTGATCGACTGAACGTTTTCTAATCCGATTTGTTTGCATTATAATATGTGATCGACTGAACGTTTTCTAATCCGATTTGTTTGCATTATAATATGTGATCGACTGAACGTTTTCTAATCCGATTTGTTTGCATTATAATATGTGATCAACTGAACGTTTTCTAATCCGATTTGTTTGCATTATAATATGTGATCGACTGAACGTTTTCTAATCCGATTTGTTTATATTATAATATGTGATCGACTGAACGTTTTCTAATCCGATTTGTTTATATTATAATATGTGATCGAGTGAACGTTTTCTAATCCGATTTGTTTGTATTATAATATGTGATCGACTGAACGTTTTCTAATCCGATTTGTTTGTATTATAATATGTGATCGACTGAACGTTTTCTAATCCGATTTGTTTGTATTATAATATGTGATCGACTGAACGTTTTCTAATCCGATTTGTTTGCATTATAATATGTGATCGACTGAACGTTTTCTAATCCGATTTGTTTGCATTATAATATGTGATCGACTGAACGTTTTCTAATCCGATTTGTTTGCATTATAATATGTGATCGACTGAACGTTTTCTAATGCGATTTGTTTGCATTATAATATGTGATCGACTGAACGTTTTCTAATCCGATTTGTTTGCATTATAATATGTGATCGACTGAACGTTTTCTAATCCGATTTGTTTGCATTATAATATGTGATCGACTGAACGTTTTCTAATCCGATTTGTTTATATTATAATATGTGATCGACTGAACGTTTTCTAATCCGATTTGTTTACATTATAATATGTGATCGACTGAACGTTTTCTAATCCGATTTGTTTACATTATAATATGTGATCGACTGAACGGTTTCTAATCCGATTTGTTTACATTATAATATGTGATCGACTGAACGTTTTCTAATCCGATTTGTTTATATTATAATATGTGATCGAGTGAACGTTTTCTAATCCGATTTGTTTGTATTATAATATGTGATCGACTGAACGTTTTCTAATCCGATTTGTTTGTATTATAATATGTGATCGACTGAACGTTTTCTAATCCGATTTGTTTGCATTATAATATGTGATCGACTGAACGTTTTCTAATCCGATTTGTTTGCATTATAATATGTGATCGACTGAACGTTCTCTAATCCGATTTGTTTGCATTATAATATGTGATCGACTGAACGTTTTCTAATCCGATTTGTTTGCATTATAATATGTGATCGACTGAACGTTTTCTAATCCGATTTGTTTGTATTATAATATGTGATCGACTGAACGTTTTCTAATCCGATTTGTTTGCATTATAATATGTGATCGACTGAACGTTTTCTAATCCGATTTGTTTGCATTATAATATGTGATCGACTGAGCGTTTTCTAATCCGATTTGTTTGCATTATAATATGTGATCGACTGAACGTTTTCTAATCCGATTTGTTTGCATTATAATATGTGATCGACTGAACGTTTTCTAATCCGATTTGTTTGCATTATAATGTGATCGACTGAACGTTTTCTAATCCGATTTGTTTGTATTATAATATGTGATCGACTGAACGTTTTCTAATCCGATTTGTTTGCATTATAATATGTGATCGACTGAACGTTTTCTAATCCGATTTGTTTGCATTATAATATGTGATCGACTGAACGTTTTCTAATCCGATTTGTTTGCATTATATTATGTGATCAACTGAACGTTTTCTAATCCGATTTGTTTGCATTATAATATGTGATCGACTGAACGTTTTCTAATACGATTTGTTTATATTATAATATGTGATCGACTGAACGTTTTCTAATCCGATTTGTTTATATTATAATATGTGATCGAGTGAACGTTTTCTAATCCGATTTGTTTGTATTATAATATGTGATCGACTGAACGTTTTCTAATCCGATTTGTTTGTATTATAATATGTGATCGACTGAACGTTTTCTAATCCGATTTGTTTGTATTATAATATGTGATCGACTGAACGTTTTCTAATCCGATTTGTTTGCATTATAATATGTGATCGACTGAACGTTTTCTAATCCGATTTGTTTGCATTATAATATGTGATCGACTGAACGTTTTCTAATCCGATTTGTTTGCATTATAATATGTGATCGACTGAACGTTTTCTAATCCGATTTGTTTGCATTATAATATGTGATCGACTGAACGTTTTCTAATCCGATTTGTTTGCATTATAATATGTGATCGACTGAACGTTTTCTAATCCGATTTGTTTGCATTATAATATGTGATCGACTGAACGTTTTCTAATCCGATTTGTTTATATTATAATATGTGATCGACTGAACGTTTTCTAATCCGATTTGTTTACATTATAATATGTGATCGACTGAACGTTTTCTAATCCGATTTGTTTACATTATAATATGTGATCGACTGAACGGTTTCTAATCCGATTTGTTTACATTATAATATGTGATCGACTGAACGTTTTCTAATCCGATTTGTTTATATTATAATATGTGATCGAGTGAACGTTTTCTAATCCGATTTGTTTGTATTATAATATGTGATCGACTGAACGTTTTCTAATCCGATTTGTTTGTATTATAATATGTGATCGACTGAACGTTTTCTAATCCGATTTGTTTGCATTATAATATGTGATCGACTGAACGTTTTCTAATTCGATTTGTTTGTATTATAATATGTGATCGACTGAACGTTTTCTAATCCGATTTGTTTGTATTATAATATGTGATCGACTGAACGTTTTCTAATCCGATTTGTTTGTATTATAATATGTGACCGACTGAACGTTTTCTAATCCGATTTGTTTGCATTATAATATGTGATCGACTGAACGTTTTCTAATCCGATTTGTTTGCATTATAATATGTGATCGACTGAACGTTTTCTAATCCGATTTGTTTGCATTATAATATGTGATCGACTGAACGTTTTCTAATCCGATTTGTTTGCATTATAATATGTGATCGACTGAACGTTTTCTAATCCGATTTGTTTGCATTATAATATGTGATCGACCGAACCTTTTCTAATCCGATTTGTTTGCATTATAATATGTGATCGACTGAACGTTTTCTAATCCGATTTGTTTGCATTATAATATGTGATCGACTGAACGTTTTCTAATCCGATTTGTTTGCATTATAATATGTGATCGACTGAACGTTTTCTAATCCGATTTGTTTGCATTATAATATGTGATCGACTGAACGTTTTCTAATCCGATTTGTTTGCATTATAATATGTGATCGACTGAACGTTTTCTAATCCGATTTGTTTACATTATAATATGTGATCTACCCATTAAATACCCAAAACATGTAAATTTTTTTCACTCCTAAAGTAATTTTGAAGTGAAACCGAATTCATTTCACTGTAAGTAATGTAGGCGATTAAAATAGGATTTAACCATATTTTTGTTATATCAAGATTAAGAAACCCTAACCCCCTCCCTAATATTTACAAAAAAATATTTTAAATATGTATTTATTCTGTTATTTTCAAGGAAATGATATATTATTGGTAGTTAATTTGTAGATCACTTATTAGAAAAACATGCTGTTTATAATAATTCAGAAATTAGTTGTAATCGCCCAATAATCAAGGCAATACCTGTATTAGGCCTGGGAGCCTTGCAATTAAGATCTACCACGGTCGACATGTGGGTATCTACATTATTACTAAATCTCCCTTTCTAAGAGCATTATTAGCAGGCGTCTTAAAAAATATTTTGTTAACCCCCAAACAAGGCATATTACCACGGAAGCAGAAGCAAACTGTAATAGGGGCCAGATTTATAGGGGCAATCTGGTAGGGGGCTGGGAAGTAATATGTTTGTTCACATTACATTTAAATCTCTCCATATTGGTATGGTCGGAGAAATAGAGCAGGGAGTGAGTTCTAAAGGCAAGTGGCCCGAAGAAAAAAGCTATCAGGGTAGAAATCTTACAATATCCAAGTACCTCTACAATGAAGATGTCGAATTTTGCTGCTAGTTGAGGTGGATCAAAGGTTTCTTGGTAATATCCAGTACTGACGACTTGGGTGTGCCAAGTTCGAATCCAGTCGGTTCTATAGCACCACTTTCTCCTATGGATATTGACAACCTTCACGTGGGCCCTCTTATGAGTCCCCGATTCTAAGAAGATTCGAGGAAATAGAATTGAACCGATTCCTCAACCACAAAATCAGTATTATGCCGATTCATACGAATTTATTTATTTAAATTGTAATTTGGATTCTGAAAATAATGATTTATTAATCGTTCAATAAAAAAGGTATCTAATATATAAAATAAAGTAAGTCGGACTTTCAAAGTCAGATCTTGATAGCAAGGTATCTGACATATCGATATTTGGTTACGACTAGCAAATTTGTCATCATCGTCCTTCTACATTGTTATTTGCAAGAAAAAATAGTTTAAAGAGAAAGAAGTCCACTTATGACGGCTACTGGTTTTAAAATCGGAAATTGACAAGCGGTGTTCATCCAAAAACAGTCTCTCTTAATTTTCAAACACTTAGATTTTGGCGGAATTTTTAATTTCACTAGTTTGTAAACATTTCATTAAGAGACTTGACCAAATTTATTTTACCACTAACCCTACATCCGAGTGGCAAGGTCGTAAAATCACACGCGATTGCATAAAAGTAGAATGCTCCCAACAAAAAGTTTGATTTCATTATTTGTAATAAAAAATAAAACAAAAATTTACAATTGTAAAAATGTTCTTATATGTTAATAATTATATAAAAATGGTGATAATAAATGATTAATTTCTCCCTCAAAAGTATCCGATCTAAAATATAATGGGAAATTGTTTTTTTTTTATAAACACCGCTTGTCAATTTCCGATTTAAAAATCGGAAGCCATCACCAAGTAGACTTTCTCTCTTTAACTAAATAATGTATTTCGTTTCGGTTTCTTTGAAAACACAAATTTATTCCGGCTAAGAAGATTGTTACAATATAGACAAATTTAAATAATGACGTCATTATTGTTTCTTCTGCAAATATCTCAAATAATGTAAGGGAGATAACTCATATTTTCACTTGAATTTTAAAACGAGAATTATCTCTCTTATAGGATAATCTTTCCACATCTCTATATTAATACAATTATGTGAAAACTTCGCGTCTTTGTGTATGTGTGTTTCTCGCCTATACGTGACTTTTAATTAATTAAATTAATTCATTTAATTAATTTAATTAATTAATTAAATTAATTAATTTAATTAATTCATTTAATTAATTCATTTAATTAATTAATTTAATTAATTAATTAATTAAAGTAATACTAGCGGAACCCGTGGAAATTCCACGGTTGCTTTCATCATCTATCTGTATAAAAAATATTGATTTTCTCGATTCTTTTTTTTGGGGGGGGGGGAAATGGGGTACTTACAGGATGAACCTAGTGATGGTTGCCAACATCCATAAGTGAAAGTGATGCTATGGAACCGACTGGATTCGAACTTTGCATGGCCACGTCATCACTCCGCTTCGTTAATCATTTCACCACCGCCACCTACCATTTATCGGCATGATTTATTATTAATTCTAATATATCTCTTGCCGCTCTCGTGCCCCCCTCGACGTAAATACACCCGACAACCAGCTAAATCCCATCCATTCACAGTGGAGGTCGCCAGATGTTGGAGGGCTTTCTACTCTAATAGCTTCTTATCTCGAACTGCTAGCTTTTGGAATTCCCTCCCTGCTCCCCGTTTCCCCGACTGTACCGACATGCAGAAATGCAAATATAATGTAAACAAACATTTCGCTGCTCAACTCCCCACTTAGGATGCCCCCTTTAAATCTGGCCCCTAATCCACAGTAACCCCTTACGTCTCAGTTGCAATGAGCCCCCTTGTTTGGGGTGAATTAAAGTAAAATACTACTACTAATACTAATACTACTACTAATACTACTACTAATAATAATACTAATACTACTACTACTACTAATAATAATAATACTAATACTACTACTACTACTACTACTACTACTACTACTACTACTACTACTAATAATAATAATACAACATGTATTTAAGGTTTAATAATATACAGAAAAATATTGTATCTTTCTTCTTCCCTAAAAATAATTGCCATTTTCAGCTGAAATTTAAATAAATAAAAAGAATATGTCTCTTCTTTCTTTCTTTATTTAAAAATCGTAACACTTTGATGTACATTAAAATTGCATTGAAATAATAAAAAAAAATGCAATAGTAGTTTTTTTTTTTTAAGTTAAATAGAAACAACGAAATTCGATTTTGGAACAATTCATTTGAAAGTGGGTAGAATCAGAACTTTTACATTAACAACATCAGTACATTTTCAATTACTTTTTTGCAATGCATTTCATCGTTGGCAATCGGACGATCTCGTTAAAATAAATGGGTGTAGAAGGTGATGACGTACGTACGAACACGAAATGGCCATAGCGTATTATTATATAGATGAAATACGGCATCATCCTCTTGACATACCGGTTCTCGTTAGGTTAGCGAAGTTAAGCAACGGTGAGCCTGGTCAGTACCAGATGGGTGACTATTTGGGAATACCTGCGCTGGATGTGGGAGGACGGTGAAAACTCTTTGAAAAAAAAGTACAATCCTGAATATAATCTGCTCATCCACACATGTGTTTACACAACAGAACAACCGCACTCTAGACATAAGTTCTGTTCTCAATTATGTAGCAAAGCTCCTCGGAGAGAATATACCACTATCGTTTAATATTTAGGCGAAAGGATTGTATGAAAAAAAAAAAAAAGGTTGATTCTATTTGTGATTTGTGAATTGGTTATACTTGCCTCGTAATCAAGGCGATGCCTATATCAGACCTGGCAAATATAACGCAATAGCGATTTTTAAAACAGTGCAAGTTTAACGAAATTTAAGTTTCGGACAAATAAACGAAGAAGCGCAGCAGTAACTTTCTTGTTGTTATTGCTAAAAATGACTCTATATACTTTTACAATATTTCGAGCAGGGGTCCAAATATAACAAAGCAAGTCTTCAGAGCGTTGGCCAACTCATACCATCTCCCCTTCCAGTTGTTCGAATGTAGGTATCACCGGCTCAGGACACTGGCCCATCTGGTAAATAAAGGCTAACTGGTCGAGTGGTTGTCAGTCGGGGGAACATCTATTCCCAGTGGAAGGAGGTCCATCTGCTAACGGTACTACACAGCCCATTTGGCGGTAAAACAGAATATTCCATCTGGTGTCCTCTAAATCACACGAGGTGATAACATGAACAACATAGACAGATTGACATAGCGAGGTGATTATATGTTCTGACAGATACTTGGGGCTATACGTTTCTGGTAAGATATAGAATTATAATGATTTTTAATAATATATATATATATATATATATATATATATATATATATATATATATATATACCAGCAAGAGACCCGACGTTGCTCGGGATTAAATGAGAATCACTATTATGTACTTTGTTTGCTTTCTTTATTTTTTACTGCCCCCCCTCTCCGTTCCCCCCCATATAGTCGGAAGAAGCTGAAATTTTGAAAAACTCTCTGAATTATTGTCTTATACATAAGGTTTCAATTTCATTAAAATCTGATATACGTATTTGAAGTTTCAAGAGGGTTCTGTCCTTATGGGTCACTTAGAGGGAGGAGAGCACGTATATATTCGGAACACAGAGGGTAACATAGAGATGCAGTTCCGCTTCCATTGTCTTCCCCGGAGAATTTTATACATATGATATAAATTTCATAAAAATATGATATATATAAAGTTTAAAAAAAGGTTCGGCCCCATAGGCCCTCTCAGGTTAAGATGGCACTTAGAGATTCTGGACCACGTCCATTGTCTTCCTCAGAACATATTATACACATAATTTGAATTTCATAAAAATAGGATATATTTGAAGTTTTAAGGATGTTATGCCCCCATAGCCCCCTTAGGGAGCACTTAGAGATCTGGGAACACTTCCATTGTCTTCCCCAGTAAATTTTACATAAGAATACATTTTTAGATTTTATGTAGATGCTCTAACCTTTCTTTTAATAGAAAACACACAAACATCACACGCAGAAAATAATATAGTTAATCTTAAAATCATTATGATGTACTGGCAGGGTTACCTGGCGTCGCCCGGTGTCCCCATTTATCTAAATTACAAAAATTACTAAAATAATAAAATACTAAAATACTAAAATACTAAAATACAGCTGAAACTAAAAATCAGCTTAATATTGTAATATGAGATGTGTAAGTTCATTTAAAGAGACAAAATCAGAGTAAAAATACTTATGCCGCGGGTGAAATTCGAACTTAAAACCTCTGTCCGTAAGTACGACGTACTACCCGATTGAGCCACCTATGTAATAAGAAACTGGCGACCCTAGTAATTATATACAATAACAAGTGATTTTATTCTTTCATTTTCTCTCTTTATCAGACTTGAACCTTCAAAATGGACACATGGAGTAACGGTTAAAAGCACTAGTTAACGATCAGTTATACGTGACAGTCTTCTGGAGATTTATGGTTCAATTCTCACTACACGCAGTAATAATAGAGAATAGCATTAAAAAAATATTTCTACCGATGGCTGACGGAACGGGAACAATCTACCCACGTTAATTAAACAAAGGGTTCAGTTTGAAATACCGTATAAGTCCTCGAGCTCGACATGAAGATTCCCAAGTCCGAAAAGATGCACTTGAACAAGATCGGAGGTTACATCTGCCGAAACGTTGTGAAAAATACTAATGACAGTAGTTTGAATAATACAAATAATCACAATTATCAATCCTCTTCTAAATAACCCTGAAACATATACAGTGATGAAAAAACAGTGAGTAAAAAAACATCCCAGATGACATTACATTAGTGAAGAAACATAATAATCTAGGTTCCTGCTAGATAGGAGTCCATTTGGCATAATCGTAGGAGTGTTCGCTAATAGGCCGGTGACCAGGTTTCAATCCTTTGTCGAGTCATACCAAAGAATAAAAACAATGGTATTTGCTGTCCCCTTGCATAAGGTGAGGATTAAGAAAGTGGAGTCATCCTGGGAAAGGAATACCACCCTTCCCTACAGCTTGGTGTTGTAGCTAATGAAAATGGGGCCTTCGGGTCGCCCTCAACTATGGTCGACAACTATACCTTTCATTTAGACACTTCATGTCTTTCTGAAGATAGCCAGAAGCAACTCAGAGTTAAGGAAACCGCATCTATATTTAAATAAAATGTATTTAAACGAAATACATTTAAATAAAATACATTTAAATTTAAACCAATGTCTTCATTCTTAAATCTACCCGAGAGAGAATTTACCCGGAAAACATCGTTAACCCTGGTACACGAAAAAGAGAAAAGGGAAACAGCATTCATTAAAGGGTTTTCTAAATGAATAAATGCGAAAGTTGTTTTTTCTCCATTTATCACTCCTTTATTAATATCGAAACGGGTTAGTGCTATGTAAATCAATAATACAACATTTTATTTACCTCCCCAGGAGGTTAGGCACAAGGCCAGTTTTATCTTACTCCCACAAGGTAAGATGTGACCCAAGGTCAGGTCGGGAAAGTGGGACTTGAAAAGCCAGCGCCCGAGAGGTGAGCACTCTGGCCATTAAAAATTGCCTGGGCACCCCCGTCGGCATTCCCCGGTAGGGGCGCCTCAGGCATTAAGCAATAAACTTACTCCTCCCCAAAGAGGGGAGGCAAAGCCTGGGAGGGTGGACCTCCTAGAACTGCACAGGACAGACCCATAGACCGGCGTAAATCAAGCCCCGAAGGCCAACACGATACCAGTTTATGGGGTGTAGTATCCATCGGAACAAAGGCCGATCAATAATACATAATATTTTGAAATAATCTCTATATAGCACAGACGAAAGATCAAAAGACAACCATTTAAATGCCTAATTTGCATAACAATTTTTGAAACAGTTCATAATAAATTAATGTTTAGTGTTATTTATTTGTAATTTTATTGTCCTATTTTGTATACATATATGCAATAGTTTCGTATATATTAGCAGCAATTAATTAAACTGAATTGATTTCTTTCTTTTTATTTTATTACGGTCTTATTTAAAAGATAAAAATTACAAAAATGTTATTTGTTATCTATTTATATAAATAATGCGAAAGTTTTAGTCTTGTTTCCAAGAAACTTATGAATAAAAATGTTTATTTTTTAAAATTTTGGTTTCAAGTAGCGAAGTTTGCGAAGCGATGGCGAGCCGGCAAAGTCATCTATTATTTAAATAAAATATACTTAAATTAAAAACGATGTCTTGATTCTTCAATCTACCTAAGAGGAAATTTAACCGGAAAACATCGTTAACCCTGGTTCACGATAAAAGAGAAAGAGAAAAAGAAAACAACATCCAGTCCCCATTAAAGGGCTATATAATATAAAACCAGTGACTAGAGCAGCCCCTTCTCCGCCCACACACATTGGCGAAAAGGTTTGAGGGCGTATCAGGTCAAGCGTTTAGGATATTCTTGAATACTTATCAAGGCACCGATATTCAGGTTCTCCAGAGTGTCAGTTGCCGGTCTTAAGAAACCTCACTTAAAATAACGGCTTAGAAATAAGACCGCCCGCGTCTTTTATGTAGTCAAGATATCTTGTGGGGCCCATGTGTATCCAGATGCTGTCGACTAACTCTACTTAAACACAATAAGCCCATAATACAGTAATTTGTATATATTTAAAATTTTATTTTTTACTAACAAGTCACTGCTCATCAAGGTCCAAATGCCACTCAAGGACAAAGGTCAATGGTTTGTGTCAGGTGGATAGTGAAACAAACACCTGGAGGATTGCAGACGATGGATTGGATTTGGACAGAATTTGATTTATTCGAGATGACAGCTCAACAAAAACTTGTTACCATTGGACTTGAAAACGACCATGCTGAAGTCGGCTGGGAAGCAGCTCCGAGGTATTTCACTCCACAGATAGACAGTTCTTGGAAAGAAACTCTGCTCATGGAAGCTCAGCTTAGATCCATGCACGCAGACAAAGAAAGGAAAATTCCTTACAGTGGTTGTAGCTAGACGAGTTTTCGTTGTGAATGTTTACAAGAGGGGAGACCCAGACACTAGAGCTCAGTCAAGCACCTACCATGAAAATACCGATAGAGTAGAGGGATACTAGAAAAGTTACTGAGAGAGAGAGAGAGAGAGAGAGAGAGAGAGAGAGAGAGAGAGAGAGAGAGAGAGAGAGACCGTAGGGACGAAAAGATTCTGTGGGTATAATTTATTTGTAACCATAATCTTTATGACGTTATAAATGAATGATAAACTCTGCTTGCTTACTTGTTATATATATATATATATATATATATATATATATATATATATATATATATATATATATATATATATATATATATAACTAATTCGGACTATTATTCTAATTTTGGTTGCTATTTTCACAATGTTTTGGTCGATGTAACACCCGGCTTTCTTTAGATGCATTTTTTTTATAAACTTTAGAATCTTAATGTCAAACTTGGGAATCTATACGGAATTGATGACGTCACAAAGAGATAAGAAAGGCTAGAGAGAGAGAGAGAGGGAGAGAGAGAGAGAGAGGGGGGGGGGAAGGGGGACGAGCGCATAAAAAATGACTAATTACTCCCAGGAAATAAATACATATTACTTGAAAATGGATGACGTCATAAATTATGTAATTTCAACGGGTCATGTGCGTTGTCAGTCTCCGTTGTATAATTTTGGATTTGTTTATATCGGCCATCATTTTTTTCGGGTCGACTTCTCGTTTCCGCGTATCGCGTGTGCGATTAAAATTGCAAAAAACTTACTATTTTTAATGTTTAATGTTATTCTTTTTTAATTTTTAACCAAAATATGGTTTGAAGTAAAAAAAAAAAGAAGTTTTTTTTGAGTGATGCCGAAATCCCGCCGAAACCTATTTGACTGTAAATAATTTGGGTAATTTCATTTTATCACATAGTCAGTTGATTAAAGAGAACAAGTCTACTTGACGACGGCTTCCAGCTTGGAAATTGGAACTTCACAAGCAGTGTATATCAAAAAACAATTACCCGTCATATTTTAGATAGGATGTTTTTTTTTGGGGGAGGGGGTAATAATTTTGTTGAAATCATTTTTTAAAAATTATTAACACATAAAATAAATCTAGTTTTTAGAATTGGAAATTTTTATTTTTTATTACAAATAATCAAATCAAACTTTTTTGTTGGTGGGCGTTCTACTTCTTTAGGCGATTACTTGTGATTGTACGACCTTGCCACTCGGACTTAGGGTTAGTGTTAAACTAAATTTTCTCTGACGAAATGTTTACAAACAAGTGTGATTAAAAATGGCGCTAAAATCTAAGCGGTATAAATTCATGAGGGACTGTCCATTTCCGATGTCAAAACCGGAATTCGTCACCAAGTCGATTTTTTCTCTGTAACCATTGATTGCAGATAAAACAGCCAAAGTATATAGAGATAAATTCACAAAAGAAAGCTTAATAATCTTCAAGTACTAAAAACGAGTTCATTACTACATGAAATGAAACTTAGTAAAAAAGGGCCGATAACTCTTTGAACTTTCCGTATCAAAAAGTACAACGACTAAAACACGAAGCGAAAGCTTTTTACACTTTCAAGATGGCGGCTTGTATCCGTAAACGGTAATTTTCTTTTTTGTTAGTTTTCTTTTTTCTTTTATGACGACCGTTCTCTTAAGTACAAAAAGTTAAGTAGCGCTAAGCAGCTGCAGAATTAAATCCGACCTCATTTAGGGGCCATTCAAAGTGTGGGGTTTCGGCGTCGGCGGGGGCGTTAAGAATAGATGAATAAAAAGGGGTTAGCCACTAATCCACTCAAGAGTTGCCTTTTCATTTGTTTGTTGACAATTGCCGACCGTAATGTTTTCTTGCAATGTTTTTAGTGTCGCGTCTCAAGTTAAGTAGGCAACTTCGAACCAGCAATCGAACAGATGTTCGACCGCACTGGCAGCCATCTTAGTTTCTTACTCTAACGATTTTCCCGCCTGTTTTTCTCTTTTTAATACATGGCCTTCGAACCAGGATTAAAATGTAGTATCTGTTCTTTTCGATCTCAGGTGATCCTTCCAGACATTGTTGCATAATAAGTGCCCAAGTCTGTTATTTTAGAATTGAAAAATAACGTCTTGGTTAAAATAGTCCCAGAATGAATGACGTACTCGCTAAATGATTGACATCTGTGAAATCAAAATCTGACCTCATTGGATTACGTAATTTCCGTCAGACAGTATGGTGACCGTTTCTCCAGCTAGACTTGACATCTACCGGACGTGTGAGCGATAGCTCGCCCCAAACTCCGGTGCAGATGGGGGAGAAAAGACAAGCAATGGAGTTATTCTGGTAGCTCTGTATCCGTATATCTCCCCCTCACTTGGTTAAATATATTCCTCTCTCCCTTGTTGTCTCTATTGATCAAATGTCTATCTTTCTCATACGAATAAAGCCTCCATTTAAAATGAGCCCCGTGTTAGTCAAAGGAAGAGATGACACAAGTGGGTCCTAACAAAAAGCGTGCATACACACGACATCACATCTCAACAGCATTACCTCCTCCGATACCACTGGGGATGGGTTTATCGCCTGCTATGATTATATTTTATAAATAAAAAAAATATATACGCCCCCTAAAATATAGGAAGAGATATATGATATAGAGCGTAAGGGAAATAACTCACGTTAGCATTAAGTTAATGCTTCACCGTAAGATAGCCGAACAAATTCAGCTGTCATTATCGCAACAACAACAACAACAAAAACAAAAACAATAACAATAAGAAATACATTTAGGTGCAGTAAAACGGGGTTCGGAATTAATTACACCTTGGACTTAATTTATCAATTTTATTTGTTATTCAACTAATAAATCTCATTTGATTTCTTTCATTTGCAAAATTATATTGTACGAATTAAAAAAAAGTTTTATTTCATTTTATCATCAAAAATTTGTAAAGTCGTATATTGATCATATTTTTTAAAGAAATGTGTAAAGTCGTATATTAATCATATTTTTTAAAGAAATGTGTAAAGTCGTATATTAATCATATTTTTTAAAGAAATGTGTAAAGTCGTATATTAATCATATTTTTTAAAGAAATGTGTAAAGTCGTATATTAATCATATTTTTTAAAGAAATGTGTAAAGTCGTATATTAATCATATTTTTTTAAAGAAATGTGTAAAGTCGTATATTAATCATATTTTTTAAAGAAATGTCTAAAGTCGTATATTAATCATATTTTTTAAAGAAATGTGTAAAGTCGTATATTAATCATATTTTTTAAAGAAATGTGTAAAGTCGTATATTAATCATATTTTTTAAAGAAATGTGTAAAGTCGTATATTAATCATATTTTTTAAAGAAATGTCTAAAGTCGTATATTAATCATATTTTTTAAAGAAATGTGTAAAGTCGTATATTAATCATATTTTTTAAAGAAATGTGTAAAGTCGTATATTAATCATATTTTTTAAAGAAATGTGTAAAGTCGTATATTAATCATATTTTTTAAAGAAATGTGTAAAATCGTATATTAATCATATTTGTAAGAAATTTGTAAAGTATATTTATATTTAGATTTCGCTTACGAGATTTCCCATTCCTCGGCGACATATAAAATTACATCCGGTTTGTCATTAATTCCGTCACCCAGTAAAACATCCTTTATTTTGAGCGAGATTTTCATGGTCGAACGGTAAAGTCTCCCGAGTACGGCCTATGTGGTCGAGGTTTCGAATCTCTCTAAAGTCGGTCACACTGATGAGTTGTTGATAATTATGTTTAATAAATACAGATTACCGAAACTATGATTTTCAGAGTTTTTGATTGACTTGATTGTACAAGTCGTTTCTGACTGTATGACTATATGTTTATTGCTGTGTCGTTATACACGACAAGACACCTATATTCATACAGTCATAATCGCTTCCCCTTTATTAAAGTCTTGAATTATTGAAATACAAACAGCATCGGATAATTACTTCTATTGTTGAATCTATTTTTCTTCCGGCCTTTACATCTAATTGATTCTCCTCACTTATATTTCAAAGGCCGGCTACAGCTAAGCCCTTTCGCGTGACCCTTAGCTGACCCCAAAGGAAGCAATGTTTTTTTAGCCTGGAAACTGTATAATCGTCGGATTAGGGGTTTGTGTGACTAATGTTATATCAATAACGACGATGGTGTTGTCCGTGTCGAATTTCTCGCCTCTCACATTCGGTTTCCGCTAATTGAATCTTCTGTACACCCCAATAAAAATATGCAATAAAAAGGAAGATGGAGACGAGGCAAAAATTGGAAACGCAAGAACACGGAGCTGCGCTGGGCGAGGGGTGGTGTGGGGTGGAAAGAAAGAATAAGAATTGAGAGACACAGCGAGTATAAATGGTATCGTCACGTTGGCCGGAAGGTAAGAAAAAGGGTTCATAATACTTGGAACCGGGGTTCGAACTGTCCTACCGGTGGTACGATTACCTAATTCCATATCGACGAGGGAAGAAAACACACACACACACACACACACACACACACACACACACACACACACACACACACACACACACACGACATAAAGGGAAAGTTTTCCAAATTCATCTTACTTCTCTGTCTTCTTTGGTCTGAAGAGGTTGACTCTCCGTGAAGAGTACAACCGAAACATGTATGCACATATGTAACCAATACTGAATAATAAAAAAATATACTTAAGAAAAGCTCTACTTGTTATTGAGCACTTTTTATAAACACATGATTTTTTTCTTTTTTTTATAAACTATAATTTTATATATATATATATATGTGTGTGTCTATTGATATTAACAAATTTACTTATTAATAATAATTATTAAGCTGCGATAAATTGAGCCCCTTCGAGAGAAATTAAGTTGAAGGTTAAAAAATTATCCACGTTGCAAGGTTTTCTCCCTTAGGAGATCGGAACTCTATAGAATCTCAGTATCTATGTTTACATACAAGATACGAGGTGTATTTCTCTCGCATTTAAAAACGTGATCGTTACGTTGGTCGCATAGTAAGAAGCCAGGGTTACGTATTTCCATACTGACGTGTGTATAAAACACGAAACGTATGGATATTATATATATATATATATATATATATATATATATATATATATATATATATATATATATATATTAAAATGTTTTAACTTTAGTTGCATCTTAAGGAGGCAAAGATATCTCACGTTAATCATATAAATATAAAGAAAAATCAAGCATTCAAAATCTCTAAGAT
>OY744548.1:50545795-50558295 GCA_963556195.1 Sepiola atlantica
TAAAATCAAGATATAATGATACTAAACCTTTTTTTATTCCAATTTTGATCAAAATTCAAGGGGTCTTCAGAAGAAATTGAAATTCAAGGGGTATTTAGAAGAAATCAAAATTAAAGGGGTCTTCAGAAGAAATCGAAATTCAAGGGGTCTTCAGAAGAAATCAAAATTCAAGGGGTCTTCAGAAGAAATAAAAAATCCAGGGGTCTTCAGAAGAAATCGAAATTCAAGGGGTCTTCAGAAGAAATCGAAATTCAAGGGGTCTTCAGAAGAAATCGAAATTCAAGGGGTCTTCAGAAGAAATCAAAATTCAAGGGGTCTTCAGAAGAAATTGAAATTCAAGGGGTCTTCAGAAGAAATCAAAATTCAAGGGGTCTTTTGAAGAAATCGAAATTCAAGGGGTCTTTTGAAGAAATCGAAATTCAAGGGGTCTTTTGAAGAAATCAAAATTCAAGGGGTCTTTTGAAGAAATCAAAATTCAAGGGGTCTTTTGAAGAAATCAAAATTCAAGGGGTCTTTTGAAGAAATCAAAATTCAAGGGGTCTTTTGAAGAAATCAAAATTCAAGGGGTCTTTTGAAGAAATCAAAATTCAAGGGGTCTTTTGAAGAAATCGAAATTCAAGGGGTCTTCAGAAGAAATCAAAATTCAAGGGGTCTTCAGAAGAAATCAAAATTCAAGGGGTCTTCAGAAGAAATCGAAATTCAACAACTATGTATTTAATTTCATGCAACTCTGATATATTTGAATTTTTAAATGGGAGGTTTTGTTCATATTATCCCCCAACTCCTTGAACATACTACCCAAAAAACTGAAATTTGGGGAATATTTATTAATTTATATGTCTTATACTTATTGTTAAAACTTAACAAGAATCTGAAATATCTAATTTTTCATGAAAGGCTTCCACTTCTTCTTTACTATCTTTGCATAAAACTAAATTAAACTAAATATAGCTCACATAACGATGTCTGACGCCTATAATGATCGGTTCATTAGTTTTTTTATGGAAATCGCTCAACAAAGGAATTAAACCACTTGATGTAAGGAGCTAACAAGAACAAATATTATTATCGCCTATTGGTCTTGAAAAGACCGAGGTTATAGGTAGGAGGAAAACAGTCAGCAGGAAGAGAGTTCTAGAAGCCTACAGTTCTTGGAAAGAAGCTACTGGAATAGAAAGATGTATTACAATGAGGTATCAACACAGCGAATTGATGGAGACCACTAGATCAACGAGTCAAACGAGCTGGAACAAAAGAAGCAGAGAATAGAACACATTCAATAATAGTATTCATAGAAAAGACTGAGACTAGCATCATCACGTCTGTGAGAGAGTTTGAGTAAATCCTATGCATACAAATATATAGATATATACACATATATAATTTATATAAATAGAGAGATATATAAATTTAAGAGAGAAAGATAAAGAGAGAGAGAGAGAGAGTGGGGGGGGGGAGAGGGTAAGCCGAATAAAGACTAATGAATAATGATGAATGAGTCTAATTCTTACAGAAAATGTTTCTCCGCTTTTTCATTCCACAAATGGAAGGAATGTCGAGTTGTGTTTAAAAGGTCAACCGAAAAGAAACGTAATTTGTTTGGCGGCCATTTTGTAGAGTGGAGAATGACAATTTGATTTGGCCGCTTTATTCAATGAGATCGCTTTGCCCAATAAACCCCACTGGTGTGATGGATACAGACGAATTCAAATCATACACATGCAAATTAGTTAACCGTGCGACTGATATCGCATATGCATAACCAGCATATAAAAAAGGATGGTACGTCTGTTGTATCGAGTTGAATTAACTTGAAATAGTGCGTTATGACCTTACCGTTAGTTTGAGAAATAGCCTTAACTTTCGCATTTATTCAGTTAGAATAATAAACAATATTTTTCAGTTATTATCAAAGTGTAGTATCTGTTCCGATGGATACTGTACCCCATAGACTGGTATTGTCTTGGCCTTCGGGGCTTGATTTACGCCGGTCTATGGGCTGTCCTGTGCAGTTCTAGGAGGTCCACCCTCTTTGAGGAGGAGTAAGTTTATTTCTTACTGCCTGAGGCACCCCTACCGGGGAATGCCGACGGGGCTGCCCATGCAATTTTTAATGGCCATAGTGCTCACCCCTCGGGCGCTGGTTTATCAAATCCCACTTTCCCGACCTTGTGTCACATCTTACCTTGTGGGAGGTAGATAAATAAATTATTCAGAAGATTAACATTTATACTGATGATACCACTTTCTAATCTGCTGTTTCTTCTCGCCCATCTCCCTGGGAATAGTTGAAATATGCCACTGATCTAGCAGGATCTTGGGTTCGGTTGTGGATTGGAGTACAAAATGGCTTGTTTCGTTAAGACTCAGCTCGTGTCTTTCAATCATAGGCGTGCCCCTTTTCTTCTTGAGATTTTCATGGATGGCTCTGTTATTGACTAGAAATCGACTCTGAAACTTTTTGGTTTTTCTTTCTCTTCAAATCTTTCTTGGAATTCATACATTAGATCCATTGCTCTTTCTGCTTCTCGAAAAGTCGGTTCTCTCTATCACTCAAAAAACGTTAACACACCTGAGGCTATTCTCTATCTCTACAAATCTACTATCATACATTGTATGTATACATTATATGGAGGCTGGAGAATCTGTCCTATTTGAGGGTTCTTGACAAGGTTCAGAAGCGTATCTGTAATTTGGTTGGTTCCACCTTTTCGTCTTCTCTCCACATCCTCTCTCTCTCTCTCTCTTTCTTTCTCTTTCTCATAGACGTGATGCTGCAAGTCCCAGTCTGTTCTATACGTACTATTATGGCATGGGTTCTTCAGAATCGTCTGATATATTTCCTGCTTCCTTTGTTCCAGCTCGTTTGACTCGTTGGTCTAGTGGTCTTTATCAATTTGCTGTTCAGTTACCTCGTTGTAATACGTCTTCCGATTTCAGTAGTTTCTTTCAAAGAACCGCGGTCTTGTGTAACTCTCTTCCTGCTGACTGTTTTCCTCCGACCAATAGCCTTGGTCTTTTCAAGACTAAAGTCAAGAAGCACCTACTGTCTTTGCGTTAATAATTTTTCATTATTTTTAGCCTATTACATCACGTGGCTTCATTCTTTGCCAGAAGCGACTTTCTTAAAAAAACGATAGTGTTTTTAAATACTACTACTGCTACTGCTACTCCTCCTTTTGGTTAAGATCAAAGTGTAGTATCTGTTCCGACGGATGCTGCACCCCATAGACTGGCATTGTCTTGGCCTTCGGGGCTTGATTTACGCCAGTCTATGGGACGGCCCTGTGCAGTTCTAGGAGGTCCACCTTCCCAGGCTTCGCCTCCCCTCTTTGGGAAGGAGTAAGTTTATTGCTTACTGCCCGAGGCGCCCCTACCGGGGAATGCCGACGGGGCTGCCCAGGCAATTTTTAAACCCCACTTTCCCGACCCGACCTTGGGTCACATCTTACTTGTGGGAGTAAGATAAAAACTGGCCTTGTGCCTAACTCCTGGAGAGGAGTAAATCAATACTCCTACTTGTAATAGTAGTAGTAGTAGGCGTACACTTTTATTGCTTCTCAGCTTACCTACAACTTTTATAATTAATTATCGAAATTTTATAAGCAATGTGTATTGAACTGAATCTAAATAAAATAAAGCGTCCATTTGTCTACGATCTTTTCCCCAAAAGATTCACCTTGAACATAAACTTTCTTCAGAATCGAGGTAAAATATTGATTTTATTTGGATTCAGCTACAAATGAACGTTTGAGTTCTGATAGTACACTTTGATCTTAGCCAAGAGGCCAAGGAACTATAAAAAATAATGTTTTTATGACTAGGTATTTTTAAATGAGTAAAACAAAAATCGATTTAATCTATTATTGTATTATCTTTTAATGGGGATAACTAGTGTAGTATCAGTTTTGTTGTTATAAGATCATCCTCCCAGGAATTACCTCCTCCTTTTTAAGGGTATGGGGCTAATCATCCCAAATATTACATCTTCCTTTGGGGGAGGGGATAATGTAGTATCTGTTCTATTGAGTGGGCGATTCCATCTATTATCGAGTGGGCGATTCCATCTATTATCGAGTGGGCGATTCCATCTATTATCGAGTGGGCGATTCCATCTATTATAGAGTGGGCGATTCCATCTATTATAGAGTGGGCGATTCCATCTATTAGGACTTATTCCAGCGCGGGGTTCTAAAATCGAGCAGCCCTATTGTGCAATACACATTGCTTATAAAATTTCGGCAAAATAAAACGGTACTTATACAGATCGCCACCCGAGGTAAATATGCCAGTTAAAAATAAAATAACGGGAAAACTTTAGGAAATATTTACTTGCGATGGTAAAAAAATTAGCGTTCACAAAAATTTACGGAAAACATTGAGTAGTTTTTAAAAAAAATTATTTAAGAAGTTCATGTTTCAATCGTAGGCGTGGCTGAAGAGTGATGAATTGTTTTAAGTTTAAGGATTCTTTTCATCAGTTGTTCGCGAAACCATTGGTACCATGTGATCTAACATTTTGTAAATTCATAAAGAAATATTACGCTCTTATTTTAAATTAAAAAAAAAAACATAGTTCACCCCAAACAAGGCAGGCCGCCACTGTAGACGTAAGGGGCTACTGAGAAAAAAAGAGGTTGGGGCGGGGGGGGGGGGGCAACCTAAATTGGGAGCTGCGCAGCGAGATGTCTGTTTACATTAGTTTTAAATGTCTGCATGTCAGTACCGCCAGGGGAAACAAAGGCAGGGAGGGAGTTCCAGAGGCCAGCAGCACGAGGAAATAAGCTATTGGAGTAGAAAGCTCTCCGGTATCTGGGAACCTCCACAGTGAATGGATGGGATTTAGCTGATTGTCGAGTTTGTCTAGTGAATTTACGTCGAGGGGTCACCAGATAACCGAGCACTCTATTGGGTCCCTTTCTACCTAACAAATATAATATATATATATATATATATATATATATATATATATATATATATGTGTGTATGTGTGTGTGTGTGTTAGTAGGGTAGTTACTTCATAGTATATACTAAATATTAAATTGTTGTCACGACCGATACGTAGTTAATCAAAATAAATTGTTTGAGACTATTAAAAAAATTTCGAACGCTATTGATAATCTTTACACATTTCTTTCTTTCTTTTTTATTATCGCTTATGTTTGAATTCATGTTTTGAAACAAGACGTAACTCATAAATCTATGACGTCATGCGAAAGCTATAATAAGTTTCGGTTTTGATTTATGCGCATGGCATCCGCTTTATTTGTTGGGAATTTATTATTTACTGGTTATGCAATATTCTCCATTTCTAAAAGTAGTTAAAATCTCAGATATTTCGAAATGATAGAAACTCCGCAATGTATTTATTACGTTTAAAAACAAATTGTGACGGACGGACAAACAGACGGACAAACAGACAGACGGACAAAATCCTTATTTATATGAGATGATTTTGCTTAATTTCATTTTTATTTAATTTTATTGTGTATTATTTCAACTACTGTTTTCATTTTGGTTGTTGCTTTCTCAACGTTTCGGCCGATTTAACCCCCGACCTTCTTCAGATGCATCATTTCGATCTTGGGAATCTTTGTGTTGAACTCGGGAAGGTATACGGAATTTATTTGAGAGTGTTTTCGTTCAGTCAGCCATGGTTAATTAAGTGTTGGTTAATTATTATATTATTGTTAGTTAATATCGCCTGGAGCAAAGACTGAACCATCAACCCCCAGAAGACTGTCACATATAACTGATTGCTGATCAACACCTTTATCCATTGCGCCACATGTCCATAATCCAAATAATCCAAATTGTCAACTAATTGATAATTAATGCCTTTAACTGTGGCAAAACATTGTGAAAATAGAAATCAAAATGCGAATAGTTCGTTGTAATAATCAAAATAACACCAATTATCAAGACTAATTGTAAGAATTTCAAAACATGATTTTAATATCGCCTGTAGCAAAGACTGAACCATCAACCCCTAGCAGACTGTCACATGGAACTGATTGCTATAATTATTTTGTTATGGTAATGTTTTAAGCTCTATTTATACGAAAGTCCAAATAACTGAGTTGGTAGAAGCTCAGACTGAAGATCTCAACGTTTCGGTTTCGGTTTCGGTTTCGATTTCCGGTCGTGGCATCAGCTTTATTTGTTGGGTATTCATTATTTACTATTCATGCAATAATTTCCATTTCTAAAAGTAGTTAAGATCTCTGACATTTCGAAATGAGACAAATTCCGCAATTTATTTGTTACGTTAAAAACAAATTGTGACTGACGGAAAAATTGTGACGGAAAGATAGACAAAATCTCTATTCAGATAAGATGGGTATTTAGCTGACAATTATTTGTACGGTAAGGTAGAAACTATTTAATTTGAAAAGGTTTAAATTGTTACAATAAATAAATATATAAAAACGTTGGTTTTATCTATTAATGTTTGGCTAAAAAGTATTTTACAGTTAGAAGAAAAATAAGACGGTGGGTAAGCAACCGTGGAATTTCTACGTCCCAAATTATGTAATACCATTTATTTTGAAGAAAGAGGTGGCACAAGGCCTGGAACGTATGAGATAGTAAAACCCCAACGTACCAGAAAAGTGGTGCATTGTGACCCCGCAAAAATAACATGGGAGCCCTGTCCACATCACCCGGGAAGGGCGCCCTAAGCGATTGGCTATAAACCACCCCTTCTCAAAGAGAGGAGGTAAGACTTAAACTGGACGATAACTCACCACTAAAAAACAAACCAACAAACAACAAAAAACAAACAAAAACAAACAGCGATAGTCATTGTCCCCACTCCCATAAAGTAAGTATCATTTCTCCTAAAAAAAAACAAAAAAAAAAACAACAACAACGAAATAAAAAATGGACGCCAGTTTCGATAATGGCAATAAGCTTGACTGCAATGAAACTCAAGAAGTGTGATTTTAGACTCGCGAAAAGTTAATGTTCCGTTTATTTCCATATGTAGGGAACGTTACGACCAGGGGGACATAAGGAATTATTGACTAGAATGTTGAGGATGTTTGAGTTGGCGACGGAGCGGAGACGGTGGAGATTTTCCCGTTTTATGGAGGTTTCTTTGAGTACACTGCGTCCGTCGCGGTCGGCCATAAGACTCTCTAAGTAGACATCTACGTGTTCAACGCATGACTGAAAACCAGCATGGAAAGAAAACCAAACTCAACACCGGAAGACGGCCACTCCCATGTTTCGCTCTCTTCCTGCATCGCCACTGGACCAAAAATGGAGGGACAGAGTCAATCAATCGTGCCTGTTACACCACTTCAAGTTGGGGAGTGCCGAGAGAACTTGGGGCATTGTTTGAAAAGATTCCATTCCCGCGAAGAGTTGACGAAAACTAGAATTAAAACCAAATGAATGGTAGTTTTTTTCATTTGTGGAACACATTACCACGGGACTGCTTCCTCGCAGACTACAGCTGGGTTGACTTCAAATCCGATGTCAATTACCGTGAAGAGGTGACGAGCACTAAAATTACAACCGAATGGTTGGTTGCAGCAGGCATTAGGTTTAGTCTGTCTTTTTCCCCATCTGTGAACCTCATAAGAGGCGTTCATTTGTGATCACATCCCCTATTAAGTCTGACTTTGTATCACACCCAGCCTTCGTGGAAAAGCAGGTACAAATCAACTAAAAGGGTATTTACTTGCTTCTCACTGCAGAGAGAATGTGACACAAAGTCGAAGGGTGGGAAAAACCAGGTCCATCGAGGGGCCATTCAAGTCGGGTACAAAAATAGCCGAGAACAACCAGTCGGCATTCCCCGGTAGGGGCACCTTAGACGATCGGCAATATACCCTCACATCCCAAAATAGCTGTTAATGCCACGTAGAGTTCACATCATAGGCTCAAGCCAAACCATACCTCCCCCTGACAAAGAAGGGTTCAACTCAGTTCCTAGTTTGCCAGAATGATGACATGGCAGAATTCACAAGCCTTTTTCTTAAGCACAATGTAACACAATGTCGTTTAATGAGGGTATAGCCAGCTCCCTAGAGAGGGGGGGACTCTAGCTGGTTGAAAAAAATAGTCGAGAACGGCATTCCCCGGCAGGGCCGCTCCAGAAGATCGACGATAAACCGACCCACCTAAAGAGGAGGTAATGCCTGGAAGAGTACTCGAGCCAAACATACCTTACCCCGACATAGAAGGGTCTGATTGTTCAAGTCAGCCCTAGGTTGTCAGAATGGTGCCAATGCGAACCTTGGCTGCTAACTACACCAGTGGGTTCCATAAAATATAAACTAGTTTTGTTTTTCTTTTTTGGTCATCATTAAATACTTCCATTGCTACTGCTGTTGCAGATACTACCACTACTACTGGTTTTAGCCGATGGAACCAACGCCGAGGGGCCGAAAGTAGGCTTCCTTTAATATTAGGTGTTTGTATCCTCCCTGTTACTATCCCCTTATACGTCTCTGAACCCCTGAAATTAGAACATTTTCCGAGCATAAGGAATGTGTATAAAAAAAAACAACAACGAAAAAAACCTAAGCAGACCCAGCGAGAAGAGGTACGAAAGAAGAGGGTGCCGTGAATGTGGGTTGCGTCGGTTGAGCTAGGAGGAGGGTGGTGGTGCCAGGAAAAGCCTTTCGAGGTGGGCTGCGTTATGGGGTGGGGGGTACAAAGTGAAGCAGACTAACAAGGAGAATTACAGAGAAAATGGGATAATATTGAGAATTAATGATAAGTCAGGGGTTTAGAACAGACACAACCCTGTGATTCATAATAATTTATTTTCGGCCTAATTATATTTCTCCCTCACCCCTTTGCTATAGATACACACACACACACACACACACACTATATATATATATATATATATATATATATATAGAAGGAAAAGTTTAAGTTAAAAATCCAAAACAGAATATTTAAAATACAGCAGATAGAAATAAGCTCAATGGTTAGCATGTTATGTTAAACAGAGCTTTCATATTATAATTCGGCAGATTACACAATTTATGACATATTTAAAATTTTAAATATTATAATCAAACTCTGTAAACACACTTAACTCTGTTTATCAATATGTACGCGTGTTTCAAAAAACCATTTTATTATCACTATTACATCAGCATAAAGCTTGATTCCTCATCAGACTATTAACTTTATTAATTACAATTCAGATAACATTCAGTGTATATATTAGCAACATTATTTTTATACATACACACATACATACATACATACATTCAGTAGAATACATTAATGACATACTCAATATTTTGTAATCATGTTCTAAAAATTCAACATCAATAAATATTACTCTGTACATATGTTTCAGAATTGTTTTATTTTTTTAAATATCATCATCAGCATTATTTTAGTATTATTAAC
This sequence comes from Sepiola atlantica, assembly GCA_963556195.1. Taxonomy (NCBI): domain Eukaryota; kingdom Metazoa; phylum Mollusca; class Cephalopoda; order Sepiida; family Sepiolidae; genus Sepiola; species Sepiola atlantica. The sequence goes on from OY744548.1 coordinate 50,555,177, forward strand.
TAATATGTGTCTATATTGAGAGGTGGTAGGCAAGAAAGAAAAACGGAACATGAAACCGACGGAACTTACATGAAACGGACGGAACAAAGTGATGTATGTAAGTTCCGTCGGTTTCATGTTATAGGTAAAATGGACTATTCGGAAAATTGTAAAAAAAAAATACTTATCAAGCAAAACCATTCCGTGTTATTTAATAATGTTTGCCTAAATGAAAATATGCTGTCTGAATACACACACACACACACACATATATATATATATATATATATATATATATATATATATATATATATATATATATATATATATATATATATAAGTAAATTACGTGTACAACAGAATGGTAGGATTAATTTTAGAGGAAGCATTATTAAAATCAATGAAACAGACGAGTGGGGGGAAAAAAAAAAAGGAAAATTGTTAAAATTACCTTAAGGCCTTGTCGTCTGACCCTCTGAGAGGAAACGTCAGAATGGTAAATTAAAAACTAAAAGTCGAATGAGAAATGAAGGGGGGAGAAAAAAAAAACAAACTTATTTCAGTTGGAGGAAACGAATGAGAAGGGAAAAGAAGAAGAAAAAAAAAAAAAAAAAAAAAATTAAATCTCTCAACGTTATGGTGGCTTTGAATCATTAAATATATATATATATATATGTGTAAATAAACAAGTTAAAATCTAAATAAATAAATGCGAAAGTGTTTTTTTTATTTATCCCTCCTATATTACCATCAAAACTGGTTAGTGTTATTTAAATCAATCATACAACATTTTATTTACCTCCCCAGGAGGTTAGGCACAAGGCCAGTTTTATCTTACTCCCACAAGGTAAGATTTGACCCAAGGTCGGGTCGGGAAAGTGGGACTTGAAAAGCCAGCGCCCGAGAAGATGAGCAGTCTGGCCATTAAAAATTGCCTGGGTAGCCCCGTCGGCATTCCCCGGTAGGGGCGCCTCAGGCAGTAAGCAATAAACTTACTCCTCCCCAAAGAGGGGAGGTGAAGCCTGGGAGGGTGGACCTCCTAGAACTGCACAGGACAGACCCATAGACCGGCGTAAATCAAGCCCAGAAGGCCAAGACAATACTAGTCTATGGAGTGTAGTATCCATCGGAACAGATACTACACTTTGATCTTGGCTAAAAAGGCCGGAAAAGATGGAAACGTGCAACGCAAAACGTCTGATTGACGTCGTTCACGTAAATTATCGAGCATTAAAGGATGAAAGGAAACAATAAAAAGAAGTTTCTTCCGGAATCCTCACAGTACAAGCAAAACAATATTTGGTCAAGCTAGCGTTTTAGGAATATCAAAGACAACACGAAATCGTACTATCGAGAATATGGCAAATTAGCGATCAGGTTTGTTTCATGTTGGGTGAAACTAATCGGAAGAGCGTAGGCAGACAAGTGTATGAATTTACAGACTAACCTGTGAGCAGATGAAGCTGAAGCAACACTCGCAGATGAAGCTGAAGCAACACTCGCAGATGAAGCTGAAGCAACATTCGCAGATGAAGCTGAAGCAACACTCGCAGATGAAGCTGAAGCAGCACTCGCGGATGAAGCTGAAGCAACACTCGCGGATGAAGCAACACTCGCGGATGAAGCTGAAGCAACACTCGCAGATGAAGCTGAAGCAGCACTCGCGGATGAAGCTGAAGCAACACTCGCGGATGAAGCTGAAGCAGCACTCGCAGATGAAGCTGAAGCAACACTCGCAGATGAAGCTGAAGAAACACTCGCGGATGAAGCTGAAGCAACACTCGCAGATGAAGCTGAAGCAGCACTCGCAGATGAAGCTGAAGCAGCACTCGCGGATGAAGCTGAAGCAACACTCGCGGATGAAGCTGAAGCAGCACTCGCGGATGAAGCTGAAGCGACACTCGCGGATGAAGCTGAAGCAGCACTCGCAGATAAAGCTGAAGCAACACTCGCAAGTGAAGCTGAAGCAACACTCGCGGATGAAGCTGAAGCGACACTCGCAGATGAAGCTGAAGCGACACTCGCGGATGAAGCTGAAGCGACACTCGCAGATGAAGCTGAAGCGACACTCGCAGATGAAGCTGAAGCAGCACTCGCAGATAAAGCTGAAGCAACACTCGCAGATGAAGCTGAAGCGACACTCGCGGATAAAGCTGAAGCGACACTCGCAGATGAAGCTGAAGCGACACTCGCAGATGAAGCTGAAGCAACACTCGCAGATGAAGCTGAAGCGACACTCGCGGATGAAGCTGAAGCAGCACTCGCAGATAAAGCTGAAGCAACACTCGCAGATGAAGCTGAAGCAACACTCGCAGATGAAGCTGAAGCAGCACTCGCAGATGAAGCTGAAGCAACACTTGCAGATGAAGCTGAAGCAACACTCGATGGCTCAGATGGATGAAAGAGAGGTTGGCTTGTTGAAGGTGGAAATCCTCGTTTGCGATTTAAGCGTCAACAGGAAGATGGAAGAGTGATATTCTTGGCCGGAATTATTATTGATGCATTAATTGAGTACTATTATAGTAGTATCCAACAGTAATTGACTTTATTAAAACATGTCTGCCATATTCACTTTCCTCCCCACGAGGACAAAGTTAAAAAGAAAGTAAGTTTTTAATGTGGGAGAAAATCCAGTTCTCCAAAACGGATGAATTCCTGATTGGGATAAAAATAAAACTGGCCCCTTTGAATGTATATGTATCCATAAATTGCTGTCTGCGTGTTTTTTTCCCCAGGTGTGCTACTTTTGGGGGCTTAGCATGGCCGGGACACCGAAAAGAATGCTCGGCACGGTAATATGTTTGTGTAAACATCGGGTTTTATGTACACGTGTTTCTTGACGAAGAAGGATTTGCAGATCTGACGGGGGAATGTTGGCCTTAGAAAGTATAAGGGTGGGGGAGTGAGGAAACAGTTACTGGAACTGTTTACTGGAGATTAGTGGGCGGCGGGTGGAGAGTCCGGACGTGGGGGATGACAGGCCGGAATAGGTATCGCTGGATTGGCTTAGAAAAGAAAGATGGCCACTGGAAGTAAGGAAGACTTTATAATCAAAGTTAAATAATTCTTACACAATCACCTCCCTCTCTCTCCATCCCCATTTTTCACACACACATGTTTGTGGCGTTTGTGTTAATGAC
>OY744548.1:50563295-50583295 GCA_963556195.1 Sepiola atlantica
AAACAAACTGAACCAACATTTTTACTTAGTTTACAGACCCGGTTTAAAGGGCGAAATAAATTATAGTACAAATGGCTGAAAAATGTTGGTTTGAGTTTTTTCTTTTCAACATAAATAAAGAAAAGACTTATCCCGGCGACTGAAGTGGAATTCGTTCATTCAGGAAAAACTTAACCAAATTCTTCGGAAGTTTCACCCACGACACTTTGTGGTGTTGTATTTCAACGACGCACTTAAATGTCAGTTAACACGCACACACTGACGCACGTTTCGTATATACACTAATAGATACACCCTCAATACACGCATCATTAAATCAAATTATACACACGCACGATCAGAGACGGCGCTACCCACCTCCGAAATTCACGAGTTGTACGTCTTACTATATGGACAGGTCACGCCCACGCGAAGTGAAATTCAATCACCACCCACACACACACACACACACACACACACACACACACACACACACACACACACACACACACACTTCCTCTTTCTTTTTCCCCCTCTTCGTCTTACCCTCTCTCTCCGTCTCCCCCCCTCTAAACCATTTGACATTGTAATATCGTTTGATTTAAACAGCCATAGCACAGAGACAATTTATCCGGGTTTCGGGTCAAAATTGCGGATATGTAAAGTAAATGCCGCGTCTCCCCCTGGAGTAAATGTGGTATTGTGGTGACTGTAATGATTCTAGCTAATAGTAGGATAGACAGGGGATGACTAACGACCCTCTACCACCCACACTTCCCAAACTATTGATGGCCTTGTGTCTAATTTGTTAAATGGTATTTGTATTACCCTATAGCAAATAAATAATTCAAAATCTAGGATCTGTTTCCCTTTTTTGAAGGAGGGGGCGGTAATAGAGAGCCTCAAAGACTTTTATTTTGACATTGGCCTCCTCAATTGTATTTTTCTTTATCTCGAAGGGAACTCCTAAACTCTATTTTATTTCCTCCATCTCACTCCCATTTAGAGATCGACCTACTTGTTTTCAGTTGTAAACAAACATGAAAAGAGTGGGCGGTCTATTGATTTAGAAAGTGTTTGAAATAAAGTAATAACCTGTTTTGTATGTTGTTTTTTTTTTTTTTTTTGTTCTTTTAGGTATTTTTATTGTCCCACTTTCTGTCACTTTCCAATTAAATTTATATATATATATATATATATATATATACTAATGATAATAGAATTAACGATAAGTGAAGTATCGTAAAGTGATCTATCGCGATAAAGTAAAGCTCAATACGTTAAGTAGAGCAATCAATTTTAAAGACAGAAAGATGAAGATAAAAAATTGCATAAAATTATATAAAGTTACACAAAATTAATACAAATTTTATTACATCGAAAGTACATATGCAAGGAGTTACATTAATCCTTAAACCATTTCGATGTAATAAAATTTGTATTAATTTTGTGTAACTTTATATAATTTTATGCAATTTTTTATCTTCATCTTTCTGTCTTTAATATATATATATATATATATATATATATATATATATATATATATATATATATATATATATATATATATATATATACCAACATTACACTAATATTCTAAACACCAATCATATATTTAACATAATATTAAAATAAAACTTAACTTAATTTATATTCCCTGTGAAACTGCTTTTTTGCTGCGGTCTATATCTGGCAGCCATTTTGTTTTGTATTATTCTCTACACAGTCGGAGAAGAATAAAATATTATTCTTCTTCTGGTCTAATTATTTTTGAAAAAGGGATGTCTTTTCCCGAAATATCAAATAGTGATTTTTAATCACCCGGACATCACACGAACAGCTAAAACACTCTTGCTGTTATGTAAGAAAAAAAAAAAAAAAAAGGAAAAAAAAGGAAAAATAAATAGTAAGTCTTATATCGTATTCGATTTATTGTTATTGTTTTTGTTCCTTTCCTTTCAACTTGCATCTTACCCGGAATTGCATTGCCCACAGCCTTTCAAAAACTTACTACTAATATATATATATATATATATATATATATATGGCTTTCCATATTCAAAATTATTATAGAAATTTATAATTATATTTTCAAGGATATCCTAAAGAATGGAATCCAAGGAAAACATAGACAATTCCTAATACGATGGGTTAAAGTTCACTATTGTAAATAGAGCTTTACTAAATTTGAGGAATAAATAAAGAATGTACATAAGAGACAGAAAAACACATATTAGTCAAAAATTAATATCCTAATTTCTTTATTTTCTCTTGTATGTTCGACTGATAGACACTTATCTCTTTAAATCCGGACTTTTCAAAAAGAATACTTTCTTGTCAGAAGGTAAAGCTCATGTGATACAATAAGAAGATGCTTCAAATACTATTTGAAATATTTAAAAAGTTAGAAGAAAAAAATTTACAACCAAATTTTTCTTTGGAAATAGTTTTTTAAAGAATTGCATTTTTCGTTTAATGTAGCGCTCAAATTGAATCTTTAAAAAGTATTTCAGATGACAAGCAAAGGCAGAGTTCCAGTGGTATGTCTACCATGGGAAATAATGTATGGTCAAAAGCATGTGTTTCATAAAGCCTGTAATGTGGAACCAGGTGAACACTAATAATGGCACAGGTAAAAATGGCACGACTAAAATGACACAAGTGAAAAAATAGGAAAAATGCTACAAAGTAAGAACATAGTACGATAGTTCCTAACTTATTTCTCAGACGATACGAATTATGCACCTCAGAAAACTGATCATGATTCCACGGGTTTTAGTTCAAAAATGTGTTATTATAAATTACTAATTGTTAAGGACAAAGATAATAAATAAATAAAGAACAAAGATAATAAATAAATAAAGAACAAAGATCATTAATAATGCAAATAAGTTAAGGACAAAGATAATAAATAAGTTAAGGACAAGGATAATAAATAAGTTAACGACAGGGATAATAAATAAGTCAAGGACAAGGATAATTAATAAGTTAAGGACTAGGGTAATAAATACGTTAAAGACAAGGATAATGAAATAAGTTAAGAACAAGGATAAAAAAGTTATAGACATCGATAATGAATAAGTCAAGAACAAGGATAATTAATGAGTTAAGGACAAGGATAATTAATAAGTTAAGAACAAGGATAATTAATAAGTTAAGAACAAGGATAATTAATAAGTTAAGGACAAAGGTAATAAATAAGTTAAGGACAAGGATAATTAATGAATTAAGAACAAGGATAATTAATAAGTTAAGGACAAAGATAATAAATAAGTTAAGGACAAAGATAATAAATAAGTTAAGGACAAGGATAATTAATGAGTTAAGAACAAGGATAATTAATAAGTTAAGGACAAAGATAATTAATAAGTTAAGGACAAGGGTAATAAATACGTTAAAGACAAGGATAATGAAATAAGTTAAGGACAAGGATAAAAAAGTTATAGACAAGGATAATAAATAAGTCAAGAACAAGGATAATTAATGAGTTAAGAACAAAGATAATTAATAAGTTAAGGACAAGGATAATTAATAAGTTAAGGACAAGGGTAATAAATACGTTAAAGACAAGGATAATGAAATAAGTTAAGGACAAGGATAAAAAAGTTATAAACAAGGATAATAAATAAGTCAAGAACAAGGATAATTAATAAGTTAAGGACAAGGATAATTAATAAGTTAAGAACAAGGATAATTAATAAGTTAAGAACAAGGATAATTAATAAGTTAAGAACAAGGATAATTAATAAGTTAAGAACAAAGATAATTAATGAGTTAAGAACAAAGATAATTAATAAGTTAAGGACAAGGATAATAAATAGGTTAAGGACAAGGATAATAAATAGGTTAAGGACAAGGATAAATAATAAGTCCATGGCAAGGATAATTAATAAGTCAAGGACAAGGATAATTAATAAGTTAAAGACAAGGATAATAAATAGGTTAAGGACAAGGATAATTAATAAGTTAAGGACAAGGATAATAAATAAGTTAATGACAAGGATAATACATAAGTTAAAAAAAGAATAATTAATAAGTTAAGGACAAAGATAATAAATAGGTTAAGGACAAGGATAATTAATAAGTTAAGGACAAGGATAATTAATAAGTTAAGGACAAAGATAATAAATAAGTTAAGGACAAGGATAATTAATGAGTTAAGAACAAGGATAATTAATAAGTTAAGGACAAGGATAATTAATAAGTTAAGGACAAGGGTAATAAATACGTTAAAGACAAGGATAATGAAATAAGTTAAGGACAAGGATAAAAAAGTTATAGACAAGGATAATAAATAAGTCAAGAACAAGGATAATTAATGAGTTAAGAACAAAGATAATTAATAAGTTAAGGACAAGGATAATTAATAAGTTAAGGACAAGGGTAATAAATACGTTAAAGACAAGGATAATGAAATAAGTTAAGGACAAGGATAAAAAAGTTATAGACAAGGATAATAAATAAGTCAAGAACAAGGATAATTAATGAGTTAAGAACAAAGATAATTAATAAGTTAAGGACAAGGATAATTAATCAGTTAAGGACAAGGGTAATAAATAGGTTAAAGACAAGGATAATGAAATAAGTTAAGGACAAGGATAAAAAAGTTATAAACAAGGATAATAAATAAGTCAAGAACAAGGATAATTAATAAGTTAAGGACAAGGATAATTAATAAGTTAAGAACAAGGATAATTAATAAGTTAAGAACAAGGATAATTAATAAGTTAAGAACAAGGATAATTAATAAGTTAAGAACAAAGATAATTAATGAGTTAAGAACAAAGATAATTAATAAGTTAAGGACAAGGATAATAAATAGATTAAGGACAAGGATAATAAATAGGTTAAGGACAAGGATAAATAATAAGTCCATGGCAAGGATAATTAATAAGTCAAGGACAAGGATAATTAATAAGTTAAGGACAAGGATAATAAATAGGTTAAGGACAAGGATAATTAATAAGTTAAAGACAAGGATAATAAATAAGTTAATGACAAGGATAATACATAAGTTAAAAAAAGAATAATTAATAAGTTAAGGACAAAGATAATTAATAAGTTAAAGACAAGGATAATAAATAAGTCCAGAACAAGGATAATTAATAAGTTAACGACAGGGATAATAAATAAGTCAAGGACAAGGATAATTAATAAGTTAAGGACAAGGGTAATAAATAGGTTAAAGACAAGGATAATGAAATAAGTTAAGAACAAGGATAAAAAAGTTATAGACAAGAATAATAAATAAGTCAAGAACAAGGATAATTAATAAGTTAAGGACAGGGATAATTAATAAGTTAAGGACAAGGATAATTAATAAGTTAAAGACAAGGATAATTAATAAGTTAAGGACAAGGATAATTAATAAGTTAAGGACAAGGATAATTAATAAGTTAAGAACAAGGATAATTAATAAGTTAAGGACAAGGATAATTAATAAGTCAAGAACAAGGATAATTAATAAGTTAAGGACAAGGATAAAAAAGTTATAGACAAGGATAATAAATAAGTCAAGAACAAAGATAATTAATAAGTTAAGACAAGGATAATTAATAAGTTCAGGACAAGGATAATTAATAAGTTAAGAACAAGGATAATTAATAAGTTAAGGAAAAGGATAATTAATAAGTTAAGGACAAGGATAATTAATAAGGCAAGAACAAGGATAATTAATAAGTTAAGGACAAGGATAATTAATAAGTTAAGGACAAGGATAATTAATAAGTCAAGAACAAGGATAATTAATAAGTCAAGAACAAGGATAATTAATAAGTTAAGGACAAGGATAATTAATAAGTTAAAGACAAGGATAATTAATAAGTCAAGAACAAGGATAATTAATAAGTTAAGGACAAAGATAATTAATAAGTTAAAGACAAGGATAATTAATAAGTCAAGAACAAGGATAATTAATAAGTTAAGAACAAGGATAATTAATAAGTTAAGGACAAGGATAATTAATAAGTTAAGGACAAGGATAATAAATAGGTTAAGGACAAGGATAATAAATAGGTTATAGACAAAGATAATTAATAAGTAAAGGACAATGATAATTAATAGGTTAGGGACAAAGATAATTAATAAGGACAAGGATAATAAATAGGTTTAGAACGAGGATAATGAATAAGTTAAGGACAAGGATAATAAATAAGTTAATGACAAGGATAATACATAAGTTAAAAAAAGAATAATTAATAAGTTAAGGACAAAGATAATTAATAAGTTAAAGACAAGGATAATAAATAAGTCCAGAACAAGGATAATTAATAAGTTAACGACAGGGATAATAAATAAGTCAAGGACAAGGATAATTAATAAGTTAACGACAGGGATAATAAATAAGTCAAGGACAAGGATAATTAATAAGTTAAGGACAAGGGTAATAAATAGGTTAAAGACAAGGATAATGAAATAAGTTAAGGACAAGGATAAAAAAGTTATAGACAAGAATAATAAATAAGTCAAGAACAAGGATAATTAATAAGTTAAGGACAGGGATAATTAATAAGTTAAGGACAAGGATAATTAATAAGTTAAGGACAAGGATAATTAATAAGTTAAGGACAAGGATAATTAATAAGTTAAGAACAAGGATAATTAATAAGTTAAGAACAAGGATAATTAATAAGTTAAGAACAAGGATAATTAATAAGTTAACGACAAGGATAATAAATAGGTTAAGGACAAGGATAATAAATAGGTTAGGGACAAAGATAATTAATAGGTTAGGGACAATGATAATTAATAGGTTAGGGACAAAGATAATTAATAAGGACAAGGATAATAAATAGGTTAAGAACAAGGATAATGAATAAGTTAAGGACAAGGATAATAAATAAGTTAATGACAAGGATAATACATAAGTTAAAAAAAGAATAATTAATAAGTTAAGGACAAAGATAATTAATAAGTTAAAGACAAGGATAATAAATAAGTCAAGAACAAGGATAATTAATAAGTTAAGGACAAGGATAATTAATAAGTTAAGGACAAGGATAATTAATAAGTTAAGAACAAGGATAATTAATAAGTTAAGGACAAGGATAATTAATAAGTTAAGGACAAGGATAATTAATAAGTTAAGGACAAGGATAATTAATAAGTCAAGAACAAGGATAATTAATAAGTTAAGAACAAGGATAATTAATAAGTTAAGGACAAGGATAATTAATAAGTCAAGAACAAGGATAATTAATAAGTTAAGAACAAGGATAATTAATAAGTTAAGGACAAGGATAATTAATAAGTCAAGAACAAGGATAATTAATAAGTTAAGGACAAGGATAATTAATAAGTTAAGGACAAGGATAATAAATAGGTTAAGGACAAGGATAATAAATAGGTTATAGACAAGGATAATTAATAAGTCAAGGACAAGGATAATTAATAAGTTAAGGACAAGGATAATAAATAGGTTTAGGACAAGGATAATAAATAGGTTAAGGACAAGGATAATTAATAAGTTATAGACAAGGATAATAAATAAGTCAAGGACAAGGATAATTAATAAGTTAAGGACAAGGATAATTAATAAGTTGTAGACAAGGATAATTAATACGTTAAGGACAAGGATAATAAATAGGTTAAGGACAAGGATAATAAATACGTTAAGGACAATGATAATAAATAAACACAAAAAATTAAATACTAACCCTCATTTAGCTTAATTATTTTTACTTTTAAGTGTAAATATTTTTTTTTGATTAGACAAACTTTTTAATGTTTTTCCTTTATATAACGTATCTTCAATTTTTATAAACTTATTGTGAGATTTTCATCTACATCTTTCCCATGTGCCATTTTCATCCACTTGTGCTATTTTCACCTGCGCTATTATTACATTTGACGGGACTATCTAAGTATTTTTGTTCTTATCCAGTGCCTCTTTTTGGGAACTGGATTTTCACCTACTTAAAAATTGACATTTTGTTTAATTTTGCCCTCATGGGGAGGCGGGTAAATATGGACAAATGCAAAAACATGCTTGTTAAAGCCTGTAATGTGGAAACAAGTACCGCCCCAGCGTAAGCAGCGTATGGTTACCTACCAAAGGTGTCTCATCCGATTGTGTTACGCCTAACGCATTGCACACGTACGCATGCTCAAATATCCGATGACCTTAATACGGCAGAGGTATTGATTTCTTCTGATACCTGACACCGGAAATATAAGATAGACTCGAACACCCACCCAGCATTACCCATAAATGGCTTAGAAACACTGTGTACTCTGCGCCTTATATTACCATTTTAATGATTTTCTGTAATTTTTAAGTTTACCCTTTCTTCTTTATTTATGTCATCCATTTATTCTCATTCTCTTTGCTTCTTCTACTACTAGTGGACATCTTTCGGCAAAAAATGCTTCGCCAGTGTTCGCACTAATATTCATATAAACTCATAGAATTACGCCAGTAATTTAATTTTTCATATAAAAAGTATTATTGTCATTTCTGATGACCCAAAAAAAGAAAAACACAACGACCGTTGACTTTTGATTTAAATGGAGGATTCCTTTCCGAATTCATTTCAGACGGCGGGGGTTGTCTGACTTGCTGTTTGCTTTTAAATGTAAGTTTTGTAATTCTTTAACTTTTTTTTATCTCAACAGGATAGGACTAAACTATTGCGAGTTGAAAAAAAATAGGATGACTTAAAAACAAAACAAAACCCGTATCAACCGTTAATTTCTTTTATTTTTGTTTTGAAATTTTTTTGTTGTTGATTATTTGGAGATAGGGGATGGAGGCTAGGCGCTAGACATTAAAAATGACGCTGTTGTTAAAACATATTAAAAACATTGAAGACGTTAGTTAAAATGAAAGTAAACAATCGTGGTTAATATATATTTATAGATGATGACTTTAGTTTTTGCAGTTTTTTTTGCAGGGAGGTTTCGCCAACCTCTCTCAAACTGTCACCCATCTGGTACTGACCAGGTTCAACGACGCTTAACTTCGGTTATCTAACAAGAACCGGTGTGTCAACGTGATTTTGCCGTCTGTCTGTCTATCTATCTATCTATATCTCCCGTTGTCTCTTTTCCGGTGTTTATTTCTTTATTTCCCACTTCATAACGTGTCGACACGTGCTACCGACGCGGCGTCACTGATGTCAAGTGACACGCAAGTTTATTGCGTTTGCGAAGGTATACTAGTGTAAATTAATTAGAGAAAATCGTCACATTGTGCAAGTTGACAACGGCAGCTAATAGTGGGTTGGAGGGGGCGATGGGTAAACAAATAATAAAGTACCGGGGTATAAAAACACCCAAATAACACAAACATAAAACTATAGAACCAAAAATACCCCAAAACTAAAAAATAAACAAAAAATATGGAAATACAACAAAATCCCCACTTCAAAAAAACAAAACAAAAAAACAAGCAAAACACCCCGAAAAACAGCCACAAAAGAAAAAGACTTATCCCACCAAAAATAAATAAATAAATAAAATGAGAATTTCCCCCAAAAAACAAACATACAAATAAAAACAAAAACAGGACTAAAAATAAATCTTCTTCTTGTCTGCCCTAAAAAACAGCTCCTCCCCCAAATACTTGACATAAACAAAATAGAAAGACCCCTCCAAAAAATATATCCCCAAAACAAGAGCAAAGAAAAGCAAAAACAGAACACAAATAAAATAAATAACCCCAAATCCACCACCCCGAAATACAAACAAGCAAACAAAAACAACACTAAACCCCGAAAAGACAAAAGAAATAACAAATCTATCCCCTGTTACTTGGCCGCCAAAACTGCAAATGAATGATTGTATAAATATTGATTCGTGCGGGAAATTCTTGCTTCCGTTTTTGGAATTAAGAAAAAACGAAAGATCATTATTAGAATATTTTTGTTTTTTAGGACGGGTTCTCTTACCGTTTACCATTAATTTCTACCTTTCAGTAACGTTTCTTAATCATTACAAGACAATAACAAAGGGAGATAATCGCTAAATCTAATATGATTAACGAATTAAGGTCCAACGTATTTATTCAAATAGATACAGACTGGATGTTATGAACAAACCATCGATTTTATAGTCGTCCCTCCAATAATTCGTATGAATCTAATCAGAGAAGGCCGCTAACCAATCCACCTGCATATTAGAACCAAAATTCGTTCCAGACTAAGTATTTTAGTCCGGGATATAATCAGAGAGTACACCGGTTTTTGTAACCTTCTTAACTCTAGCCGAACGTTAGTGGCCCTCTTTGATTAGATTCATAAAAATATTTTGGAGTAACGACTATGAAATCGATAGTTCGTTCATAATATCCAGTTTCTCTCTCCCATATAGTTGCTAATCTAATAATCGACCGGGCTTGGGAGTACTCTTTATGTAGGAAAATAATACACCAACTTCCTTTTGGTATCAATATGTAAAATGACATCTAGATCCAGATACATATTTTATCCATTAAAACTAATTCGGACCCCCTCACATTATATATATATATATATATATATATATATATGGTAAGCCTTCATAAAATCACATATAAATGCTCTGTACTCTGTAATCGAGTATCATCGAGGTTGTTTTTATTGGAACAACCCCCGGTCTTCACTGAATGATCTATTTTATAAGTGAAAAATCTAAATATATATATATATATAAACATTGTCGGATGTACGACAGGTCGTGAGAGCGAAACAGAAATAAGAGGAAACAAATATCGAAATAAGAGTGTGTGTGTGTGTGTGTGAGAGAGAGAGAGAGAGAGAGAGAGAGAGAGAGAGAGAGAGAGAGATGTGTGTGTGTGTGCGTGCGTGCGTGTAAGGTTAGTGGGAGAGAATCCCAGAAGAGTGCTCGATTATTAAGAAAAATTAAAAAAGATTTTTTCGAGAAGACAGACATAAACAGACACTTATGGCCCCTTCAAAGATTTAAAACACGATATAATTATACAATACCTAAAATCTTTAGTCTAATTCATTACGATTTCGATTCGAAGACATCTCTAAAATTTATGGTTTTAGTTTAAGAGGTTTCAAGAAGAAATTGAAATTCAGGGAATCTGACTTAATTGGTGTTAAAGAACTATGGATCAAATTCAGTGCAAATCGAAAATATTTGAATTTTGAACCCTTACGCCGAGCAGCTGTGTTTCAAAATACATAATGATTGTTAATTAGTTTATGTGGGAATCATGTAACACACATATATAAACATGACTAACTTATATATATACGAACACCGGTGGCTTATTTAACCTCCAACGGGATCGACAAATCTTTCTGGCAAAGGAACAAGCCGGATTTTCTCTTAAATCCAGGATGACCAGATAGATAAAACCCGGTATTGTGACCTTGACTTAAACTTCTGACCTTGACATTGAAATGTTTGATGACGGCCGTAATTTTGACGGATTTTCATCTTTCGATTTTTCCAAATTTGATGTATGATGTTTTTTGATAACAATAACTACTATGCAACATTTTAGCCGGATTAGATGAATAGATTTAGAGTTATCAACTTTTCCATAGCATAACTTCGGGGATACTTCATACAATATAGAGTAGTAAGGATTAGATTACATTTTGGTTCATCCTTACGTTGTCAATCGGAGGTATACAGTTTCACGACTGACTTATGTTCGTTTTAAAAAATTGCTGTTCAAGAAATTATTTTTGCATTAACAGGCATTTTTTTCTTTTATTATCTCTTGTATTGCGCGCACCATTTGTAATCGTGCAACACACCACTGTTGGTGCATGTGCCATAGGTTGGCGACCCAGGCTTTAATATATTAGAAAGCGATAGTAAACTACACAAATAAATCAATGGATGATTTTGTGGCTTCATTATGAAAATAAAAAAAAAGAAATAGATTTATTTTAAACTGGAAACATCACCTCGTTTTTTTTTAAATTGCACTTAAGTCAACGTTTTTGCTGTTCGTTCTATCAGTCGCATAGATCATTATATGCACTGAGAATGTCATCAGGTCGATCGAAATTCATCAAATAATTAGGTCATGCTTCCGACTTAGGAAAACACAAACAAACAAACAACAACACCATTGGGATATGGTTGGAGAGAGAGAGAGAGAGCGAGAGAGCGAGAAAGAGAGAGAGAGAGAGAGCGAGAGAGCGAGAGAGAGAGAGAGAGAGAGAGAGAGAGAGTTCAAACTATGTCATGGAAAAAAGAAAATGAGAAACCGTAAAGAGGTTGGTCAAATTAAAAGTGAACCAAATCAATTATTTCCCAGACCAGCTGCTCCCAGTCGGGCCACCATCTGTTTCATCTTTATTATTCTTTTATGTCATCATTTATTGCACTCGAATCAAGGCCATCCCGATAACAGGCCAGGCGATAATGCAATTTTTTTTTTTTTTTTTTTTTTTTTTTTTTTTACTGGAGTCACAATTTCCAGGCAGTCAGCAGATATCTTTTTAGCTGCGAACACTTCACTCTCATTTCTCAGAAAAAAACACTGAAAGAGGATTCTAACCCATCAGATTTATTTCAACTGAGATTCTATATAATCAATTACATTTGGATTATAAGGTTTTGAGTATACTGTAAAAAGTCAAAATTTAGTTTTATTGAGAACTATTGTTGGATATTATTAATTAAAAAAATTAAAACATGAGTTCATACGGTTTTAATTTCTTAAGCTAAATTTGCTAATTAGTTTTATTTATTTTGAAAATGTTTCATGTCATAATCTTTTTAAAGATTTTCTTTTCAAATTGACAGCGTTGTTTATTCAAGAAATACCATTTTTATGCCTCTAATTATTCAAAGTTATGTCGCTTCATTTATAGGAATTCGTCAATAATTGTTAAATTTATCAATCAACTCATTGTGATTCTTATTATTTGATATGTAAAACACAAATAAACATCAAATTAATATCACAGGGGAATTCTCAATTAACTAAGAAAATTCCCATCTAGTAAAATATATTGAGATGCATCAAAGAATTTACTGCTAGTGCACCAACCACGAGTCTCTTCCTCTTTGAACCTAATAGGTCACGCGTTGTCTACCAAGCACCAGCTCATGTCCGATCGCCTCAATGTTGCATCTCTTTTTGTTTACAAGTACTTCGATAAACTTACTGCAATTGTACTCCTCCCAACTTAAATACGCCCGACCAACCCGACTAGCAGCAAAATCCCACCCCTTCACTTTTTACTCTTATAGCTTCTTTCATCGGACCGTTTGCTTTTGGAATCCACCCCTGCTCCCTGTTTCCTCGACTGTACCAATGTAATGTGAACAAACACATTGCTGCACAACAACTCCCCACTTAGGATGCCTCCTAAACTACAAGACATTATCGTTCAAGAAAAGTCAGGCCACTTTCAGGCATCAGTTCAAATATGAAAAGCAAAAACCCGTCAAGAGAAACATTCGGAACTGTGTGGACGACTTCGAGAACTATGGGACTCTGGAGAATTTTACTGCAATCAGTGACAATCGTCCAAACCTTTTGGCTAGGAGCAAAGTATTGTATCTGTTCTGATACTACATTTCATCTTTTCTGCGTCCCTGTGCTTGTTTACAAGTACTTCCACTGAATGTGATCCGACGAACTTACTGCACTTGTACCCCAACGTAAATACCCCCTGTCCAACCGACTAACAGCAAAATTATACCCCTTCACTTTCAACTCTAATGTCTTCTTTTCTCGGACAGCTTGCCTTTAGAATCCCCCTCCTGATGTTTGTTTTCTTTGACTGTAAAAACATGCAGAAATATAAATGTAATGTGAACAAACATCTTGCCGCACAACTCCCCACTTAGGGTGGCCCCTACGAATATTGCCCTTAATCGCTGTAGCCCTTTACACTTCAGTGGCAATATGCCTAGTTTGAGGTGAATCCTTCTAGACTGTGGTAATTAACATTTTTGTCACAATCCAGAGTTCTCCTTTTATGGGGCGGGGGGGGGGGCTGGACTTTTCCCACATTAAAAACCGACCTTGTGTCTAACTCTGCCCTCTTGTGAGGAAATTAAATAGGGATAATCGTCCAAGCCATTCAAGACGCCCTAAAAATTGTACAACTGAACTGATCGATAATGTGAGAGGATCAGCTCAGCAGAGAATGAGCTGCAGACCCCAGTCCTCTCATAATATTCTTCATCATTCAACTGACAATCCATCCATCTCATTAATGCTTATCATCGAGTGGCATTTAGCCTTGATAAGTGGTGACTCATTAGTAAATTTAAAAATAAAATAAATAACCGTCTGTTAGATGGAAGCAGATTTCCTCCTCAGAATAATGATTAAACGTTTTATATTTGAAAGGGAAGTAACTCTTTGCTATTTGTTGTCTTTCTTGATAAAAAACCGCATTTTGGAAAGCGGAATTATGTCGCTTACATTTGACCAACCGACATTGGGAAACAAGATTCAATGGACGTTTCGCTCAGCGACTACAATTAATTACGTCCTCAGCACAAAGTAATTATTTTCCAGTTGTAATTATATAATTGTTATGGTGACTTACAACATGGACTCTTCCTCTTTGCTCAATAAATGCCAACGGCAATTAACTCGCCGGAATCCAGTAAGACAGTCGAACTCTACTTATCAAGCGAATATTTCTTCCCTCTGTACTCTATTTTCTTAATACACTTGTTTCTACTTTATACCGTGTTCGTGTTTTCATTTCGGTCCCTTTAACAGGGCCACAACAATAATAAATAATTATATTTGTCGATCTATACAGAAGCGTTTTCATCCAATTTACTTCTTCATATTTGTGTCTTATCACTCACAAAACCACTTTATTTCAACGTGAAAACAGGCAATCCAAACGAAATCTCAGAAAACTTGAACCTCTCATCTGAAATTTGTATATTTTACTACTGAGCCATGTCTGTTTTCATTTGTCTTGGACTAACAGCAACTGGCAAAAGGAACAATCTTTTTGTTTAATATCTGTCAGTGGAGCACACAGATTTGACATTGAAATCGCCATAACAATGTCGACAGCTGTGGTAAGAATCGGCAGATAAATCAAGGCGTTTACTCATTGACATGGAAGAAAAAAATAAGCGAGGGTCGGGGATAAGGGGTTATTCGGTGCATAAAGAGAATAAGAGAAAGTAGAAATTACTAAGTGACTTTTTTTGTTTGTTTATTAGTTTTTGTTTGTTCATTAGTTTTTGTTTGTTTATTAGTTTTTGTTTGCGGCTTTTTTCTCAATGCCTAAAAAACCGACCGCCTGCACTAGTGTTTCGATGGGGTCCCTAATGACGTCCACAAGACGGAGGCGTACAAAAAAATTACTGACTCGCTGTTTCTCTTGGGTGCATCTGCGGTAATGGTATTGAAATAGTAACACGAACGGGCAGTCTTAAGATGCGCCCATTCAATCTGCGTTTAATAAGCGTGACATCCAACGAAAATGCTATTTCAAAATTAAGCGTGACAGGCTGACAGACATAGTCGCTTATAGGAATGCGTGCTATTTCAAACTTAAAAGTGACAGACTGACGAACAGAATCTCTGATGTAGATGCATCTAAACATATAGAATACGATTAAAATGCTATTTCAAACATAAGCGTGACATACCAACAAAAATTATATTTTAGATTGGAACGTGACAGACAAAATGACAGACAGAACATCTGATAGAGATATTTGGACGCATCTAAAATAATATGCGTCCATTCAATCTGAGCGTTGAGCGATGAAAATGCTATTTTAAACTCAACCGTGACAGACTCAACGACGGACAGACACTCTCATGGAGATAATTGGACGCATCTAAAAAATATAACACTGCATTTAAGCGATGGGAATGTTATTTCAGACATAAGCGTGACAGACCAACAAAAATTATATTTCAGATTTAAACGTGACAGACAAAATGACAGACAGAACATCTGATAAAGATATTTAGACGCATCTAAAATAAGTTGCGTCCATTCTATTTGAGCATTTAACGATGGAAATTCTGTCAAACTTGATCGTGACGCACTAATCAATCGCCCGACGGACAAAGCCTCGTATAGAGATGTAAGGACGCATTTAAAAAATAAAAAACAGTGCGGGTCCGGATGGAGTGGATGGTGTGGTGATTGCATTGATTGTCATAATTTTTATTTATTTTTTAATTTTTTTTTTTTATCGCAGTTGCTCTCCATGACAATAACGACGGTGATCGGCGACGACGACGACAAGGACAATTGCTGATTTGTTGCCCGATGAAATTATGGGTCTAACTTTTATTCACATCGAACTGAACTCCGTGACACTTAACAGCGAATTGCTTCTCTGGGGTTTTGTTTAAGTCATGCTGGTCGAAATTAAATCGATCCAGTTAAGAAACAAAGAAACAAACATGTACACAAAAGAAAAAAAACGCGTGTGTGAACAAACACGGTCAAAAAATTCGTTTTTATCATATTCTAATATATACGATGTAATCACGTTGACACAACGGTTCTCGTTAGCCCAACAAAGTTAAGCGACGTATAGCCTGGTCAGTACCAGATGGGTGACCATTTGTGAATACTAAACGTTGTGTGTCATCTCCCCTGACTGGGATATACATACGGCTGCGGACCGCATGTGAATTCGATATTCCCTAGAAACTTCCTGTTTCGGTGGAAGCCGAATGCCTGTCTGGACCGAATACCACACCAGGTATTACCAAATGTATGTATGTAACAATTTAATGACCAAACGATACCGTAATAATTAAATTTTACTTTCAAAATCGGATATGACAAAATAATCATTTGTAAAAAACAAACAAAAACAAACAAACAAACAAACAAAAAAACGCATAGTTAAAAAAAATACGGCATAGCTTAAAATAAGCGAGACAAAAATAAAAGTGAAAATACTCCCGGGCAACGCCGGGTAGGTGTAGCTAGTTATTTAATCAACTGGAATAGACTATTCTCATTCCGCGTTTTATTTCTATCTACAACCAATTAATAGGGAGTGAACTTACAACTTCAAGATAAAATACCAGGCACAGGGTAGTAGTAATATATGGAAGGCAAGCGTCTATTTTGAATTGACACCATAGATTCACGTGAAGAAAGCCTTAGATCGTTCACATATCAAAGCAGTAAATATACCACTTTAATATTAATAAAAGTATCCGAGATGGTGTAACGTCTTTTAATAATTTTCCCGACCCGACCTTTGGTCACATCTTACTTGTGGGAGTAAGATAAAAAAAAACTTGCCTTGTGACTAACTCCTGGAGAGGAGTAAATCAATACTCCTTAAAAAAGTAATACAAAAGTAGACCGTCAAGCGGGGCGAAGAATTCAAGGGTGAACCATCTTGAATTCTTCTTTGACGGTTCAAATATTTTTAACCCTAACCCTAAACCCTAACCCTAAACCCTAACCCTAAACCCCAACAGCAAAAAAAACAACAAAACAAGCAAAACATTATAATCATAGGACGCAGCACCGTATCAAAATTGTCATTTCGCGAGTTTCTTGTCGGAAGCGTTCGGCTATCCTACGCAAACGCCCGAGAGATGACGAGCCGATTTGTACCAGACGACAATTTTGATACGGTGCTGCGTCCTATGATTATAATGTTTTGCTTGTTTTATTTTTTTTTGCTGTTAGGGTTTAGGGTTAGGGTTAGGGTTTAGGTTTAGGGTTAGGGTTAGGGTTAGGGTTTAGGGTAAGGGTTTAGGGTTAGGGTTAGGGTTTAGGGTTTAGGTTAGGGTTAAAAATATTTATTTGATAACAGTAATTTCGCTCTGTTTTGCTTGTTTTATTTGTTTTGTTGTTTAAAAAATTTCTTGCAACTATAACTAAAAATTATAGGACGCAGCAACGTATCAAAATAACAAAAAATATTCATTTGATAACAGTAACTTCGCTATGTTTTGCTTGTTTTTTTTTTGTTGTTTCTTTTAGGAAATTTCTTGAAAATGTAACTTAAAATCATAGGACGCAGCACCGTATCAAAATTGTCGTCTGGTACAAATCGGCTCGTCATCTCTCGGGCGTTTGCGTAGGATAGCCGAACGCTTCCGACAAAAAACTCGCGAAAACTGGGTCCAGATCGATATAAGTACCAGGGAAATAAAAGTGGTGCAAAATTGTTCTGTCCGGGGAATTAATTTTACCAGTTTTAAGACGGGTAGTCTTCTACTTATTAGATAAACAGAAATACAAAAAATCGCGCCAAAATGATTCAGTCTATTATTCGCTCAGCATATTTTTCTGTTTTTTAAATACGTCTCGTTTTGTTGTTGTTGTTGTTGTTGTTGTAACACCGCAGTACTTAATTATTCGCTCTCTACGCTTCGCTTCTTCGTGGTTCGATAATGATTTATCACCGACGACTGTGAAAACAGAAGGCGTGACCCCAGAGGGTAGGACAACGTCGGGTAAGGGTGAATGATCGCTTGAGTGAACCGTGTCGAGTCGGAATAGATCATTTTAAGAATAAGGGAGAGGCAAGGGGTTAACGAGCTTCTTGCTAATCACGTGGACATGTTTTTTTTTTGTGTTCTTGTGTTCAGCGCGAGTTTGCATATATTTTGGTGAACGCGTTAGTAATGGCGCATCACGTCACTTGAACGGTTTCGTTGAATCTGCAGATTGGCGGACAGTTTAATGAAACCAATTTATTCAACGTTTGTTGAGTGACGGACACTATATTTCTATCTTTATCTCTGTGTTATATTATGTTGGAAAAGTCCAATGTGCCCATTACAACACACCCAGGTTACTGTTTGATCGGATTTATTGGGTAAAAGCCCGTCAGTCTTTGGTACTGTACCGTACACCATCCTAATAAGTTTGGATATTTTTGATATTACGTCCCATAAATTTAGCCCATTTCTACCCCTTAATTGGCTAGATTTTTGGCCGTCATTCTGAAATATTCTTGGGATAACCCTATTCACTCTCCAGGCTCAATGAAAATGTTTCATCAAGGTTTATTCCTTAAATTCCAGGAGAAAAAACGGATATTTGGTAGAAAATCCCCAATTTTAGCCCAATATTGGCCTATTTTTGCTCGATATGCCCTAATTTTTGGCCAATTTTCAGAAAATTTGATGGAAATTTATCCATGCACGTGTCCTGTGCACTAAAACTTAGCATTGGTGAAAATATAATCCTTTTTAGCCCACTTATTCAGAAGTTATTGACAATCATTGATTCTCACGTCAAATTTTAGCCCGAAAAACGGCAAAATTACATAAAATGCCCCCTATACCTAAAAAATGACTTTTTTTTCAAAAATTCTTTTTTTTTCAATCTATTATCATCCTATTGAAGAGATTAAGCTAGGTTCAAATAGATTTTGAAGATAGACCCCTAGTACTGCGGCCCTCTAGTATTACAGAAGATCAGAGCAACATCGGTAACGACCGTACCGATGTTGCTCTGATCTTCTGTAATATATATATATATATATATATATGATGTATATATATATATATATATATGATGTATATATATATATATATGATGTATATATATATATATATATATGATGTATATATATATATATATATATGATGTATATATATATATATATATATATATGATGTATATATATATATATATATATATATATATGATGTATATATATATATATATATATGATGTATATATATATATATATATATGATGTATATATATATATATATATATATGATGTATATATATATATATATATATATGATGTATATATATATATATATATATATATGATGTATATATATATATATATATATGATGTATATATATATATATATATATGATGTATATATATATATATATATATATATGATGTATATATATATATATATATATATATGATGTATATATATATATATATATATGATGTATATATATATATATATATATGATGTATATATATATATATATATATGATGTATATATATATATATATATATATGATGTATATATATATATATATATATATGATGTATATATATATATATATATATGATGTATATATATATATATATATATATATATATATATATATATGATGTATATATATATATATATATGATGTATATA
>OY744548.1:50585795-50598295 GCA_963556195.1 Sepiola atlantica
TGTGTATCTACATGTACGTGTGTTTGAGCATTTGTTTTTAACATGGCGATTGGCATATGGCAATTTAAATGAAAATACTTGACCTACTTTTGAAAAAACCTGACCTACTTTTATTTCAGTTCATCGTGCATATTTACTTGCTTCCCAACGAGGGTAAAGTTTGACAGACGATGGATATCCAACTCCCTACAAAAGAGGCAAAATAAAAAAAATCCCCAGTCTAGAAGGATTTCTCCTCATCTAACCGTAAACTACATTTTGATTCTACCACGTAGGCCGGGATGTTTCATAGTGTATGGACATTGTTTTATTACTTCTATTCACCTCAAACAGGGCACATCGTTACTGAGACGGACTGGGCTACTGTGAATAGGGCCAGATTAATAATGATATCTTAGGTGAAGAGTTATGCAGCGAGATGCTTGTTCACATTACATTTAAATTTCTGAATGTTGGTACAGTCGGGGAAACGGAGCAGGGAGGGAATTCCCAAAGGGAAGCGGTTCGAGGAAAGAAGCTATTAGAATAGAAAATTTTCTGGCATTCGGGGACAGTGAAGCGGTGGGATTTTGCTGATTGTCTGGGTATTTACGTTAAGGGGGCATAAGTGCAGTAAATTCGTCGGACCACATTCCATTGATGTACTTGTAAAACAAGCACAGCGATGCAACATTGCAGCGATACGGCAGGGGCTGCAACTTAGTAGATAATGTGGAACCTATTAGATTAGAGGCTATGTTTTGGACCCTGTTTTGGACCCTGTTTAAGGGGAAACTACTAGTTGTTGCTTGGTGCACTAGCCTAGATGTTGCATGGGGGAATGGTGGCCTTATAGAGATATAGGCAGGCGAGAGAAGTTTTCTAACTAGGTAGTAGGAGCCCATCTTTTTTTGCAGCAGATTTGGCAGTGTCTTCTATGTATATGTTCCAATTCATTATTACCTGTGAATGTTAGGCCGAGAAGTTTTAAGTTTGGACTTTCAGGTAGGGTTAGGGTTAGCCATGCCAATCGGTGGCTGAAAAGGTTTCTTAAAATTGTTAAAGGAGTGAAGCTTTGTTTTTGTAGCATTAAATGTAACCATCCACTTTTAGAGATTTACGAATAAACGATTCGTGATCTACAAATAGAGGCGTCTTTCTTTGGAAACGAAGTGTGGGTGAACTCTTGAAGATTGTACTAACCTTCCTGTAACCACATCCGCATGTCGATTTGCATGTAGACAAGCCGACAGAGTTTCTTCCTATGAGGTGTTCGAAAATTAGTCATGAAAAACATATGATGTGATTTCAAAGTCCGCTACGTCCGGATGGTACGTTAGAGCTTCTGGGGAGGGGGTATCTAGTTCAACATAAGGAGCTCATAGCTCAGAAAATATGCGTGTGTGTGTGTGTGTGTGTGTAAGAGAGAGGGAGATAGAGAGAGAGAGAGAGAAAAGACTTATCAGTGTGTGTGCCTGTGCGTGCGTGTATATATGTTTGAACGAGCGAGAGAGAGAGAGAACGAGAGAGAGAGAGAGAGAGAGAGAGAGAGAGAGAGAGAGAGAACGAGAGAGAGAGAGAGAAGCATTTAGATGTGAAGAAACGCCTCGAACGTTCTTGATGACTTCCTGCTGATAATATGAACATGTAAAGCCAAACGGAAGTGGAAAAAAATGGCGGAAGTATTAAATATTGCGGGAAACATTTTGTACGAAAATTGAAATAAAATAATTTAAAAAATTCTGAAGGAATTTCGCTCTGGTTAACTTTTTTGAGGGGCGGGTTCTATCTGTCTATACTTGGTACTTGGAGCGGCATTTATCAATGGCGGGTTGAGCTAACTTCTCTTGAAGGAGGAAGTTTCTAAGGAATATTAAATTCATAAGTGGTTCCTCGTCGCACGTATATTCCGGTCAGGGGAGATTACGACGTTTATTTTTGCAGTCATTTTGCAGAAAGATGTCGACCTTCTCGCAAATACAGCGTCTGACGTTCCTAAATGGCCACCCATCTTTTACTGACCAAGCTCAATGTCGCTTAACTAATCTAACAAGAACCGCTGTGCCAATATGGTTATGTCATATCTGGCTATAGTTTCACTTGATACATTATGTTTATTCATCTACTTTTGCAGAAGGTTAGACACAAGGTCAAGTAAGGTTTTAAAATACCAGCGCACTAGCAGAAGTGAACTTTGACCGACAAAATTTGCCTGAGCAGCCCCGTCGGCATTCACAGGTAGGGGTGCCTTAGGATATTAGCAATAACCCCCCCCTCTGAAATAGAGAATCTAAAGCCTGGGATGGTGAACCTCCTAGAACATACTCAGCTCGACAGAAGCAAGGCTACCGGCGGACTGAATGTCGAAGACGTATCCTTGACTTGTATGAACAACGCCTACTGTGTCAGCATAAGGCAATGGGTGCGAATAATATTGGATATTTAGTGACCAGGACATTTTAGAGGATGTCAACGATCGACGTGATTTCAGGATGATCGTTATTTTTATGGTCAGTGCTCGACTGAGCTTAAATCTGGTTCCCCTAATGTAAAACATTCACAGCAAACACTCGTCTAGCTACAACCACTGTAAATACATTTCCTTTCTTCCCCCATGTACCTGGAGCTAAACGGAACTTCCATGAGCAGAGTTTATTTCCAAGAAATACTCGTCTATGGAACACAATACCACGGGGCTGCTTCCTAGCTGACTACAACATGGTCGTTTTCAAGTCCAATGTTAACAAATCTTTGCTGAGCCGTTCTCTTAAATAATCAAATTCAACCCAGTTTCAACCATCGCTCCGAATCCTCAAAGTGTGTATCTAATCGTCCATCTGACAAACTCATCAACCCTTATCCTCGAGTGGCTTTCGGGGCTTGATAAGAGGTGACCCATTAGTACAAAGATGAAGAAGTACAAAGATGATGAAGAAGAAGAAGACGAAATAGGGGCCAAGAATCAAAATACGATCACCTTAGAATGTACGTATTCGTGTAAGAGACTGCTATTCGTATCATGAGTGGAATTGGTTGTACTCTTCTTGTATTACTTTAATTCCAGAAAAGCTTGAACAAGAATTCATATCTCATTTCTCTATCTGTTAAGGAATCATGGATACACTTGGCGTCCCCCCGGCCCCGTCTTACCGGAACCGCAACCAAAGTAGAATCTTCAGACGGTGGTTTCTTTATCTCGTCACAATTGACTGCTCGGCTTACATTTAGATTGATCGTTAAATTCATACAAGATAAGAAGTTATAGATAAAGTAACACTTATCAAAAACAATACTAACAATTATATAAATACTAGAAGAGTACCCGTCCCAGGACGGGTAAATGAATTCCCAGAACAGTTTTGCACCACTTTTATGTCCCTTACGAAGATTAAAATCAAGATAAAATGATATTAAACCTTAAGTTTAGAATCCTTACATGATTCTGATTCTAGAAAATATCTAAAATGTAAGGCTTAAACTTAAGGGGTCTTCAGAAGAAATTGAAATTTAGGAAATCTTACTAAATTGTTGTCTAATAACCATGGATTAAATATAATGCAAATCTGAAATAGTTTAATTTTCAAATAAAAATATTTTATTCCCATAGTATGCCCCGTAAAAACACTTTAAAATACTACAAAAAACTGAAATTTTAGGAATATTTATTGTTAAAATTTCACAAAATCGAAGGTATCTGAATTTCTATGAAAGGATTCCAACCCCACTATACCCCTTTATATGAAACTAAATTAAATTAAATATAGCCCACATTACCAATCCTTACGCCTAGCAACTGTGTACATACAAATATATAAACACATAAACAACTTTATATAAATAGTGATATAAACAATTCTAGGAGCCGATCGGTGTACACAAAAACAACACATTCGTTTACCAGAGTTTAGTTCCAAGGTTGCAAGTACATGACACAGGGGCCAGGGGTCATATGTGCAAAAACAAAAACGTCATCACAGACCCGTTGCAATGGGTGTAAACACACGTACCACAACTACACAACACCACAACTACAAACATAATACACACCCACACACGTAGGAACTCACACAAACATAATAATTGGTAAACACGCTGCAATGAACACCCTAACACACAGACGCCCTCCTACACAGCAAAAATTATATGAATCTATAACAACTTGATAAAATGAAAATATGTAAAATTTTAATTCTGGTGTTTCGTTTCCCTATTTAGTTGCCTCCCCACGAGGGCAAGGTTAGACACACGCTCGGTTTTTAACGTGAGGAAAATCCAGCTCCCCACAAAGAGGTATTCTGAATTGAGACACGTGTCATCCTTCACTAATACTCAGTTTGATCTATCAATTTCGAAAACAAAACCCCTTCAAGTTCACCGATGTGTGTGTAATTATTTAGAGAAAAGTTTACTTCCATAACTATAAATTTAGTTATACCACAAGGAAATTATATAACACCGATTATTTATAAAAGAATAAAATATTATAAATTTTCAGGATACAAATACATACTGCATGTAAAATTGAGCTCAATGGTTAAAATTTAAAGTCAAAGAGTTCATATATTATCACTCAGTAGAATATAACATTTATGACATAATCAATATTTTGTAATCATGCTCCGAAAAATTCAACACCAACAGAATTAATATTAATTTTAAATATTTGTTGGTGTTGGATATTTTCGGAGCATAATTACAAGATATTGATTATGTCATACAGCTTTTGTATTCTACTGAGTTATAATATATATGTAAATATTATTTAGTTCAATTAGATAATTTTACTCACTACTAAATTTCATAAAATACACGCAGAACTTACGGGATCACCTAAAAGATAACAGAACTGGGCCCCTAAAATTGAACGAAATATGCCCCATGATTAATTGACTTATTTTTTTTTATCGCAAGATGCCGTCATCTGAAGCGACGCCATTGCTCTCATGACGATTTCTGTTTTCTTTTGTGTTAGTATAAATTTCCATTCGATCGAATATTCTTGACTAACCTGAATCGCCATTGGGAGCATCGCGTCTCTCGTCTTCGTCTTCTGAGCCGACGATCAGAGCCTCAGTGAGACCCGTGGACGGATCATAACGTAATACCGTATTGTTCTTCGGTAAAGAGTGTACGACCTTTTTTTTCACGAGCGACGACCGACTTCCAATGCCGGTTGCCGAAACACTCGTCATATTGTCCGAACCAACGTCACTTCCGTTTCCAATTTCGGTCGGCGTGCTTCCGGTACTCGCTGCATTCTTGGGACTTGATTCATTGTTTGGCATCAGACCCGAAGAACTGTGTTTAAGTATTCCGTGTGGCAACTCCATCGACCAGGATCCGTTTCCAAGTTGGTTGTGTGAATCGTGTCGTCCCGGAACCTGATTAGCAGCAGGGACCCAACTACAAAAGACAAAGAGAGAAAAGAAAAATAACATTAAATAAAATGTCGGAAAATCGACTAAAAATACATAGGATAACACATAGGATAACACATAGGATAACATGTAAATATAAGCAAAGTGGTCGACCATAACCGAGGGCAACCCGAAACCTTTTTATTAGCTGTTACTGCACCAAGATGTAGGGGAGGGCGCTACTCCTTTCCCGTGATTACTCCACTTAACCTTGACTTCACCCTATGATGCAGAGTGTTTAAGAAAGGGGGCATCAAGTACCATTTTTGAGTCATTGATATGACTTGACCGAAGATCGAAACCCAGTATCCTGGCCCATTAGCGAAACTAACAAAAAAAACAAAACAAAAAAAAAACAATTTCCTTTGCCCTCCAAAATAAAATTGAGATTTTCATTTTTTAGACGAAACAAAATATAAAGGAAAGCGGACTGCAGTGCTTGTATTATCTGACCTTTGAATGTGGTTGATTCTAGTTGTTTTTATATCGGGAGTATGGTTGATGATATGGGGTATGCGCTCTTATCTTAGGCGGAAGGATGGGATTCATGGAAGCGGAAGGACAAAGACAATTTAAACTTTAAACACATTTTTCTTTTCAATACAACTATCTCTGGTTCAGAGCCTCTTATCTATTATCAAACTAAAGCCGAGTTAACGCTTCCTTCACTAAATCTTTTTCTTATGTATTTTCACATATATTTTAATCACACAAAATATGTGCTAAAATATTCGTCCAAAACGATGTCTTCAATTGCGGATGATCCGAATCATTGGTCATCGGTGGCTGCAGAGCATTGATTTACTCCTCTTCACGAGTTAGGCACAAGGACAGTTTTTATCTTACTCCCACAAGTAAGATGTGACCTAAGGTCGGGTCGGGAAAGTGGGGCTTGAAAAGCCAGCGCCCTGAGAGAGGTGAGCTCTCTGGCCTACAAAAATAACCTGGGCAGCCCCGTCGGCTTTTCCCGGTAGGGGCGCCTCAGGCAGTAAGCAATAAACTTACTCCTCCCCAAAGAGGGAAGGCGAAGCCTGCGAGGGTGGACCTCCTAGAACTGCACAGGACAGACCCATAGACCGGCGTAAATCAAGCCCCGAAGGCCAAGACAATACCAGTCTATGGGGTGCAGTATCCATCGGAACAGATACTACACTTTGATCTTAGCCAAAAGGCCAAGCTGCCGAGTAGCAGGAGGCAAATCAGTGATCCTGATCATGGCTTCTGTACTGCATGAGATGGTGTCTCGAAAAAAAAAAACACCTGACGGAAGAGTGATGAGGACCTCACCACTGTACATACACAAGAAAACCATGAAATAGTACGCAAACTGGTTATCCCAGACGCGACTGGAACTGACTGATAATAATAATACTAGCAGAATACCCGACGTTGCCCGGGATTGAATGAAAATCACTACTATGTACTTTTTCATCCGGCTCATAACACCATATTACTTTCTTTGTTTTTACTGCCCTCTCCTCCTCCTGTTTCGCCTCCTCATATAGTCGGAAGAAGCCGACATATTCGAAAACTCTCTGAATTAGTGTCATATACATATGGTTTAAATTTCATTAAAATCGGATATATGTATTTGAAGGTTTAAGGAGGCTCTGTCCTAATGGGTCACTTAGCGATGGGGGCACTAAGATATTCGGAATATAGACGGTAACTTAGAGATTCGGGACCACTTCCATTGTCTTCCCCAGAAAATGTTATCTTTATGAAATGTAAATCATATGTATAAGATATATTTGAAGTTTTAACAGTGTTATGCCCTCAGAGCATCCTTAGGGGTGCACTGAGAGATTTGGGAACATTTCTATCGTTTTCCCCTGTAAATTTTACACAAGAATACACTTTTAAATTTAATGTAGATTCTCTAATCTTTCTTTCTATATGGAACACACAAACATCGCAGACATACATACACACAGACATTGAGTTATCTATCTATCTATCTATCTATATTAGATTAGCGGTATTCTTATCATACGAGTTATTTCCAAACTGCTCCCCCCATCAAGAAAGTGGGAGGGATAGGCTGAAATGTCTTTCGGCCAAGACGTTCTCACTTATGAGATAATTCGAAAGCGACCATCCGTAAGTATAAAAGTCTGGTTTTCATAAATAAATGGTGGAATTGTAAACCAATCATGAAATACAAATAGCTATCATGAAGGCGATTTGATCGCCGAAGTTAAGCGACCTTGAGCCTGGTCAGTACCAGATGGGGCACCATTTAAGAGCACTAAGCGCCGTATGTAAGAAGAACGGCGACACCTCCCTACAAACAAACAAACAAACAAACAAAAGAGATAAACTAACGTCGCCTAAATTATCTCCCCTGACCTGGATATACATGCGGAGAAAGCAGGCTCAACCCTCTCAGGGTGGATGCCTCATCAGGCAGGCAGGTAGGCTATTTTTGTAAACAGGTATTTAGTGACCTTTTTTCAGCCGTTGAATCTCATTGCATACGTCATTGTGTCACACGTTACCCTCGTGAGAAGGGGTAGGTCTATTGCCTGTCGCTTGAGTCTCTCTCACTTGCGAGATAATTCCGTGGAGACTTTTAGGCTATTTTTTGAAAACTTGTTCAAATTGATTGCCCCCCCCCCCTCCTCTACACATATAATATGGCAAGTATTAAGATTGTATAGCCGCATAAATCGACATTGTTTAAAATATATCATTGCTATTTAAGGTTCGGATATTTTACCATTGAATTTCTTCCTTCGACATTTCGCTATCTTATGTTGCGAAGTTTTTATTTATTTGTTTTTGTTTCTTATTCAGTTATGTTGGAATGTCACGCTGCAGTTTTAAATAGAATTTTTGTTGGTCTGTCATGCTTCAGTTTGTAATATCATTTTTGTCGGTCTGTCATGCTTCAGTTTGTAATAGCATTTACATCGCTAAACGTTCAGATTGAATGGACGCATCTTGAGAAAATGTTTTCTTTTTTCTTTCCTTTTTTTTCTTGATTCGTCGAAGGAAATTCAGAGAAGCGGAAAATATCTATTTGGTGATTTCTTTTTGGGCTTCTAGTTACAAAAAATTACCCCAGGCTTTTGTGTGTGTGGAGGGGGATATTTATCTGGGTGGTCTGCAGCAGAGCCTAAATCTCGTTAACAAGGGGTAAATAACTTGTGGAAATCTCGTGCGAGTTTGCATGGAATCTTTTGGAATCTTTAGGAATCTTTTGTAAAGTAGTGCATTCACAAAGGAATCATTCAAGAGCTCAAATACACGATTTAGGAGGGCAAACACATTGTGTCATTAGGGTTAGGGTTTATTATTAATATAATTAAATTTCGATTTTCAGAGAGGGGCTAAGATAAATTACATTTGCCTTTTCTGTTCTTATTCTGTCTGTTACTTAGTCTAAAGATTTTAATAAACTTCTAAAAAAGCGAAAGATATGTTGAACCCAATTTTTTAAGAATCTTTCGATAATTGTTAGAATCATTCGGAATCATTCGGAATTTTCCACAATCTTCTGGAATCTCTTGAACCTTTTGGAATCGCGTGTAAAAATATCAAGGTATTTACCCATCGGTCGGTAAAAGAAAACACGACACGACAAGTTTCAGATAGAGAAGGTTGACTCTGAAAACTCAATTTCGTTTATACAACGCAATTAAATCGTCCCAGTTTTTATTTTAGATTTTATTTTATAAATGTCACTGCAGACAAGACATGAAGCCACTTGATTTAATGAGCTAAAACAAACGCAATATCATTAACGCAAAGACAGGAGATGCCTATTGACCGTAGTATTGAAAAGCTGTAGGTAGGAGGAAAACAGTCAGCCGAAAGAGAGTTCGACAAGCCTGCAGTTCTTGGCAAGAAGCTATTGGAATAGGTCGCTTAACACGATTGCACTCACAAAATTAGTTTTTATTCAATTAAATTTTTTTCATAGTAACAACTGGTTTTTAAAAGTATTTTTATATGCTAACGAGTCACTGTTTATGAAGGCCCAAAGGCCACTCGAGAATATAGATTAATTAGATTGTCAATTCGATGTAAACAAAACTACGAGGGGATCGGGAAACAATTGGTGAAAGGATTGGATTACTTAAGAAGACAACTAAACAAGTGTTTGTTGACATTGGATTTAAAGACGACTATGTTGTAGTCAACAGGGAAACACTCTCATCGTATTGTTTCCCACAGATGGGCAGTTTTGGGAAAGAAGCTCCATTCTTCTCGGCCTTTTGGCCAAGATCAAAGTGTAGTATCTGTTCCGATGGATACTGCACCCCATAGACTGGTATTGCCTTGGCCTTCGGGGCTTGATTTATGCCGGTCTATGGGTCTGTCCTGTGCAATTCTAGGAGGTCCACCCTCGCAGGCTTCGCCTTCCCTCTTTGGAGAGGAGTAAGTTTATTGCTTACTGCCTGAGGCGCCCCTACCGGGGAATGCCGACGGGACTGCCCAAGCATTTTTTGTAGGCCAGAGTGCTCACCTTCTCGGGCGCTGGCTTTTCAAGTCCCACTTTCCCGACCCGACATTGGGTCACATCTAACCTTGTGGGAGTAAGATAAACCTGGCCTTGTGCCTAACCTCCTGGGGGGGGGGAAATAAATAGGTACACAGAGGAAGAAAATAGTGGTGGTAGCTAGACAAGCTTTTACTGTGAATGGGGGAGGGGGTAGATTGTAGTTGAGTGACGCAACTACCATAAAAGTAACGATATAATAGATCACACACTAGCAATGTCTCTTCGGTGATAGAGGGGCATTGAATTTGATCTATAGTCATTAGACATCAATGAAGCAAGATTTCCTAAATTTCAATTTCTTCTGAAGACCCCTTCAGCTTAGACTTTAAATTTTTGCCATTTTATGGAATGAAAACTATGTAATAGATTTCGATCAACATTAGAATAACGATTCTAGACATAATGTTTAGTGTCATTATATGACGATTTTAATCTTCGTAAAAGGACATAAAAGTGGTGCAAAACTTATTCTAGTTTCCTATAAAAAGTACTGGTTGAAAAAATATGTTTTCTAGGGCTGAGTATTTGTAGGGTTTACGAGAGAAACCTTTCCCGGGTTAACTGATGAAGATACACTACTTGTAGGGGGAGGGGGTGTGAATCACAGCAAGTGGCATCCCAAGCGGGATCTTTTCTGTTTCTGAACGGGAAGCT
The DNA here is from genome assembly GCA_963556195.1 of Sepiola atlantica. Classification (NCBI taxonomy): domain Eukaryota; kingdom Metazoa; phylum Mollusca; class Cephalopoda; order Sepiida; family Sepiolidae; genus Sepiola; species Sepiola atlantica. Next base: position 50,596,353 of record OY744548.1, read on the forward strand.
GGTAATACAATCGTGGCGTTTTTAACGTCACCTTCATGAAGGTCCAATGGTTCCAGTTGTGATAGAAACCCGACCGCTCCAAAACCACGCTATAGAACGCCGTTAAAAGCAACATAGCGTGGAAAGCGATCTGAGCTGTTTCTTCCATTCAACGTGCGCATTAATCAATGCGAATGCTATTTTAATCTTAAGCGTGACAGACCGACAAAAATGCTTTTCTAAACTTAAACGTGAAAGAAAATAAGCGTGACAGACCGACGAAAAATGAATTTTAAATTTAAACCGGACAGACCTACGAAAATGCCATTCCAAACTTAAGCGTGACAGACTGCCGAAAATGCTATTTCAAACATGTGATAGCCCGACTGACAGATAGAGCCTCTTATAGTTATGTTTGGACGCATCTAAAATAAGATGCGGCCATTTAATCTGCGCGTTTAGCAATGGAAATGCCATTTTAAACTTAAGTGTGAGAGACCAACGAACATCCTATTTTTAAATACTTTATTTCACGCCAAACAAGGGGTCACATTGCCACTGAGACGTAGAGGACTACTGTGAATTAGGGGCCAGATTTACCGGGGCATCCTAAGTGGGGAGTTGTGCAACGAGATGCCTGTTCACATTTACATTTCTGCATGTTGGTACAGTCGGGGGAAACAGGAAGTCAGGGGAGTATTCCCAAGGCCAGCAGTTCGAGGAAAGAAGATATTACGGCATCTGGGGACCTCTACAGTGAAGGGGTGTGATTTTGCTGCTTGTCCTGTTGGTCGAGGTATTTACGCTGAAGGGGGCAAAATTGCAGTAAGTCCGTCGGAGCACATTCTATTGAAGTACTTGTAAAACAAGCACAGGGATGCAACATTGTGGCGATGAGACAGGGCTTGGAGCTTAGTAGGCAGTGCGGGACTTATTAGATTAGAGACTCTTTTTTGCATCCTGTCCAAGGGGGAAAGACTAGTGGTGATGTACTAACTCAGATGTGGCAACAATGGTGGCTCTATGCATGGGCGAATAGTGGCTTTGTAGAGATATTGAATACTGGCAGGTGTGAGAAGTTTTCTAATCGGGTAGACGGGGCGCACCTTCTTTGCAGCAGACTTGGTAGTATCTTCTATATATTTATTCTAATTCATGTTCTTTGCAGCAGACTTGGTAGTATCTTCTATGTATTTATTCCAATTCATGTTGCGTGTAAATGTTATTCCGAGGAGTTTGAATGTTGGACTCTCCGAAAAGGTACCATTATCCACGACAATCGGTGATTGGAAAGATTTCTTATAATTGTAAACGGAAAAGATCTTTGTCTTGGTACCATTCGATTTAACTATTTATTTTTGGCCTCATTCTACTACAGACTGGAGTTCATTTTCTAAGGAATCGGTCATTGCTTTGGCTATGTGTGTGTGTTCTATTTGCCCGCATGTCGAGAATAGATGGTGGTGGTTTTAATAAATGAACCTATCTTGAACGCAATTGTATCAGAGAGGTCGTTTACGAAGATGAGGAATAATAAAGGTCCAAATATCGACCCCTGAGACACACCTGCATTAATTAACCCCTCCCTGCTCCCTGTTTCCCCAACTGTACCGACATGCAGACATTTACAACTAATGTGAACAAGCATCTCGCTGCACAGCTCCCAATTTAAGATGATCCCTAAAACTTTCACCCTAATTCTCAGTAGCCCCTTACGTCTACAGTGGCAACTTGCCATGTTTGGGGTGAACAAAAAAAACAATAAAATATGGTGGTGTTTCGATGTACGGCCATCGAGAATGTTCTGGAGCTTTCTTTTAGCTAAATATTGGTCCAGTAATATCGTGCGAATTATTTTTTCTGGGAAGATCTTCATGCCACACCTTGTCAAAGGCCTTGGATATACAGAGCAATAACGCTTGATAAGCGCTATTTCTCTAGCTTAACACAGATGAGAATACAGC
>OY744548.1:50613295-50625795 GCA_963556195.1 Sepiola atlantica
ATCTGGTCTTGTTTTCTTCTCTTTTTTGTTTCTTTCCCCTTTTAATATCTGTTTCTATTTAACCCATAGTTGGGACCCTAACAGGTACTACCACTCCGGGTCAGGGTGGACCTGGGAGCAATGGTAATTAAGAGGAGGCTCCACATTCCCCAAAGTCCGTAAGCCGGATCTCACCATCGGATGTAGTTTAAGGTCATATCCAGGACCGGGAGTAGGGTAGGAAAAATAAAAATAAAAAAGGGGAGGGAGAAAGGGAGAGGGGCTGTTGTTTTTGTTTTTGGTTTTGTAGAACATAATTAAGTTTTACAAACAAAAAAAACAACAAAAAAACAAAAACAAAAAACAAACAAAATACGTCAATGTAGGTGAATTTCGTCTCAGGGAGCCACAGGGCAGCCTGATCTGGTATCACCAGGGTTTCAACTTATTGGTTTCTTCAGAAAGAAGAGGACATAACGCATGCCCCCCCCCCCAATCATGAATAATTTTTTTTTCACTTTTGTTCACTCGAAACAAGGGGTCAAATTGCCAATGAGACATAAGGGGCTACCGTGATTAGGGCCCGATTTATATGAGGAATAATAAGTGGAGAGTTGTGAAGCAAAACAGTTGTTTATATTACATTTAAATTTCTACATGTTAATATAGTCGCGGAAACAGGAAGAAGGAAGGGGATTCCAAAGGCAAGCGGCCCGAGCACCCAAAGAAGCTATTAGAGTAGAAAGTTGTCCGGCGTCTTGGGACCTCTACAGTGAAAGGGTGGGATTTTACTGCTAGTCGTGTTCATCGGGGTATTTGAGTTGAGGGAGTACAAATGTAATAAGTCCATTCCGTGGAAGTACTTGTAAAACAAACACATATTGCCACATTGCGGTGATGGGACAGGGGTTGGAGCTTGGTAGACAGTACGGAACCTATTAGGTTAGATACTTTTTTGCACCCTGTTCAAGAGGGAGAGACTAATGGTTTGTGCACCAGCCCAGATGTGGCCACAATACTCCATGTATCGGCGAATCGTGGTTTTATAGAGATATAAGATACTGACAGGTGTGAGGAGTTTTCTAGCTCGATAGGGGGAGCCCACCTTCCTTGCAGCAGACTTAGCAGTATATTCTATGTATTTATTCAAATTTAATTTGCTTGTGAATGTTAGGCAGAGGAGTTTAAACGCCGGACTCCCGGGAAAGGTGCTATCAGCCATAGCAATCGATGTTTGGAAAGGTTTCTTATAATTGTTAAAGGAACAACGTTTTGTTTTGGTGACAACAATTTCGGATGCTTCCTTGGTCTTTTGGCTAAGATCAAAGTGTAGTATCTGTTCTGACTGTCCTGTGCAGTTATGGGAGGTTAACCCCCTCCCATGCTTTGCCTCCCCTCTTTGGGGAGGAGTAAGTTTATTGCTTACTGTCTGAGGCGCCCTGCCCAGGCAATTTTTTGAGATTCACCTCACTCTCCCTCCAGAGTGAAAATTCCCACCTTCCGACCTTGTGTCACATTCTACTTTGTGGGACGTAGATAAATAGGTGGACATTGAATGTGATGTGTAGATTCTATTTTCTAATTTGTTTTTCTAATGTTTCAAATTTTTTGGATGATACTATTTCAATATGACGTCATAATCGACGTAGCGTCACGGTTAATTACTTCGATTCTACAGTTGGTATTTGATATTCGCAGAGAAAATCTCGATGCTGACCTCTTTACGAATTCAACCACGATGAAAGAAACGAACAATGTTTTCATTGTGTTGAAAATATATCTGTTACATGTGTAAACCTTTTAAAATTTTATTTTTCAGGTCGGCAACCATGATTTATATTTGGCTTTTATATGTATATAGAGATATGTATAAGTGACGGTAAGTGTCTGCCGTTAGGTTGAGAAAGGATGTCCCGATCAGGCAGATAACTCGCTCGGCTTTGTTCGCAATCAGAGAGAGAGAGAGAGAGAGAGAGAGAGAGAGAGAGAGAGAGAGAGAGAGAGAGAGAGGACTCATTGGTCCGATCAGTGGCCATTATCAAACGTCGTTCTGAAGTTCAATAATATACGAGCAAATTAACACTTACCGGCATAAAAGTTCCAAATATTTGATAGGAAAATTTTTGTTTGAATAAAGCAACATTAATATATTCTATTATCCACTCATGGACTAGAAGCCAATCAGCATCCAGAGAATGAACTTACCCATGTAAGCATAATGGAACGTCACAGCTTTCTTATAAACTTCTGTCTCAGTTTATTTGGTTTGAGCTCAACAGGTCAGATAGTTAAACACTGACTACTAAATGCAATACTAATAACACTCACTTCAAATGTAAGATGGCGGACTGGAAGAATAGATTACTATAACGATAACTATCATCAACACATACGTCATCAGACGAGAACCAAGTCAAGTCAGCATGATTCCAATTTTTGATTGTCCGCTATGTAATAGTCTATCACCTCCCAAAATGCGGAGGAGGGATGCTTAAGAGTCTTTAAATTGTAGAATTAAATTGATACTTATCGGCATAACAGTTTCAAATATTTGATAGGAAAATCTTTTGCTTGAATGAAGCAATATTTTATATAATCTATTATCCACTCACGGACTAGCAGCCAATCAGAGAATGGAACGTACAAACTTTCTTATGAATCAACTCTCTAGGCTTCTAACTTAGTTTATTTGGTTTGAGCTCAAAAACATGTAAAATTAGTCCCTTACAGTTACGGATGGCCCAAATAACCTATACTTTTCCATCTCTCCTGAACACTAAACCAGTCTAATAATAATCTAAGTGACCATTTATTTAGGAAAATAAAATATTTTACAGTTATGCATGGCTAAAATAACCTATACTTTTTCTCCATCTCTCCTAAACAGTAGCCCAATCTTATAATACTAAATCAGTCTTATAACATCCTTACAAGCTCAAACTTTTATAAATGGACTTATGACTTTTCATTGATCAGTGCCCATTATTTAGTGCCACAGGACCGTGCGGAACCCTTGTGGCTTTAAATAATAGCCACAAGCGTGACATGTGTCACATACAGCCATTATAGAGAGGTAGGTAAATCGGAAAGAATAGGGAGACAGACAGACACAGAGATACCGATAGAAAGATAATAGGAGGGTGATAGAGATAGAGCCAGCCGCTCGTGCGTGCGCAGGGAACATCCACATACAAATGGAAGTTTAGAAAGACTAACAGAATGAAAAGGAGTGATAGAGAGAGACCAAGAAACAGAAGGAGAGAGAACTAGATAGAAGGATATATATATATATATATATATATATATATATATATATATATATATATATATATAGAGAGAGAGAGAGAGAGAGAAAAGAGGATACAGGAAAAAAGAGACTTGGAGAACGATAATAGGAGGGGTAGAGAGAGACACACGCTTGTACGTGCGCAGTGAACACCCACATACAAATGGAAGTTTAGAAAGAATAACAGAGAGAGAGAGAGGAGAGAGAGAAAGAGAAAGAGAGAGAGAGAGAAGGACAGAGAGAGAAAGAAAGAGAGAGAGGGGGAAAGGGAGAGAGGAGAAAATGAGGTACTCTTCCACTATTTCTTTTATCTCTCTGGCTACGGTGTACCATAATATAAATAAAAGCTGTGAATCCGTTCTCTGTTTTGGAAAGTAATTTGACCACACATTAAACTTTGAAATAAACTTAGTCGACACTAAGAATAATGTTTACCTACGCAAGAGAATCCTACGCCAAACTGAAATCGGCGTCGAGCCGACTGATCACCCCCCCCTCTTATGCTTATCTTTCTTTCTTTCATTTATTTATTTATTCTTTGCTTCTCTGCAAACCAGCGACAAGCTCTCACTTCTGGTATCGCCATTTTAAAATAACGATCTCTTCATGTCTTGAGACCGATACGCATGGCCGAGTGTCAAATCTACGTTTGCCTAAATTACTTTCCATTGCATAAACTATCAATTATTTTTGTCCATTGTAAACGTTGGTATTTATTCCGCAGACTGTGATGCTCGAAGAGTTCTCAATACTCTACGGCAGAGTCTTGAGAACTTTGTGAGCTATTTGCGTTAAAATTTAATATTTAATAGAAATTATAAGTCTTTAAAGTTTGCATAAATACCGATTCTGCGCAAAGTAGAAATCTTTGTTTAACGTAAACAAAGTGAAAACAAAGATGGCTACTTTGCTCAGAATCGATATTTACACCAACATTAAAACTTCTATTATATATTTAATTTATTTTAAACGCAAATAGGTCACAAATGAGTAGATAACACCAAAATAAATTGTTTCTAACATTATTTCTCTTTAAGATAATATTAGGAATTATTACCAATTTTGTTTGTCTCTTTCATAATGATTTCAATGCTATTTCCACCTTAAGTCTGACAGACCACCAAAAATGCTATTTAAAACTGAAACCTGACAGACCAAAATAAAAAGGCTATTTCAAACTTAACCGTGACAGACCGACAACACATTTATTTTAAACGTGGTAAACCAACTAACTGACAGACTGACAGACTGACAGACATAGCTTCTTACAGAGATGCTTGGACGCATCTACCAATATGGAATCAATCATATTAAAATATAATCTATTGATTTTTATCGGTCCGTATGAATCCGCCTGCGGAGATCGAACCTGGTATTTTGGAGAGTCGAGAAAGTGAGAACGGAAGAACGATGACTGCCTCCTTTTGTCTTCAATGAAGGATGTCGAAAACAAGATTTTATTTTGTACGAGTTAAAATGTCCACATTGATAAAATGTTCAAATCGAATTCATTAGACGATGTATTGGACTTATTGAACCGTAAAACAACTGGAAAAATGTTCAAGGCTGAAAAACGAAATGGATAAGTAAAAAAAAATGTGGAAAACAGGTGCGAGAAAAATGGATTGCAGGAAAATTGAAATCAGTCGGGCAGAATGTTTTGAAAAAAAAATTGCGTGTTTTGTGGAGAGAAAGGAATGTTTTCGGGACCAACTTTTAATTAGGTTGGCCTTGAAATATGGCGCTGAGGCAAAACTAAGAATTAAGTTTTCACAGCGTATTTTTAGAATATTAGCAAAAAAGAAAGAAAAAAGAAACTAAAGAAAAGAAAGGCAATAACATACATAAAAAACTAATCTCTCTATATAAAACTCAATACTTGTGTGTATGTTTGTGTGTTCCCTATAGAAAAAAAGGTTAGAGAATCTACATAAAATCTAAAAGTGCATTCTCATGTAAAATTTACTGAATCTCTAATTGCACCCCAAGAGGGCTATGAAGGTATAACCACTTAAAAACTTAAAATATATCTTATTTTTATGAAATTTAAATCATATGTACCAAATTTTCTGGAGAAGACAATGAAAGTGGTTTCGCTTCCCTAAGTGCCCTTCTAACTTAAGGGAGCTATCGGGACCGAACCTCATTTAAAACTTCAAATACATTCTATTTTGGTGAAATTTAAATCGTATGCACAAAATTGTCTGGAGAAGACAATGGAAGTTCTCCCGAATCTCTAAGTGCACCCTTAAGGTGCTATGAGGGCATAACCCCCTTAAAACTTCCAATATATCATATTTAAAAAAAAAATCGTATGTATAGCAATATCCAGGTAAGACGATAGAATATCTACGTGCTTCCACCTTTAAGTGACCTATGGGGACAGAACCCTTTAAAAGTTCAAATACATATATCCGATTTTAAAGAAATTTAGAACATATATATAAGCCCCTAATTCAGAGATTTTCCATTTCAGCTTCTTCCGACTCTATTAGGAGGCGAAATGGGAGGAGGGGGCAATTTAAGCATTACGCCATGGGTCCATGTGGATGCACCTGAAGAAGTCAGAGGTTACATCCGCAGAAGCGTTGTGAAAATAACAACGAAGGTGAGAATAGTAGTCCGAATAATTCAAATAATACAAATCGTTTAAAGGCTTCGAAACACGGAAAAGAGAACCAAGATAAATGAAAGACAGAAAGAAATAAAACGTTTAAAAAAACAAATTTGGAATGAAATTGAAAATCTGCAAAATCCTTCGAGGAATCTAACAGTGAAAACAAAATGTCGCTTAGAGTAAAACTCTATTATTTCTGTTTCCCCTTCGGAAAACTCGGGATCTTTCCCAATGTTAATGTATCCACCAAAGCAACAAAGTCCTTGGATGTTTTTCACCGGAGAACAAAGAGAGAAATTATTACATTTTACGCCACATAATTAAATAACGGACGCTTTCAAAATGGCGGAAAGAAACGGATTCGGAAATTAGTTTTGAAGGTAGAAAACAGAAAGAAAATGCCAGTTATTCCTTTCTCGCAATGGGACAATTGCTTGTCAGTTTTTAACTTTGAAAACACTTTTATTTGTTCCAAATGCACCAGTCTTCTCGACAAATTTGTATTGCAACCGATGACCGTGGAGACGAGTGAAGCGATTGGCTCTGTCACGCGGGACTTTCTCAATAGATTTTGTCTATTAATAACGCCCCACACCTGAAAGCACCCTGAATTGACTTGAGTGTACGAGCGCCACTCCATGACCACTATTCGAGAGAACACCTAGAGCCTGCTCATGGCCTGCTAAACCAGCAGGACAGCAGACGAAACTTCCTGATGCTCCAAATATAGGCTTTTAAAATTCGTTTCTTGAAAAGATCTTCATGAACTTTAAAATTTAATTAAAAAAATGTACGGATCCAATAAAAATTCTATTGGTATCCAGATTTAATATAAATATATTCAAGTTAAGACATTCACAGTAAGAACTCGTTCCTCTACCACAACGAAGAAAACTTTCCTTTCTGTCTCAGAACAGAACTTTTTAGCAAACACACATTGCTGCGGGACTGCTTCCCCGCAGATTATAACTTGGTTACCTCAAAGCCAATGTAAACAGATTCCTATCAGGAACCGTCCCCCAAAATATTCGGACTTAAATTTTTTTTTTAACATAGTTCACCCCAAACAAGGCAGGCCGCCACTGTAGACGTAAGAGGCTACTGAGAAGAAAGAAAAGTGAGAAGGTTGGTGGGGGGCAACCTAAATTGGGATCTGCGCAGCGAGATGTCTGTTTACATTAGTTATAAATTTCTGCATGTCAGTACCGTCGGGGAAACAGGGGGCAGGGAGGGAGTTCCAGAGGCCAGCAGCACGAGGAAAGAAGCTATTTGAGTAGAAAGCTTCTCGGCATCTGGGGACCTCCACAGTGAATGGATGGGATTTAGTCGATTGTCGAGTTGGTCTAGTGAATTTACGACGAGGGGGCACCAGAGCAGCCAATTCATCGGAGCATAATCCATTGAAGTATTTGTAAAACAAGCACAAGGATGCTACATTGCGGCGATGGGACAGGGACTGGAGCTTGGTTGACAGTGAGGGACCTATTAGGTTGGCGATTCTTTTTTGGACCTTGTCAAGGAGGGAGAGACTAGTAGATGATGCACCAGCCCAGATGTGGCAACAATACTCCATGCATGGGCGGATGGTGGCTTTGTAGAGATACAGGATAATGTCAGGTGTGAGGAGTTTACTAGCACGGTAGAGGGAGCCCACCTTCTTTGCGGCAGCTTCTGGCAATCACTATCTCATTAACTTTTATCCTCGAGTGGCACCTGGCCTTTATAAGTGGTTACCTCTTCTTAGTAAAAAAGAAAAGAAATAGCAAATTATACTGTATACATATTCTTTTCATACAATACAGGATATTTGCATTTCATTGATTTTGTCTAGAACTTGGTCTTTTCGTAAGGAGCAGAGTGTAGTATCCGTTCTGATATTACACTTCATCTTGTCTGTCCTCGGTCAATAAAGGAGAAATCCTTCTAGACTGAAGCAATTTTAATTTTTGTTCCAATCCAGTGCTCGTTTTTGAGAAGTTAGGTTATAACCCACATTAAAAACCGACCTTGTGGCTTACTCTGCCCTTGTGGGGAGGTAGTTAAATAGGAACAAACACTGTTTTCAGTCAACATTATTGCACTTTGTATGGACTATCATGTTGGTTTTGTTATGTATATAATCATACACTATATAATGTTCGTACGTACATTATCACCGTTCACGCACTGTAAACAAATCAGCGCTGATTGGTAATTTGATGATTAATCTGGTGTCATTAGTGTAACCAATTTCGACTTTATCCATTTTAAAATGGATTGTTCCACAATCAAATTATGCCGCACGTCGACAAAAAGAGTACAGGTTTAAATAAAAATATTTCAAAAAGTGACATTTTTTTTTATTGTCTATTCAAGATAATAAAAAAAATGTCACTTTTTGAAATATTGTAAGCTAAATATTATTCAAATATTTAGCTGACAATTAATTTTATCGTAAGAAGAAAGAACATTTGTTGTTTTAAAAATAATTACATTGCCACAATTTTAAATAAATAAAAAATACACATATTCGTTTGATGTATTTAAAGAATATTCTATGTATTTAAATTTATATTTATGTATTTATTTAAAAATATATAATATATAATAATTATAATATATAATAAAATAATTATAAAATAATAAAATATATAATAGTATATATATATATATATATATAATAGTATATATATATATATATATAATAGTATATATATATATATATATAATAGTATATATATATATATATATATAATAGTATATATATATATATAATAGTATATATATATATATAATAGTATATATATATATATAATAGTATATATATATATTATAGTATATATATATATTATAGTATATATATATATATATATATATATATATATATATATATTATATACACACAATTTATTTATGTATATATATTTATGTATGTAAATTTATATTTATATTTATTTTTTATACTAAAATTTATATTTATGTATTTAAAAAATATTTTATGTATTTAAAGAATATTTAGCAATTATTTTTTCGGAAGAAAATGGAGTCATTAATTCTTAATAGTACTTAATCTGACAAAAATTTATTATTTCAAAATAAATATTATTATTAGCAGTAGATTATCGAGATTGATGAAGAAAGCACCGTGGAATTTCCACGGGTCCCAATAATACAAATATATTCCTATTAAACATATTAAAAAACCCCAATAATACAAATATATTCTTATTAGACATAATAAAAAAAACCGTATTAATGTGGGAGTTTTTATTATGAATGATTTTTTACAGACTGGGTAGGATTTTGTTTTGGCATTAAACGTTATGCGTATACGCTCACTCTTAAAAAGACAGCGGTTTTCTTTGCTATTTAGTGGAAAAGTCTAATCTAAACCAAGCTCAATGGGTGAACCAACAGGTCACATTTCTCTATAGTAGAAAAAGTAGAGCAATGTAAGTGTAGTATTAGCACAGCATGACGTCACTAGCTTTAAATGCAGCGTTCCTTTCATTAAAAAAGTAGAACGCTCTTAGACATTAAGCCGCCGATAAAGTGTTAAAAATGATCACAGTTTATTCGCTGTTCAAAATTGCCCGAGTGGTTAAGGCGTCGGATTTGAGTTGCAAAATACTCGTAATCCGGGGTTTTGAATCGCATGACCGGTAGTGAATAGTCATAACTCTATGCTGATGAGTCCCGATTATTAAGGACAAAACGTACACGTACATAGATAATAAACAATAATATATATATATATATATATATATATATATATATATATATATATATATATATATATATATATGAGAGAGATATTGTGAATGAGTTTTTCATTGTGGTAATCAAATATGCCAGATACTAATTAAAAAGAAGTCATTGGTTATCTATCTATCTATCTATCTGTCTATCTATCTGTCTATCTATCTCCCCAACTGCGTACTGAAATACATAACCCCCTAGTCTTTTTATTTTTGAAAAAACAATCCAGCTGAGGCACCATCAACATCTGCCAATGAATTTGGTATTTACCAAGAATGCGGAAATTCTCAATTCGAAACATTGCCAAAATCTTTGGCATGTTATAACCAAACTGTCTACAACGCAATAAACACGCCCACCTCTTCGGAAACATCATGCAGCTGAACTCAAAAGCACCCAATATATATATATATATATATATATATATATATATATATATATTATATATATATATATAGGACAGTTTTTATTATATTCCAATAACCATGGTTTGTTTTATTACTTTTATTTTTATTTTTTCACATTTCCAAAGATTTAAAATTTCTGTGAGATATATTTAACGGTCCGTTTCATTTGTCTTGTGCCAAACAACATTTGTATGTCAATATCGTCTCTGCAACACTACACAATCATCAGAAAAAGTTCACAAATAATAAAAAGAGTTCTTGGATTAGAGTGTCTTGAAAACGTATGGTTTTCCGAAACTTTTAGCAACAATCTTTTAGATATTTTTAGATGAGATTTGATAATTTGAATTATTTGTATTATTTGGACTACTGTTCTCATCTTGGATGTTATTCTCACAACGTTTCGGCCGATGTAACTTCCGATCTTCTTTAGGTGCATCTTGTTGTACTCTGGGATCTTTCTGTCGAACTCGGGAATCTGTTCGGAATGTCGAACGGAACCCTTTATTTAATCCACAAGAGTAGCTTGTTCTCGTTCCGTCAGCCATTTCTGGGTAGAAGTCTTAAGTTATTCATAATTATATTCTTAGTATCGCCCATAATGAGGATTGAACCTTCAACCTCCTAAAGACTTTCACTTATAACTGATTATAACTTAGCACTTATATCCGTTACGCCACAGGTCCTTGCAAGAGCAAATTACCTCTGTCGGTACCAATTAAATCTTCCATTCAAAATTCCGTACAGATTGTTACGTTATTAAAATAAATATTACGTTATTAAATAAATGTTTCGTATGAATGTCAGATAATTGATTTTTTTGTCTTGCTGGATATTCCTTGCTGTAACACATTTTTGAATTTAATGTAAAAATGAATTACAGGTGCAATGATTTATTCGGGGTGATTGACGGGGAGTGATGTTAATGCCATCTGGAACGCTGTAAGGAGACACCTTTTAATATGGTACCCGTTGCCCTTCGAGACAGAAGGAGACATTAATGATATTATTTAAATTTTTGACGCACAATTCGCCCATGCATAGAGTATTGTTGTCACATCTGGTCTGGTGCTCCAACCGCTAGTCTCTCGCTTTTGGACAGGGTGCAAAAAAGAATTTCTAACCTTATAGGTCCCGCCCCGTCTGACACAGAGTTCCACCCCTGTGCTTGTTTTATAAATACTTCCATGGAATGTGCTCCGATGAATTTGCTGTACTTGCACCCCTTAAACGAAAATACTCCCGATCAATTCGACTAGCAGCAAAACCCCACACTTCACTATAGATGTCCCTTGATACTGGAAAAAATTCAATTCTGATGGCCTTTTTTCCACGGACCTCTTGTTTTTGGAATTCCCTTCCTGCTTCCTGTTTTCCCGATAGTACCAATATGCAGAAATTTAAATGTAATGTGAAAAAACATCTCGCTGCCCAACTCCCCACCCAGATGCCCCCTCATAAATCTTGCCCCTACCGCAGTAGTTTCTTACACTTCAGTTGCCATATTGCTTTGTTTGGAATTAATAAAACTAAAAAGAGAATTTTAAGTTGCGTTTAGAATAATTTAGAACCAGAAGTAAAAGAAAAAAAACGACACTATTTTCTTACCAACCTGATAACTCACACGACATGAAATTGGCGGCGTTAGGGTTAGAAGTCATTTTTAGGCAATGTTGCATCCCTGTGATTGTTTCATAAGTACGATACGGAATGTTCTCCGATAAATTTATTGCACTTGTTCTCCCTCAACATAAATACACCCGACTAACCAAACTAGTAGCAAAATCCCACCCCTTCACTGTATAGGTTTCCAGATGCCGAAAAACTTTCTACTCTACTTGGCAAGTTGTGATCTCCGAGTGACATCAGATCATGTGCCATGCTAAACCCGTTCAATTACTAGAACGAGGTACTGAACTTACGTTTGGTCCATAAAAGTATAAATATAAGGAGAGGTAAGAGAACAAGAGAATAAAAACTTACGACTAATTCTTTTTTGTGTATTGTATAGCGGCACGGATCGTTTACCCTAGAAATTCCCTTATTGATTTTTGTTTCTCCAACAGTGCCAATATGCAGAAATTTAAATGTAATGTGAACAAACATCTTCCTGCATCACTCCCCACCCCTTCAGTGACAATATTGCTTTGTTTGTAGTAACTGAACACAAAAAAACAAGAAAGTAAATTGAATTTAGACTGATTTAGCATTAGAAGTAAGATTTAAAAGAAAACCGACATTATTTTCTTACCAACCTAACAATTCACGCGACTTAAAAATGGCGGCGTTAGTTTTAGAATTCAGTTTTTAAGCAATAAATATAGAAACCAGACCAATCATAGTCTTCTTGTTTATTTGTTTTCCCGTTTTATTTTTGTTAATTCCTTTTAAAACTGCTTTCTATTCATTTTCTAACAATAGATGAGTCAATGGTACAAGGGACCAAAAAACATTTTTCTCCCCACAAATTTCG
>OY744548.1:50630795-50633295 GCA_963556195.1 Sepiola atlantica
ATAAAAATCCGTGCCCCCAAAAAACAAGAAATTTTTTTTACATCTAATAAAAACCCATTTATACTACGTAAAAATACAAACAAATGTCATAGGTAAGTAGGAAAATATCTATTCTAGACGTAGCTCACCTTCACTTGTTGCATATTTTTTACCCCGTTCTCGTTCGTTTTTTGGACCCCGTTAGCGACTCTGCGGATTATTGCAAAAGATACCCATCTTTTCTTTTGTTTGTAACTTTGTTGATACTTAAGGATTTTTATTTCATTCGTCATTCGATAGCGAAAATCGTATTTTTTTTATAGCATCGTTGAACAAATTTGAGCTGTCGTTGCTCAAGTGCCGTTGGAACTGTTCGCAAAAGTATGCCACTCACTCCCTGAAAAATTTGCAAAGTGCATTAGGCTTAATGGAGAGGACACTGTACTTTAATAAATGTTTTAATAATCATCATGTTTTATGCTGCATAAAACTTAAGCATGTGTTTTTGTTCGTTGCTGTATTGCAGTTGTGTATGTCTTTAATGTTACATTTATTATGTTGAAATGAAAGTTCCCGCCGGTTTTTTAAATTTTGGAATCTATTTTTTTTTCGAGAATTCTATTTTTGAATCATTTTGTAATCTTTTTTTTTAGTTAAGTAAAGTTAATTTCTGTTTATTATCAGACTAGTAAAATGGAAAATCAATTTAAGAAAAATAAACATTTTCGACACTTTTTTCGGTTGATTTTTTTGTTGCTTGCTGATTTCTACCAGCGTGTTTTTTTAATATAAAAACGTTGTAGATATCATTTACTAGCGGCGCCTGTCCCGTGGCCAAGTGGTTAGAGCTACTGACAATCGACTAGATGGTTGTTGGCTCGATCTCTGGCTTGGGTCGGGTGCTGGTATAGCCACACTAAACAGCTGTGATACAGCGAAAGAGTCTGTCTGTGGATGACATACATATATATACATATATATATATATATATATATATATATATATATATATATAAGTATTGAAAATCTTGTTGAACGTCGAGAAGAAGTTGTAAACAAAATGGAGAATATATTATTGATTAATTAGTGTTTTTTTAAACTTTTAAATTGAAAAAACAAAAACAACAACAAACAAAATAAAACAAAAAGCGGCGGGAACTTAGTTACCATCACGCTCGTTACTTATGGCGGACCCTGTATACTCGTACCCTACATTTCTAGCTACAAGATGTGTCCGTGTTTCATTAAATGTTCCGAGTTTCTCAACATCATACTCTTTCTACAATATACCCAGCTTTAGCTGCCCAAACGCAACCTCATATCTTGTTTACAACGGAAGAACGAATCAGTGTCTTAACCAAAGAAAGGGCGCATATGCGCATGCTCTAACTGGTTTTATTGAACTTTCTGGACTGGAGCTATTTTGTTTCGGTTAAACTCCGTTTTGTATTGTCTCCTCTTACCAATATTAAGTCTATTTTATAACCCTTATAGAGCACTCATTTGTATTAAATATCTTAAATTCTTTCACAGCCCATATTATTTTTTATTCCTTTTTATTTATTGTAATCATGCTCTCAGATGAATTACTTTTTAAAAATTCGTTATGGCCTTCTAACCCAACCCTAACCCTAACTGGCAGCCACTTAGGCTTAGCGGTAAAAAATTGTTCCCTAACCTAAAATACTAGAGTGGCCCGAAAATAGCGTATCGTTTTATGTAAAATGTATATGCGAAACTAATCCCCCATTCAAAATTCTAAAATAACTGTTAATTTTTTGTTTTTCTTTATTTTCAGTGTGTTCACACGTATTCGCCTAAAAAAAGTAGAATCTCATTTTTTTTGGGGGGGGGGAATCAGCGGAGCGTGTTAATCTACAAATGTTAAAAAAATCATTCTTTGCGGTTTTATTTTTTTTAAGGTAAAAAAAAAATAACGTAACACTGTAGTAAAAGGCAATACAAACCCCTAAATTAACCGAAACGAAAATGTTCCTGCCAAGAAAGTTCAAAAGTGCCTCCTCCAACGTGCATCATGCATCGCGAGAAACGCGTCTTTTTTGTTTTTTGTTTTGTCAACTTAAACGCAGCAAGCGACGCAGCCAAGCGTTAAAGACACAAAGCCAACAGTCATATAAAAAAAAAAGTGAGATTATGCTAATGAAGGCGATGGCCGGAACATTGTTTCCATCGTTATCTTGGTTGGATTCTGTCTTCTCTTGTTCCTATAATTGTCACGGTTCAATTCATTTGTTAACAAACAGTCATCATTCAAAATGAAGAATAACCGTTTCCATCGCAGATTAAGTACATCGCGCTTGTCTACGTAATAATCGCAAATCTCCCGCCAATTATTTGCCGGTTATAAAAATAAATAACGAAAAATAAGGGCGAACGCGATTTGCGAATTTTACTCGATTATTGACTTTTGCATTTTCATCAGACAATAAAAACTTACACTGATTTACGAGCTGATATTCGTTCGATACGCCCATTCAATCTGTGCGGTTTGCAATGTAGAT
>OY744548.1:50638295-50665795 GCA_963556195.1 Sepiola atlantica
AACAAACCATATTTCAGCCCAACAAGGCAGGCTTCCACTGTAGACGTAAGGGGTTACTGAGAATTAGGGTGTAGGTTTTGGGTGTCATCCTAAGTTGAGAGCAGTGCAGCGAGATGTCTGTTTACATTAGTTTTAAACCTCTGCATGTCGGTACAGTTGGGGAAACAGGGAGCAGGGAGGGAGTTCCAGAGGCCGTTAGCATGAAGAAAAGAAGCTATTGGAGTAGAAGGCTCTCCGGCATCTGGGGACCTCCACAGTGAATGAATGGGATTTAGCTGATTGTCGCGTTGGTCTAGTGTATTTACGTCGAGGGGGTACCAGAGTATCCAGTTCATCGGAGCACAATCCATTAAAGTATTTGTGAAACAAGCACAAGGATGCAACATTGCGGCAATGGGACAGGGGCTGGAGCCTGGTTGAGGGACCTAAATTGAAGACAATTGGAACAAGACCAGCGTACTTTGATTGCTTACAGTCCTCTAATAATAATAATAAATAATAAATAAATAAATAAAAAATAAAAAAGAAATGAAAGAAAAAAAAGAAAAAAAAGAAAAAAAAGAAAAAATAAATTTTTTTTAAAATAAATAAATGAAAAATGAATGAAAAGTAAATAAATAAAAAATAAATAAAAAAATAAAATATAAATAAATAAATGATACTAATAATAGTGATACTACTAATAATAAATAATAAAACAAATAAATTAAAAAAAAAATAAATAAATAAAAAATAAATAAATAGTAAAAAAATAAAATAAAAAAATAAATAAAAAATAATACTCATACCACTACTACTACTACTACTACTACTACTACTACTACTACTACTAATAATAATAATATAGTACTTATACTTGAGCATTAGAAAGTATCATTTCGGTTAAAGGCCTTCTCTATACTCGTGTAAAACAATACAGAATCATAAAAGACAACAATAGGCTGCGCCGATTATGTCTTGAAGACATTCATTTGCCTTATGCCCCGTTTTTGTGGCTAAGTGTACAAAAAATAGCCCATAAAAATCAGAGTAAGTAATTAAAAAAGGATACATGTCAACCAGCGACGTGGAAAATGCGACTCACGAATCCATCCTGACGAAAGATTCCCATAAAAAAGGATCAAGGCTCTATCGGATTGATCCATATCTTAATCCACAGTATTCCGCCTGGGTTTCCGAACCCATACACGACTAACAAAGCACCCCCGGTTGGGAATTCTAATAAAGAATTTGATCTCTGGTTGGATTTTCAATGAGGGCGCGCCTCATTTAAATCACACTGTTTTCGGAATCGCCTTAAGAAATGGTGAATAATTTTGTTGTTGGTGGTGGTGGTGTTGCTGTGTGGCATCGTAGCAGACTAGAACCGAACCCGTTTCGCTCCGTTTGTGTTTTAGGTCAATGGAGGCAGAGTTGTTATTAATGAATGGAAATTGAAGGCGAGTATTGCAAAAAAAAAAAACAACAAAAAAACAAGAAATAAAAATGGCGGCTAAAAAAAAAATGGCTGCTGATATGTTCCGCTTAGTTGAGTGCTATACGAATTCGATAAGAATTGGTAAGGGAAAGAATGGGGTTTAAGGGCGAACGTTAAAGTTTTTCATGAGAGAGAGAGAGAGAGAGAGAGAGAGAGAGAGAGAGAGAGAGAGAGAGAGAGAATTGTATTCAGAGAAATGAAGATTGATTGCAAAAAAGAGAGATTTGAGCGCGAAAAGTCTGTTAATGATAATTCTCATTTAATGAAACAATTTCAAGAATGAATGAGCATTGACTGTGTGCTTTGGTAATTGATTAAGTTCTCCTATACACACACATAGAGAGAGAATTCGAATGCCTACTAGACCCTATCCTCGAGTGTCTAAGGTCTCTCTGTACAGGGGTTTGTCAGAACAACCTGGCATGAGGATACTTCCTCTTACAAGTAAACCCTGACCAAATAATCAAAATAACATAGTATTCCAAACCCAAATAAGATCCCCCCCGGTATGGCAACACACTATGGCTTATACGAAAACTGCTGCACTTTCTCCAAGTAATGGTGCCTCTTATAACAGCACTAAGCTGGATACTTGACCAGACTAGATGAATTCTTGTCATGGAATCCAGTAAGACCAACTGGTCAGTTGGAGAGAGGAAAATTAACGTTCTTCACTAACTCAACATTTGAGAGATAAAGAAGAACTTTAGTAAACCACTCGGATCTCTATTTATCTCATAGTGAGATGAAATGTTTGCCCCAGGAAGGGTCCCCTTGATCTCCGAAAACTTCGACTAAAGTAAAATGAAATACTATATATAGCATTAATTTATGTAAACACATTTAGATAATCAATTTGCGTTCTAAGAAATCAACAAAAAACAGACTTGTATACGATCGTTTCAGAGACTATTTAAAAAATATTATCTAGTCACATCGTCAGCGCAGAGAATAGATACTAAATTAAAAGAATATAGACAGCGTCAATGGAATAACATACCAACACCCTCATTTACACAGCAAATTAGAAAGAGAGTTGATGTATGTATCCCTCAGATTATAACATACTAGGTTGAAACATTGTTTAGGGATGTATATAGGGGTTCTAAGGTAAAGAAAACAGATACTATATTACACGTAGGGGGTAGAATTACACCGTTGGAAACAACAAAACATTTATCAAATCATGCAAATTCAGAAAGTTATTAAAAGGAAAAAAATCTCCTACATATATGATCTTACAACTAGAAACAGGTTATAAGGGATCTGAAGTTTATTATGAGTGGTAGAGAATTCGGTCAAAAAAAGTTTATATATATATATATATATATATATATATATATATATATATATATATATATGAATAAATGCGAAAATTGAGCTAATTTCTCGCAAGCAAAACGCGCTATTTCAAGTTTATTTAACTTTACACAATAGCAACACTATCTTTTTATATACTGCTCATGTATATGCGATCTAAGTCGTAAGATGAACTAATTTGCATATTGCTTTTCAAAAGGACGGTTTATTAATTAACTATATTTTGTTATTTGTTTTTTTAATTCAACGATTGTGTTGATTTCAATATAACAAATGGTTCTGTTTAGGAATATTTGTTTATTTCGTGGACAGATATTCAACAATTGTGTTCAAATGTTCTTTTCATGCATTTTCTTGAGGCAGACTAACCCAATTTTCAACAAGTCACATTCTATTTTTAAATTGTAAGTTGACCCCTCCCCCCACACACACAGACCTCCTATGCAAATTGATTTCTGCTGTCTTTTCCTTTCTCTACGATCACATTTAAAAGATGAATAAATTTGCAACGAAATTTCCAAAACGTTAATCTTTATATATCTATATGGATAAATGTAAAAGTTTCTGTTTCGTGCTTACAGCAAAGTTATGAATGAAATGTTTATTTAATTTTTTTGTATCAAGTATGCTAAATAGCGAAATTTGCGAAGCGATAGCGAGCCGCCCGCAAAGCCAGCTAATATGATACTTAATGTGAGTTATTAAACGTTTGTTTTCTCTAAAGCCGTTTCCCTATATACTTCAATAACACAAAATACCTGTTGATATATACTTTACTTCTGGGAATTAGTTATACTTTAAAAACAAAACAGAAAACTGTTTTAATTCTATTAATTAACCGAAATTAATAATTAACAGAACAAGTCACCCATCTCTCTTAGCTATCTATGTATTTCTCTCATCATCTATTTTGATTGCACCACTTTGATATTTCTAAATGTTTCTGTAAGCTTTTTGAGAAAGAGTGATGCTCTTTTCTCAGCGCCATCATCTAATTGAACTACGTTTGTACGTACACACTACAAACACGTATGTGGCAAAATAATAAGTCTTTTTTTTTACTTCTATATGAGAAAAATAAATTAATATTAATAATTAAAACAATATTAATAATAATATAGACGTTTTATGAATTTTCGAATGAGTTCAAGGTAGAATAAAAAGTGGTAGTGGTTGTGCCCCGACGAGTCATAAAAGATTAATATATATATATATATATATATATATATATATATATATATATATATATATATATCATAGTAATGTATAAAATATGAAGTGAGATGAAAGTGTTTTGTATATTTGGACAAATCCAGCAGGGTGATAGTGAATAAATTGAAAGCAAACCATTCGATAGAATGAATCGAAAAAAGTAAACATTCTTCCGGTGGCCACATGTCATGCTTTATAAACAGATGAGAAAAAATACATTGGATCCATTTTGACCGGATTTACTTGTTTTGATTTCTGCTTATAACCAAGGGAGATAACTGAATAGATTTGCGAACATCTGTTGACGCATGCGCAGATGGGAATTGGGAAAGGACGGAGATAGATAGATAGATAGATAGATAGATAGATGGAGTTCTACCAGTAAAACGAACGAAACTTAAAAGAAAAAGTAATTATAATTATAGTTTATCAAAACCGCAATAACATTAAGTGCTCATACGAATTTTACAAAATTATTATTAAAAAATTATAATACAGGCGAGGTAAAATGTTCCCAATTATACAGGGTGGGCCAAAATAAGGATCCTATCTTTAAATTTGAATAACTTGAATTTGAATAACTTCCACAAAATAAAAGTTAAACTCACCAAATTTTATGTGTGTGTAGACTGACCCTTCCGAGATTTTTTGAAATAAACAAAACAAATTTTAGCCGAAAAACACTTCTTAAAACTTACAAAAACTAAAGTATTGTTTTTTACACTGTTTTGAGTTTTTTAAGCAAAAATAATGTTTTCTAAATGAGGGTACGTTCCTTAGGGCTAATACGGCTCATGCTTGCTTCGGAAGGGGTCCTTTACTTATTCTAAAAAAAAAATTTTTTTTAAATCAATAAATAAAACAGTTATGAATTTTTAAAAATAGGACTCTTATTTTTGCCCACCCTGTATTACAAGAGAGAGAGAGAGATAGAGAGAGAGAGAGAGAGAAAGAGAGAGAGAGAGAGAGAGAGAGAGAGAGGTTAAGATAAATAAAATTAGAACATTATTTATATCAGTCCCATGAATTCAAACAACAAATATTTGGCGTACGATCGTTTCTAAAACGATTCGAAATATTTGATTTCATGCTTTTAATTATTTCAAAAAGTCTCTTTTTTTGCACCCCTGATAACATCACAAATAGAAGTAACGCAAGAAAAAAAAGTGCTACTTTTTAAAGAGATAATATCAAGTTATTATAGGATACAAAACACCTAAATATATAATTTTATGACACTCTATATCATCATCATCAATAATAATAATAATAATAATAATAATAATAATAATAATAATAATAATAACAACAACAACATTTAAATACATATAGTATATAGTATTTAAAATACAAAAATAAATTTAAAAAAATAAAGTACAGGTTAAAATAATAAAATATTAAAATAATTTGAAGTGAAGATTGAGAAAATCAATAATAGTGAAAATCTCTCTCTCTCTCTCTCTCTCTCTCCATTATATATATATATATATATATATATATATATATATATATATATATATTATAATATCATAACACATTGAATCAAGGAATAAAGTAAGACTAGTAGTAATACTCTATAGGCATAATAATAATAATAATAATAATAATAATAATAATAATAATAATAATTATAATTAGGACAATAATAAAATATAAAATAAGATATATATAGTATTATAAAGAATGTAAAATGTAAATAGATATTTATAGACTATAACAGAATAACAAAACCATAGTATTCAAGAAATAATATATAAATCTATAAAAAAATATAAATATAATAGGGACAAAAAACAAAAAAAATATATATAAAGAAAATAATAACAGTTTTCAACTAACTCTAACCCTAATTCTAAGCCAATTATTGTCCTAAATATACCGAAAAGAGGCGAAACATTGCAATATAAACTTCTCGGAATTGAAACGGAACCTAATCAAGACATCAGATCTTACACCAAGAGCTCGATATCTTTTTTAGATAGAGCTTTATAATCATGTTTAAAATAAATAATTAAAACAGTAATAAATAGATAGGCTGATGAGATCTCAGTTTCTAACAGCTGTTGATCGATAACATCAACATGCCAGTGTCTCAGATTTTGTACATGTCTGTATAAATAAAAATAATTATATATATATATTATATATATATACACTGGTTAAAGATTTGACGGACGTTATTTGTCGTATCGCTCATCAGTCATGTTTGATCTGCAAAAAAGATACACCGGAACTGGGGAGGTTCGTAACCCCGCCAATTTACTGTCGGACTCAGGAGTGAGGTGAGGGAGGGGGTAGAAGCAGTACAATTTTAAATAAATACATTTCAAAAAGTGACATTCGTTTTATTGATTTGAAGAATATTTAGCTGACAATTATTCTAACGATAAGAAGGCAGAGAATATTTATTGTTTGAAAAAGAGTTAAATTACTACAATTTAAAATAGAAAGAGAGAAAGAAGAGAAACATTCGTTTAATTGAATTAAAGAATATTTAGCTGGCAATGGCAATTATTTTTAGGAAAGAAGAAAGTGTAATATTTTTCTCAATAGTATTGACCATGAAAGACACTTATTATTTCAAAGGGAATATTGTTATTAACAGTAAATTATACAGATTAATGTAGAAAGCACTGTGAGAATTTCCACGGGTCTCGCTAGTTGTAAAATACTGAGATTAGGAAGTAGATGTTCCCACAGAGGCGTATGCTTCAATAGGTTCATAACTTTAATTCAGCATGAGATCTTAAAATTGCCTGCAGTTTAGGGAACCGCCTCTTGCTGTGCGTTTAAATAATAAAAGATTCTTATGAAGATTATCCAACAACAAAACAAACAAACATAATAGACACACAAAAAAAACGAATGTTTTACACAACTCTGTCGGCCATGACACGCCGAGCCTCGTTTTGAATAGAAAAGAAAAAGACGATAAATCTCCCGCGTGCGAACAAGTTAACGAATAAATAATTGCCCCTTACGCTAGAACAGTGTAACGAAATGGTCTTTTACGAGACTTTAGAAAAAAAGGGTTTAGAAATAAATCTGTAAAAATAAATGTACGCGTTAAACTTATATATATATATATATATATATATATATATATATATATATATATATATATATATATATATATATGAAAAGTGTATGTCTGTTCGTCTATTCGCTTTCCGCGTTTTCCTCATCTTTGCAGATCTAGGAAGATCTCTGGATGAAATTAGAATCGTCCGCTACAAACAACACAGCGCTCGTAATGTCTTGGCCATATTTGATACCATGAGAATTTCCCAGCGTTGTCTGGATCTCAAATAGGTTGAACACCTGTCTATCTATATTCTACTAAAGCTCTGTGGATACTGCTTGCTTATCACTATGCATACTAAATGACGTCATCATAATGATGACGTCACAAAAGGATTACGCCATTCATTAAAACAGAGATGAGGATGCTCGGGCACAGTGAATGACTCTACAAAAGATGACATAATTATTTATGACATCATAACATAGGGGGTCTAGTATACAACTAAGACTACGGATCTTGTTATATTGTATATTTGTGTTTGTTTTTTTCGTGTACATTGGATAACGAGAGAGAGAGAGAGAGAGAGAGAGAGAGAGAGAGAGAGAGAGAGAGAGAGCGGTAGAGAGAGCGAGAGCGGTAGAGAGAGAGCGAGAGAGAGAGAGAGAGAGGTAGAGGTAGAGGGAGAGAGAGGTAGAGAGAGCGAGAGCGGTAGAGAGAGAGAGAGAGAGAGAGGTAGAGAGAGCGAGAGCGGTAGAGAGAGAGAGAGAGCGAGAGAGAGAGAGAGAGAGAGGGGTAGAGGTAGAGGTAGAGGTAGAGGTAGAGAGAGAGAGAGAGAGGGCGGTAGACCAGTTTTTAATTTCTTCCCTGTGTGGATATATTATGATTTACAAAAACAAGAAATTCAAGCATAAGAATGAGCCATTGGTTTTGCTGGGAGATCAACAATTGACAGACAGACACACACACACACAACACACACACAACACACACATATATAAATATATATACATATATACTTCTAAAAAACGGTCTCAATAAAAAAATAAATAAAACGGTGAGTTACAGCGATCTGCAATTAAGTTGTTTCCGCTATTTATTTCCTACAATAACACCAGTAATCGTGGACAAGCATTATAATATATATTTTTGATACGTTTATTTGTCAATATTGCAAAAACAAAACCCAACAATAACAACAACAAAAATGAGGGCGCCCGATTTTAAATTTAGCTAGATCAGCCACGCTGATGAGCCGTAAAACGGCGAAACATGTATCCGTATACAAGCAAACTTTAGATTGATTCTTTATTGTTATACTCGATGTTCGTTGGCAATGGCTGTAATATGCTGAAGAACACATTAATTTCTGTACATTTCGCTGGCACTTTCCTTAAAACGTGGGTGTGTCTGGGTGGTTTCAGATTTGTTCTTAAGAAATCGCTTCTCTAGGAGAACACATAAATTATAGGACGCCTCAAGTGTCGTCCCTTCATGACTGGCTTTAGTGAATGCACTAAATGACTCGAGCGGCGTTCAGGCCATCCGAGTTCGCGCCACAAAACTGTCACCACAGGAAATCAAAACAATTAAGAAAGCGAATGAATAGACTGCGAATTTCGGAGTTATTTATTTTTGGTGGACTTGATTATCGTTGCCAGCGACATCAAACAAGTTAGAATCGTTCTCTTTGGGGATCAAAAGGTTAGAAAAGCCTTAGACGATGGCATATATACAGACTAGCAGGGCTACTAGGCGTTGCCCAGGATGGAAGGATGACATCAATTAGTGTTAAAAACAGTGTATACAACATACCTGGTTTGGGAGGTGACGGTGGTTAAGTGGATATCGACACAGACTGAAGACCTGGGTGTTCCAAGTTCGAATCCAGTCGGTTCCACAGTACCACTTTCACTTAGGGATGTTGGCAACTTTCTCCTGATTCCTCCCGTAAGTACCCGATGTCTTTCCAGAAAGATTTCTAACTAGAAAAACGTCGGGGAAACTAATGCCAACACCAGAATCATCTGATTCACACGAAAGAAGAAGAAGAACATACCTGGCTTGAATAAAAACAGTGGTATACAAGAAACAGTCTACTTGATGACGGCTTCCTGTTTTGAAATCGAAAATTGACAAGCGATGTTTATCAGAAAACTGTTATCCGTTATATTTTAGGTAGAATCTTTTTTTTGGGTGGGGGGGGGGGGCAATTAATAATTTGTTTTTACAATTTAAAAAAAATATTAACACATATGAAAATCAAACTGCCTTTCATAATTAGAAATTTTTAATTTTTTTATTAAAAATAATCAAATAAAACTTTCTTTTTTATAATTGTTATTTTTGTTTGAAAATATTTTTTTAATAGTTTATATTGAAAATATCTTTTGAATACTTTATTTTATTTTTTTGAATATTCTAATAGTTTTCTTCTTTATAAATATAAATGCAACAGCATATAAAAATATTAAACAACGTATCCAAACTAGTGTTCAAACGAGTATTCAAACGAGTGTTCAAACGAGTGTTCAAACTAGTGTTCAAACTAGTGTTCAAACGAATGTTCAAACGAGTGTTCAAACTAGTGTTCAAACTAGTGTTCAAACTAGTGTTCAAACTAGTGTCCAAACGAGTGAAATAAAAACAAAAAACTAAGCGGACGAAACTGATAAGGGACTGATAAATACCACTTGTCTATTTTCGAATTTAAAACCCGAAGCCATCATCAAGTACACTGTTTCTCTTTTACCAAAACGTTGATTCCTGTTGATAGATTTTGACCGTATTTTTGGCATATCAACCTTACATTCAGGGTAGCGCTGAATATCCTTGCTTTTTATGTTATACTATGAAGACGCATTTTAAATTATTTTAAAACAGGTTAAAATATTCGCAGGGACATAGTGATTGTAAATCTGCCCGTACATCTGTTCTGGGATCAACAAAAAATTAAAAATTAGTGCTCAGATACAAACAAACAGACAACTTTATTCTGTAGAAATTCGAACGTGAGACGTCAAGTATAAATGTAATCATTGTTCCATGGCCACTTCGTATGCGGCAGGGGCGGGCAACTTTTTCAGAGTGAGGGCCAGATGAGACTTTTGGAAGAAGATCGCGGGCCGGAGTGAAAAACGAAATCTCAGAATTACTATATTTTGTTTACATGAATAAATTGTACAAACATTGTATTGAACTCTACACATCTGATATGTTTTCTCAAGAGACTTCTGTATGTGATGTTATAAAAGGCGCCGACGAAGGGCCATTTTGGAATCATAACAAATAATGACGGGGAAAGTAACAAGTTGATCCAGCATTCGTTTTGACACACCTCACATCTGATGCATGCCCTTTCCTTGTCTCTCGTTTCCTCTTTGCCTTTCTCTTTCTTTTTTCTATTTTTATCTCAGGCCAAGGATTTTAAATTAATACTTAAAGAAAAATGAAATATACATGCATCATCGTTCGCTGATATTCATACATTTTTATCCCACTGTAAATCTTAATTGAAACCTACTTTTACGTCTATGTCACAAAATGATATGAGTTTTACTGGGAGCTCCGCGGGCCAGATTGCAATAATAAAGCATAACAGAGCGGCCTTCGCGGGCCGGATGTGGCCCGCGGCCGTAGGTTGCCCGCCCCTGGTATAAGGTATCATGACTCTGCAGAGTGTGGCTAAACACTTTTAGATTCGTCCACACATTTCTATAACAGGCTCTGTCTGTCCGTCGGTCGTTTGAAATAGCAGTTTCATCGCCAAATGCGCAGATCAGATGGACGCATGTTAAGAATAGCTGTGCTTTTTATATATCAGACGTGCAACGCCGGGCAGCCGTGCTTACGCGTAACCTAAACCAATTGTTTTAAAAATACTACAAGATAGACAAGATCTGACAGCATTCATCTAAAGTAGTGAACTGCGAAAGATTTTATATGTAAGGACGCTGGGCCGATTGCCATCGGAAGCGAAAAGAAGAATCGCCACTCGATTGGGAAGCACCGAAAGAATAGAGTTCTAAAAATAACTGCGATTCTAACCGAGTTCTGTTTGCTTTTATTTCTGTGTCTTCAGTGAAATATTTTTTTTTTAGATGAAGAGGGAAATCTGAGAAGTTCCTTAACTTTTGTCTCTTCTGCTTGCGTCAGTTTGTTAAGAGAAACAAACAAACAAACAAAAAAAACCAAACAAAATGGCTGACGGTTGATTGGCATCAGAAATACAAGCGATTACCAAGCGATATATTAAGCTAAACTGTTAGGAAGGCATAATAGTATTAAAAGCAATTAAGTATTCCAAAAGACAATAGTATATAAGCACATAGACAACAGATGCAACTATCATCAACTTTCTTCTCACTATATATCTCTTTATCTCTCCAACACCGGGTTAAATAGTATTACTGCTCCCGACGATATTTCCTTTTGGTAATAATGGACTAATGCAATTCTTTTTCTTTTCATTACCTTCGAATGTTAATACACACAGAGAATGAGAGAGAGAGAGAGAGAGAGAGAGAGAGAGAGAGAGAGAAAGAGAGAGAGAGAGAGAGAGAGAGATGAGGGTAAAAAAAGTTTGAAAGTGATAGACAGAAAGTTAGTAAGAGATGGGTTTATTGATGAGTTCATTAAAAAAAAACTCCGGCTAATTAGAACAATTAAAATGGAAGTTTTCTTAAAACATAACTCAATCCTAAAACCGAGGAATATTTGTGTGATAAACATATATAGGGGAAAAAGCCGTAGGTAAACAAACGTTCATTAAATCAGCTTCAGTATAATAACAGACATACATACATATGTAGACATGTTTATGCCGAAGCATGGGTTGCGAAATGACCAACCGCATTTCACCAGGCGCTCGAGATGACCGGAAGCTATGATGTGGTACACACACACGAACATTTGAATTCTCTCTCAATTTACACACACATACATACATATATATATATATATATATATATATATACTTCTTTGTAAAATGGTAGGAAAAATCCCAGCAGAGTGCTCGATTACATTTCCAAAACAGATGACAACAGAAGCTGAAGAGAGCCGGATGGGTAAGACCTTCCGTGCTTGAAACCGACGGTACGAATGTTGTACTAATTTTTCTGTACCAGAATAAATATATATATATATATATATATATATATATATATATATATATATGTATATATATATATATATATATATGTATGGAGAGTTCAAATTACTTACTAGATACCATCTTCGAGTGTCTTCGGTCTCTCTGTGCAATAGTTTGGTCAGGACAAATTGACATGAGGATACTTTACCCTACAAGTAAACCCTGATCAAATATTCAAAATAATATAGCATTTGAAGCCCAAATAAGATCCTCTCGGCAGGGCTATACACTTGCTCATACGAGGAATGGAGACATCTTCTCCTAGTAATGTTAACTTAATTAACAACACTTAGCTGGATACTCCACCAGACTAGATTAATTCTTGTATGGGAATCCGGTAAGGCCAAGGCACTACAAAAAAGTGATACTATATATATATATATATATATATATATAGTTAGTTATGAAAATATATTTATGGCAATATTTTCATAACTTACTACCTAGCTCTACTCATGTATCGAGCACTGTTGAAGTAAATACTGAAAATTGATACATAAAGGATTATATCTCCTTATAACATTTTATGTGAATACATGAAATAATAATAATAATATATATATATATATATATATATATATATATAACTGACACTAAATTTAAACAAACATACACAACACTAAGCAAATAACGCGTCCAAACGAGAGTGACACGTGACTTCACATTTCCGAAACAGATGACAACAGAAGCTGAAGAGAGGCGGATGGCTAAGCCCTTCCGTGCTTGAAACCGACGGTACGAATGTTGTACTAATTTTTCTGTACTAAAATAAATAAATATATATATGTGTGTGTGTGTTTTGCGATGATAATCAGAAATAAGATTCCTTTTCATTTTGGAACCTCGCAGACTTCTATTTATATGACGATTCTACGTTGGGTGACGAACAGTTTCTTTTTCTTTTAGTTTTCTGATGTTTACGTGTTATCTCCATGAAATATAATCTTTGCGATTAAGCGATTTTGAGTGGAGTACTTTGCCCCCCCCCCCCTAGTAACAGGCTGTCAACAGGTCGTAAGCGGCCTTCAAACTTTTTTGAACGTTTTTTTTTGTTTTGTTATATTGGGATAGGGTTCGAGTGACATAACAATCTTAGATGACGTAATTATTTACGTGCGTTTCTTGTGTTACTTATCCATTTCATTTTAAAACATGTTTCATTAGATCGCCAATGTTAATCGGAATGGACATGTTTTTGTCATTGTCCGTTATTCCTTTATCGTCTATTATTCCGTTATTTCCTTACTCATTTATTACCTTACCGTCCGTTATTCCCTTATTGTCAGTTATTCCATTAATGCCAATTATTTAGTAATTCTCTTATTCTGCGTTATTCTGTTATTCTCATGTTGTCTCTTATTTCGTTATTCCCATATTGTCAGTTATTCTCTTATTCCATTATTTTCTTCATTGCCCGTTTTCTTTATTATCATTCTGTTATTCCGTTATTCTGTTATTCCGTTATTCCGTTATTCTCTTTCGAGTTTCTCAAAATTTGTTAATTAGTTTTTCATTAATTTTTTCTCACGAAATTATGGTTATAACCATGAAAACGTGAGATAAAATACTAAAGAAACTATCAATTCATTGTTTTTAAATATAACAACTTTTCTTATATATATATATATATATATATATATGCAATTAATGATAATGCATAGGTTTTCGTAAAAGAATACAACACTCTCGGCTGCTGAAAAATGATTAATATACGTATTTCGATTCCACTTACTTTACAGCTTTTGCTGATAGCGTAACGGGTAAGAAATCCACCCGTTTCAAGCTTCAGCTCGAAGCACTAGCTTGTCTAGCCACGAACCGTCTCTGGATAGGTATACCTATCTTGCAAAGCGTTTCTATGCTAATACATTTGTTCAGAATATATATATATATATATATATATATATATATATATATATATATATATATATATATATATATATGTCTCGGAAGTTTCTCAACCATTAAAACTATATTAAAAAAAAAACAAAAAAAAAACAAAACTTATAGTCCCAAGTCTTCCAGTGGAAAATCACTCATATAAGTCAATTTATTTTTTACAGTTATTATATTAGTTTGTTTCTAACACTATTTTAAGGGATCATCAGTTGTTTACCATGAAAAAACTGTCTCGGGAATTATATATAAACGTTTTGTCCATCTGAGGAAGAGGTTTGCCACATCGTTTGAGGTGGCATTAATTTACCCTTGCGGCTGTAATTTCATATTCCCATATGTCACACAAAACGCGTAGGATGAGTCACAACCAAACCTACCAATGATATCCTTATTCTTATTTGCCACCATCTGACTGCCATCTTCATCTTAGGTTTCCCTCTTTTTGCGATCATTATCTTCAATATCGATTATCCTCCAATTGATATACCTACATAAGTGTATGAAAACTATACACACATAGGTGTATGAAGACTCAACTCAAAGTCTCTCAGTGCATATCATATGAATTTTATACTTTAAACAGATGTTCAAAATTTGGTTCTGGTTTTTCTTCTTCTTCTCTTGGAGGAAGTTGTAGATGAAATGTATCACCGGTCAAAGAGCAGATCAAACGGACCCAGTTTGATACACATACTTTACACTTTCATATATTATGTTTCTGGAGGGATAAAGGTTCAATCCTCAGTACGGGCGATACTAAGAATACATTTTTATTTATTTTGTTTTTAACTTTGTTCACCCCAAACAAGGCATAGTGCCACTGAGACGTAAAGGGGCTGATGCATGGCCATCCCTACTACAGGCCAGGCAATCGTGCAACTGGGGTCTTTTACTGGAGGCCATGTGAATTTTCTTAAATATTCGATATAGAAGTTGCAAACAAAGGTAAAATTCCTCTGTGATATTAGTTTGATGTTTTTATGTGTTTTACATACCAAATAATAAGAACCACAATGAGCTAATTGATAAATTTTACAATTGACAAATTCCTATAAATGAAGAGACAGGTAATTTTGAATAAACAAAGGCAAATGCATATTTCAATGAAGAATTTTTATTTCAATGTTGGATTTTTTAGAGATTTTGTACTTATGTCAAAAGATGATTACTTGTATATTGTGGTTAAAAAGAAAAAAAGGATCCGCACCAGTTGATGATATAGTTTGCAACTTCTATATCGAATATTTAAGAAAATTCACATGGCCCCCCAGTAAAAGACGCCAGTTGCACGATTGCCTGGCCTGTAGTAGGGATGGCCATGGGCTGATGTGATTAGGGGCCAGATACATAGGGGTTATCTTAAGTGTTTTGTGCAGCAATATATTTGTTCACATTACATTTAAATTTCTTGCATGTTGGTACAGTGGGGGAAACGAGGAGCAGGGGTGGAATTCTACAGGATCGCGGCTCGAGGAAATAAACCATTAGAGTAAAAAGTTTTTCATCATCTTGGGACCTGTACAGTGAAGGGGTGGGATTCTGCTGCTAGTCTGGTTGATCGGTGGTATTTACGTTGAAGGGGCATAAGGGCAGTAAGGTCATCGGAACACATTCCGTGGAAGTACTTGTAAAACAAACACAGGGATGCTACATTGCGGTGATGGGACTGGAGCTGGAGCTTGGTAGACAGTACGGGACTTAGTGCTCTACGTAGAAGTCAACTCGTTTAACAACAACAGTAGTAGTAGTAGTGTTAGTAGTAATAGTAGTAGCAGAATAGCAATACACACATTTGGATATAATTGCAACACATGTGGCATACATTGCCCTCGAGATGTCGGATGTAATATAATAAAGAATACGAATTATGATAATTAACTAAAACCATTCACACCAGGTAGACTAAAAGCCGCCATATGGGAGGATTTGTGGCTCGTATGATTTGAAGGTTGTATAACAAGGCTAAGAAGATGGTGACACGCTAATCATCGTTATTATGTGTACCAGTAAGATTAGATGATTACCTTTCCAGACGTGTCTATTTTCAGAAACTCTCAAAAGAATCCGAGAAATAGTGAGCCCTTCTTATTGGCCATCTATTTCTGAGAAGCTATCATTTTGCTAGATAAGTTTAAGTCTAGCATTCTAGCCCCCTCCCCCCCTTTTTTTTAACTTCCCGCAATCATTCGACGCACGTACTCGACTTCCTCTTCACGTTTCCTAGGCCTTTCGACTGAGAGCAAAGTGTAATATCTGTTCTAATACTACACTTCATCTTTTCTCTCCTCAGTCAGTCAAGGAGAAATCCTTCTATACTGAGGCAATTTAATCTTTTTGTTCCCAATCCAGAGTGCCCCATTTTCGGGGGTCGAGGTGGATTATACCAACATTAAAAACCGACCTTGTGCCTAACTATGCCCTCGTTATATACGATTTAATTACGCTGATATATCGGTTCTCGTTAGATCACCGAAGTTAAGCAACGTTGAGTCTGGTCAGTATCAGATGGGTAACCATTTGCAGGACCGGCGGGACAGTTATAAAAGTGGGAGGGGGCTCTCCTAAAAGGTGTGGGGGGGCCGGTTAAACACATGCATATATAACTTAATTATTGATGACCGTAAAGATGATTTGGGAATGCCAGGCGCTGTATGTGGGTGGACGTCAACACCTCCTGGCAATAACTGCAAAATCTAACGTCCTCATTATCCCTGACCGGGATATACATGCGACTGGGGGGGGGGGCGCTTGTGAATTTAATATTCCCTAGAAACTTCCTCCTTCAGACAAAGCCGGCTAAACCCGCCTAGGATGCATGTCGCTTCGTTTCTTTTTTCTAACCTCATGAAGAAGCAAGTAAATAAGGACTTCGTCTTCACGTTGAAGCGGGCACCGTTGTAATTGCCCCAAGTGACTCTAAAATAATAGATGCCCAGCAGAAAAAAAACACGAGTTTTCATTGTAGAATTCTCAGCCTGACTTTGTGTCTAACACCGCCACGTAGAGGGGGGGGGGGGGTAAATAGGGACTCTGAAGGTTTCCTTTTTGATAGATTATTGTTGTTATGTTCGGTGTCTTTTTCAGTCGGTTGCCATTAAAATGCGTTGCTAACAACACAGGAACTTAAAAATGTTTAAAAAGAAAGAGAAGAAAAGCAAGAATGTATGAATTGAGATCTGGGAACCGTTGCTGTAAAAGGGAGCGGCGAGATAAAAATAGATATGGGCACAACGAAATACAGGGATTTTTGTATTCTTGTGGTGAAGGGACGAACATAGAACATACATTGGATACAAAAGTAGAGAGAGTAGAGTCACATTGTTCAACTGCAATGTTATAATGGCCGCCATCTTATAATGATCGCCATCTTATGATGGCCGCCATCTTATGATGGTCGCCCAATTTGAGTAAAGAAACTATTTAAAAGTGTATGGCAAAAATCAGTCGATTTTCTTTTCATTAAAAATGGATAAAATCAAAGCCAACCTTTTAAAAAAGTTAATTACGTTTTAAAACAGAGTGCGTCGACTCCTTCAAAGCGTGCGTAAACAATGTTACTAGGTTGAGGAAAAAAGTTATTACTGACCGCAATCTTATAATGGCCGCCATCTTATAATATCTTATAATGGCCGCCTCTTATAATATCGGCCATTATAAGATGGCTGCCATCTTATAATGATCGCCCAATTTGAGTAAAAATAAATCTCTATTTGAAAATGCATGCGAAAAGTCAGTTACTTAAAACTTTGGTGCATTTTGTTTGCATTCAAAAAGGATAACAGTAAAGACATAATTTTAAAAAAGTTGATTACGTTTTAAAACGGAGTGCGTCGACTTCTTAAAAGCGTGCGTAAACAATGTTGAAGAAAAGGTTATTGCACTGTGTAAATACGAATGGTTTATTATGCAAGAATTTAATAAAAACAACTTTTCTTCCAAATAAATGCATCATTGTCAACAACCTTCTGTCAACGATATGCAAACTTTCAGATTTGATCTAAATAGTATTGCTTCGGTTTTGACTCGGAAAAGACAGGCTTCTTCAGCTTCGTCGAAAGAGTCACATTTGACTACCCTTCATGCAACGCCGAATGACGCCAGAAAGATTCGCAACAAGATTGAAGAATTGCATTGAGTGTAAGTTCTGCCGCACCCCATCTAGATATATCAATATGTTATTGCAAACATTTTACCCTTTTTTAATGCGATTTAAACCATTTGGTATAATGGGCAGTGTGTTCGCGTTCGGGGTTCAATCCTCGACGAGTCATATAGTAGACTCAAAAAATGGCATTTGATGCTTCCTTGCTAAAGACTCAGAATTATAAGGTGAGGATCAACGTTAAGTGGATCAATCCAGGGAAAGAAGTGGCGTTCTCCCCTACATCTCGATGTAGTAGCCAATGAAAATGCAGACTTCGGGTCGTCCTCGACTACAGTCGATCCATTTTTTTTATCATGAAACCGTAGTTTACTTATAGGTGAGCAAGTAAGAATCTGTGAATTGAGATGTGGGTACTGTAGCTGTAAAAGGGAGCGACTAGGTAAAAATAGATATGGGCACACCAACAAAAGTGGTTCTAGGGTTGTAAGTTATGGTGAAGGGGTGAACACAGAAAATGGGTTGGTCCCAAAAGAAAGATAGAATGTGGGGGGGGGGGCGCACATTCGGGCCGTTACGCGAAGTTCAAACGCACTTAGAACACTTGTGGAAAATTAATCATCCGATGGAGATGCTGTCTGATGCAAAGGTTTAATGAAGGGTGTTGCCCATTTGTAGGGCGTCTTCTGGTGATGAGGAGCTATGACAATCAGATTCGAAGGATCGAAACAAACATGGCCGCGGTATCGAATGTCGGAGCAAGAAATGAAATTGGAGATCCAAAGTTTGTCACGAGGCAAGACATTTATTTAAGGAATATTGACATTATCTAGAATAATATAAAGCACCTGTTGCCCTTTATTCTCTTTGTCCGTAAATGGATCTTAATCTATCTTTCTATTTATCTATCTATTAATTTATCTATCTATCTATTTATCTATCTATCTATTTATCTATCTATCTATTTATCTATTTATCCATTTAAAATATAATGGCCACTTTCTCTGTGGTTGTACGTGTCTGTCTGTCTGTCTGTTAGAATTTTTTTTACCGAATATCTTAACTTCATTTAGAAATGGAAAATGTTGCATGGATACTAACTAATTAATTCCCAACAAATAAATCGAACGCCATGACCGGAAATCGAAGTCGAAACCTTGAGACCTTCAGTCTAACGTTCTACCAACTGAGCTATTTGCACTTTCTTATAAATAGATCTTAAAATATTCCCTTGAAAAAAAAAATGTATAGCTTTGGCGTGGCGTCATAGATTTATGATTCACGTCATGTTTCAAAACATGAATTCAAACATAAGCGATAATGAAAAATAAATAAATAAATAAGTAAACATTATCAGTAGCGTTGGAAATTATTTTAATAGGCCCAAACAATTTATTTAGCTTTAACTATGTATTTTATGTAGTTTTTTTTATTTCAAAATTATATAATTCTAGACATGTAAATAAGAACTCGCAGACAGCGAGAGAGAGAGGTGTGTGATGCGACTGGGGGAGCATATTTTTGCTAGTCTGTCATATATATATATATATATATATATATATATATATATATATATATATAAGTTAATCCAACAAAAGATATAAGAGGCAACTAATATCTTTAATTAGTGAACATCCGGATAAAACTGAAGCTCAATATACTGGATAGAGCATTAAAAGCATAATATAAAATGAAATAATAAAATAAGGTGCGAATCAAATTTTATTAGAATTCAAAGTTCAGACAAAGTACCTTAAAGTCCTTAAATGAGTTTTCAAAGAAAATTCTTCTCCTCAGAGGACCATTACCGCAATGACATTACTGCAGATAATAAAATTAAACTTTGAAAATATATAAAAATATATATAAAAATACATAAAAGTATATAAAACATCAAATATATCAGCCCCAAACATACTTTTTTGTTTAAGCTATACAGTTCATCCATGTCATACAATTTAAAACATATTCAGGAAAGATATCCAAGATGTTGATTGAAAAGTGATCCAGGTGGTGAATGGTAGTCCAAAAACGAAAAAAATATCCAGGTGGGAAACCCGTTTGCAATCGATGCAGTAAATGACAGTGAAAAATGTATCCAAGGTGTATGCAAATTATCGTTTTATTAATTTGCATACACCTTGGATACTTTGCCTGAACTTTGAATTCTAATAAAATTTGATTCGCACCTTATATTATTATTTCATTTCATTTTATATTATGCTATATATATATATATATATATATATATATATATATATATATATATATATATATATATATATATATATATATATATATATATATATATGTACAGAATAATCTCCTAAACTAATAAACGGATCATTATGAATTCTGGAATATACATTATTGGCAACACAGTAAGTAACTTCGACACATTATTTTATTTTGTAAATTTTAACATTTAGAGGGTGGGTATAGATAAAGTTAGATAATATATTTCGTTGTACACGATACACTTCTAAACTAATAAACCTATCATGATGAATTTTGGAAAATATATTCTCGGCAACACGGTAAGTAATATGAGTACATTATTTACTTTGTAAACTTGACCATTTAGGGGCTGCGCCCACACAAACTCGCACCCTTCCCCCAAAAAAACTTTTTAAATAAGTAGGTACAATAAATTTAATAGAGAAATAATGAAATATTGAGTTTTTTTTAAGTAATACATTTTTTAAGGATCGGTGCGCATGCGTAGGCGTTAATAATATGTATGTGCTTAGTAAAATTCCGAACCATTGAATTTATCATTACGAATTATGGAATATGTATTCTAGGCAACAGGGTGAGTAATGTGGGCATTTTTTTGTTGTAAAATTTACCATGAAGAGGATTCCACCGAAACCTTGCCACACCCTCTGAATAAAAGAAAAAAAACAACATTAAAATTTAAAACTAATGCTATATTTATTGCTTATACTCTTCTTGAGACGGGTATTTTATTAGTTGTCCATAAGAATATAAATTAACTGTTGTCTTTTGTAAATGTGTCTCTATCTATCTATCTATCTATCTAAGAATATCAAAATCTATCTAAGAATATCAAAATCTATCTAAAAATATCAAAGTCTATCTAATAATATCAAAGGCTATCTAAGAATATCAAAATCTATCTAATAATATCAAAATCTATCTAAGAATATCAAAGTCTATCTAAGAATATCAAAATCTATCTAAGAATATCAAAATCTATCTAAGAATATCAAAGTCTATCTAAGAATATCAAAGTCTATCTAATAATATCAAAGTCTATCTTAGAATATCAAAATCTATCTAAGAATATCAAAGTCTATCTAATAATATCAAAATCTATCTAAGAATATCAAAATCTATCTAAGAATATCAAAGTCTATCTAAGAATATCAAAGTCTATCTAATAATATCAAAATCTATCTAAGAATATCAAAATCTATCTAATAATATCAAAATCTATCTATCTAAGAATATCAGAATCTATCTAATAATATCAAAGTCTATCTAAGAATATCAAAGTCTATCTAAGAATATCAAAGTCTATCTAATAATATCAAAATCTATCTAATAATATCAAAATCTATCTAATAATATCAAAATCTATCTATCTAAGAATATCAAAATCTATCTAAGAATATCAAAATCTATCTAAGAATATCAAAGTTTATCTAAGAATATCACAATTTATCTAAGAATATCACAATCTCTCTTGCTCTCTCTCGTTATATATAGATTCAAAATTAAAATTTGGAAAACTCTTTTTGAGTTAACTACAAACATCAATCATCAATTTATAAACACCGATGAATCGATAGTTAGTGACAATGTATGTTTGTAAGTATTTGAATTATTTTAAAATCCCATTTCAAATAAAGAGTACACACAAATGTATTAAAGTTGTTTACAGCTGTTTCAAGACGATGTTTATTTTCCGTCATACAATTCAACATAACAGATAGATAGATAGATTTATCTATCTTCATATCTGTCTATCTATATTCATATCTATCTTTTTTCCATCACGTTGGAATATTATTTCCATAATTTTCATCATATATATATGCATGAAAAAGACGAAAAGAAAACAAAGTATACACAGGAAGAAACCATCAAAAAACGACAGATTTACCGGTTTCGTCCGGATAAACGAATCTTTTATGAATACGTTGATCCGAACGAGACCGGTAAATCTCTCGTTTTTGATTTCTTCCTGCGCCATTTAATTTCATGATATATCGTGTATTTTATCCTCACACACACACACACACACACACACACACACACACACACACACACACACACACACACACACACACACACACACACACATATATATATAACGGTACTGTTGTTAACGGTGAATGGTGATGCTTAATCCTTGATCCCTGGAGCATCTCAAAGGAAAGATAAAGAAGGAACAACTTCTGGAACTCACCCACACATAAATAAGAGGCCCCCTCCCGCTGATTCAACCGCGTATCCCATTTCCTTCCTGTGAGATAAACCTCAATTCGCCTACAGAATAAAACCTTTTCACTCTTTTAAATCGACACGTGGGTTCTTTTTCTAATATTTCAGATAATTTAGTCGTAAAGTTAACAGACTGTATTTGGTGGAATAAATCGGAACACCCTCCAGTTTCCTTATTACTATACTTGTACACCCCTTTCTTTTTCTTCTTTATTGGGGTGGGGGACCACAATTTAGTTCCCATAGTCATTGAGTGGCGAGTATACTCATCTGTATTCTCCAGCACTATATATTATTATAAGGAATCAGTTTTAACCCCCTAAAACACAAGTGCACACATCTGTGTAAGCAGAGAAAATATTCCTTCTCCGAAACTAGTTGCTCTACCGAGGCTAGAGAGTCTATCCTATCCTACTATTTCACCCATTGCTAGAAGGAAAGAGATGCATTCAAGCTTGTTTATTCGCTTATTCACTTGTTGATCCCTTCCAACAGCCGTCATATGTTTTCTTTTTTTAATTTTAATTTTAAATTTATTTTTATTCACCCTAAAAACGGCATATCGACACTAAGACGTAATACTGTGATTTGGGGACATATTTATCCTAAGTGGGAGTTGGAAAACTAGCTGTTTTTTCACATTACATTTAAATTTCTGCATGTTGGTACAGTCGGGGAAACAAGGAGCAGGGACGGAATTCTAAAGGCAAGCAGTTCGAGGAAAGAAGCTACTAGAGTAGAAGCTTTCCGATATCTATCAACCTTTACGGTGAAGAGGCGGGATTTTGCTGCTAGTCGAGTTTGTTGGGGTTCACCAAGTATCTTCTGGAACTTTAGAGAGTGTGGAGCCCCTTCTTCGTTGCCATTACTCAGAGGTCCATTCTGACCCAGTGTGGTAGTACCTGTTAGGGTCTCATTTATATAAATATATATAAATATATATCATTAAAATAGACCATCTATTCACAAAATATACGCGTATAAATCATTAGTACACAAAACATATGTGTGCTGTTGGTATAAGATGATCTGAAAAAGGTTGACATGCCGTAAAACCCAACAACGAACCAACCTATTATTCAATAACAAGAGGGCGTACCAATATTAGTAATCCATCCTCGGACGGGTACCTCTGCTAGTATATAAGTAATTAAGCCAGTCGACCATAGTCGAGGGCGACCCGAAGGCTCCATTTTCATTGCCTACTACAACTAGATGTAGAGCACGGTGCCACTCCTTTCCCTGAATTACTCCACTTACACTTGATCCTTACCTTATAATGTTAAGTGATTAGCAAGGAATCACCAAATAACATTTTTTTCAGTCTTTGGTATGACTCTACCTAGGATTGAACCCCAGTCTCCCTGCCCATTAGCGATGATATCTATTATCCTCTACTTTATAATAAAGTGCAAGGTGTATATATTTGTATATAAATAAACATAACACAAAAGTTAGCGAGTAAAATATGTGTCTTTTTCTAGTCATTGGATCAAACCATTTTAAGGGGTGGTGGGTAGAAGCGAAACACACATAACAAGTCAGGCCGCCTCACCTGAAATTAATTCGGAAAGAAATCCTCCACTTTAACTTAAAAGTCAACGGTGGATGTTTTTTTTAAGGTCATCAGAAATGATAATTTATTCATGAAAAATTATATTGCTGACGTAATTTTATGAGTTGATATGAATGTTAGTGCGAACACTGGCAAAGCATAATGTTTGTCCGTCATTTATTACAGCGGACGTACTCTAGTAAACGCATAATTTTTGTCGAAAAATAAAGTCAAATTGCTCATTATACGAGCGTTTATTTATAATGAAGATTAAAGAAAAACAGGTCTTTTTGGTTGAGGTATTAAAATCAAGTTTTCTACCCAAAAGGATGCCACCTCTTGTAGCGAGCCCCCACCCGGAAATGATGACCGAGTTCCAACACAAATAGGTAGATATATCGACAAAAAGATATACACTCATTGACACTTCGCAATTATCTACTTGCCTCCTCATCGACGTGCTTACTTAGTAAGCGATACATTCAGATAATAAACAACGCGGATGTATGGAACTTAATAAGATCATTAAATCATCCGTTTCTGTATGCCACCTGGTACCAGATGCAATCTTCTACATGTATAAGAGTCAGATACGACTGCATCTAACAAACATATATTTGCTTATGTCAGGCCAATTTATCTTGTGGATCGTACTACCATGTTTTTCAGAATAATAAATTGTAATTTATTTGATTCCTTTCATAAAATATTTTACCCAACTATGAATAAGAGAAATGTAATAGTGCTGCCACATCTGTAGAGGTGTCGCTCAGAGCACTCTTTCCTGTCTATACAAAATACACTTCGAAATCTAGTGGGGATGATCTCTTGTTATCTATAGCCCCTTTCTCACAGAAGAGACATTGCTAGTCTTTCTCTACTCTATCATAATTTCAATGGAAGGTGCTCCACTGAGTT
This sequence comes from Sepiola atlantica, assembly GCA_963556195.1. Classification (NCBI taxonomy): domain Eukaryota; kingdom Metazoa; phylum Mollusca; class Cephalopoda; order Sepiida; family Sepiolidae; genus Sepiola; species Sepiola atlantica. Next base: position 50,663,423 of record OY744548.1, read on the forward strand.
TCAATCTTTGCTTTGTCATTCATAGCAAAAACTCGTCTTTTTACCACAACGGAAGAAAGACTTTCAGGCAGACAGAGCTTTTTTTGCAAGAACTTCCAGTCTGTGGAACACATTACCGCGGGACTGCTCCCTTGCAGATGACAATATAGTCGTATTTAAATCCAATGTCAACAAATACTTGTCATAAATTGCCCGATAAGTAATTCATATCATTGAATGTTCCTAATTATCCTCGAGTGGCTCTTGGACTTGATAAGTGATGATTAAACAGTCATAAAAAAGATACTTAGTTTCTCTTTCCCAAATAGCTTTTGACTGGATATTTCATCAGAGAATATCTACTCTTATTATTAGACTGAAGCTAAGTTAATCAACGTTAGGGTTAGGGTTAGGGTAAGGGTTAGCTGAGTTAACTAACGTTTGTTTACCTGAAACTTTTTACCTATTTAAACAATTTACACAAAAATACAATTTAAACAATTTACACAAAATACATGTACAAATATATCTACGTTAAAAAAAAACAACTAAAAAACAAACTATTTTAATTCAGAATTAACTGACCAAGTGACCCATCTTTTAATAATTGTCTATCACTTTTTTCTCTCTCAGTTTTCCTTATTTTATTCCCAGCTCTTAATTTATACAGTTCTATCACTTGCACCACATCCTCTCTCTCTGTATCTCTGTTTCTGTCTGTCTCTCAGCCTCTGTCTGTCTGTCTGTCTCTCCCATCGCTCACCGTGTTTATTAACACTTGACGGTAATAACAAAACAGAAAAGTCAAAAGATGCGAAGAGTCCATTATATATAGAGTGGCTAATTTAGGATTTTGTCTTAATTTCTTTTTTAGTATTTAAATGATTTGGCAAATTCACTTTTCCTAATACCACCGATCTAATCAAAGCTGTATGGATGACCCAACACGTCACTTTTTTCCGAGTATAAATTTATATATATATATATATATATATATATATATATATATATGTGTGTGTGTGAAAATGTCAAACGAAAAATTGTTTATGTGTTCATCGACGTTCCATCTTTAATGTTCAAAGACTTTCTCAAGATGACTGATGTGAAGAAAAACATAAAAAGTTCAGTCATCTTGGGAAAATCTTTGAACATTCAAGACGAAACGTCGGTGAACGTATAAACCAGTTTCGGTTTTTCTATTTTCATTACGCTGGATTATTAATTTCCATAAGTATCATTATATATATATATATATATATATATATAGTCATCCCCAGACATACTGTTTCGCTATATCACAGCTCTTCAGTGTGGCTATACAGGCAAATGTCACAAGCCGAGTGTGAAACTCGACCGTCTAATTAACGGCCGGCGCTTCTCTTTGTCTCTCTTTAATATATATATATATATATATATATATATATATATATATATATATATATATATATATATATATATATATATATATATATATATATATATAACTTATTACCTATCATTGTGCCAAATACTTTTATTCACTTAAAATTCTCTCAGCATTCCTGCGTGCACGCCCATTATTATTCGTGTATTCAATTGTATGAAATACAGTTCACGACTGAAGTTTGTTTATAGAACCAAATGCATTTCTTTTAATTGTAAAGATTTTTCGTTGATAGAAATATCCAAAATCAAAACAATTTGATTTGATCAGAGATCAACATTTTGAACGTGGATCAATTCTTTGCTGATTGTTCATTGAAACCGAGCTAAGTGATCCAATGATAACAAAATAACTAAGTTGAGACACAAAATGTAAAATTAAGGATTCAAATTTGAAATAAACAGGACCAACTTTCGCAGAATGCCGGCAAGGTCCCCTATGCTGGCTACTAAAGAAATCCTTGCCAATCATGACTCTGAGATCTTTCTTCTGAGCCCCCACATTTTTTATATTTGTTTGTTGTGATTTTTTCATAGCTTTGTTGCTGTATGTCGCAACACCAGTCCCAGTCTTACTTTACCTGTGCTCCTGTCACAGGGATACTCTTTATCTGTCCTAAATGTAGAAATAAAAAGGGCACCATCACACACACGTGCATTTGAGATGTTTACAATAAGAAATGTTGATCAGTATCTGTTCACGTGACCGATAACAAGAACATAATCTCGAAGTTATACCATCGATTTTCTCAGAATCCTGTATAGAAATGATGAAGACAATAATAATAATAATAATAATAATAATAATAATAGTAACTGCAAGAAACCTTGGCAAATATTGTAGCTGAGTGCCTAATTGCTGGCACAACATCAATATAAAAAATGGAGACACGACATGTGCGCTCAGATACTAGACTGGAATATATGCACACTTTACGAATTGGACCACAATAAAAAGTGGTATGAGCATAA
>OY744548.1:50670795-50678295 GCA_963556195.1 Sepiola atlantica
TATTTTACGATTATATATGTATATATATATATATTAGAATTGTAAATTAAATTAAAGATAATCGATTTATCATTTAATAATAATCTATCGTGATAATATAAAGCTCAATATATTGAATAGAGCAATCAATTCAAGAGATGAAAGATGAGAATAAAAAAGTGTAAAGATACAATATTTATAAAAAACATCAGAAGTTCAAAGCAAGGAGTCTCATATTTTTAATCCATGGATTTTGAAAGACAAACTCTTTTCATCAGAGGATAATCCATGGATTAAAAATATGAGACTTCTTACTTTGAACTTCTGATGTTTTAATAAATATTGTATCTTTGCAACTTTTTATTCTCATCTTTCATCTCTAATATATATATATATTATAGTTTACTATTTCTGGTAGATCTAAAAAAAAGCCAGACTTTCAATCATATCCTATATAAACAAATTATAATTTTTTATATGAAAAATAACCTAAGGAATACGACGTTATCTTGCACTTATAATCCTTGCAATACGTACATGTCAAATTCATCTATTTCGGAATAGATATCTATAAGCATACGTGTACATATATCTTTATAAATCGCTATCTTTCTTCCTATATTCCATACAAACGTACAAGACTTAAGAGAATATATTTGCACACACACAGACATATATAGAGACGGAAAAAACACTAAAATACTAAACAGGTACTTTCCACTTTAGAGGGTCTAAACATCTCAAAGCTCTCTCTCTCTCTCTCTCTCTCTCTCTCCCAATCATTCCTCATCTCTCTCAATCTCTGTAGGCCTTCTCAGGTTAATAGAAGTCTAATGGTAAAAACACAGTTTAATCCCAGCCGTAAAAATAGACGCCATCGAACCCACGGGAATAAACAAAGGTTCCTTTTTAGCGTTTACCGTTTCTAAAGACCATAGAACTAAGTTCAAGTAGTTTCGTCAAGCTGCCTCGTTTTACTGAAGGTTCCTCAGAATCCTCCCTTACTTTGAATCACTATACGAAAGAGTATCTGACTCCTGACGAAATCCTCTATTTGTATAAGAGTCGGATATGGTCGAAAACGGAGCACTGCCGCCACGTTTGGGGAAGGGGTTGTTGCTCATGGCACTATTTCTTGCATTGATAAAGTAAAGCATCGGCTTTGAAATCTAGTTAAAGGTGATCTCTTCTCTTCCCTATAACCTCTTTCCCACAGAAGAGAGGTTACTAGTCTTTCTCTGCTGTATATTTATTTTCATTGAAGGTGCTCGACCGAGCCCCAATCTTTGCACCCCTGCAAAACATTCACAGCAAGAACTCATTTCTTTACCACCCCTGCAAATAACTTTTTGTTTCTTCGCCTGCGTACCTTAAATCAAACGGACCATCCATGAACAGATTTCATTTCCAAGAACTTCCCATCCCTGGAGCACAATACCACGGGTCTGTTTCCTTGCTAACTACAACAGGATCGTTTTCAATAGACAAATGTCAACAGATACTTGTCGAGCCGTCCTCTGAAATAATCGAATTCTACTCTTTCCATAAATCGTTTTCAATCCTCTCATAGTATTGTTCAACATCCAACTGAAAATCTCATTAAGTGTTGACTATCAGTATATAAAAAGCGATCTTTTATTTAAAAACTAGCAGGGCTACCCGGCGTTGCCCGGGGCAAAAGTGCAACATATTTCTATTAAAACTTCTATTTCTTTATCTCTCTCGATCCGTCTCTCTTTCCCCTTCCCTATCCCCCTTTCTCCTTCGCTAAACCCATTCCTCTCTCTGGACATACAGCACACATACACACATACAACTCTACTTTATAGAGATTTGTCGAGGAATGAGTCGGTATAAGGGAAGTAACTCTTTGATGAAATAGTAGAGTTACTTAACTTTAGTACTTAAAATGGCTGAAAAAAAACCCGTTGAGGAAATCTGCGCCAGTTTAGGGTCAAAGAATGAATAATTTTTTTTCTAAATTTTAAATATTATTTATCTAAGGCAACGCTGATCAAGAATATACCAACTTTGTGAGTGTTTGCTGTGTAGTTTTTGAAAATTTTAGCTGGACATACATACACACACTCACACGTACACACAGACAACTGCCTTTTATATAATAGACTAGCGAAAATAGACTCCCTAACGGTCTTCTATTTTTGCTAGGCTGCCGCGTTCTTGGGTGGTGAGACATTTTTAGTTAAAAAAACACTATATCGAAGAACCAGTTATTATACGATCATTCATTGCTAACTGAAAGAAGTGGAGAAAAACATTTCTTTAAGTATTAAATCAAAAAGTTTTTTTTTAACGGTAGCTCATTGGTAATGTATCAGACAAATTCGTCTTAATTACTGTTTGACGTTAAGGTTGCGAGTTCGAATCACGGCCTCGACGTCGAAATTATTTATTGTTTATTTAGTCGTTAATATGTGCCCTAATGCATTTGTTATGTTTCTGACTTTGAAATTAATTAAATAGTAATTACCTCCCCCGCCCCCTCTCCCGTTTACAAAAATTCTCCAGGACGGACGGACAGACAGACAGACAGACAGACAGAGAAAGTGCTCGTTATATTATAAGTGGACTGTTTTGGTATAATTATAATAACTAGACGAGCAGTGCTCTGTTAGTACATTGTACGTTAATGTATGCATTTAGTGCCCTTAAACCACTGTGAAGGTTAATAGATTAATGCTTTAAAAGTACATCCAGGGAGTTAGAAAATAAAGTTACTGTCTTCTTTTAATTTAACGGAAATAAACCTTGATTTGACGAATCACGAATTATTGTAGACATTTAATCTTTTTCTTTTCTTTTTTATTTACGTTATTTATTTATACCACTCTCTTAGTCTCGTTCTCTCTTTTGCCCTTACTTTTCATTTGCGTCATTTAATTATTCATGTCATCCTCTTATTCTCTTCTTTTTATTCTGCTGCTGCTACAACTATCCCTCCTTTTATTCCCGCTTCCAGACACTTTTCGTGTCATTCGCCCCTTTTTCACATCATACTAAAACATCAAATGTGCAATATTATCAGAGTTTTACAATTAAATAGATATAGCTAGTTTTTGAAATATGTCACGCTTTCCAAGAATACCGGATATGACACTGTAGACATCATATATATATATATATATATATATATATATATATATATATAATATTTGTTATTGTTTATTATCTATGTACGTGTACGTTTCGTCCTTTTTAATAATCGGGACTCATCAGCATAGAGATATTACTATTCACTACCGGTCATGCGATTCGAAACCCCGGACAACGAGTATTATGCAACTCAAATCCGACGCTTTTAAATAGCGAATAAACTGTGATAATTTTAACACTTTATCGGCGGCTATAACGTCTAGAGCGTTCTACTTCTTTAATGGAAGGAACGATGCATTTAAAGCTAGTGACGTCATGCTGTTTTAATACTACACTTACAGTGCTCTACTTTTTCGAGAAGCGACAAATAATAATAAATATTTGGTATTGTTTATTATCTATGTACGTATACGTTTCGTCCTTTTTAATAATCGGGACTCATCAGCATAGAGATATGACTATTCACTACCGGTCATTCGATTCGAAACCCCGGACTACGAGTATATATATATATATATATATATATATATATATATATATATATATATATATGCGTGAAATAAAAAACATTGTAGCCAACGCTACAATGTCGAAAGAGAACACACAATAAATAAATAAGACCACCCTAAAAACGTGAAAAAACAAATTGATAAAATATTTTTTAAATATACATGTTTTAAGAGAGGTCGTATTTCAATAGACTTTGATGGATTATGGACGTTTTTTACTACATTTTTATGTCTACCTATAACAAATAATGCCGGTCATAACAGCTGAGTAATAATATTGACCGATTGGTTCTTCCCAAAGCTACAAACTACACATTAAAACATTTCGATGTTTGTATAATTTTTCTAGATAGATTGTGACAGATCCCTGTCCGAAAATATATTTCACTATAAGTTATATATTCTGGCGAGAAAATAGCACTTTGTATGTTAGCCCGAACACACAAATTCGAAGTGGTTTTTCGAACTACAGAAGTTGATCTAGACTGACGTCAGAAATAATAATAAGCATTAAAGGCACACGTAATATACTTATGGTAAGTAAGCTACACAGAAACGTTTGTTTTATTCCCGGGGGAAATCATGAGGTTAAAAAATTGTACTAATGTACTATTTTCAATGCTCGATTCAGGGCATGTAGTGTAGTACCTGTTATGTTGCCATGGTACCACCATCCTAGGCATTGTCTCCTCCTTTTTCTTAGGGGGTAGTGTAGTATCTGTCCTGTTGTTATGAGACTTTCTATCCAGGCATTACCTCCTCATTTGTGAAGTGTAGTTTAATAGAAGTTCGTTCGTCATGGTACTATCCTCCCATGTATTACTCCTGCTTTGGAGTCAGTGTAGTATATGTTCGTTTGTCATGATACTATCTTCCTAGGCATTACCCATTGCTTGGGAGGTAGTGTAGTATCTGTTCTGTGGTCATAATACCATGCTCCAAGTAGTTACCTTCTCCGTTTGGGGGAGGGGGTAGTAATGTACTAGCAATAATAATAATAATAATAATAATAATAATAATAATAATAATAATAATAATGCCCCCTACAATAGGGTAGCTCCAGACTCGGCTGATACCACACAAAATGGTTGTGAGGGTCAATGAAGTCAAAGACGAAAGAACGAGGAAGGAAAGCACCAGCGAAAAATCAATGGTGGATGGCTATTGTGATAACGCAAAATGCTTTGTAAACGTTATCGAAAATTTGAGGAGACTTGTTGTCACTCGAACTCTAGGCAAACGCCATTTGTTATTGTCAGTGAGCAATCACTGATAATGACTTGTGTGAAAACTCCTAGTGAGTAAATAGTAATTATAGAAGCACTAGGAACAGTCCCATAAAACCTGAGAAAAAGAAAAGACTAGGGAAAAATTGGAATCAAAGGGAAGATTGAGACCATACAACACATGGCAACGATAAAAGCAATCGAAACAATAAGGAAACTCCTCGAATGCGGAAACCAACCTACATAACTAACAAACGCTTACCAGTCACAGATAAATAGAAATAGGAAAATAATTTGTCGTGAAATGTCAAAAAAAATTGAAAGACCGGGGCGAAGAGCACCATCCAGACCTCCACGGAAAAGTGCTGGAATCTTGGGGAGACTTATTCGCACTCAAATTCCAGGGAAAGCCAACGGTCGTTATTAACGAGAATGGTAAAAGGCTGTTGCAACGGTTATCGATAGAGGCGGTTAGTACTGAGAATCTGGGGAGATGTTGTCACTCAGATTCCGGGGAACACCACTTGTTATTGACGGCGTGAAAACTCTCAGTGTGTAAATAATAATAATTTGTTTGTTGCCCCAAAAGTTCACCCGTGTCTTTAATAGATTCAGCCAAATCATTCATGACATATCTTTTGAAGATCTGAACGCACGGCATTCTTCAGCTGATTGCAAATCCCGCTCATCGCTGCACAAGAATTGCCAGCGCTTCTGTTGCAGAGTAGAAGAATGCAATCGCAAAGACAACGCGTTCGGATTCCTGTACTTACCATCTGTTAGCACTTTACATTTCTTATTGAGTCAAACCTCACCTTGATTGTTCAAAGAGAAAAAGGTTTGCGCGTCTTATGTTGTGGCCTTTCTATGACTAATGGTGTTACACAACGTTTGCCGTAAAAGTCTGGTTGCCATGACAACTGGAGAAATGCTTACCAAAGAAAAGAAGAAAAAAAATCAGGAAAAAGAGTTATTTGTTTGTGTTCATACTTTTTACTTTATTTTTCAATTCAAAAACTTTTCTTTAAAAGAAAACAATTTTTTCGCTGCGTCTACGAATCTCTAAAAGAGGACCCGTCTGTCGGTCTGTCTTGTTTAGTTTGAGATAACATTATTAAACGCGCAGCTGGTGCACTAACCACTAGTACCTCCCTCTTGGGAGGCTGCAAAAAAAGAGTCTCTACCAAGCTCACGCCTCTGTCCCATCGTCGCAATGTTGGATTGCCTGTGCTTGTTTTACAAGTACTTCAACGGAATGTGTTCCGACGAACTTGTACCAACGTGAATACCCGTGAAAAATCCGACCAGCAACAAAATCACACCCTTTTATTGTATAGGTCCCCAGATGTCGGAAAAAAACTTCTACACCAATAGTTTCTTTTCCTCAGACCGCTGGCATTTTGAATTCCCTCCCTGCTCCCTGTTTCCCCGACTGTACTAACATTCCTAAACTTAAATGTAACGTGAACAAACGTCTTGCTGCCCAACTCCCCACTTAGGATGCGTCCTATAAATCTGTCCCCAAATCAAAGTAGGCCCTTACGTCTCAGTGGCAATATGCCCCCTTTGTTTAGGGCGAATGAAAGTAAACAAACAAAATTAAATGGACGCATCTTATTTTCGATGCGTCCATTCCATCTGTGTCCATCGATCGGTCTGTCGCACGTATTATTGATTTTACAGTATAACAATGTAGTAGTGGAGATGCTGTACTTCGATCTTCACGATTATTCAGGATCACACTTCCTACTAATGAGACGATCACCAAAGTGGCCCCCATATCATTAAACGACAATAAAACTAAGATTGTTGAAAATTCATGATTGGATCTTGGTGGACAAGTAAGGAATAGACTGTAGTTTATTTGCATCAAATATGATTGGATGGCAGAAAGGAATATGAATTTTAGTAATAATTCCATAGCTTGCATTTTTAGGGGTGGGTGGGCTGTTACCTTGTTTTTTCACATTTTGGTTGACAAATGATATCGCAGAGAGACATCTGTACATCATTGTATTATTTACCTCCTCTTCAGGAGGTTAGGCACAAGGCCAGGTTTATCTTACTTCCATAAGGTAAGATGTGACCCAAGGTTTGGTCGAGAAAGTGGGGCTTGAAAAGCCAGCGCCCGAGAAGGTGAGCACTCTGGCCATTAAAAATTGCCTGGGCAGCCCCGTCGGCATTCGCCGGTAGGGGCGCCTCAGATAGTAAGCAATAAACTTACTCCTCCCCAAAGAGGGAAAGCAAAGCCTGGGAGGGTGGACCTCCTAGAACTGCAATAATCGAAATTCCATAGTTGTTCGAGGGTTCGATACAAACCACATTGTGATATCAAAACCAACAAGATAAGGACACAAATGCCGAAACTTGTAAATAATAAATAAATAACATTTCCCAACAGTTATTTACGCACGTAACTGGGTTACTAACGGTTGTGCCAACGTATCGGATGAATAGGAAATAACCCGTGAAATCTAAGAACAACTCATGCGTCATTTAAGAACAAATGACCGATTGTAGTCTATTCTTTCTTCGTTCAATCGCAACAATTGTGTTACGATTGACGACACAGCAACATTCAAAATATGACGTTGCACAAATCCCACCAACATTGCCAGCCTTGAGAAACGCGTAATTTAACAATCAGAATGCAAGCTTTCGAATTTGGACAA
>OY744548.1:50683295-50713295 GCA_963556195.1 Sepiola atlantica
TAAGAAAACTTTATGAAAGACTTACTTGTGATGGAAAAAAATATCGTTCACTAAAATTTACGGAAATTAATCCAGTAGTTTTGTTTTTATTTACGAAATTCTACTTTTATCCGTAGCCGGAATTTCGCCGCCATTATGAATTTTGTCACTGCTTAACCCCCTTAATGTACCTCTCCATCAGCAGATTTAAAATGGCGTCAAACCAGATTTTTTAAAATTGCTAATATTAATAAGTAATGCCTTTTTTATTATTAAATATCTACTGGATAATTTTCCGTAAATTTTGGTGTAATATTTTTCAATAGAAAGTAAGTATTTCATAACATTATCCTGTTAATTTATTTATAAGTGCTCTATTTCATATAGGGTGTAACCGTGGGGAAGCACCGGTCTTCATTTTTAAGATTAGTTGTTGTTATTTTAATATTTTCTTGCATTTTACAAACAACTTTTTACTCGACCCTTTTAAAATGTTGCCACCTGTGTCGTGATGTTTTCATGTTCCCCTAGGTGTGTCGTGGTAAAATAAAGTTGAGAAACACTGGTGGAGGCGGACAATACAGCAACGTTGATTGTTATTTTTAATCTACGGTAAATGTTTTGTTGTTGGTTAAGTGTTACTTGTTTCATTGTCTTACTGTTGCCATGGTGATAGTTCTGTTTGTCCCCTAATTGGCTGCTGGCCCAATTGTTGTAAAGACGAGAGACGCCAGGTGGAGATATGAAATCTGAGGGAGATGAAAGGGATGTGTAAGTTATAAACATTTACTCGATGCCCCCCTCTCTCTCTCTGTTACTCTCTGTCTCTCTTCACATAAGAGTCAATTCTTCGTTAACGTTAATAAAACTCTTCTTCGAATTTGTTTATTATATCCACCATTACACCGTGACTTTATTCATAAGTAGCGGTACTTCGTACTTCGTACTTGGTACTTGGTACTCACAGGCTGCCAATAACCCGAATGAAAAAAAAAATACTACTTTTTTTCTGTTCTTGGCCTTTTGGCTAAGATCAAAGTGTAGTATCTGTTCCGATGGATACTGCACGCCTGTCCTGTGCAGTTCTAGGAGGTCCACCCTCCCAGGCTTTGCCTCCCCTCTTTGGGGAGGAGTAAGTTAATTGCTTACTGCTTGAGGCGCCCCTACCGGGGAATGCCGACGGGGCTGCCCAGGCAATTTTTGATGGCCAGAGTGCTCACCTCTCGGGCGCTGGCTTTTCAACCCCCACTTTCCGACCTTGGGTCACATCTTACTTGTGGGAGTAGGATAAAACTGGCCTTGTGCCTAACTCCTGGAGAGGAGTAAATAATACTCGTTTCTGTTCTTGGCCGTTTGGCTAAGATCAAAGTGTAGTATCTGTTCCGATGGATACTACACCCTATAAACTGGTATTGTCTTGGCCTTCGGGACTTGATTTACGCCGGTCTATGGCTCTGTCCTGTGCAGTTCTATGAGGTCCACCTTCCCAGGCTTCACCTCCCCTCTTTGGGGAGGAGTAAGTTTATTACTTACTGCCTGAGGCGCCCCTACCGGGCAATGCCGATGGGGCTGCCCAGGCAATTTTTAAACCCCACTTTCCCGACCCGACCTTGGGTCACATCTTACTTGTGGGAGTAAGATAAAAACTGGCCTTGTGCCTAACTCGTGGAGAGGAGTAAATAAATACTCGTTTCTGAATTTTTTTAGATGACGATTGATAATTTGGATTATTTTGAATATTCGCAAGGACCGCAAGTACTAATTCACTTCTATGTGACACTCATTTGGAGGTTGAAGTTCGATCCTCAGTACAGGCGATACTAAGAATACAATTTCGAATTACTTAAGACTTCTACCCGGTCATGGCTGACAGATTGAGAGCATGCTATCCCCGTAAATTAAATAAAGGGTTCCGTACAGATTCCCGAGTTCCACAGAAACATTCTCGAGTTCGATAAGATGCACATGAAGAAGGTCGGAGGATACATCGACCGAAACATTGTAAGAATAATACTCAAGATGAGAACAGTAGTCCGAACGGTCCAAATAATACGAACTACTTGGTGATTGAAACAAACTTCGCCAAAGACGTTAACACGGTAAGCGTCCGGGAGGTGACGGTGGTTCAGTGGATATCGACATGGACTGATGACCTGGGTGTTCCAAGTTCGAATCCAGTCGGTTTCACAGTAACACTTTCACTTAGGAATGTTGCCAACCTTCTCGTGGTCCTTCCTGTAAGTACCCGATGTCTTTCCAGAAAGATTTCTAACTAGAAAAACAGCGGGGAAACTAATGCCAACACCAGAATCATCTGATTCACACGAAAGAAGAAGAAGAAGTAAACGTCCAGAATAGTTAACACTAGCGAACTCGTAAAAAAAAATAATAATTTGTGTAAAACGCATTCGAATGAAATTCCTTACTGAATTAGACTAATTTTAACGCCTGGAAAGGTTTTTTGTAAACTTAAAATCAGAGAAAAATTAACAGTCGAGATCTTGTAAACAACAACAAAAAAAACATGACGAAAACCGACATTTTTTAAGTATGGAAACGATTTGTAAGAATTTTAAACTGTAAGAGGTCTTACAGATCATTTCTACACGTTAAGACTAGCCAAGTTTGGCAGAGAATTTCATTATAATGCGTTTTATATAAATTGTGTTTTTTTTTTTCGAGTTCTCGAGTTCTCGAGTTGTAACTATTCTGTACTTTTATCCGTTAACACAAATGCCTAATTTAAAAAAATTATACATCGAGTCTTTTGTAGGAGAGACCCGCCAGTAATGGAAAAAATAGTTTTGCAAAAAGAAAATATCTCTAACAATCATGGGCAGTGCGTGCATACGCCCATGGACCACTTTTATGAGTTCTGTCTAGACATGTGTCAGGTTAGGATTAGGCTATAAAAAAATGCAGAATAAACACAAATGTGGAATGCATTGCGGAATGCGAGTTTATGTGGAGGTAGAATATAAGGGAAACGCTATTTTTATGCAAATACCTAATTCCATCAACTTTTATTTGCTACAATCGCATGTTGTCATTTTTTGGGTGGTGGTGGGGTATTTTTTGGACGAGTCTCTTCTATAAAATATCTAATATGTATATATATATATGAAGCAAAATTGTGTGTACGTGTGTCGCGGTATCACAGTTAGACAGTTATCTAAGAGCCAAACTAACAGCAGATTTGGATCAGAACCTTCGATCCGATGTCCCTATCGATGTGAGAAGTTTTTGAACCTTTTCTAAAACTCATTCTTCAAAATTAAAAGTACGTAAAAAAAATAGCATTAAAACAAATGTTCCGCCATTTTTACGCTTCCTTTTCCAGCCGACCGAACAGCATACTTAAAATAATCGAAACCTTTTCACTTCTCGTAAGAAAAATAAATGAACATAAATATAAGTTAAGATTTTTTTAGTCAAATCATCTTACGTATTTTTTCTCTTATTATTGGAACTTTTTTTTTGTTTCTTTGTTTATTTGAGACAATCGACCTATTTTTAGATCTATGCGACGAGATCCGTACGCCGACCTCATAAACACAATAACTAGGTTAACATATTTTCGTTTGTTCGGTGGCCGTGTGGATAAAACGTTCGCCTTCAGTTCATATTTTACACCATCTTTCAGCCAATAGTTTTTATTATTAGTTTTTGTCAAAACATTCCTGTTATTTCTTAACCGATACGAATAAACCTGAATAATGCATTTTAAACATATTTTCTTGCAATTTAATTCTTTTTTTCATTTGTACTTAAATGTAGAAGAGAAAGGTGTGAGAAACTAGTATATATATATATATATATATATATATATATATATATGTAATATTTTTTTTGAAAAACCATAACATAAGATTAAAATAAATAAAATTTATTTTAATCTTACCTTTCGAGAATATACTTCTCATTTTCAAAGAGTGTTTTTCTTTTCTTCTTTTTTTTCATCGTCCGATGGAAATGGACTTTTTGGTCAGAAAATCACGTTATGTCTGCAAGCGAGGTGACGCCGGTTTGAATAAGAAAGGGTATTTAGACATATTTTTTAAACCATTGTTTCGTAATAGTATTATATTTTTTTTGAAAAAACCATAACAATGGTGGTGTAAAATAAATAAAATTTATTTTAATCTTAGCTTTCGAGAATATACTTCTCATTTTCAAAGAGTATATATATATATATATATATATATATATATAAAATATGAAACTAAAAGTATACTTTTAGTAGATATAACCTATAGTGAAATGGTTTAAGCTCAATATACGCGCAATTATAAAGATAGATGAAAGAAGAGAGATAAACATGTACGAATGACAAATTTATTTCAACTTCGATCTATGTAATTCCTCTGATTATAAGATTTAATCTTTGAAAAGCCTTGGTTTAGGAAAGAATAATAAACATTTTTTACCGAGTATACCTTGCATTGAACACTCGAAGTTGAAATAAATTTGTCATTCGTACATGTTTATCCCTCTTCTTTCATATATGTGTGTGTATGCATACATGTATTGGAAAAATCTAAGCCCAATTTCCGATTCAAAAAACGATTCTTTTATTTATTTTTAAACATAATTTTCTATTGCTGGTGCTAATAATAAAATAATAAATATTCATCGTTATTAAACTACCAGTAAAACTAAAATTCGTAGATCATAATAACGAATTTAGGTAAAAATGGCACCGGAAAATGGCACAGGTAAAAATAGCACAGGTGAAAATGGCACGAATATCTACTCGTGTCATTTAGGATAGAAAAAAAATGGCACACGTGAAAAATATAGATGGAAATTTCACAATGAGTTTATCAAAATCTCGGATACAATACATAAATGGAAAACATTAAGTTTGTCAAAGTAAAAATAAAAGTATATTTACATTTCAAAATAGATGAGGAATCTCCGCTAAATACCCCCCCCCCAAAAAAAAAATTAAATTAAATTCTACTTTCTTAGGCTATTTGGGAATCGGAACGAGTAATTTTAATCGAAATCGAGAATTTAGAACAGAATCGGTAATTGTATCGGAATTGTGAAAAATATTGGAATCGTCCCATCACTAATTATTATACTACAAGTAGTAGTGGAGATATGGCAGCAGAAATTTCTGCCTTCATCTTTTTACGTAGTTAGTCCAATGTGTCGTGATGCGTGTCACTTTCTTTTATAACCTTGTAATTTAGGTTATAATCAATAATAACTTGTAAAGAAAATGGATTAACTATCAACAGTAACGTTTACAGATTTATTCAAACTGAACACAGAATGAAACAATGAGTTAATTGACCGCTGTACGCGAATTGAAATATTAACAGTCTGAAGACCGTAGTCTGTTTTTCTTTCACTCTTGGCAAGCCTCCATTTCCAAGGGCGATAACTCTTAACTTCCAAAAATGGTTCAAGGGAGATAAATCGTTTTCGTTAGCTGTTCTAACACTTTCTTTCTCTTCTTTTTCGTTGCTGTTGTTAAGCTGCCGTCGTGTTTGTAATGTAGATATAGTAGAAGAAGTTTCCCCGTCTTCATCTTTTTCTTTTCCTTTGTTTTAACAGTCGTCTTTGTTTCTTTGTAAATAAATTTAGTAGTCAATGCTCATCTGTCTGACATAGAAACCCAGAAATCTGGTTTATAAGAAGGCTGGGACGTTCCATTATTCTTAGATGAGCAAATCCATTCTTTGGGTTTTGGTGGATCATCTATTATAAAGCTCTTATGCCGGTAAGTGTCAATTTCATTCTACGGTAACAAAACAAAACAAAAACGCACACAACATAATTGGTCAATTGATGTTGTTTGTTGCTATTTTTACAGCACTGTAAAATTATGCTTCTTCTTGCCCGCTCCGGGGAAGGGGGTTGAATGGGTGCGAAGACGTTGCCCCTAAAAAGACGTCTGAATCTAATCAGATCGTCTACCAACGAGAAAGATTTTGATATCTTCTTCGTCACGTTTAACTTCGGACTTCCATCCTTACACGTAGCCCTAAGTTTAATCTTAAACTTCTAATAGAATTTTCCTCTTCCCTACTTATTCTAGCCTATATGGAAAACTCCGTTTTTAATATTATTTTTACACAACCACACTCCGAATCTTACTATACTTAAAGGAAACAGTTTTTCGACATCCTCCTCGGACTTTTGTGGATTTGAAAGGATCAGATAGGAAATCGACACAATTCAATCTGAGATGACACGGAGTGCTATGGAGAACTTATGGGAACGGCTATCAATGTAATGACCGCAATGGTCGCCGTTTTTCATATCAAATGTAAATTCCATTAAAACAAAACTATATTTTCTGTATTTTATTTTAATGTAAACTTTGATTTAACGTCTCTCGTATACGATTCAACTAGCTATAAATTACCGTAAAAAATCAATTGATTCGCTTTTTGCTAAAAAATGGTTGTTTGGGAATAGTGCCGAACCCTCACTTAAACCAATTTTTCACTTACAATAATTTGGGTTATATAAATAGGATTTAATCGAGGTGTTTACATTTTAATTGTCAGGTGACGGCGGTTAAATGGTTAACGACACTGATTGATGACCGGGTGTACCAAGTTCGAACCCAGTTCGTTCTAGAGTCATAGTTTTACTTAGGGATTTTGGCAACCCTCACGTGGCCCCTCCTGTAATCAGGGAAACAAATGTCAACAACAGAATCAGGCTGATTCATACGAATTTACGTTTACTTGCCCGCACACATGCATGGGTTTCTGTGGCATGCATGCTAGGCCTTTTATCGGTCTCGCCTTGCTATTTATATAACTACAAGTTTACCGTTACTTCCTACGCTCTTCTGCTGGTTATTGTCCCGCCGAAAGACGCTATGTGGCAGCTGTCTACCATTAAGTGTTTGGAGTGAACGCAAAGTCTGTATACATAGTTATCATAACTTTATGTTGATTTTTACGGGTTGTGTGTGTGTGTTCTCTCCTCCATTTCCTTTGTGTTCATCGTACTTTTAACTTTTATTCGTATCAGTCAGTGCGTGTGTGAGATTAGATGATGGACACAAATGTTGCGCAAACATTTTATGTAAGTTCAGATAGGTAAATAAACACAGGCGTATTTATAAAGCTTTGTGTACACATATCATATGTACGTATGTCTTTCTCTGTCATTATATATATATATATATATATATATATATATATATATATCCCGGCACTTGACAATGTTTACATTAAGATATCACTTACATTACGTCAATGTCCTATGATAGCGCAGGGGTAGAGGCGCCGACTGTCAGTTCGACGGTTGAGTTTCAATTCCGGTCTAGCCGCACAGCGAAACAGTCTGTATGTGGATGACTATATATATATATATATATATATATATATATATATATATATGTGTGTGTGTGTAAAAATAGAAATGGAATAAAGGATAAGCAAATCAACAACTAGCAAAAATAAACACAAAAATACATATTGAATAGTTCTACCAAAATATTTCGATTGTTAAAATACAATCATCATCGATTGGTAGCAGATTGAGACAAATAAATTTATAACTATTTATTTCAGCCACCATTAATCAACACGGAGAGAAGGGAATTTAAAGTCTATAAATCTCAAATAGCGGACATGTACAGCAAACAGTCAGAGAGTGTTCAACTTGCCGGAGACAATATTTTTAAAATAAATATTTATTAGTATTAGCTGCAGAGACTGGTGTTTCATGCTTTTTTTAATCTTCAGTGTGGGAGATGCTAATTAATGAATGATTCGAATGAGTCGAATGATTCGAATGAGTCGAATGATTCGAACCCAGTAGCAAAGTAACCTTTGACTCGCAGCCTGATATTCTACCCCTAGGCCACATCAATTATCATGCAAATAAAGATAATTTAAGATCTGGCTATGGTGACCAATTCTGGAAAGAGGGGATGTAGTTTTAACCGTGACATTTTATTTGTAGGGGAAAGAATATGATTTTGTCTGGTCAATAGAAATCGAGACATTAATTTCTCCGCGTATAAGCATCAACTTACTATTTACACACACCTATGCATACAGTTTTTATTTACTCCTCCCCAGGAGTTAGGCACAAGGCCAGTTTTATCTTACTCCCACAGGTAAGATGTGACCCAAGATCGGGTCGAGAAAGTGGGGTTTGAAAAGCCAGCGCCCGAGAGGTGAGCACTCTGGCCATTTAAAAATTGCCTGGGCAGCCCCGTCGGCATTCCCCGGTAGGGGCGCCTCAGACAGTAAGCAATAAACTTACTCCTCCCCAAAGAGGGGAGGCAAAGCCTGGGAGGGTGGACCTCCTAGAACTGCACAGGACAGGCAGGTACAATACAGTTTATACGCTTAGAAAGGTTGGAGATTATTGGGCGAGGGGAAAGGTTAGACTTTATATGTGGTAAGGGGAAGATAAACAAATCAACTTAGAAGCAACACATTCAATTCTCTGTCACATATGTATAGGAGAGAGAAATTAACTAAAAAAAATTATATATACAAAAATTGATGACACGTCCGATAAAGGGCGAATTTAAAAAAAAATACAGTCATCTGCATATTCTTAAAATAAATAAACCGCTCAGGGTAGCGACAGATAATAAAAAAACGCACCGGTAAACACCGGTCGACTATCGACAGAAAAACTACAACAAAAAATCAGCGTAACATTATAGGCGATAAAAAATCGAGCACAAAATGTGGCAGGTCATTCTAGCTAGGGTAAAGCGCTAGAGTACGAATATTTACATCGAGGGTTCGATCCCTGCCCGCGTAAGTCATGGGGATGACGGCTCATAGCCAGGAACACTTGCCCACGTCTCCCTTTTGTTCACGTAAAAATTAATTTATAACTGAATTAAAAATAATCTATATATACAAACATTAATTTATATATCAATTAATAAAAAAATCTGTATGAGAGAGACAGATACTGGATGCCCCCGCTATTCGCTGGGGTTACGTTCCAGACACACCCGCGAATAGCGAAAATCGGCACTTCTGCAGTCTTTATGAAGCAGCTGCCGATTAAGAAGTCGAAATTGAAGAGTTCCGTTTTTTTTTTTCTCCAAGTACCATTCATTCAGAATTCATCGGAAGTTGAATTTACCGGGAGTTGAAGTAGAATTTAGTATTTAGAAAATGGAGTTAAATGAGTTGAATCTTCGCGACATTGGTAATTTAATGAACCAGACGCAAAAAACAATAGATTTTTTACAGGCACATCGCCTGATTTCTTGCAGTCGGACATGCCCGTCATGTCAAAGACAGATGCAGATGGCAAGCCACAATGGAAGTGATGGATTTATTTGGAAATGCTCACGGAGGAACCAGCCGCAAAAAACAATAGATTTTTTACAGGCACACCGCCTTATTTCTTAATGTTAGGGTTTAGGGTTAGGGTTTAGGGTTAAGGTTTAGGGTTAGGGTTTAGGTTTAGGGTTAGGGTTAGGGTTTAGGGTTAGGGTTAGGGTTAGGGTTTAGGGTTTTTTATTTAAAATCTTTTTACTTCATATAATAAAAAAAGAAATTGTTAATTGTTACCCAAAAACAAACCAGTCTTGCATTTTTTTTAGGTTGTAAATAAGTCACTTCCGGTTGAATTACTTCCCTTTATTTTCAGTAGAAGGACAGAAAATCTGCTGCTTCATAAAGACTGCAGAAGTGCCCGAAAATCTGCCAATAGATTCGGATACCACAAAGTTCACTAAAAATCAGGTTTTTGTACATTAGCATGTGTTTTTTTTATTTGGCTCGAAAACCACCAAATTAGCGTAGATTAACCTTTTCTGCTTGCAAGTTGGTTGATTTTTTTTTTCTTTTTAATATTCTAATTTCGTATAAAGTCCACGAAAAATTGGAATACCAATGCTTTTATATGAGCCGCATTCAAAATGAATCTTACGGAATAACTAGTGTTTTTCATTGCGGTTTTGTTGTTGTTGTCATATTGGCCGTAGTTAGACTTAAATGATGTTCATATTTGTAAGTTCTACCGAATTTATGAAGAAAATGTTAAGTCAATGCTTATGCTGAAAATCCGCGAATTTGTGAAACCGCGAATGGTGAGCGCGCGAATAGCGGGGGTCCACTGTATATACATATTGAATTTTAGGGGTTCTGATCCATGATATATTTTCTCATTATTTATTTCGTTTTAATGTTTATTTTTTATTTATTTTTAAAAATTATTATTATTATTATTAATAATTATTTTATTATTATCATTATTATTATTATCATTATTTTATTATTATCATTATTTTATTATTATCATTATTATTAATAATAATTATTTTATTATTAATAATAATGATAATTTTATTATCATTATTATTATCATCATTATTATTAATAATTATTTTATTATTATTATTATTATCATTATTATTATTATCATTATTATCATTATCATTATTATCATTATTATTATTATCATTAATAATAATCATTTTATTATTATCATTATTATTATTAATAATAATAATAATTATTTTATTATTATCATTATTATTATTATACATAATAATTATACATGTGTGTTTTCTTTTTGTCTGTAATAATTTGAGCAGAGAGCTCGATTATTAAGAAAAATAAAAAAAATAAGAGCGTAATATTTATTTATATATGTATTACAGAAGATCAGAACAACATCGGTACCGTCGGTTTCAAATCCAATAAGGAGAGAACCACACGTGACCGCCCTTTATGGACTCTGTTGTGGTCTGTCGAAGGCTGAGAAGAGTCCATACAGTGCGGTCACGTGCTGTTTCCCCTTCTGTGATTTGAAACCGACGGTACCGATGTTGTTCTGATTATCTGTAATTATTTATATATATATATATATATATATATATATATATATATATATATAATGTGTGTGTGTGTGTGTGTGTTCATATCAGTCTAACTCTAATATCTCTCTCTTCCTATCTATCTATGTCGATCTCTCCATCTCGCTATCTCTCTCTATATACTTCCCCTCTCTATCCCCCCCCTTAATACTGTGTATGCTGTCCATTCTTCATACCATAATAACAACATCGGTCAATATTATTTAAAACAATAACTATTTACAATATGAAGACAACCGCAAATGTAAAACTTAAGAAAAAAAATACAGTAAATCAGAATTTAAAACAAACATTAAAAAAAATACTGTGAATCAGAATTTAAAACAAACATAAAAAAAAATACAAATCATTACTAAACTTTATCCAAAAATATTATTTGATCTTAAAATTTAAAAAAAAAAATATATTAGCGAATACAGTTTTCTTTTTTATTATTAATATTTGGTAATCATTACTATTAGCGACATGAATTATTTTTAATGAAATACAGTTGGGAAATAAATTTAAAAAACATTTGATTTAGATTCTCATTTGTGACCTATGTGCGTTAAACAATTTGATAATTCAGCCTTTTAAGTTAGCGTTAATACCGATTCTTAGCAAAGTAGCCATCTTGCTTACGTGAATACATTACTTTTTTTTACTAACTTCCTAACTGTATTTCTTAAAAAATAATTTATGCCGCTCATAGTAATGATTATAAATGTTTTTATTAAAATATTAATATTTTAAGAAAAAAATTGATTCGCCGATTTAGATTGATAAAACATATATCTCTCTAAATATAAAGTTAGGTGTGTGTATGTTCATGTATATTTCGATGTACAGTATTCACTTCTAAACTAATGAACCGATCATTACGAATTATGGAATATATATTTTAGGCACCATTGTGAGTAACGTGGGCACATTATTATTATTATTATTATTATTATTATTATTATTATTATTTGTAAACTTTACAATTTAGGTGGTGTGCCCAAGACCCCCCCCCCCTACTAAAAACAAACAAAAAAACTAATGTTATACATATTGCTTATACCCGTCCTAGGACGGGTATCTTTAAAGTTATTTATCAAACCATGTATACTTTAGATAAGTTATAAAAATGTATGTGATATTACGTAATTAAATATTAATATCTTTTTCTTGATTAATCCGAGTGGTGTAGTGATTGAAAGGGCGGCTCCTCATCGGTTCAATTCTTAGTTCAGCTAAAAAATAGTTTCGTCATTGGCTTTCCTTTTCTTTTTTGTCTTATATTCTCATTGAGAAGAAATTCACCCGATTTGTAGATAAAGGGAAGTAATTAATACGAAGATTAAAAAAAGTTACAATAAAAAAACTAATATATATATATATATATATATATATATATATATATATATATATATATATATATATATATATATATATATATATATATATATATATTATAATATAAAATGAAGTAATAAAATAAGGTGTCAATCAAATTTTATTAGAATTCAAAGTTCATGCAAAGCATCCTTAAGTCCTTAGCTCATGAGTTTTATAATATTAATGCTCTATCCAGTATATTGAGCTTCAGTTTTTTTATCCGGATGTTTCACTAATTATAAGATATTAGTTGACGCTTATATCTTTTGTTGGATTGCTTCATATATATATATATATATATAATTAAAACCAATGTGTATTTATTTTTATATAAATCTGTCCCGTAACACAAAAGTTAGCGAAAAAAAAACATGCCCCTTTCTCGACCCCGGATGAAACAATTTGAAGGGAAGCTAGCAAGGAAATAACAAGTCAGACAACTCCCACCGCGAGAAATTTATTTGGAAAGAAATCCCCAGCTTTGAGTAAAAAGTCAACGGTTGGTGTTTTTTTTCTTTTTGCCATCAGAAATTATAAGTTTTATATGAAAAATACACACACACACATATATATATATATATATATATATATATATATATATATATATATATATATATATATATATATATATATATATATATATATATATATTTCAACGGACACTATACATTGGTTTTATTTCTATCGAAAACTTCGGCTCTATGGAAAGAAGAGAAGCTTATCCGCCGAGGTAAAGTTAAATGTAACCGTTCTTCAGACGCTGTTGTGGTAGAGAGAGAGAGAGAGAGAGAGTAAGAGAGAGAGAGAGAGAGAGAGAGAGAGAGGGGGGGATAGGGAGGGGAGATTATGAATTTAATGCTGTATTTTGTGCATATAACAGGACGTGTTTAAAGGAAGGTGTTTAAGTTCTTCGTGTCAGTTCGATGAAATGATACGCAGCATTTTGCCAGGTGAAGAAATATTTGGCGACATTCTTACCAATATTCAAAGAAGTCTCCTCCAACATTATTATTGTGTGACTCACTCCTCTTCCTCCTCTTCCTCCTCTTCTTCCTATTTTGTCAACGAAAATGATTTTTTTCTCCGTGACGCACCTGGCTGAATGAATATTGAATCTGATGTCGCTGTTTCGGCAAATGTTTCCCTCTGATCCTCTTTCATACTTACCTATCCATTCCACTGCCAATACCACTACTACTACTTCTGCTACCTCTACTACAGTTACCTCCCCCTCCCCTTCACGCACCAGCCCCTTTTGCTGATGGTTTTCTTATGGCGAGGTGGAGGGGAAGAACGACGGAGGTAGCGCATTGCTGAGGAGCTACGAAGGCTATAAAGAATCTTCGAATTCATTGTCTGCATACCAGTCTTGGGAGCAAACGCTCACGGCTTATGCCTCTAATTACTTGCTCCCCCACGAGGACAGAGTTAGACACAAGGTTTTTAATGTTGGGGAAATCCAGCTCTCCAAAAAAGGGGCACTTTGGATTGGGACAAAAATAAAAATTGCCTCTGTCTTGAAGGATTTATCTTTCACTGACCGAGGACAGAAAAAGTGAAGTAGTATCCGAACAGATACTACATTTTTCTCCTCAAGGATCACTTCTCATGTCGATCACAAATGAAAGAATTTTCCGATTTTAACGAAATTTTTGGTATTTATTAAATAAATGAGTGTACGCCCTTCGTCAAACATGACGGGAGAAAATTATGCTTCGCCAATGTTCGCACTAATATTATGGATTTTCTTTTCTTTCTTTTTTTGATATTGAAATACTTTTATTTAAATTTTAAATACATAAAAATTTATTCAATAAATACATAATTCAATATTTGAGAAAATATGAATATTAGATTCAAATCTAAAAGTTCATGAACATCTTTTTAAACTGCCGAATTAAAAAGGCCAATATTCGGACGTCTCAATCAGCGAAAGCAAAAGGAATAAGGAAAAAAAACATCTTAAACTGGAAAGTTTAAAAACAACAAAAAAGAACAAATGTATAAATCGGTATAAAAATAACAAAGAGAAAACGTCTCATTATGGAAATAGATTGAAGGCAGGGGTGTCTGACTTGATATATGATTTCTCAATTCGCCTAAATACTTGAGATGGATTCACCCGGAAGTTTTTTTTTACTCGCTAACTTTTTGTGTGACGGAACGGATATATATATATATATATATATATATATATATATATTGCACTTTATTATAGAAGTGGAAGCTTTCAGACTTAACATCGCAGCAAGTTGAAATTTGACGGAATTTGAATTTGTGTCAGACGAACGAACACGCACAGTAACATTTATAAAAGAAAAATTTGTTACCGTGAAAAGCGACTCTGTATAATTTTTTTTGTTGGCCGAATTTTAAAAAGGAGGAAAAAAAAAACTAAAGAGGCCTCCAGAGCGCCGCTGTAACATCTCCCCCCCCCCCCTCTAAAACTTATTGTCAGATGGTTCGGGTGTTAGCCGACTATCGTTTTCGTTCCTCCACGTATCGGCTGGGAATCTATTTGGCATATTTCCAACTATGAGTCCGTAAAGTTTTTTTGTTTTTTTTTTTTGGGGGGGGGGGGGGGGAACCCAAACATTGTTCTCATATCTTAAACGGTAGATCTTTCAATAATTATCAGAACCGAGCATCTTATATGTATATATATATATATATATATAAGAGAGAGAGAGAGAGAGAGAGAGAGAGAGAGAGAGAGAGAGAGAGAGAGATATAGAGCGAGATTGAATTATACTGACCAAAGAAAAAACGTCAGTCCACAATCATAATTTTAAAAATTTATTGTTTTATTTTGGCAAATGCTTATTTTTTTTTCTTCGTCTTACGAACGTTTCACAACCCGCAAACAAAATAATAGTCTTTAGTTTTGACCGGCTGCTCATCAGAAACCTTTATTTAATAATAAAAAAAATTAGCACACTGTTCCAAAGCAAAAAAGAAGGAAAATGATAAGTGAGCAAAACTCACATGAAAGAAGATAATCAGAGAAAAATCCCCCTCCTATACATAGAACATAACGTGGGACGATTTTCAAGCCGGTATTTTGGAATCAACAAGTAGATTTGAGATCGTCATGTTTTGATTAAAAACCTTGTGGCTAACTCGGTGACCGGGCAAAAGCTCCCCTCAACTCTTGTCACGCATCCTTTGTTTGCTTTTAAAATAACGACTACATACAACGACTAGGGTAATCTCTAATATATATATATATATATATATATATATATATATATATATATATATAGCATTAGATAAAATGAAAGAATAAAATAAAGTGCGAATCAAATTTTATTACAATTCAGAGTTCAAGCAAAGTAATTGAAAGTCCTTAACCCATGGGTTTTCAAAGAAAATTCTTCTCCTCAGAGGATAATTACCGCAGTGGAATTACAGCGAGTAACTAAAACTTTACTTTGAAACTTTTGTTGTATTAACCTTATATATATATATATATATATATATATATATATATATATATATATATATATATATATATATAGCCATCCACAGATAGACTGTTTCGCTGTATCACAGCTCTTCAGTGCGGCTGGACTAGCACCGCTCCCAAGCCAGGGATTCAACCGCCAACCGTCTAGTTGACAGTCAGCATAATATCTACAGGACCGGCGGGACAGTTATAAAAGTGGGGAGGGGGCTCTTCTAAAAAGTGGGGGGCCCGGTTAAACACATGCATATATAACTTCATTATTGATGCTCCTCCGCCCTCCCCCTCCCCCCCCTCCGTTGCGGCCGTCCATGATCTGCACTGTCTATTCTCCCTGGCAAAGCGAAGTAACCTTGCTGGTGGATCCCTATGCCTGTTCAGAAGGAGACATCCACCTGAGCGGAAAACTAAAGCAGCCAGTCCATGTGTGTATCCTCCAGTCTTTGTCGGTCATGCTTGGATGATTCGCACTCGTGCAAAAATATTCAAATTCATAAGTGCAAAAAAAAAAAAGAAAAAAAGAAAAAGAAAGAAAAAAAATGAAAGGAAATATATTTAAAAAAAAATGAAAAAAATTCGTTTTTTGCCTTTCGGTTCACGTGTCACGTCGGCTGCTGCTGCTGCTGCTGCCCCGAATTGGAGCAAATCAAGTCTCGACCGACTCGAACTGGATGAGATATGGCGCCAACTTGTAAATGAACTCTTCACCTGCTCGATTTACTTCGACTTAAACATGATCCCACTACTTGATAAAAACGACGTTTGCGGAAACTATTTTTCTAATACCCTTTTTTATGGTGTACGGGGATGCCCCTATTTTCTTGACTTCCAATGAGAGCAGAGTTAGACACAAGGTCGGGTTTTAGTTTGATGGAAATCCAACTCCCCAAAAAGAGTTCTTTTTTTGGATTGGAACAGAAATAAAAATTAGCTTTGTCCCCAATTACACTTCTCCCCACGAGGGCAGATTTATACATAAGCTCGGTTTCTAATGTGCAGAAAATCCAGCTCCCCAAAAGGGTCATCTGGATTGTGTCGAAAATGAAAATTTCTCAAGTCCCTATTTATTTGCCTCCCCACAAGGGCAGAATTAGACACATGGTCGGTTTTAATGTGAGAGGAAATTCAGCTTCCTCAAAAGGGGCACTCTCGCTTGGAACACAAAATTGCCTCAGTCTCGCATGATTTCTCCTTCACTAACCGGAGACAAAACAGATTAAGTGGGTAAACTTGCATTATAGTTAACAGCCGGAAAATCGGGAAAAAAAGAAAGAAACAATAACTTTCACTAAACGCATTAAAATGTAATTTTCTACCGACCTGTATATTTTTAAAGTGTGGAAACTGATTGTAAGATTTACTATCTCTGAATTTGGTATCGTTAATTTGACTTATAGAAACACGAAGAAAATCAAAAATGGCGTCGATGTTTTGGAGGTGGTCGCTGATTTCAGACTTAAAAATGACTAACTCTACCACTAACCCTAACTCCAAGAAGGGGGTTTGCCAGTTGAACTTTGGGTTAGTGGTAGAGTAAGTATTTTTTCTTTACTACTTTTGAAAATAATGAATCATCAACAGCAATTGAGGTCGAGCAGCCATATTGATCCTCGTGTGAAGAAAAAAAGAGTTTTCAACGAAATGTAATTTAAAACAAAAATTGAAAACAGTTTCAAAATGTTTAAAGTATACAGGTCGGTAGAAAATAACATTTTAATGCGTTTGGTAAAAGTTATTTGTTAACTATACTGTAGATTACCGATGAAGTGCAGTGTTGGAGCAGATACTACACTTTGTTCCTTACCAAAAGATGGAGATATCTACCGTACAAGAAACTTGTGAGTAAAATCACAACTTGCATTCAATTGAACGTATACAATGAATAGTTTACAAAAAATATAGCGTTAACATTAAATGCACCAAAAAGATTGATATGCTGTAAAACAAACAACCGTACAAACATTTATTTATAAAAATAATATTTTTATATCTACGGTTGGCTCAAATAATCCATACTTTTCCCCTATCTTTCCTGGGCACTACCGATCTAATAATTCTAAATAAGCAGTGACAATGGGAGTAAAGGCTAGAATATTCATTATTATATTAAAGCTGAGTTAATCAAAGTTTTTTTTATTTAACCTAAAGCATTTTCTTATATAGTTTAATCATATAAAACACACGTAAACATATTCCTTGGTTTTGGGATTGAGTTATGTTTGAAAAGAAAGTCCATTTTATTGGTTCTAATTAGCCATGATTTGCAATTTACTTAACAAGTCGCCAACCTCTTACTAAGTTTCTGTATATTACTCTCACCCTCTCTCACTGAATGTTGTTTATACAGTTTTCTCTCCCCCTCTTTCTCTTTTTCTCTCACACACATTAACATTCTCAGGTAATAAAGGTAACTATAAAATAGAAGATTGGAATAGTCCATTATAAAAAATAAGGGATATCACAACATAAACTTGTATAAATTATGTTAGAATACACTTTGTCATGCCTGAAGTAGTGTTATCACATCTGGGCTGGTGCACCAACCACTAGCCTCTCCCTCTTAGACAGGGTTTAAAAAAGAGCCTCTAATGTAATAGGTCCCACAATATCTACCAAACTCCAGCCCGCGTCCCATCGCCGCAATGTTGCATCACTGTGCTTGTTTTACAAGTACTTTAATGGAATGTGCCTCGATGAACTTGCTGTACTGGTGCCACATCGACGTCAATACCCCCGAGCGACCCGACAATCAGCTAAATCCCATTCCTTCACTGTAGAGGTCCCCAAATGTCGGAAGGCTTTTTACTCTAATAGCTTCCTTCCGCGAACTGCTCGCGTTTGGAACTATCTCCCTGCTCCCTGTTTCCCCGAATGCAGAAATTTAAATGTAATTTAAACAAGCATCTCGCTGTACATCTCCCCACTTAAGACATCCCTATAAAACTGGCCCCTAATACACAGTAGTCTATTACGTCTCAGTGACAGTGTGCTCCCCCTTTTTTTGGGGGGGGGGGGGAATTGAAGTAAAAACAGAAAAGGTTCATGAGCATTTTCAGCAAGCCGTTTTATTCCCTTTTCAAATATTTACCATTCAAATAGATCGCACTACAACTGGTAAAGAGAACAGAAAACATCGTTTCTTATTTCAACGTTTGCCATTGTTGTTTGAAATATTATGAAGACCGTCAAAAGTTCCTGTATATGCAGACGCTAAAAATATGGCCGGCACGTGACGACGAAGAAGCGAAGTAGTGTGTTTTTTTCTTGGTTTCGTTTTTGAAGAGTTCCGCTAGGTTTATTTCTAAGATGAAGCCAGATAGGATCAGGCTGACGTGAATGTCATCTTTGTTTATTTAAATAATATTTTTTTCTCATTTTAGTTTCCGGTTAGTTTGCTAAACCGCAGACGTACATTCCAATATGTCTAGTACACGTCTGATATGAAGCTGGTTATTCAGTTGAAGATTATAAGTCATGGCGGGCAACCTCCGTCCCGCGGGCCACATCCGGCCCGTGAAGGCTTAGCGTCCGGCCTGCCACCCTGCTATGCTTTATTATTGTAATCCGGCTCGCGGATCTCCTTCCTAAAGTCTCATCTGGTCCTCACTCTGAAAAGGTTGCCCGCCCCTGTTATAAGTCATATGAAAAAAAATGTAAGAAATTTAACATATAAAGATGTTTGAAGTTGCACCTAAATAGCATTTAAGCTGACACATCAAACTTTGATTCTAAATAGCTCATTTTCATTTTTGTTATTGTTGTATCATGTTATTGGCACTGTAATATGGTGAAAACAACAAAACAGGTTGTTGTTTTTTTACAGCATATCAATCCTTTTCGGGATGACGAATTCAGTCATTTTGGTTGATATGGATTAAATTGTCCCCCTCCTCCCCAGTAAAATGTTGCACAAGATCAGAAGGTGGTGAAAAACAGCAATGTGCTCTTCAAATATGTGATCTACCCGTTAAATACCCAAAACATAGTTTAAGTAGTTTAGGAGTGAATCCGAACCCATTTCACTGTAAGTAATTCAGGTGATTAAAATAGGATTTTGTCTATTGGGGAGGGAATGGTTAGAGTTAGGGTTAGGGTTTGGGTTAGGATTAGGGATTAGGGTTAGCTCCTATTTAAAACTATCGAGTGGGGAGCCCAGTCTCCAAAACTTCAAAATCTATTGTATTTGCTTTAAAATAATAAATATTTATTTAAAAATAAGTATTTTAAAATAATGAAAAGGGTTGGGGATTAGCTACTATTTAGAACTATACAGAAGGGAGCCTAGCCCCCCCCCCCCAGAATAGTCCTAAAACCTATTTTCAGTTTACATTTATTTCATAGTTACCCTCTTCAAGCTAAAATTTAATTAAAACCAGAAAATGGTTACATGTTCAAAAAACACTATCTGGCTATGTTTAGCGTAGTTAATAGGTAGATCAAATATTGGAATGTAAACAACTCGGTACATTAGAAAACATTCAATATATCACATATTGGACGAGCACCAACTCAACTCCCCCGAAGGGCACTGTTCGGCTACACAAATAGCCTAAAACGAACCAATTGGTATTCCCTGGTAGCGGACACTCAGAAAATCGGAAATAGACTAACCTTCCGCCCCCCCCCCCCCAAAAAAAACCCGAAGAGATAATGACTGGGAGGATATACCTCCTATGTCCGAGTGGAACCATACCTCCCCCAGAAAAAAAAGGATCGGATTACCAGTGAGACAGTCTCTATGTTGTCAGAATTATGCCAATGAGAACCTCGGCCCGTATGAACATTGGCGAACCAATCGTTCTGAATTCTGGTAAACCATTTTTGTTGGTTGGTTGGTTGGTTTGTGGATTTTACGGCATATCAACCACTAAAATTATTTTATACCTAAATCGAATGTATGTCTAGTATACGAAGGGTTAGTAAAGTAATTTGATTTTATCGACCTATATTTTGTAGTTCCCAAACTATTCTATTTAACACCCTCCTACTGACATGTGTATCAACCCTTTCTGAAACCCTCTCTCTTGGCTCAGAAGATCCGTTGGCCAAGTCAACTGCCCGAGAACAAGAATGGGGCAATTAATAACTGCTGTGACCAGATTCGTCTACCAAACTGACCCAACCATCTGCGAATGTGGAAAGGAGGCCTATAAGATGCAGCACTGCCTAGCCTGCCCTCTACTTCCCAACCAGTACAGCTTGAAAGATCTTGCAGAGTACAGTGGTAATGCAAAGGATTACGTAAAGAAAGAAAGTTGGAATCATAACTTTCATAGATACATAACCACTGGTAACCACCACATCAATACACACATAAACACTATTATCAATCGCTACAATATACATACATAAATACAAAACCAGCGGTAACGATCACTTCATACATACATAACTATCGGTAACCCCCACATACATGCCACCTGTAAACAACCACTTCTATATATACGTACATAGACACAGAACCACCGGTAACCACTATACATGCATAACCATGGGTAACTACCACATGCATACATAATTATTATCATCCATTCCTATATATATATATATATATATATAAACATAAATACAGAATCACCGATAACCACCTCTTTCATACGTATATAGCCAACCATCGGTAACATACATTTATACATACATATACACACATAACCATCGGTAACCATCACATTCATAATACATAACGACTATTATCAACCACTTCTATATATGACTACATAAATCTAGAACCAATGATCATCATCACTTTCATACATACATAACCACTGGTAACAATCTCTCATATATATATATATATATATATATATATATATATATATATATATATATATATATATATACATACATAACACAATAATACACACCAACTCTTAACAACCACTTCTATATATGTATACATAAATGTCTAACCAGCGGTAGCCACCACTTTAATAAATACATACATACATACATACATACATACATACATACATACATACATACATACATACATAACGATCGGTAACCCTCATTTCAATACATACATAGATGCATGGCTATCAAGTCTTGTCTGAGCAAGACCACCCACTGGGACAAAAACGAAAGCCGAAAATCTCTTCAATGTCGTATTTGGTGTATCCTATTACAATTTAGCCTAGTCAACGACCTGCATAACAGCCCAGAAGCACGGTACAGCGATATCCTTGTTGGTCCACGGATCATTATAGCTACCGATGCGTGTTTCATGTACAGCCGAGTTAATTGGCGGTGCACGCTATTTTTCATCTCCAGTCAGCTCTCCTCTGACACTGAATGAGTTTAACAACTCATGTGGATTTCACAGCAGCTTCCTTTTGGGGGCATGCTGATCCCCCCCCCCCCTTTTGTGGCATGTTCATACACCCTTTGGGGGGGGCATGCTGATGCAGCCCTCTTTTGGGGACATGCTGATAACAAACAAGTGGTGCAAATGAATGACACGGCACTAATGAACAACAACTCAGTTTTTTGTTCAAAGTTTTCCTTCTCTAAGGCGAGTTTACCCTACTATTTTAATCAAAGCTTGAAATATTTTTCTCAAAGTTTTTAGTGAAAGTAACAACACAGCTTGACCGGAAGTTGAACATAGCAAGCTGAGCCTGTTATCTGCGATCTTACCATTCACGTACAGACATACATTCATACATATAGCCAGATAAATAGTAATAGTATAGTTTCGGCTTCACACAGACAGATATCAAATCTCCATTAGTAATAGTGGTAATAGTATAGTTTCGGCTTCAAACAGACACCAAAGCTTCATTAGTAATAAAAGTAATAATATAGTTTCGGCTTCAGACAGACAGATATCAAATCTCCATTAGTAATAGAAGTAATAATATAGTTTCGGCTTCAGACAGACAGATATCAAATCTCCATTAGTAATAGAAGTAATAATATAGTTTCGGCTTCAAACAGACACCAAAGCTTCATTAGTAATAGATATATTCATAGAATAAGCTTTACGTTGTACACATATATTGAACGCCAATGTTAATTCGGGAATTATGTCTTCCGTTTTTCGCATTCTTATCATTTCGTTTTCATTCATTGTGATGTTATGACATTGCACTCCATGTCTGTCCTGTTTGGTTGCATTCTTCTTGTGTCTTTATCGCTTTATTATATATATATATATATTTTACAAACATGGCTCTTGTTTTCCGGCTTTTGTTTTCTGTTTTCGATGACACGCCTTCTCTTTTTCCGCTCGGGTCTTTTCTCCCAATCCGATCCTATCGGCAAATGACTAAATGTCATTACGATGTATTTTTGTTGCCCTATGCATCCCTAGCCCAAACGACCACTAACAATACATTCTATCCATAACAACATCCATATCTTTGCCATATTTTTCATCATAATAGCCAAAAGGTAGACATTAATGAGCCTAACGGAGAGCAACTCTTCTTTTTTGGGCGTTTCTGAAAAGTGTCACTTCTTGTACGATATTTATAAAATACAAATGACCTAACCTACCTGTTCCGATTCTATAACTATCATTTTCAACTACAACCCGAATTCATCAAAGTTATTGTCATAGTTATTGTAGCGGTAACATGAGGTGTTGGATACTCCAAATCAAAGATGTTGGATACTCGCTTACCGTTGCAGGTGTGTACCCAAGTTTCGTCTCCGCCGGCCTGTGTTTCCTGTCTTTCGGCCGTGATCGAGAACATGGACTTTGGGTTTAGTTTCGAAGATTTATTTAACATAAAAGGACGAACAGATGTGCGGCTCTTGCACGCGCGAGAACGAGAGAGATTAGAAATAATTACTTCGGGCCATTTGCGCCACTGTTCAGCCCCTGGCCCCGGCTACTGGCAGGGATCGGGCCTTTTCACAACTGTCTCGGTCGAGAGTCAGGAACAAGAGATCATCGAAGCCTCCAACCGTAATGACGTCACTTCCGATTTCCGTTTTGGCTCCCACCCTCTCTTTAAGGGAGCCCTCCTACTCTCTGCAAGCACCACTTTCTTACAGAGGGACCTATTTGTTTGTATACACATGCAGTATCTTGCGTCAGATTGAGTTGTGGTTTGGCTTCGTGCACGCGTGCTCACACCTAGAGTTATAACTGCGTGCGAGCAAGGAGGCGACTGTGACGACTCGAAATCATTACGCGCCAACGAAGCTTGGTGCCAAAAATACGATTCAAACCAGTTCCATAGTTGATCACTTCATGATAGGATGTGTTAACCTGTTCTCTTCGTTTCGCCACAAGCGGCCTGACGAGATGAAACTCCAGGATACAGCATTCGGTTATAAACAAAAGCCATCCTACCAAACAATTCTCTTTGTGTTCCAGTGTTCCCTTTGAATAAAGATGATTTAGATTTTAGTAGAGACGCTTGTGTTTTTACGGAAGACGATGACCCTTTTCTTATTCACTATTCAACTCCTGTCAAATGCGTCCAGACACGGCCAACTTTACAAAGTGACTTTCTTCATTCTGACGTTGTTCTAGACCAATCATTACCAACAAAATTAGTATTACCATATGGGGTTCTGTTTTCGGTCACGTTTGTCACTATGTTTGTGCATATCGTTCATATCGCTTGACTAATCGTCACCAAACTTGGTGAAAGTATCATTCATGGTCTTTTTTATATAAATGTGTCACCGCTTATTAAGGCGCGAAGACCACTCGAGGATAAGTGTTAAAGAGATTGTCAGTTGGCGATGAACAACACTATGAGACGATTGGAAATAATGGGTTAAATGGTGATTATTTAACGTGGGCGGTTTGACAAGAATTTGTTAACATTGGACTTAAAAACGACTTAGAACTGATTTAATTTTGAGATATCTTGATCAAAGGTTAAAATTAAAAACACAGAAAAGATGATAATCACACTTTTGGCGATAACTTCGGTTCTGTTGATCGTAGACAAGGAAGTCCTTTATCTTGACCTAGACAAGTTTTGTCTAGATCAAAATTTTGACAAAATTTAAACTTCCGATTTTTTTCTTTTTAACCGTTATCCTCGAGTGGCTTTCGTGCCTTGATAAACGCTGATCTGATGCTCTTTGAGAAAAGTAACCACAATGCAAAATTTCAGCCTGATCAGATGAAAAGTTTTTCTGTCATAACTCAAGGAATACAATGTAGAGAAATAAGGTCAAGATGTTGGCCTATCCTTACGTTGTCAGGTTGAGGTATGCAGTCTAATGACTGACTTATGTTTCTGTTTAATCTATGAAGTACCTTCACCAACAGAACAATGTGGACTGAATTAGTATTATATTTAATACGAGTTTCAAGTTAATTAGGCCACACGGATCAATTATATTTGAGCATCCCCGGAATTAGTAACGACCGACCAAAAGGGTTCATTTTGACTTGACACCGGTTTCTTTTACTTCCGGTTGAATAAACAAAATAATAAGCATGCGCGTTTGCTTTCGCAGATTTGTTTTTATAAAACGTTTTGTTTTGTAAAATTTAGAGATTAAAAGAAAAATAGTCAAAAAATGTTACAAACTTTTTAGAAACAATATGTGAAAACAAAGGAAAAATGTTAAGAAAACAAAAAGTTTTGTAAACAATCTCAGCGCAACATCCATTTATTTCAATGTTTTTTTGTTTAAATTTATTTCAATGTTTTTTTGTTTAAATTTATTTCAATGTTTTTTTGTTTAAATTTATTTCAATGTTTTTTTGTTTAAATTTATTTCATTTGTTTATATATTTTGTTGAAATGTTTTTATAAAAATCTCTTAAGTTTAAAAAAGTTTAAAGTTAAAAAAAAAAGAAAAAACGTTTTGTAAAACAATCTGCGAAGGCAAGTGTGTTGTTTATAATTATACCGGAAATAAAAGAAACCGGTGTCAAGCCAAAATGTGTCCTTTTGGGCATTTCTGCTTCTGGGGTGCCTCAAGTATAATTTATCCTGATACACGTTTATCTATGTATGTTTATCCATTATTTAGGTAGACGATGTTATCAGTCTGGGAAGACAACTTATCTAACAGATGGAACTTCCATGAACAGAATGTTCGTCTTAACATGCAATGGAAACAAATTATTGTCCTATACTGACCACAAGTAATGTAGCTCAGCTCATTCCCATAGTGTTCCTCATTTATCGGCTGATAATCAATCCAGTCTCATTGACCCCTATCGTCGTGTGACCTAATAGTAAAAAAAAAGATTCTACAAAAACATATTATTGCTATGTAATAGCAATTACGGGTCTATTTTCGTACACAAAATAATGATCGGGATCACTTTTATAGACAGGAACATTGCCTGTCAGTCATATGCCTGATATAGAGAACTCTGGCCCCCCCGTTGATATATTCGTGGCAAAACCCCTTGAAAGAATTTTCTCTATGTTTACTATCCGCAGCCAACATGTTTTGTATACTCTAACCTCCTTAGACAACTTCCCTGTTATACAGGCACCCTAGCAGAGGCCAAAGTAATATTCAGTTTTGGCACATAATTGGAGGAAGAATCAAATTCTTCTGGGGCCGGCGGCAATGAATGAACATACACCCCTTTTTCGAAATGTTCTGGTGAGAGTTTAAAAAAAACAACTTAAGGCTTGAATGTGGCTTTGCAATTACTACTGTAACAACCATGGTAATGTTACGGACAAAATACACAGGATGATTCCAAAAACTGTTAATAAAATTCATAATATTTTTCTGCAACCATATTTGATACGAATAAATTTCAGTCAGTGTTCTTCTAATATGTGATCTCCCAAATGGTTTCTGATCCAATATATGATCTACCGAGTTGTTTACATTCCAATATGTGATCTACCGAGTTGATTACATTCCAATATGTGATCTACCAAATGGTTTCTGATTCAATATATGATCTACCGAGTTGATTACATTCCAATATGTGATCTACCAAATGGTTTCTGATTCAAGATATGATCTACCGAGTTGTTTACCTCTCAATATGTGATCTACCAAATAGTTTCTGATCCAATATATGATCTACCGAGTTGATTACATTCCAATATGTGATCTACCAAATGGTTTCTGATTCAAGATATGATCTACCGAGTTGTTTACATTCCAATATGTGATCTACCAAATGGTTTCTGATTCAAGATATGATCTACCGAGTTGTTTACCTCTCAATATGTGATCTACCAAATAGTTTCTGACCCAATATATGATCTACCGAGTTGATTACATTCCAATATGTGATCTACCAAATAGTTTCTGACCCAATATATGATCTACCGAGTTGATTACATTCCAATATGTGATCTACCAAATAGTTTCTGATCCAATATATGATCTACCGAGCTGTTTACATTCCAGCCTACGATCGACCCATTGACTACCGAAAATAGTGCTTAAGTAGTTTAGGAGTGAAGCCGAATCAATTTCACTTTTAACCATATATTTTTTCAAATGTTTTACAGCTATAGAGAAGGGAGGTCAGTTCCCTAACGCTTAGAACAATCTAGTTTATTTGCATGAAAACAAATACTTATTTTAAAATAAACATTTTAAAAACGGGAATGAGGTAGGGGGTGCTAAGCTACGATTTAAAACTATTGAGGAGGGAGCCTAGCCCCTACTAACTTAGAAAAATCGATGTTATATACTTATTAAATTTTTTCAATTCATAACATTTTTTATTAATCTTCAAATAAAAAACATGACTAAATCCTATTTTAATCACCTAAATTACTTACAGTAAATTGGGTTCGGATTCACTCCTAAACTACTTAAATCATGTTTTGGGTAGTTAATGGGTAGATCACATATTAGAAGATCACTCTTCAGTCTATAGCTGATTTGTTCAAGTTTTAGTCGTGAATGCCTAACAGTATTTGTTTTATTAGCCGTTCAATATGGGGGACACTTTGGTGATCGTCTCATCAGTAAGAGGCGTTGTTACATAACGAGGACAGTGTTGGAATGGAAAGGTTTCAGTGACATCTTAAAGGTCAGAAGTCACCGCGGCGGAAGTCGATGAAACCACGTGATTTCCGGCCGGGACTTTTCTGTCTCTTAGCTCACGATATTTCGAGGAGGAAAGACGTGTCACAGTGTGGCTATCTGTCTATCTATCTGTTTGTCTTTATCTCTCAAGCGTATACAAGTTGTCGCTCTGATGTTTTCTGTCTTTTTAAATACAACTTTTTTTTATAAACATCGGCGTCCGAGTAGGTTCATGGCCTTCACTATTTGCAATCTCTGTCGTTCAGTCTGTTTGTCTCTCTGCTCAGTGATGCAATTGAAAACTAAGCCCTATAACAAGACCGACTTTTCTTGGATATTTTTTTAAATGTAGTATTCATTTTTTATTAATGTGTGTATACACTAATATTGTGGCGATCTGTGTTAGCGCCGGACATCCAAAAGCAACAAAAACGGTTTTATTTTATAGATAGCTTTGTCGATGCAACAATAACTAACGTTAATTGTATTCCTATTGACCGAAAAGAAATAAGACAGCAAAGAAATAGTTAACACGAGTGTATATTTACAGAAAGTGCAGAAATAATGTGTTGCCAGAGACTGCTTCTCGATTGGTAATAGCGACTCTGCCCATTCATAGTGTCGGGAATGCTTTTAAGGGAATGTTTATCTATTAGCCATAAGAATAATTTTGCCAATTGGTGTTTTTATCTCTCTGCTATATGGTGGCTCTAACCAAATTATATTTCGGTTTCTATTACTTTTGTTTCTATACACAGGGAAGTTGGGCCCAACAGTCGTTTTTGACACTGCTGTTACGCCCCCTCCCTCAACTTTATTCATAAGTGCTGAAATTTTAAAGTTACCATCTTATTTTCTTATCTGTTTTGGATTATAAAAATTAAAAACAAGAATAAAAATAGTAAAAATGGGGCTCAGTGCTGGGAACAGAAGTACAAATGATTCCTCGCTCATTCCTGTGTTTGTGTATATATCGTCTTGCAAGTTCTTTTTGCACACGCGCTGTTCATAGAAAATCGAGGATACGTCATCGGCAATCAGTTCGACAGATCCTGGGCCATTTTGTAGTTAGGAAGCCTTGTTTCTGTAAGGTTGAAGTACGGTTTTATGAGGTTCCAGGAGGTCCACCCTCCAAAGCGTTACATTCTCTCTTTGAGAAGGGGTTAGTTTATTGCAAATCGCTCGGGGCGCCCCTACCGGGAAATGTTGACAGGACTGAGCACTCATTAATTGTAGGCCAGAGTGTACTTCCTCTAGTGTGCTGGCTTTTTAAAACCAAACCAAACCCTAACCCTAACATTGCCAAACATTGTGCCTAACCTCCTTAGTAGGTAAATAACTTCCGTTCTGATCTGTTCGTGTACCTCACACTTGACATCTGTTCGTGTACCTCACACTTGACATCTGTTCGTGTACCTCACACTTGACATCTGTTCGTGTACCTCACACTTGACATCTGTTCGTGTACCTCACACTTGACATCTGTTCGTGTACCTCACACTTGACATCTGTTCGTGTACCTCACACTTGACATCTGTTCGTGTACCTCACACTTGACATCTGTTCGTGTACCTCACACTTGACATCTGCTCGGCTTCACATATTTCTTTATTTTATACGTTATCTTCTTTTTTAGCATTTACGCAAATCTAATTCTACTGTGGAAACCAAAATTTGAATATTTTAAAATCTACGCAGCAACACTTCAGGGAAAATGGTGTGCTGAGTGTGAGAATTGAGCTTAACAAGTGCTTAAAAGTTGGGGTGAATCGAGTGAAACGTTTTCAATTTAAAAAAAAAAAAATGCGATATCCTTCAATTAATGGAAAAAAAAGTTTTCAACCAAGAAATTATTTTTTATGGCAATCGCTCCAGACAAGACATGAAGCCACTTGATGTAAGAAGCTAAAAAATACTACTACTTCAAGGTCTAAGACTAGACAACGATTAGTGTTAGAAAAATAGATTTCGACCCAGAAAACAGCAATTCTTCCCCCTTTGCCAGAAACATCGTTCATGGAACGTGAGGACTAAAGGACAACATAAGGGAAGCGAGAGTTACGTCATAGACTTACTTTTGCGAAGTTATTTAAAAAAAAAATGCGATATATTTTGGTCTGTCTGGCAGAAGTTTGAAATAGGATGGAGTTTAAAATAAAGTTTGCAATCAAATTAGGTCTTATGGAAAAAACCAAAGACACGCCAGCCATACGCAGTGCGCGCCCACGCTCTTGACCTACTTTTGCGAAGTTATTTAAAAACTGCTATATTCTTTGGTCTGTCTAGCAGAAGTTTGGAATAGTTTGGGTCTAAAATAAGGTTTGAAATAACATTGGGACTAAGAAAATAGAATGGCCCCGCCATAAATTGAAAAATGAGTTTTGAAAAAAAAACAAAAAAAACGAAGCCACACCACCCATACGCAGTG
>OY744548.1:50718295-50768295 GCA_963556195.1 Sepiola atlantica
CGCGGAAGCCTCTGTATATCTTAATTGCTATAAATGTATTTTCATAATTTACTACCTTGCTCTACTCACGTATTGACTACTGTTAAGTAAATACTGAAAATAGATATATAAAATCTTATAACATTTTATGTGGATACATGAAATAATATATATATATATATATATATATATGTATGTGTGTGTGTGTGTGTGTGTGTTTGGGCAGCATTTTTTCTTGAATACATATTTCCTTAAATAGTACAAATGACTTGGGTCTGCATATTTTTTCAGTGATCCTTTCTAGATGTCTGATTAAAGTTAGAAGTTCAGGCTAGAACTGGCAGATGAATTTGCCGAACTCGATAAACATTGAAAATGTTCATCACTTGATATTCATCCTCTGAAGATGGCCCTGAAAAGAACCAACAGTACTGAGGCACCCAAAGAGTATGTCAAATTAACCTGCCAGTTTCAACCTGAACCTCGAACAGTACTCAGACATCTAGAAAAGATCAGCGAAAAAAAATATACATCTCCTGTACTATTACACACACACACACACACACACACACACACACACACACACACACACACACACACACACACACTAGATATTATTGTGGGAATGTACAATCGCTCGAATACGCGTATTTTAGCGACTCATAACAATTTTTGCGGATATAAATTCTCACTATAAAGTCAAGAAGTAAAATTACCAGGAAGAAGGGAAGACATAAAAGATGGCAATCATCGAACGGAAGTCAAAGTCAAGAATGAAAAGAGAGAGATTCCCGCCAATTAGCTGTCTATGATGCCCAAGTCTCAACGCACACACACATTATATATATATATATATATATATATATATATATATATATATATATATATATATATATATATATATAATAAAATTAAGAAATATAAAATACAGTTTTTAACTGTTTTATCAGTGTTTTACGGCGCATATTGATAAAGTAAATTAAATCGAGCTGTGTATTCGATCCTGATCAATATTTTTAGTCATAAATAAATGAAGACGGGGACGTGCTTACTTTCACAGTCAGAAGTGCTCATACTCCCACCCAAATCATCAGGGACAAATTCAGTGACAGAGAATTTTTTAATATTCACAATTTGTGAATCATATTTCAAGCGTTTTCATTTACAAACGTTTAACTTTCATTGCGACATTTTCAACATGGCTGCAATGATACGTTTTTAACGTATTATGTAGCATTAAAGCTTCTTTGCTAACAACTAGTAAAAATAGAAAATCCAATCCTAGTTCGTTTATTTATTTAATATCAACGATGTATCCTTTCTTTTCACTAGTAGCATCATTTCCGGTTCTGTATCGTCTCCACAACCTTACTACGGCGAAAACCGGTATTAGTTTATTTCTAAAGATATATATATATATATATATATATATATATATATATATATATATATTAATAAATTGATATGTAAGCCATTAACAATGCGAGATTAATTTGTATTTTTTTTTTCATTAATCTTATATTTCGGAATAAATTCCATCTCCAGAATAATTTTTTTTTTTCATCAAAAACAAGAATAACCAAACTTATTTCTTTGTTACTTGATAAAACGTCTCTCTGCACTGGTGGTGTTGGCGGCCATGATTCAAATTCCGGTGTCGAACGAAGAGCCTGACTAGCTCATGTAGGTAATAGTATTGGTTGGTCGTCCATTTAAAGCATTGTTGGATATGTTAATAAAATTGATATGTATACAAATTAATCTCGCATTGTTAATGGCTTACATATCAATTTATTAACATATCCAACAATGCTTTAAATGGACGACCAACCAATACTATATATATATATATATATATATATATATATATATATATATATATAGAGAGAGAGAGAGAGAGGGGAGCATTTATAGTTTCGGATTTTTAATTGTACTTAGTGAATGAAATAAAAAAAATGATCGTTTCTTATTTATATGATTATTGAAAACGAAATTGTTCGATGCATTCGATTTTGTCACGACAGTTTTACTCAGACAAAACCGGGTAGTTTATAGTATCTGTTTTTAAGTTTAAATGTTTAATGAATAAAATTTCAACCATTCGAATAGATATCAATAAAATGTTGATAGCGATCAATAAAGACGAGTTGACTTAAATATTTAAAAATAATTCAATATTATTCAGTGTTAACTTAATTTTGATGTCTTTTAGTTAAAAAAAAAAAGCTGACCGATATATAATTTTGGTTTTTAATTATTTCCATGTATCTGTGTCACAAAACGGCATATATACTATAATTTTGTCCGAAAAAATGTCAAATTACAATATCAAGCAAACTGTTCGGTTTTACTATTAATTTTCTGTAATTTACATAATTTAACAGAATTAGGATCCCGGGCGATGCCGGGTGGTCTTACGAGTATATAATACATTTGTAGTCCGTGTCTGTTTTTGTTTGTTCACAGAAAATAAAAAAATAAAAATAAATGAAAATTAAATGCACATCTGTTTTTTGCAGCTGGACGGGTGAACTTTTATGCACTGACGAAGCCTCCTCGAGAAAAAAATGTTGTAATTGAGACAGAAACAATTGTATACTAATGAAATTATTTTTTATTAATATATGAAAAATTGTTCCCTGAATGAATGAAAGTTTGATATGACAATAAATTAAGAGCTTTAGTCGTACACCATTGAGAGATAAGTTAGACCTTTAGCGCCGTTAATAGGATTTATAGATAAAAATATTCTCCTCTCTTCAAATACATCCACACCCAAACGCGTTTGTGGATGACTATATAAGCTCCCTTCTCGGGTTGAGCACTGTCATTAGTAAAATCGTCAAATACTATTAGCGACAATGCAAAACACTTTGTAAATACACAAATGGAGCACTCTCTTGTAGTCGACAATGTTTAGATAAAGAATTGAGATATTACTTGCCAATGGTGCCCGCCCCGTAGCCAAGTGGTTAGAATCGCCGACTATCAACTAGGTAATCGCAAGTTCTTGGCTTGAGGCGACTGCTAGTCTAGCCATGCTGAAGAGCTATGATACAGCGAAATAGTCTGGTTGTGGATGAATAATATATATGTATATATATATATATATATATATATATATATATATATATATATATATATATATGTGTGTGTGTGTGTGTGTGTGTGTCAAAATACGTAATTTCCCAAATGCTAAGTTCTACGCGTTTAAAGAGTGTCAAAATAATTACTGTCACGACGCAAATTTATTTCCGGTGTTGGCCTTTTAAACTTAACGGTCAATAGGAAGACGAAGACACATTTTCAAAAAGGTCACTGCAACCACCATCGTTTTATAT
The DNA here is from genome assembly GCA_963556195.1 of Sepiola atlantica. Lineage (NCBI taxonomy): Eukaryota > Metazoa > Mollusca > Cephalopoda > Sepiida > Sepiolidae > Sepiola > Sepiola atlantica. The sequence continues at coordinate 50,721,616 of OY744548.1, forward strand.
ATATATATATATATATATATATATATATATATATATATATATATATATATATATATATATATATACCGATAGCTGCAAAATCGGCTGTTATTTTTGGTGCGGAGGGGGCGGTTCAGAATTTTTGATTTGCACTTATATGCGGTTCATGATTCCTTCTCAGACAGAATTTTTCCTAATTTAAGTTTAATCCTATCTCAATAGGTCCTATCGTACATACATATATATATATATATATATACATATATATATATATATATATACATATATATATATATATATATATATATATATATATATATATATATATATGTGTATATATATATGTTTGTGTGTGTGTACGGTGAGAAATATATATTAATCTAACTTATTCTTCAAGTCTCTCTTGTCTTGTTTTCTTAACAAGATTAAAAAAAAAAACTATATATAATGTCTACGAGTGAATCAATCTACAAGGGAAACAATCCCTCGTTTGTCAGTATGCACTGAAAAAAGTCTACACCGACCGCATTTCTAACCCTCGTCTTTGCACTGTCCACTCAACAATGCATTTATTTATCTCCCCGCGCCGTACAGACAACAACAGCTCATTTGGCTACTAATAACACGGCCAAGCATCAACGCTGCTGCTGCTACAGAATATGATCCACGATGGTTCGGTATTTTAAATTTTATAAAAACAACGAGTGAAAAAATGTGACCCGTTGGGTCTCCTATTTAGCTCGGGTTAGATTGTTTGAACCAGGAAAACTGACTTTGCAAAGCCAGTTAAATTAAATAAGAAAATTAGTCTTTCTGTTCACTATATTTCCCGCCCCCCCCCCGCTCTCTCTTTTATTATCTGTGATTTTCTCTCCGGCTATGGGGTAAATATTATTAATATTGCGGCGATATTTTGTATTGTTTATAATATTCTGTTTCATTGTTTATTAACGGCCAAAGTTAACAAACTGAGTGAGAGACACGGAATCGAGGTTAAGGTGATATAATATATTGTGTATATATTTCCAGTATTTACTCCAACCGTGCTCAATACATAAGTAGAGCTTAGTAGTTTTAAAGTATAGCTATGGCAATTAAGCAATATGCAATATATATATATATATATATATATATATATATATATATATATGTATATATGTATATATATGTATTCCTCACATCTATGTATATATATATATATGTGTATATATATATATATATATATATATATATATAAGTATTCCTCACATCTATATATGTATATATATACGTATTCCTCACATCTATATATATATATATATACGTATTCCTCACATCTATATATATACGTATTCCTCACATCTATATATATATATATATATATATATTCCTCAAACTTTTAATGACCTTGTACAAAATTACAAATGCAGATTACAGAATATTAATTTATTAGAAGCTTTTTATGAAATAAATATATAAATTAAGAGGATCTAAATGCGTTTGTGGGCGTTTGCAGTGTACTATATATACGATATTGCAAAATCCTATGTCGCATTGATACAGTGAGACTAGATGTAACAACTTTCGCATTTATTCATTTATGTAAATATACTTATATATATATATAATATATAGAAGTAGATAATTGATGAGAATAAAAATTGAATAGAATGCAATATTCATTAAATCATCAATTGTTAAAACAAGGGTAATATAAAACAATTGTTTTCCTTTCCTTAATCCATGGATTTTCAAAGATATGCTTTTATCATCAGAGGAAATTCGACAGATAAGTCAATACAATGTCATCACTTATCTACTCATACTATATATATATATATACATTATATATATATATATATATATATATATATATAAAACATTGCGTTTCAATATTGAAACATTTTTTACAAAATCAAAAATGTGTTCTTATTTTTTTTCGCTTGTCTAACTTTTACTCCCTGACACCATCACAAATCAGTGCCGAAAAGTCGAGATACTAAACGTTTCTTCTTATTCTTTCACTGTTCTTTTAGAATTACCCGACCAATGTCCGACCCCGAATTTTTCTTTGAGGAAAGCCCCTGCCCCTCCAGTAAATGTGTCGAATGCCGATGCTAATTAAGGAACCAGCAGAGGCTAATGACAAAAGCAAACAAAAAGGGGGTAAGTTTCACCGGTTGACCTTCTTCGAAGAAAGAGATTATTTCTTGTGTAATGAACTGGATATCCTTGTTCCTACGAATTATGACAGTGTCTCCAAAAGACGCGGGAAGAACACACAGTACGACAACGAAATGCAATTTAAATAAAGCTAGGAATCTTTTCAATGTTAATTTGAGGTCATCCGCCTTCAAATAAGTTAGAAATAATCGCCTTGTTCCCTTTTCCTTCCTATATATCTATATATATATCTATATATATCTGTATATATATATATATATATATATATATATATATATATATATATATATATATATATATATATATATGCTCTTATTATCAGTAAACATTTGTCATTTTTTGTTTAAAATAAGAAATACGTAAAAACAAACAATTTTGATAAACTAGCGTAAATTCTTTGAAGCAAACTAATATAGTGACTGTAAAAAGTAAACTGATTTACAAAAAATGTAGTCTTCCACCGATGGACGGACTGTTTTTTTTCCATATAGTTTTAATGGCTGAAAAACTTCCGAGACATATATATATATATATATATATATATATATATATATATATATATTACTATTTCATGTATCCACATAAAATTTTATAAGGAGATATAATTTTTTATTTATCAATTTTCAGTATTTACTTCAACAGTGCTCGAACGTAAGTAGAGCTAGGTAGTAAGCTATGAAAATATATTTATGGCAATTACGCTACACGGAGGCTCCCGCGTTTCATCCCCGGGGGAATCTCTAGGCTAAAATGCATTTTAGGGGAATCTTCAAGCTAAAATACATTTTAGCCTGAAGATTCCCCCCGGGGATGAAACGGGGGAGCCTCTGTGTAGCTTAATTGCCATAGATATATTTTAATAGCTTACTATATATATATATATATATATATATATATATATATATATATATATATATATATATATACGAGGAAGTTACAGACTTGCGTAAGTGATTCCCGTAAAGAGCTAAAGTGCTGAAGCGCCATCACATGACAATATCAAACTTAAATAAAACTCCGACATCCATCTTGATAACGAAAGTAATAAAATGAAGAATACAAATTAAGATGCTTGAATCTAGTCCCAAAAGACGTTGGGTCGTTTTTGTGGCTTGTTTATTTAAACTAAAGAATGTTTTCCCTACAATCATCTTATTTATTGAAGAACTTGAATCTGCCACTAATGATATATGTTCAAGGGAAAACTGGCGAGGATGACATTCTTGTGGTTATGGGCGCACAAAGGGTTTCTTGTATGAAAAGTCATCGACGTAATTTTATGCGATTTGTGTCAACAATTATGCGTTCTATTAAAAAGACAGTCGAGCATTTCTATGAACAGTTCGTTCATATGAGGAAAAACATCGGTTAAAATGAAAGGCACTTCTGTAGTATATATGAAGCAGCAGATTTTCTGTCCTTCTACTGAAAATAAAGGGAGGTAATTCAACCGGAAGTGATTTTTTTTACAACATAAAAAAATGCAAGACTGGTTTGTTTTTGGGGAACAATTAACAATTTCTTTTTTTTATTATATGAAGTAAAACAATTTTAAATAAAAACCCTTAACCCTAACCCTAACATTAAGAAATCAGGCGGTGTGCCTGTAAAAAATCTATTGTTTTTTGCGGCTGGTTCATTAAATTACCAATGTCTCGAAGATTAATCTCATTTAACTCTATTTTCTAAATACTAAATTCAACTTCCGGAGAATTCTGAATGAATGGTACTTGGAGAAAAAAAAAACGGAACTCTTCAATTTCGATTTCTTAATCGGCAGCTGCTTCATATATACTACAGAAGTGCCAAATAAAATTCCTGTTTGTCACAGACGCATCTTTGCTAGAAAAAGCATCAAGTTAAATGTCTTAGAACGTAAAATATTATTCAAAGGCTCGGCCTTTTGGCTAAGATCAAAGTGTAGTATCTGTTCCGATGGATACTGCACGCCTGTCCTGTGCAGTTCTAGGAGGCCCACCCTCCCAGGCTTCGCCTCCCCTCTTTGGGGAGGAGTAAGTTTATTGCTTACTGTCTGAGGCGCCCCTACCGGGGAATGCCGACGAGGCTGCCCAGGCAATTTTTAAATGGCCAGAGTGCTCACCTCTCGAGCGCTGGCTTTTAACCCCACTTGCTCGACCCGATCTTGGGTCACATCTTACTTGTGGGAGTAAGATAAAACTGGCCTTGTGCCTAACTCCGCGAGGAGTAAATAAACATCGTAAGAATTACACAATCCCTCTCTCTCTCTCTCTCTCTCTCTCTCTCTCTCTCTCTCTCTCTATCTATCTTTCTATCTCTCTCTCTCATCAGCAAGCTAATTGAAACAAACATTGGTACTTTTCCTATATGTGATCCATCGAGTTGTTTACATTGGAGTATTGTTGTTACATCTGGGCTGGTGTCCCATCCACTAGTCTCTCCCTCTTAGAGTCTCTAATCTAATAGGTTCCTCACTATCCACCAAGCTCCAGCCCCTATCTCATCGCCGCAATGTTGCACTCTTGTGTTTGTTTTACAAGTACTTCAATAGAATGTGCTCCGATGAACTTGTTGATCTAGTGCCCCCCTCGACGTAAATGTACTCGAACAATCTGACAATCAGCTAAATCCCATCTATTCACTGTGGAGGTCTTAAGATTACGGAGAGCCGTCTACTCCAATAGCTTCTTTCCTAGAGCTGCCGACCTTTGCAACTCCCTCCCTGCTCCCCCGACTTTACCGACACACAGAATATTAAAAAAATATGTACACAAGCATCTAGCTGCACAGTTCCCAATGTAGGATAACCCCCTAAAATTTCACTTTAATTAGTTCACCCCAAACAAGGCAAGGGGCTACTAAGTTAAAAGATCTACCCATTAAATACCCATACCCTAATCTATTTAAAACTATAGGAGAAAATATGCTCGGCTTCACTCCTAACTAATTAAACTATGTTTTGGGTAGATCACATATTGGATTAGAAACCATTCTGTAGCTCACATATTGGAACAGCACCCAAACATTTCTGTGTAGCTTACTTACCATAAATATATTTCCATATATATATATATATATATATAACGTTTTCTTGGTCGACTTATTTTAATGCTTGACAAATAGAGAAATGCTGTTTATTTATATAAAAATTATTTACTCAAATTTACGGGAGGTGACGGTGGCTAACTGGTTAACAACACGAGCTGACAACCTGAGTGTGCCAAGTTCGATTCCAGTTCCACAGAAATACTTTCACTTAGGATGTTGGCAACCTTCACATGGCCTGTCCTGTAAGGACCTTATCTCTTTCGAGAAATAATTCTAACGAGAAAGATTTTCAGGAAAATCAATGCCAACAGCAGGAGACATACGAAAGGAATGAATAGAGTAAGACTTATAAAGAATTGCCACCTCCTAAAAGATAACGTCACATGACGCCAAAAATGAAAGGGGGAAAAAACCCGATAAAGTTCAAATCCAAAAGTTGTAAGTTTTGGAGTTTACAGTTTAAATGATCGTGTGAGCTTGAGCCCATTATTATAATATGAGAGCAACTAAGAAGAAGAAAACAATGCTCATGAAAGTCGCCATTTTGACGAGCGGCTTTACGGTCCGTTAATTAAAGATCTGATTATCATCAATTCACCTCTAAATCGGTGGTCACTGATCCGTAAAACTATCGAGGAGAAATAAAAAAAAATAGGCTCGAAACTATAAACAGGAAGTGATAATAAAAATCCGAGTGCGTCTTACGATAACAATCCCAAGTAACTACAGTAAATACGATTCTAATTTTGTTATGTATTTGTTATTGTTTTTACTGGCGATAATAACAGCATTTGTATCGTTTTCTACTTCCTAAGCGGTAAAGAGCTTCCTCTCTTGCATGCAGAAGACTGCATTGCGTCGCCCTTAACAAGACGTATTTATATATATATATATATTTGTTAATTTTTTACGTACATAAAAGTAATCCATGGACACGTGTTTCTGGCTATACAGCCGTCATCAGCATGGCTAATTTGAATCCACGACTACATTGTAATCATTATATATATATATATATATATATATATATATATATATATATATATATATATGATAGATAGAGATATGTGAAAAATATTTTTATGCATATACATTCTATTATTTTATAGACCAACTTTTACAAGGTAAAAGCTCGATGATTGTTAACATAACAACAGAGCATATATAAATGGATTATCTTATCAAAGTCGAACGTGTATGTTTAGAATAAACTGCCAAGAAAGATAACTCGATCCGATTAAAACTGTCTCGTACTCATGATTTAGTCGGATCGCGTTATCTTTTTTGACAGTTTAAATCGCAGATGAGAGAGAGAGAGAGAGAGAGAGAGAGAGAGGGGGAAAGAGAGAGGGGACAGAGAGAAAGAGAAGGATAGAGAGAGGAGGTAGAAAGAGAGAAAGAGAGGAAAAGAGAGTTGGGGGGGGGAGAGATAGTCGAGAGAGAGGTTATACGTCTGGCAAGCCCTTATAACGAAATTCTATTTTGAATCCAAGTCTGAATAGACGTTTCTACATTTGTCAAGTTGGCTTTTATCCCTTATATAAGACTAGCAGGAGTACCCGGCGTTGCCCAGGGCTCTCCCTCCTCCTCTCCGCAAACAAAATAGGATATTGAGCACTTTTCTCCCGGACAACGCCGAGTATTTAGAAAATCATGAAGGCCTCCAGAGCACTACTAAAATCACTCTTACCGACCCCCTCCTTTTCATCTTCACAATAGTCCGAAGAGAAACACTACAGTAGCTCTATCTAGGACATTTAGCACTTTCTCCCGGACAACGCCGAAGCCTCTGGGTCTTATATTGAAGAAGCACCCCCTGCCCCCGGTCCCTATACTTCAGAAGCCTCCGGGTCCTATATTGCAGTACAGGCACCGGGGGGGGGGGGCCTGTACTGCAGGATGAAGATGTTGATAATTCCCCTCCCCACCCGCCCCAAAAAAAACTCTCTCCAAAGAATTATTTTTATTTTAAAAGAAATAAGTTTAGGTTGCTAGGTGCGGATGTGATTGAGCAACCCTTGTTTCACTGTTATTGATACGTCCGGACAGAAGTTATGGGATGACTTGATACAACCGGACAGAATTTAGGGCAAGACCGGGTACATCTGGCAAGGGATTATGGGGGATGTTCGGTGAGTCAGCATTACATTGGCTGATTTCCAAATTACTAGTAAATAACATTGTAATAGCTTAAAAAAACCAGACCCGCCGCCGATGACTGGCCCCGTTGACCCCCAACGAAATTTGTTTTTGTTGTAATTTTGAGATATTATGCTCCCAGGTGTCGTCCGGTCCTAAAGATGTCGACTTGTTGACAGTTTGCCGAGTAGTTTTTGAGGAGTAGCTGGACATACATACAGACAGACAAACAAACAAACAAACAAACAAACAAACAGACAACTGCTCTTTATATAATAGAAGATATTTCAGGCAAAAATGTAACAAATTAATCAATCTTCTACAATTGGTAAATCAGTGGTGTGCAGAGAGGGGGTGGCGGGGCGGCCGGGCGGGCGGACGGACAGTGGCTCTAGGCATTCAAATTGGGGGGGGGGGCATCCATATTCAAAGCATCTTTCTCATAATATTTCTAAGTACAAAAAACTTATACTCTAGCTTTAGGGCGTACGATACTAACCTGGCACAGTCTGAGTAGGTTTTGTCATACCAAGTCGAGGATATGTCCGAGACAATCAGTCCGACAGTGTGGATCATTTTTGCGTTGGAAATTACTTTGCGTCTGTCGGGCTGAGGTATGGTTCTGTGCAGTTCTAAGACGTCCACCCTCCCAGGCTTTCCGTTCTGTCTTTGGGAAAGGATTAGTTTATTGCTAAGCGCCTGAGGCACCCCTACCAGGGAATGCCGACTAGGCTGCTCAGGCAATTTTCATGGGCCAGAATGTATCTCTTCTTGTGCGCTGGCTTTTTAATCCCCACCGTCCGACCTTGTGTCACATTTTCCCGCGATGAGAGGGAGATAAATAGCTACAATCAACGAATTGGCCTCGGGCATCACTATGGCATGACAGTGTGGTAAACCACACTGATTAAAGAGCTGATAAGAACTTGCAAATCAAATTAAACCGAAAAGTTGTCAGAGAAAAACTTGACTATCGTGCCACAAAAAAATGTGAGATCAAAACTTCATCTATGATTACGCAAAACATTCATTTTTATATCCTATTTTTAGGAATTTTATATGATATCTATAAATTAAAGGGAAGACAATGGAAGTGTTCCCGGATCTCTACATTACCCTTTGTGTGCCGAATATCTACGTGCCCCACCTCTAAGTGGACCATGATGACAGACCCCCCCTTCCTTAAAACTTCAAATACGTATATTTTTAATGAAATGTAAACCATATGCATAAGACAATAATTCAGAGTTTTCCAACATTTGAACTTCTTTTGACTATTTTATGGGGAAAACGGGAGAAGGGGAGCAGTAAAACAAAGAAAATAATATGGTGCACAGTGAAAAAGTGATCATCATTCAATCCCGAGCAACGTCGAGTATTCCGGCTAGTTAAAAATAATTCCCAACAAACTGAAACTCGTATTCCTACATTTTGTGTTGGCTGTTGTGTCCCATTTACAGTGAAACATGAATTGGTGAAATGTGCTGAAGAAAAGAAGGAAGAAAAGAAGAAAAAAAAACTATAAGACAGTCTCGCCTGACGAAGTTGTTTTACAACGAAAGCTTGCAAAAAAAATTAAATAAATGAATTTTTCATTTAAAATTGCACGATTGTTGATTTTCAAAATATTTCACTTTAATACATTCTAATCCGTGCTTCAAAGATGTTGTCAATTTCCTTACATAAAACAGCGCCAATCTGCGCATAACATCGCTAGGACTACACTTATCCTAACGTCTTAAGAACTTGACGTCTCTTTCTGTTCATATCGTGATTCGACCCGTTGGGGTTAATACCATCAAAATGAGGAGGAAGAAAAGAAAAAAACAAACTATAAGACAGTCTCGCCTGACAAAGTTGTTCTTCAACGAAAGCTTGCAAAAATGAATAAATAAATGAATGAATTTTTCATTTAAATTGCACGATTGTTGATTTTCAAACTGTTTCACTTTAATGTGTTGATTTCAATTAAACTTGTTCTAGACATTACCAGCTGGGTGACCCGAAGGAACTTTTTGAGCATGTCAATCCGAACAACTTGAAAGAGGTAAAGATTGTCTCCAAAATATAAGTACTCCACCTGATTTCTACAAACTATGCCAATATAATCAGAAACCTCATTTATTCTTTTGGTTGACATAAAATAACTCCCTAAATATATCAACGCGTGTAAGATGTGTGACCATGTGGTCTAATCCCTTTCTGTCGTGAAGTCAGTTTCGTATTAACCTTCCAAATATTTCACACGAAAACCGCGAGGAATTTTTATATAAGATTTATTAAAAGCGCGGAACAGTCACACACGATGAGAATATGATTGGTCTCAGCAACGAAAACAAGTGCAGGTTCTGCAACACAGAAGTGGAGAGTGTGAGCCACCTGCCACCCAGTTGTATGGTTATCTTGGCCTTTTGGCTAAGATCAAAGTGTAGTATCTGTTCCGATGGATACTGCACCCCATAGACTGGTATTGTCTTGGCCTTCGGGGCTTGATTTACGCCGGTCTATGGGTCTGTCCTGTGCAGTTCTAGGAGGTCCATCCTCCCAGGCTTCGCCTCCCCTCTTTGGGGAGGAGTAAGTTTATTGCTTACTGCCTGAGGCGCCCCTACCGGGTTATGCCGACGGGGCTGCCCAGGCAATTTTTAAACCCCACTTTCCCGACCCGACCTTGGGTCACATCTTACTTGTGGGAGTAAGATAAAAACTGGCCTTGTGCCTAACTCCTGGAGAGGAGTAAATCAATACTATACAATGCAACACAATGGAGTGTGCAAATATCTCCATTGGATCATCTGTAAAAAAATGAATATCCAGTGCAACAGCAAGTCCTAGGAACATATACCAGAAACAAATCATATACAATCCACTATTACTATGCAATCCCTACAGCTACTTACTTAGAACACGGAGCTGTTAAATCTGACATATTTATATGGGACAAGATGAGAAAGTAGCAACCCTGGTTAAAGTCAGTGTCCCTAATGATGCTAGCTTAAACAGAGCTGAGAAGGAGCCGACAACTAAATACCAAATTCTTATGCACTAGAAACTAAAATCTTATGAAGATCTCTATTATTCCAGTAGTCGTAGGAGCTACCGGGCTAATGAAAATGGATGTAAAAAACTACCTGGCGAATATACCCGGTGAACCAAGTGCAAGGGAGATACAAACAATTGCGCTTAAAGGTACGGCTAAAATCCATTAAAAAAGATCTCTCGGTTGGAATCTCTGATATAGCAGGTGAATGTCTGGCATCCGGTAAGATGCGCCATTCCCAGCAAAAACAGAAAGATAAAAAAATTAAAGAAAAAAAAAATGGTTCACCCAAGGGAGGGAATTGAGTGTTCAGAGCATGTAGCTTCATATTTCGGAACAAATGCGAAAGTTGGGTTCATTTATCGAGCGAACGGTGAGGTCAGAACGGTGAGGTCAGAACGACCTATTTCAAGTTAATTCTACTTGACACAAATAAGAAGAACCGGTTAACTTCTTTTTTTTTTTTACATGTTGCTTAGTTACAGGCAGTCTCAATCGTAAGGTTAACTAATTTGCGTATTGCTTTAGAAAAGGACATGTAATTAACTTTTCGGTACTTATATCGATCTTAACCCAGTTTTCGCGAGTTTCTTGTCGGAGGCGTTCGGCTATCCTACGCAAACGCCCGAGAGATGACGAGCCGATTTGTATCAGACGACAATTTGGATACGGTGCTACGTCCTATGATTTTAAGTTATATTTTCAAGAAATTTTCTAAAAGAAACAAAAAAAAAAAACAAAAAAAAACAAGCAAAACATAGTGAAGTTACTGTTATCAAATACATATTTTTTTTTATTTTGATACGTTGCTGCGTCCTGTAATTTTTAGTTATATTTGCAAGAATTTTTTTAAACAACAAAACAAATAAAACAAGCAAAACAGAGCGAAATTACTGTTATCAAATAAATATTTTAACCTAAACCCTAACAACAAAACAAACCCAACAAAACAAGCAAAACATTATTATCATAGGACGCAGCACCATATCAAAATTGTCATCTGGTACAAATCGGCTCGTCATCTCTCGGGCGTTTGCGTAGGATAGCCGAACGCTTCCATCAACAAACTCGCGAAAACTGCGTCAAGATCGATATAAGTACCAACTTTTCATTTTATTGTTTTTATATTCAATGATTGTTCTGATTTAAATTTATAACAGATAGTTTCGTTTATAAATTTGGTTTTATTTCGTGGACAAATGTTTAGCATTTATGTTCAAATATTCCTTTCCGGCCTTTTCGTTGGGAGGGGTGACTTGATTTTCAACAAATTGCGATCCATTCCTGAATTGTAAGCTTAAAATAAAGCCACCCAGTTCACCCAGTTCACACATCAACCAGCCAAATTGATTTTCTCTTTATTTCTCTTTCTTTACGGTCAGGTTTAAAAAGATAAATACATTTGTATTAAAATTAGCAAAATGGTAATAATTATGTGAATTAATGCGAAAATTTTAGTTTCGTGTTTACAACAAAGTTATGAATGAAATGTTTATTACTTGAAACAACAATTTAAATATTTCAATAGCGGACTTTGCGAAGCGACAGCGAACTGCCGAAACGAGGAATTATTTACATAAATTATTATCTAGTCTGTGTTTTTAAAAAACAAATTATGAAGCAAATTAAGCGATCTGTATAGAAATGTAAGGGGGATGGATGGAGGAGAGGGGTAAGGAGGAGGAGGAGAGAATAAAAGAGGGAAGATTAGGCAGGGGGAGGAAAGAAGGCGAAGGATAAGGATAAGGAAGAAGAGGAGAGAAGAAAAAGAGGGAAGATGAGAAGGGAGGGGGGGGGAGTGAGTTGAGATGGCAAGTGGGATTAGGGTTAAGCTGAATATTTAGGAGGAGAGACCATTAGGATTTTGTGTGGATTTCTATTTGGTTTCTACTTTTTGTAAGGAAATCAGAGAAATATAAAAAGGGATGATTCGGTGATGGGAGGGGGGGGGAGAAGAGAATTAATAATGTACAACACGAAAGCAGATTAAAGAGTGACTAGGTGACGGGGTAGAGTTAAAGGCGAAGAAGAGCGATAGATAAAGGGGAATAAGGAGAGAGCAAGAGAGAGAAGAGAGAGAGGGAAAGAGAGAGAGAGGGAAAGAGAGAGAGAGAGAGAGAGAGAGAGGGAAAGAGAGAGAGAGAGAGAGAGAGAAAGAGAGAGAGAAAGAAACGGAGAAAAAACAGAGCGAGAAACAGAGAGAAAATCCCAGGATAGAAAGGAATACATTCTCTGTATGTGAGAGAGAAAGAGGGAGGGGGGGGGGAGGAGAAATAATGATAAAGAGAAAGCCCAATAGTTGTTGTTAATAATAATAATAATAATAATAACAACAACGTTGACTCAACCACTCTTTAATATTTCTTTATGTCTCTGTAAACATTTCTCCCTTTCCATATAATTTACTTGTTCGTACACACCGTAAACACACATGTAAATTAGAAAGTAAACTAATAGACGGCGTTATTTCTATATTATCCGTGAGGACAATATAGAAGTACAAATATTTTAGTTTATTTTAGTTAAGCAAGAAGAGATATCACAGCGTAGACATTTTAGAATGAAATCAAAGTGGGAGAACAATGATGGTGATTGTGACCGAATGGGACACGAGTAGTCTCTCTCTCTCTCTCTCTCTCTCTCTCTCTCTATATATATATATATATATATATATATTAAATTATATTTACCTACGACGTTGTTTTGAGCTTTTGCTCTCAGTGCAGGGAAGTGATAATTTAAGACGGTCATAAGGTGCGAACCAGGTTCACAGAGCTACCTTTGACTCCGCACACTTTCACTCTATCCTCACGGCCATATGAAACTTATAACGTGATACGAATAAATTAATTTATATTTATGCTAATTACAGCGTAAACATCAAGACAGACTAGAGGACTCAGGCAGCATATTTTCATTTAGGCAAACATTATTAATTTAATAATGTTTGCCTAAATGAAAATATGCTGCCTGAGTCCTCTAGTCTGTCTTGATGTTTACGCTGTAATTAGCATAAATATAAATTAATTTATTCGTATCACGGAGTGTTTTTGCTTGATAAGATTTTTTTTAAATTTTCCGAATGGTCCATTGAAAACATAAAATAAGTTCTTATCAAGCAAAAACACTCCGTGTTATCTAATAATGTTTGCCTATATATATATATATATATATATATATATATATATATATATATATAAAATTTAAAAACATCTTTAGTCTCAAGCCCTTTGTTGGAAAATCGAAATGACGTCGTCATTAATTAATTATTTGAAATCTTAAAAAATACCAATAAAATAATTATGTAAATGGTTTAACTTGTTTAAAATAGATTCTTTATTGAGATATACTATGTTTATCTTCATTTTTGCTATGAAACATAGAAAATGTATTCTTAAAAAAATAATTTTATTTCTGTACGTTTTAATATATTCAGTTACCTAACTGATAATTGCCCTTAATGAACCCCAGATAAACTCGAAGAAAAATTGCAATGGTGTCTTTAGAATGTGTGAAAAGTTTAACTCTTATTGAAACTTATTTGAATGACCGTTAACATGTCGATTTCAATAACACACAAATAAACATTGACTTTTATAGAGAGCGAAGGAAAATATATGTTTAGAGGTTTCTTTTTAAGTAAAAATTGGAAATATGCAGGTACATATTTGTTTCAGTGAATACAAAGCTGAAACACGTATGTAAATTAGATGGCAAAATAATCAAACCTCTATACTACTTTAATAATAATAATAACAACAACAACAATAGTAATGATAATAATAATAATAATAATAGTAATGATAATAATAATAATAATAATAGTAATGATAATAATAATAATAGTAATGATAATAATAATAATAATAATAGTAATGATAATAATAACAATAATAATAATAATAGTATAGAAGTAAATAGATTTATCAGTTTTAGTTATGCAAAACGAATGTCTTAGCAGATATGTTCCAATTTATGAATTTTCGAATAAAATCAAGTTACAATAAGTGGTGGTGGTGGTCGTGGTGTTTAAGCCAACGGGTCACGGGTACATCTACCATCATCCGCTCTATAATAAGGACCAATGTGTTTAGATACTTCTTATGTAAATATGTAAAATATGCAATGAAATAATTCCTTAAATGAATACAAACTTGAAAACGAAGGATATAAAAAAAAAACCAAAGAAAAACACATTGGAAAATGAAAGCTGGGAAGTGCTCTATTTCTCCGTGTGTAGAGGAGTCAATTTCTGTTTTTCTTGTGTTGTTTTTTATTTTTTATTTACTAATTGGTCACTGCTTATCAAGGACCGGAGCTACTCGAGGATAAGATCGTCAGTTAAACGATGATCGCCACCACGCGAGGATTAGAAACAATCGGAGGATTGGGCATGACATTATCCAAAAAGACGGTTCCACAAGTATTTGTTTACATTAGACTTGAAGACGACCATGTTGCAATCGGCAGGGAAGCAGCTTCGTCATATTTTGCTCCACAGATGGGACGCTCTATTATGAAAAAACTTTCTTCATGGAATTTCTGCTTGGTAGAGAGAGAGAGAGAGAGAGAGAGAGAGAGAGAGAGAGAGAGAGAGAGAAAGAGAGAGAAATAAAAGTTATCTGAAGTGATAGGTTCTTGCTGTGAATGTTGTACAGAAACGGAGTGATCACGAGGGATTAGAGTTCAGTCGAGCACCTACCATGAACATAACGATGCAGTAGAAGGGGGTCTAGCAAAATCTCTTCTATGTGAAAGGGGCTTTATGGAAGAGAAGGGATCATCCCCCACTAGATTGTGAATTCGGTTTTGTATTCTGTCAAGTTTTTCTGTGCAAATACAAAATCTTGTGTCGTGCGTCTGATGTACTTACCAATTCTTGGCATGACGGACGTCACACTCCGACTTACTGATGAGTTGGACAAAGAAGTGTTTCGTAGGGTCCACCTGGATTTCTTCTTTCATAGTAAGAGACCGCATGGGGTAGGTAAGGGGTTAATTGTACAGACACCTTGCTGTTGGTTCAGTATAGATATAGATGCGAGCAGCTAGATTAGCATTCGTTCATATGTAAGCATGTTTTACACATAACCGACGCATGTATGAAGGAATCCATGTCTATATGAGAAAGAAACAATCGCCACGTGTTGAAAATCCTGAAAACTATGGATTCATATGGTAATGTGCGCATATAAAAGTGTGAATATCTTCATACGGAGCGTCATTTTACCGATAAGTATTTTGAATTATCTACAATAAGTATATTTGTCGGCATCTGCTGAAAAAGAATATTTACATTTATGTGAATATGTATGCGTATGCAAGTACGAACTTATATATATATATATATATATATATATATATGTCTGCGTTATAGATGTATACAATGGCATAACCGGATTAGAAAGGATTATGCTGTCTTTGTAGATTTTAATTAGTCCGATCCTGCCCGCCGACTTTCGCTAATCGCTCGCCATACGTTTGGACAGATTAAGACTGCTTCAGGGACGAGAAGTAAATATTTGTAAATAGACTTACTTTTATTTAGGGATAACAAACTGTGTGGTGTCATCTGATACAGAAAGTGGATATTTTAAAGGGTATTTAGGGATAATCAGTATATTTAGTAAGCATCTGCCACGATTAAACGAATTAACATACACTTAATACAATGACACAGACTAACAAAAATATGTTCTCCCTCCTCCGGTCGCATATTTTTGCTAGTATACATATAATGTAAGTGTTGAGTTTACTAATCGACAGCCGATTGTGAAGATTTCTTGTTGACGTACGCTATCCCCTCCTCCCAAAGGAGGAGGTAATTCCTGGGAGGATGGTTTCATTACAATAAAACAGATATTACACTACAACCTAAAAAGGAGGAGACAATACCTAGGAGAATGGCATCATAATCACATAACCGATATTACACTACTCCCACCCCATAAAAGGAGGTAAATCATAGGAGGATGGTATCATGAAAATCGAACATATGCTACACTACCAGCCCCTCAAAGGAAGAAGTAATGATTGGGAGTATGGTCTCATGACAACAGAACAGACTCTACACTATCCCTCCCATGAATTACCTACTAGACATCATCCTCGAGTGTCTTCGATCTCTCTGTACAAGGGTTTGTCAGGACAACCTGACATGGGGATACTTTACCTATAAGTAAACTCTGACCAAATATTCAAAATAACATAGTATTGGAAGCCCAAATAAAATCACCTTGACACGGCTATACACTGGCTCATACGAGGAATGGTGCACCTTCTCTTTGTGATGTTACTTCAAGTAACACCACTTAGCTGGATACTCCACCAGACTAGATGGATATTTGTCCTGGAATCCGGTATGACCAAGAGATTACAAGAAAGATATACTATAACATAGTTAACTCGTCAATTAAGGAAATTAATGTTCTTAACTATTTTACTAACTCAACTTTGAGGAAATAAAGGAGAAATTTAATAGAATATTCGAATATCTATGTATCTCATATAGAGATCAAGTGTTAGCCCCAGGAACGGGTCCCTTGATTTATGAGAACTTCGACTGAAGTAAAATGAAGTAATAGTATAGTTTCGGCCTCAGACAGACAGATACCAAATATCCATTAGTAATATAATATATATATATATATATATATATATATATATATATATTGATAAATTAATATTATTTTTAACCTACATACGACGTAATTTCAAGCTTATGCTCTCATCAGTGTAGGGATACGATAATTTCATGTGGTCTCAGGCCACGAACATGGTTCCCAGAGCCAGCCCAGACTCCGCACGTTTTTACTCTATCCCCAAGGTCATAAGAAATTATAAGAGAGAAAGAAGGTTATATTTATGGCAAATACAGCGGGCTGTAAACATATATATATATATAAATAAGAGAGAGAGAGAGAGAGAGAGAGAGAGAGAGAGAGAGAGAGAGAGAGAGAGAGAGAGATGCGATGGACTCTCCATTCATCACGATCAATTGCTGTGTTCTCAAAGGAAACATGGTTAATATTCGTGGCTATGAGGTTACTTTTTAGCTTGTGTTTATATCTAAGCAACGGTCGACCCACGTTTCGATGACCACCGTCTAGTTGACCATACAGGACCATTTTTGGAATTGTGCTGTCATCCATACGTATCACGTGACCGGCCCAACGTAATTGTGATCTCATGAGAAATGACTCAATATCATCAATACAACACATGGTGAAAAGGTCAGCATTGGCCATCCCATCACAAGGGTTAATCCATAAACTTCTCGAAGACATCCTTTGTGAAAAACATCTAACCGTTGAATTTGCTTCCTATACAATGCCCAAGACTCTGAGCAACACTCACACACACACACACATATATATATATATATATATATATATATATATATGATTCCATGCTACTGACTTCATTGAGCCCGAACCCCCGGTCCTACTGCTTCCAGCAGTGGCTACTACTTCTTCCCATCAACCCATCATGTCAACCCAATATTTTCACGTACTTGCATGACATTTTTCTTAATATTATCATCCTGAAGAAGTCTAAAAAATAAAGACGAAACGTGGATGAATATATAAAAAAAATCATCCTATTTGGGTTTTCCTTTTCATTTCCCATATATATATATATATATATATATATATATATATAATGAAACCATCCGAAGCAACATGTGACACACAATAGTAATAATAATGGACATTTTCAGATTCGGTTTCAGCTTTTCAACTTGCTGACAAATAAGAGAGCAAATTGTTGGGTCAAAGTTCACCTGAGCTGATCCGATATTTCCCTTGTTGAGTTGGTCATTCGGTGCAGATTGAATGGAAAAGGGGACGGCTGATCTAAACAATCGTAAGTGACTCAGTTGGGGCAGGAAGTGGGTCGTTAACACATGGCCAAGCGGCGGTCACGTGGGTTTCGAACGGAATGAAATCTGCTGCCGACGAAACGAAAATATTTATAACTGAAAAGAAACAAGATACGCACTTTCAATCTGCGTGTTTTAACGACGATGAAACTATTGTTTCAACGACGATGAAACTATTATTTCAACGACGATCAAACTATTATTTCAACGACGATCAAACTATTATTTCAACGACGATGAAACTATTATTTATACGACGATTAAACTATTATTTCAAGGACGATGAAACTATTATTTCAACGACGATCAAACTATTATTTCAACGACGATGAAACTATTATTTCAACGACGATGGAACTATTATTTATACGACGATGAAACTATTATTTCAACGACGATGAAACTATTATTTCAACGTCGATGAAACTATTATTTCAAAATGAAACGTTACAGACGAACTGGTCGACCGCATGGATAGACACATCTTTCTTTTTAGGGATATATGAATGCGTGACATGCCAACTAAAATGCTATTTAAAACTTAAGCATGACAGCCCAACGAAAATTTTAACTTTAGAATGACAGACCAACAAAACCGGACAGAGAATCTTTTAAAGATGTTTGAACATATAAAAATCCTATTTCAAACTTAGGTGTGACAGACCAACGAAAATATTATCCCGAGAGAGTAGAAAGTGGACCATGGGTTTACTTTCGGCAGCCTCGTAACTCTCACTTTCCTTATTTTGTCCTTTAGTCCTCAGATTCAATGATTTATTTACCTCCTCTCCAGGAGGTTAGGCACAAGGCCAGTTTTATCTTACTCCCACAAGTAAGATGTGACCCAAGGTCGGGTCGGGAAAGTGGGGCTTGAAAAGCCAGCGCCCGAGAAGTGAGCACTGTGGCCATTAAAAATTGCCTGGGCAGCCCCGTCGGCATTCCCTGGTAGGGGCGCCTCAGGCACTAAGCAATAAATTTACTCCTCCCCAAAGAGGGGAGGCAAAATTTGGGAGGGTGGACCTCCTAGAACTACACAGGACAAACCCACAGACCGGCACAATCAAGAAGACGACACCGGTCTATAGGGTGCAGTATCCATCGGAACAGATACTACACTTACTTCCTAGCCAAGGCCAGGATTCAATGAGCGAGAGAAGAATTGCTGTTTTCTGGGTCAGAATCTATCCATCTAACAGTTACTGTTTTCTAGTTTTTAACCTTGAAGTAGTATTTTTTTTAGCTCTTTACATCAGGTGACTTCATGCGTTGTCTGTCTGTAGCGATGACCGTAAAATAAGGCGTGACAGCTGACCGAGGGATAGTGTTTTATAGAGATCATAGGACGCATCTAGAATAAGACGCGTCCATTCAATCTGTGATCTTACCAATGAAGATGTTATTTCAAACTTAAGCGTGTCAGACCGGCAAAAATAATATTTCAAACTTAAGCGTGTCAGACCGGCAAAAATAATATTTCAAACTTAAGCGTGTCAGACCGGCAAAAATAATATTTCAAACTTAAGCGTGTCAGACCGGCAAAAATAATATTTCAAACTTAAGCGTGTCAGACCGGCAAAAATAATATTTCAAACGTAAGCGTGTTAGACCGGCAAAAATAATATTTCAAACTTAAGCGTGTCAGACCGGCAAAAATAATATTTCAAACTTAAGCGTGTCAGACCGGCAAAAATAATATTTCAAACTTAAGCGTGTTAGACCGGCAAAAATAATATTTCAAACTTAAGCGTGTCAGACCGGCAAAAATAATATTTCAAACTTAAGCGTGTCAGACCGGCAAAAATAATATTTCAAACTTAAGCGTGATAGAGCCTCTTAAGTTGACGCATTTACAAAGGAAGACCTTTCTTCTCTGATAAGTCTAATTTATTTGGTCGGCATCACTGCTTGAGGCGAACCATCTTTGATTGAAATGGCGCCAATCTCCAGCAGAGTTCCAGAGAACTTTGGAACATTGGAAGATGGAATGTTTCTTTTTATCCCCCTCAGTCTTTTACCGATCATTAATTCTCTGAGGAGGGAAGTTGCCGGTCCGGCGTCCGTGTTAGAGTTTTGTCGGATCTATTGCACTAGTTGTTGTACAGTGAGGTATATTGAAATCTCGCCGTCATGTGACGTAATGCGCGAGAAGTTAGAGGCTCAAACGGTTTGTTTCGCCAACACGACTTGAGACAGAACTGAAGTTTTAAGTGCTTGTTAAGTCCCCCCCCCCTTTCCCTCCCGGTCTGGAGGAGTTTAGGTACACCTTAATGGCGATTCGTGCCACGGTTCACGCAATGCTTTCTCTGGTCAGAGAAACAAAAGAATTGAACCATAAATTATTGTTTACAACAACACACACATATATATATATATATATATATATATATATATATATATATATATATATATATATATATTGTATACCCAAAAGATAATAATTTGTGCAATCTTTGTCCCGGACAGTGCCGAGACGGGAAATCTAGTTTTTCTTATTGCTTTTTTTAATAAAACATAATAAGATTCGTGCATAGAATGTAAACATCCGAAACTACTTATATAACAATTGCTACTGAGATGTAGATTATTACTGTCGGCCATTTTTGTTTCTAAATTTGCAAACTGCGCAGCTCAGTAGACGTTTTAATGAGCGTCTTGTGACGCGCTAGCAACACTTGTCACGTCGTTGGTAGAGTCAGTTTTAGAGAGAATTCAACGCCCTGTGTAATTGAAAACGGGTATGACGACGTGGCCGACAGAAGACGAGTTAATACCTGAAATAAACTATAAACTATCAGTTAACGTGTTAAGTATCTTGTTTATCGGCAACAGAATAGTTAACAATCGAGAATTCGTAAACAAAAACAAAAAATTAATAACAAACACATTATAATTAAATTCTCTACCGAACCCGTATAGTTAACGTGTGGAAATTTTGTAAGATTTTTTTTATTTAAAATATTTATTTCGATGTAGGGTGTCTTATCGACACCATCAAACCAAAATGGTGGGCAGATGTTCACTTAACTTCGTTAAACTTTATCGATTACGTGTGGTTTTACGAGGGTGTTTGTTTGGAGGTGGGGCTTTCCACTAGGTCTTAGGGTTAGCGGTAGAGTAAATATATATATATATATATATATATATATATATATATATATATATATGGGAAGAGAAGGATGAAAGTAATCCGACGTGATGGGAAAATGAAAAAGGAAAACCAAAAAATGGATGTTTTTTATGTGTACATCAACGTTTCGTCTTTATTTATAAGACTTCATCAGGATGTTAAGAGAAAGAGGTGGGGGATGAGCAGGGGTAAAGTGGATGGCAGAGAGGGAGGTGAGGAAGAGGGGGGAGGGGGGTGTTTGACCAGATAGCTGCGGTTCAAGATTGAAGGGGAAAAAAGTAAGTTGGAATGTTTGTGTATGGGGGGTGTATGCAGGGAAAGGAGGATGGGTAGAGAGGAAGGGGGGCTGTGATTTTGGTGGATGGGCGAAAAGTTATGGTCTTAGAGAGCGTTTTGAGAAAATGAGGGAATTTAAGAAGGGGTATGGGAGAAAATAGTTACCACCAGCCACAGTAGTCCTGGCTCACCCCATCCTTCCATTTTTCCCCACTCATTCTTTTCTACATTCATTTCTATTTCTCCAACAAATACGGACGTCCACCTAGCAGTTGGCCACTATTTCATTCTATTTTTCCCAATATGTCTACCCTACATGTATCTGTGCTTGCATGACATTTTTTCTCTATTTTATCATCCTGATGAAGTCTTATAAATAAAGACGAAACGTTGATGTACACATAAAAAACATCCATTTTTTGGTTTTCCTTTTTCATTTTCCCATATATATATATATAAGTAAACCGCAATTAAGTGATCATCTTAGCCGCCATTTTTGTTTTTGAGTGTCCAATTTTGGAAAAAAAAAAATCTTACAGTTTTAACACGTTCAAACAATCCGTGTTCGGTAGAGAATTTGATTCTACTGCGTTTGCTATGAATCATTTTTATTTTTTGTTACGAGTTCTCAACTATTAACTATTTTGGAGATTCAACATTTTTTTTTAATTCACCCTGAAACGTAAGGAGCTACTGTGATTTAGAGGCCATATTTATAGGGGGCATCCGAAGTGGGGAGTTGTGCAGCGAGATGTTTGTTCACATTACATTTAAATTCCTGCATGCAGGTACAGTCAGGAAAACAGGAAGCAGGATGCAAATTCCAAAGGTTAGCATTTGGAGGAAAGAAGCTATTAGAGTAGAAATATCTTCTGGCATCCGGGGACCTCTACAGTGATTTTGCTGATTGTCGGGTTGGTCGGGGTTATTTACGTCGAGGGGGCACCAGTGCAGCAAGTTCATTGGAGCACATTCTATTTAAGTACTTAAAAACACATGGACGCAACATTGCGGCGATGGGACAGGGGCGGGAGCTTGGTAACTAGTGTGTTGGGACTGTCTAAAATGTGGTTGGTCCACCAGTCCAGATTTGAAAACAAAGAAAAACAAAGATAAGTATTTCGTTATTAACTATTTTCGAACGTTCACGAAGTTATTCGTATACATTTAATGATTTTTTAATCAGGTTTCTTAAAATTAAGGCCGGGCAAAGAGGGCGAAGAACGAAGATGAAATTAGTGTCGGAGGACGGGCAGACGGGACCTGTTCTGTCGCTTTTCGTCTACTGGAATTTTTCTGACTTGTGTGTGTTTACCCCAGTATTTTTATTACAAAGCCCTCACACATGCATAGAGTGATTCGGGATGTCTGCTGAATTGGTTTAGGATACGCCTTACCCGACGGACGAAGCCTATTATA
This sequence comes from Sepiola atlantica, assembly GCA_963556195.1. Taxonomy (NCBI): domain Eukaryota; kingdom Metazoa; phylum Mollusca; class Cephalopoda; order Sepiida; family Sepiolidae; genus Sepiola; species Sepiola atlantica. Next base: position 50,744,665 of record OY744548.1, read on the forward strand.
TTATGGAGAATCTAGAGAAAGAAAGAGAGGAGAGAGAAAGAGAAAGAGAGAAATAAAGAGAGAAAGAGAGAGAGGGGGGAGAGAAAGAAAGAGAGAGAGGGGGGAGAGAAAGAAAGAGAGAGAGGGGGGAGAGAAAGAAAGAGAGAGAGGGGGGAGAGAAAGAAAGAGAGAGAGGGGGAGAGAGAGAGGGAGAGAGAGAAAGAAAGAGAGAGAGAAGATAGGAAGTCATTGATTAATCTCCCTCTCTCTTTCTTCAACTTTGTTTACGTACTTTCGCTCACTAGTATTATCCTTGATTATGTTATCATGTCTTATTTTTTTTTCATGGAAATCGCCCAAGACAAGGCACGAAGCCACTTGATGTAAGAAGCTAAAAAGAGCGATAGATTATTATTGCAAAGATAGGAGATGCCTATTGACTTTAGTCTTTCAAAGACCAAGGCTACAGGTAGGAAGAAAAACAGTCATCAGAAAGAGAGTTCCACAAGCCTGCAGTTTCTGGGAAAAAAGCTACTGGAATAGGACGCTGAATTATATCGAAATATCAAAACAGCGAATTGATGGAGACCAGTAGACCAACGAGCCAAACGAGCTGGAACAAAGGAAGCAGAGAATAGATCAGACAATTCTGAAGAACACATGCTATAATAGTATTTATAGAAAAGACTGAGGCTAACAACACCATCCAGAGTTATACACAAGCTTTGATCAGAAAGAAAAGACCTAATAATGTCAAGAAAGTTACCATTAATACCATAACCCTGCAGTTTGTGTAAAATATATGAATGCCATACTCTGTCGAAGGCCTTTTAAATGTCAAGCACAATGGCCTTACCCTCTCCGGAATTAACCATAAACCGACAGATCCACCCAGTTACAACAGTTAAAATATCAGCAGTGGATAACGACAGGGACTGAAGACCTGGGTGTTCCAAGTTCGAATCCAGTCGGTTCCACAGTACCATTTTTACTTAGGGATGTTGGCAACTTTCTCGTGGTCCTTCCCGTAAGTACCCGATGTCTTTCCAGAAAGATTTACAACTAGAAAAATATCGGGGAAAGTAATGCCAACACCAGAATCATCTGATTCACACGAAAAAAGAAGAAGAATCAGTTGAACGAAAACAACGAAAGCCATACTGAACATCACTAAAAAGGCCCAAACTTTCCAGAAAATGAATAAGCTGTCCGTTAACCAACTTTTTAAAAAAACTTGCTAATAACAAAGACTAATACTTAGTTGGGTCAGACTGATCACCGGCATTTTTAAAGATAGGGACAACAGGTGGACTTTCAAACAAGGAGGGAAGCAGGATTGAAACAAACAGAGATTGAATAATTTGAAGAAGATAGAAGAAAGTTCAGGAGCACAATGTTTGAGAACGACAACAGGAATTGAATCAGGACCGGAAGCCTGAGTTTGGGCAAGATCAGAAAGAACCCTAGCAACCATCTTCGGACTGATAATACCAGAGTCAAGAGAGTGATCAGTTTTCGAAGGAACTCAGAAAGAACAGCACCAGAGTCATCAAGAGAAGAATTGTCATTTCACTGGCCAATCAGAACGAACGATTTATTTCATCCTAGAGTTATGACGTCACATCCGTTAAAAGTGTTAATCTATAAGTGTCATAAAGGATGGCTTAATTTGAAATAAAAATTGTTCATTTTTTTTTTGGTTCCCGTCTCTGGGGATTCGGATCTCTGGCAAGGCCATGTTACCCGACAACTCAATCCCCTCTGCTCGTAAATCATAAAACGCCTTAACTCTTCCGCATCACTCACCCCATTTCCGCAAAAAATAAAATAATAAAATAAATTTAATTAAATGAACTGAAATAAATAAATTCTTCTCTTATAATTTCTCCGAGTTTTTTTTTTTTTAATGCGTTTTTTTTTCTTTCGCCTTTTTTCTCAGCGATTTTTTTTTCTATTTTAGTTTTTTCTTCATTTGCAAAACAAACAACGTCTCCCTCGATGATCTGTTGTCTTTCCAAGTGAATTGAACCGATTTAGAAATGCCTTTTTCATGTGTCTAATCCCAAAGGGGATATTATTGAGAAATTTGGGACGTATTAAAAACAGCGAAACTAACAATAAATAAAAAACTGAAATAAAAACAAAACATTAAAAAGTTAGAAAGAAAAAAACAAAGGGTTAAACATGTACTGAACAATTACGAATAATTTCCCTATTCTAAGTTATCTCCCCTTTGGAGAACTCTCCTGTTCGTCTTAACAATATAAATAGCAGAACTAATATTGTACTGACAGTTTATGCCGAATAAAGCTTTCTTAAGTTACGACTGTTCTCGTTTGTCATTACGAAACATTCACTTCAGCGGAATTTACGATATAAAGTGGGATTTTCAAAGTCAGACCCAAATACCATTTAAACTGAAAAATCAAACTATTCTCATGACTAGTCAATTTTCATGTTTTATTTTGTACCGTGTTATTGGTAATATTTCGTTACAATTTGGTTGTTTTGTTTTACAGCATATAAACCTTTTTCGGGTTATTTAATGCTGAATACGGTCATTTTGATAAAAGTTTATGATTCAAATATTTATTCTTGGCGTTTCGTTTCGTTGGTTTGTTTTACGACATATCGACCCTTTTCGGGTTATTTAATGCCGATTACGGTCATTTCGGTAAAAGTTTTTTATGCTACAAGTTCTTTATATCTTCAAACATTTATTCATTTGAGTTTGGTTCGATTGTTTGTAGAAGACAATTGTTGTTTTCGTTTTTGTTTTGCAGAACATGATTGAGTTTTGCAAAGGGAAACGAAAAAGAAACATTAATATCAATGTTTGTGCATTTTGGGTCAGTTATCAAATATCTTCAGACAGGTCGCTACAATTTATTTAAACAATTATCTAATCCCGTCCAGACGACTGCTTTAACAATTTTAAATAATCACCTAAAAATAAAAATCATTTTAAATTGAAGAATCTAATAGAAGTTGTCTACCTTAAGTTTTTAAACTTAAGGTAGACAACTTCTATTAGATTCTTCAATTTAAAATGTGTAAATAAATAATATTTCATTCCACCGTTATATGTCTTAACTTGCGTCAGTTCGTGTTTATCCGTTACACTTCCGCATTGCATTGCCTTCTAGGGTATCTTTTACGACGCTCAGCAGACTAAAACGTTCAAAAAGCAAATATACAACAAATAAAAGTAACTGTAGGCGATAAAAGTTATTTTCAAACTTACCTGTGGCATTTGTTTGTATTTTTAACCCGTTCGAAGTGCTATTTATTAGAAACTAAATTGTTCGTCACACCAAAATCGCAAAATCCAACATGGCGGTCGTGGGGGGGGGGGGATATGTAAGAGAATCACGACCGACCGCCATTTTGTTTTTGTGCAAAAAAAAACAAACAAGAATTTTTCTTTTTTACATCTAATAAAAACCCATCTATACTATGTAAAAATATAAACAAATATCATAGCTAAGTAGGAAAATATCTATTCTCGACCTAGGTCGCCTTTACTTGTTGCATATTTATGTTTTTAATCACTTTATCGTTCGTTTTCTTGAACCCGTTCACGACTCTGCTGAGCGTCGTAAAAGATATCCGCCTTCTATAAATTACATTTATATAAATAATATTTCTTTTTTTATTACGACCTTTCGGGATTCAGTTCTTTGGCAAGGCTAGGTTACCCAACAACTCAATCCACCTCTCTGCTCCTAAATCAAAACACCCCCTCACTCATCCGCATCGCCCCCCCCCCCCCAATAAAAAAATGAAAAAAAATTCTCTTTTATAATATCTACGATTTTCTAACAGGGGTTTTCTTTTTCTTTCTCCGTTTTTTGCAGCGAATCATTTTTTTCTGTTTTTGTTTTTTTCTCAAGTTTACATATGCAAAAAACAAACAACGTCTCTCTCGACGATCTGTTGTCTTTCCGTGTCAATTGAACATATTTAGAATTGCCCTTTTCATGTGTTTAATCCCAAAGGGGATATTATTGAGAGACTTTGGGCGTTTTAAAAGCAGTAAATCTAACGATAAACAACAATAAATAACAACAAAACATAATTAAACATTTAGAAGAAAAAAAGTTAATATAAAGCACCCTAAACCTAACCCTAACCGTAACCCTAACCGTGACAAAATACAATAACGACTTATAAATCATGTGGGGGATGCCCTCCTTTCAGAAAAAGATTGCTAGTCTCTCTCTCTCTGTTCTATCGTTATTTTCATGGTAAGTGCTCGGCTGAGCTCCAATCTATTGTCCTCGCTGTAAAAAGTAACAAAAGCTCATCTCTCTACAACCAGCAGTAGCGTGGTGGCAGGGGGGGGGGCGGGGGGCCAGCCCCCCCCCCCCCCCAGCCAAGGTTTCTGGGGGGGGGGGCGCCAAAATGGGGTTTTAGGGGGCGCACCCTTTGTAGGAGACCCAAGAAAATTTAAAATAAAGACCTTAATAAACACAATTTTGTTCCATTTCAGAGAATGGCATGGGACCAAAGAGGAAGAGAAAAAGTGGCGCTCAAAACCGGCAGCAAAGACGAGCGAAGGAGGAGGAAGAGAAAGAGTTAAGTCAGCGGATGAAAAAATACTTCTTAACAGCAAAGAGTAGTCGATGATTTTTGTTCCATAATGCCCCCCAAAAACTCGAGAGAAAGGCAATTCTTTAACATAAAGTAATGCATTTTAGTGCTAAAAAATGCATCAACGGGGGCATCTGGAGGCCTTAAAATGGCAAAATTTTCCGGGGCTCCGCCCCGTGCCCCACTAAGGGGCTTCCAGCGCCCCCAGATCCCTAGCTGCATTTTTTCGCGACTTCGTCGCTCATTTCCGAATCAGTGATTGGCCCCTGCAGCCATCAACCTCCCACCACGCTACTGACAACCAGTGTCAATAATTTCCGGGTCTCCCTCTGTGTACCTAAAATTAAACGGAGCTTCTATGAGCAGAGTTTCTTTCCTAAAACTACCAATCTGTAGAACACAATACAGCGGAGCTGCTTTCCATCTGACTACAATATAAACCTTTTCAAATCCAATGTAAACAAATTCTTGTCGAGCCGTCCTCTTGAATAATTAAATTCTGACCAATTTCAACCATCGTGACCAATCCTCTCAAGGTGTTGTCTCACTGTCCACCTGACAAACTCATTAACCCTTTATCCTCGAGTGGCCGCTTGGCCTTCATAAGTTACAACTTATGAAGGCCCTTAGTAAAAAAGACAAAAAGATCTTTGGGAATTTATCGAGGCCACATCTTTACTCTATTTGAAAACAATTTATTATTGCACAAAACCCTAACACTATTTTTAAAACTTATTTTATCACTTATATTCACCCCAAACAAGGGGGCACATTGCCACTAAAACGTAAGGGGCTACTGTGAATTAGGGGCCAGATTTATAGGGGTTATCCTAAGTGGGGAGTTGTATAACAGATGTTGGTTCACATTACATTTAAATTTCTGCATGTTGTTATAGTCACGGACACAGGGACAACTAACTTTGCCCTCGTGGGGAGGCATTCAAAATATGTTGTTACTGTTAAAAGCGACTCTATATACATTTAATCAATTATATCTCGTATAAGTAATATGATACAAATTTTACATAATAGCAATAAAAAAAAAGCTTAGGTTTGGGCCAGATAAAAGCACATGCACAGTAACGTTTTTTTTAAACTGCATTTTTACTGTTAAACGCGACTCTATATATCTTTAATAAATTATATATCGTATAAGTAATGCAACACTATACAAATTTAACATTTTTTAAAACTTTTATTCATCCCAAACAAGGGGGCACATTGCAACCGAGACGTAAGGGGTTACTGTGGATTAGGGGCCAGATTTATAGGGGTCATCCTAAGTGGGGAATTGTACAGCGAGATATTTTCCCCCATTACATTAAAATTTTTGCATGTTAGTACAGTCGGAGAAACAAACAGGGAGCAGGAAGGGAATTCCAAAGATAAGCAGTTCGACGAAATAAGCTATTGGAGTAGAAAGCTTTCCTGCATCTGGAGACCTCTTCAGTGAAGGGATGGGATTTTGCGTATTGTCGGATTGGTCGGGGGTATTTACGTTGAGGGGGTACAAGTGCCCCAATGGCGTCAGAGCACAATGTTTTAATTAAAAAAAAAACAAAAAAAAAAAACATTAACTTAAACCAATTTGTATCGTACACACGAAATGCTTAAAAAACATCTCATCAGGTTGGATTTTTAAACTATGGCTGATATAAATAAATGATGCAGGACAGAAGGGAATAGGTATGTTCGTAATATACCACAGGTGAAAAATACCCACCCACTTATACATTTTACAATATGAAATAAGGAAAATTTGCATTTTTTTTATAAGGCAAGAGTTATTTCCCTTGAGAGATATTACGAACAGACTTATTCCCCTTTCGTCCTGCATCATTTATCTACTATGAAGAAAAGAACACCCGAAAGCGGACACTATTTTCTGCGTCCCAGTAGACCATAGCCATCCCGAGAAAAGTTATTAAAGCAATCGCGCCAGAGTACATTATTATTTTTCTGGTGCGATTTTTTAATGAGGGATTGGGCGTTTTGTAGAATTGCCCCGCCATGAATGGAAAATAAGTTTTTTAAAAATAAAAAAAGAAGGAAAGTGTTGCAATACCCGTTCCTTCGGGGGACCCGGTAGCATCAAACAAAACAACGATAGAGACAAGGACGTGCTCGAAAAACGCTGGTGTAAGTTGTGTATACACATATATATATAATTAAATATTTCTTTGTTAGCAAAAGTCCTTTTGCATTATTGTTCTTTCCCTTGTCTTACGAAGAAACCTTTTTCTTTACCTTGACGGCGGTTGATTTTCGACTCTACCTAACATAGGTAATTTTCACGAAAACCAGGCAGGGTTATTTACCTTGCAACCTAGAGGGAAACACGACAATACGTTCTGAAGCAGTCTGCTCCTAGAATCTAGGGAAGGCTTGTGAACCCCACGCCAGTTGTTTATGGCAGTTCGGCTGTGGTAGGGTCACCTTTCTTCAGGGCTGACCCACGACAAGTTTTTCTCTATATCCTCCCAACTCGATCTCTGCTACGTAAGCGCTCCTTCTTCCTTCGTTTAAAACCGCCGTTTTAATTTCTGACTTTGGACTCCAGGTGCCTTCTTCTTCTGGCCTCGTGCACCTGATTCTTTAAAAAGGTTACCAAGTCGTTTTTTTTTTACGACGTCATACTCCGAAATGAACTCGTCGACCTCACACATCTGGGCTCGTTCAAAGGTCACCGATTCATTTCCGTTGTTCTTTTAGCCTAATTGACAGTCTATCTAGTCTTCGGCATTATAGCGGGGTCATGCCCATAGCCTACCCGTGACGTCTTATGCGTTATTACTCAACATGTCTGCATCATTATTGTACAAAATCCCCACCAGTTATTCTCAGTACGCCACACGACTTCGACCTACTTTTCTTCATCATGCGTTGGGTTAGAGTTAGGGTTAGGTTATGTTTAAGACATGGAGCATAAACATAAACATAACCTAACTTTAACCCGACTCTAACTCCACATTGAGATGGATCAAACCCTAATTTCTTTACAAAATGCAGAATAAACGTCATGTGGAAGGCATCGCGGTATAGTATTGATTTACTCCTCTCCAGGAGTTAGGCACAAAGCCAGTTTTTATCTTACTCCCACAAGATGTGACCCAAGGTCGGGTCGGGAAAGTGGGGTTTAAAAATTGCCTGGCCAGCCCCGTCGGCATTCCCCGGTAGGGGCGCATCAGGCAGTAAGCAATAAATTTACTCCTCCCCAAAGAGGGGAGGCGAATCCTGGGAGGGTGGACCTCCTAGAACTGCACAGGACAGACCCATAGACCGACGTAAATCAAGCCCTGAAGACCAAGACAATACCAGTCATCGGAACAGATACTACACTTTGATCTTAGCCAAAAGGCGTGGTATAGTAGACAACTATCTGAGTTTATGTGGGCGCAGAAATATAAGAGTAGCGATCTTTTTATGCAAATATTTAATAACTTCAATGGATTCGATCCTGTTCAGTAAGGAATAATATTTTTTTTAAACTACAACTCGCATTTTTTATGTTTTTATTTTAAAATTATTTTTGAATGGTTGGGTTATTTTTTAAAAAATTTTGGCGGGCATTTCTACAGAAGATCCGCAGGTTTATTGTGGCGTCTATGAAGAGCACCCGGCTTGCTAACGCGGCCAATATGGTCGGCCGTTTGTTTCTGACACTCTGAACTTGCTAGGGTTAACACGTATTCAACGAAACATGTCTAAGTACGTCTGTGTGCTAACGTATACGAGAGAGTGAAAGAGGCGGAAATGCCCAAATATGATTGATTTGATTTTTACAAACGTTCCGTTTTTATGGACGCAAATGCCCGTACTTGATTGATGTGATGTTTCTGGCTTCCTTCGCTTTTTTTTTGTTGAGTTTTCTTTGTTAACCAAATGTAAAAACGTTACTGATTTATCGTCTGAGATTTAATTTGCATTTCTGAGCGCGGAATTCTTAGTCGCGTAATTAGCTTAAAGAAATAAAGCCGAAATAAGAAGTTCTTAAATATCTAACTACACGGTGTGTACGAATGTATGCAGATGTATGTGTATGCGTAATGTCGGCGCTAGGGACCCATTCCGTCCACTCTCAATATATGCTCCCACGTTTTCATGAGGGACGTACCATGTTTATTTTTTGTAAACAAACTAATGTATGATCATTTTTAACTCTAAAATTTAAAGAATCATCTAATACTTATTACATTTATTCGATACATTATATACTTAACGTATTCGATACATTATATACTTAACTACGTGCCCTTCCTAGAGTAGTTTTACTTTTATTGTTATACCGCTGTTTAAAAATAATAATTTAAATGCGTAAGTTACGTAAACACAAGAAAAACAAACACACACCCACGATATATATATTTTTTAAATAGGATTTTAAAAAAATGTTTAATCATCGTAATGGGATGGTATCGACCAATATTGCCTATTGCGTTGTCTGCTTGTAATTCACCGGGACTCTAGATTTCGCTGTTTTTTTATGAATCGCGTGGGAAACTATCTGATTGGTTAATGAACACTAGATAACATTTTAATTGTAAATTGGTCATGTGACTTGGTTTTGCGGACGTAGGTGTAAGCAAAGGTTCTAGGTAATTTCCTTTTCAACTTTTATGCAAGCAAAGCTTTAAGAAGAGTAAGAAAGTGAATGAAAAAATGAGGTAAAACGAGTAGACAAGGAAAGGCAGAGACTTAACATGCCAGTAATCTATTTTGCCTTTTCTCCTCTTGCCGATTATACTACGGAACCCTAACCATTATACCACATGATCGAGATGAAATATGTGTGTGTAGTATAGCTGGGTATATTTCTTGATCTCTACGGTCCGTCCACGTTGTCGGCAGAATAAGTTTGTCGAATTTCTGCAGTCGCAGTAGTGATGTGGCAGCCGAATTTTCCACCTTTCTCTCTCACCTTGTAGCTACAATTATGAACAACAACAGTGTCGCTCAATGGCGCTTATTCCTTGATGTTTGATTCTTTCATTCTCTCACAACACTGTAAGATTGCATATAAGCCTCCCATCACCAATCCCCACAGGTCGGAGGAGGGGGAGGGTAAGCAAAGACGGAGCTTCGAAAAACTGCGAATGAACACAATCAGACTTTCCTCCATTTCTCTCTGCGTGTCATTGCGGACTTTCACTCATGATTCATCTTCCTGTACACGTATCTCTAGTTCTTCTAATGGAATTTCTCGATTCTAACCTTATTTTAAATATTATTACATGTCTATTAACACGCGCTTAATAAACAAGAAACGCATTCTAGACCTCATTTAAGCATTGCTGATAGTCACGTTCTGCTCTATTTATTGAGAACTATTTAGTCCAATTGTTTATTTTACGATTATTAGCATACGCTATTGCAGTACAATCTAGACGGGGATTGCCGACCTTATTTTGCTTGTAAACCCTTTGAGAGCTATTCTGCCATCTGTGGATCCCATATATGTATATGTCATTTTGTTTTAATCAAATATTTATTTTCTAGGTTTACAAAACTAACAATTACTCGATTTCGATTTATTCATGACATAAAATACATAAGATAGCGAGGATTGAGTGCCACATACGCTGTGATCATTCATCTGCCAGTCTGGTTCTACAATGCATCGACACCAAAGAAGCGTTTATTTATATCTACATATTCTCTTTATGTTGCATTACCCGTTCTTTCGGAGTACCCGGTAAGATCCAACAAGAATGACAAAGAACTGAACGTATATGGAAAAACTTTGGTTTTCTGTATTTCCCATCACCGGATGGTTTACGCCGGCTACGCACACACATATAAAAAAATCTTTTGACATACTTTTGTCTCATGAAAGTCTTTTTCTTGCTGAGGTCACAGACTTGGTTTTCGCTAGAAAATATATACATCCGATTGGAAAGCAATTTGCTCTGCATTGTCTATCCGAGCGTGAACTGAAACAGTTGTTCCACAAGCACTTCCAATTGTCTGTTTGATTAAATACAAGTCAGGGGATTCCTTCACAGTACCAACTTGCTTATTAGTCGCATTTTTAGTCAGCGGACACAAAAGTCTAACAGCAAGACGTCTTGGGTACCATAGCAAATAAAGTTCATCGGTGCCATAAACATCGGTAAACTCCCATTCTTCCGGTACTTCGATACTCCGATCACCAAGCGCTCCGGCTCTTCGCATTTCTGAAACCGCCGCATTTCAAGTCTCGCTTGCACTGTGGAACCTTCTCCTTTTTAACAGTTATCAAGTCGCTTTCTTTCTTTCTCGACGTCCCACCCATGATGGACTCGTCCACGATTCATTTTTGCCACTCTTCATTATCTTACATTGATACTATTATTATATATTTACAATATAGCTGTGATGCATTTTATTATATATACTAGCGGGACCTGTGGAAATTCCACACTTGTAGTTTTCATATGTTGTATATTGCCATCGTGGATTCTTTAGGCGCCCTGTGCGAACGCAGACCCCACGATATTATTGTACCACGTTTGTTCAAACTGAAACATACTTATCTAAGTATTCTGCTTAATGTAGTTTCAGAATATATCTGGTTTTGGGAGAGGCTATCTCCAAAACCCTTGTAAGAGTTTGTGTCATATTTCGATTCTACGGACGTCTGTCGCAAACGAAGACCCACGATATTATTGTGTCATCTTGGGATAAAACAGATATTACACTCTAACCCAAGCCGAAGGAAAGTAAAGTACATTTTAATTCGTATTTCACGTTCGACAAAATTGCGCTATCAGGTGAAGTCTTAAAAATAACTTTTATTTGCATTGTATCTTCGGCGATCGGGCGATCCCATCTTTTAAAAAAAGAGGTGGAGGGTGATAACGTACGTATAACGTATTATTATATATATATTCAACAGATCTTTATATGGACCCCTCCAAAGTGTATTTTTTTCTGTGAACCCTTTTAAAGCTTCTGTGAACTCCTGGGGAGGGAGGAGGGTCCGTGTGGAGCCTAGTTGCGAATCTGTGGCCTAGACCAACGGCCGTTTCTAACTGCAAAAGTCGGTCATTTCCGAGCTATGTCTGCCCGGTACGACTGTAGTCGTATATACATTCTTGTACCCTTTCAACACGAATGACCCGAAACAGAGAGTTCAGTGCTAAGAAAGAAGGAGCTGTGAAAATAAATGAATGAATGAATCAACGAATAAAAACAAACCATTAACTGTATGATTTCTCAACCGAGAACAACAAAGCAGCCATCTTTGTTATCCGCCGCGGGGTTTTATGACTTACCGGACCAATGGTGCCGCGGTAATGTTTTTATCTTCTTTAATGAACTTCATAATCTCAAATTATCAGTTTATTAACTTTTAACTAACTTCCATTCGCTAAGTGCGATTGTAATAGAAGGGGGTGTTGGTTCCTCCCTTACATTTATCGCACGAAATGAATTGAACGAACAACAACCGAGTAACAGGCAACAAAAAAGGGTTTATTTAACAGAGGGTTGGAACTGTGTCCCAGTGAAGAATAGAGGCTGCCGGGTCGTCAACAAATATATTCCCAGTGGAGGTGGCTGCTGCTGGAACGATGCAGGGGAAAGGCAGGAGAGAGATGTTTCTTCGTTGCTGGTCACTTTCTCTCTGCTGACTTCTTCAACTGACCAGGTGGTAGAAAATAGTCCATGAGGGGACAGTTGATATCAATACGCCCTGCAAGCCGATTGGTCAGCGTATGACCAATTTGCTCACAGGGGACGAGAACGAATTGAATCCTATTTCAGTCTGCTACACGATGACTTTGTATGATTTTTTTTATTGGTCTCCGATATAAATGGAAACATAACTTTTTATTTCATTAGTCGTTATTCGATTATTCTTTTAACCTTATTCCATTATTCTTTTAACCTTATAACATTATTTTTTAACCTTATCCCATTATTCCCTTAATCTGATTTTCATACGGCCCTAATTACGTTGACACCGCTTTCATTCGATCACAGAAATTAAGCGACGTTGAGTCTGGTCAGTACTAAAAAACGCCAATCTTTAATCATAATTCGGGAATTGCAAAATAAAATAATAAAAAAAGAAAAACCGCAAAAAATCAGTGGGCTAATTTGGCATGTCACCGCTTTGAAAAAACAGACGAAACAAGTCGATAAAATATGGCAGCCTCTTTGAGAGACAACCGCTTTAAGATAGCCGAAGTTAAATGTAAAATGATCCTCCTGCAACTTATATTTCTCGAGGACTTCTCACCATCCTCTGAAGCTTATATACGGCTACACACCGGTTCTTGTTAAATCACCGAAGTTAAGCAACGTTGAGGCTAGCCAATACTACATAGGTGACCATTTGGAAAGACTAGGTGTTGTAACAAAAATAATCTCTTTAAATTGATCTACAAATCAATCGTATGCAAAACATGTTTGATTTCGGCATGAAATGACCAACAAATTGGCCATCGGGCTTGGATCAAGGTATAGTATCTGTTCTGTCTTCGATCGAACGATGAGAAGTCCTTGATTAACATGCCGTAAAAAAACCCCAACAAACATAAACAAATCTTCTAAAAGAAATAGTTAATGAGTTTTTTACAGTATTTTACCTGACCAGGAACTCAGAAAGATAACAGAGACATTTTTTTTTGGGGGGGGGGGGGTCTAGTCTAGTCCTCACCCGTCAGGGGGCTAAAATGTCTAAAAATTGAATTTTCTTTTAGGTAAACATATCGAAATTTAATTGGGGGATCTCTTCTCTTCCTAACAACCCGTTTCTTACAGAAGAGACCTTGCTAGTCTCTCTCTACTCTATCGTTATTTCTATGGCAGGTACTCGACTGAGCTCCACTCTATGGTTCCTCTTTCACAGCAAGAATTCGTCTTGCAAACATAAAGAAAATCTATTTATTTTTTTCCCCTCTATGTGTCTAGCGCCAGACGGAATTTCGATGAATGGGGTTCCTTTGAAATGACTTCCCGTATGTGGAACCCATTACCGCGGGATTGGTTCCCTGCTCATCACAACTTGGTCGTCTTCAAAACCAATATCAACAAATTGTTGTCACGAACTTTCTCATAAGCAATCAAACGCAGTTCATACCATTGATGAACGTAAGTACTCCCATAGTGTTCCTCATCTTTCGGCTGGCAATATTTTCCGTCTCATTAACTCTTATCCTGTAGTGACCTTAGTAATTGGTCAGCCCGATTGTCAAGAAGAGAAGCATACTCGTCACAAGATAAAATGAATTCCCCGAAGAGAACAGAACAGTTTTCATCAATTGTATGTCTCCCCACGAACATTAAAATTAAGAGTTAATGTTACTAAGCCCTATGTCTAGAATCTTTATTCTAATGTTGATCAAAACCCATTACATGATTTTGATTCTAGAAAAATCTCTTAAATTTAAGGTTTAAACTAAAAAATATATATATATATAAAAGTAAAGATCAATGGCTATTTGCTTGAATCAAGTACTGGTGACCCTAGAAAAACTCTGGTTTTCCCCTCTAGATCAAATTAAATGCTAATCTAAAATATTTAAATTTTTAAATGGGTGCTTGTGCTCATATTATGACCCCTAAAACCCCTTTAAACGGAAACTGGTAATATTTATTAATTTATGTCTCATATCTATCGCTAAAATTTCATAAAAAACGGAGGTAGCTGAAATTTCACGAAGGGCTTCCACCACGTTTTTAACACTCGTTGTAGGAAACAAAATTAAACTAAATATAGCACACATTACGCCCTCTTATCCCTAGCAGCTGTTCTAAAATCCATAATGATCGGTTAATTAGTTTAGATGTAAATCCTCTACATTTTACTACATTTGTATTATTGTGCAACAATGTCATTCTTTTAGCTTCAAGTGGCTTCATGCCTTGTCTCGAGAAACTTCCATAAATAAATAAGTAAATAAGCATTTCTAATTTTATGTAGAGATGACATCAGATGTGACGTCATACTTCAACCTAAAACTTTCTCGGCCTTTTGGCCAAGATCAAAGTGTAGTATCTGTTCCGATGGATACTGCACCCTATAGACTGGTATTGTCTTGACCTTCGGGGCTTGATTTACGCCGGTCAATGGGTCTGTCCTGTGCAGTTCTAGGAGGTCCACCCTCACAGGCTTTGCCTCCCCTCTTTGGGGAGGAGTAAGTTTATTGCTTACTGCCTGAGGCGCCCCTACCGAGGAATGCCGCCGAGGCTGCCCAGGCAATTTTTAATGGCCAGAGTGCTCACCTTTTTCGGGCGCTGGCTTTTCAAGTCCCACTTTCCCGACCCGACCTTGGGTCACATCTTACCTTGTGGGAGTAAGATAAAACTGGCCTTGTGCCTAACCTCCTGGGGAGGTAAATAAACTGAGTAGATTTTGTTCATACCGAGTCGATGATACGTCCTCGGTAGTCAGTCTGACAGTGTCTGGGTCATTTTTAAGTAGGTGATGACCTTGCATCTGTCGGGCAGTTCTCGGAAGCTTACCTTCCCAGGCTTCACCCTCTCGCGCTTTGAGAAGTGGTTAATTTATTGTTAATTGACTGAGGCGCCCCTACTGGGGAATGCCGACAAGGCCTGCTCAGGCAATTTTTGACATCCAGAGTTCACCCCCCTCTTGTGCGCTGACTTTTCGATCCCACCTTTTGACCTTGTGTCACATCTTCCCGCAATGGGAGGGAGATAAATACCTACTTGAAAATGGATGACTTTCTCGGCGTTTTGGCCAAGATCAACGTGTAGTATCTGTTCCGATGGATACTACACCCTATAGACCGGTATCGTCTTGGCTTTCGGGTCTTGATTCCGCCGGTCTATCGGTTTGTCCTGCACAGTTGTGGGAGGTCCCCCCTCCCAGTCTTTACCTTCTCACATTTAGAGAATGGTCAGTTTATTGCTATCGCCTGAGGTGCCCTACCGGGGAACGCTGACAGGCGGTGGCTTTAAATGTCACAAAGACCCCGACCCCCACTTCCCCCCCTTCCACAGTGGGCTGTCATGTCTAAGGGTGGATGCATTCTGGGAATAGAATTTTAATTCCCTGAATTAATGTGTCCCGGGATGTATTGCCCTAAATACAATCTGTTCCGATGGATGCTACACCCTATAGACCGGTATCGTCTTGGCCTTCGGGGCTTGATTTACGCCGGTCAATGGGTCTGTCCTATGCAGTTCTAGGAGGTCCACCCTCCCAGGCTTTGCCTTCCCACCCTTTGAGAAGGGGTTAGTTTATTGCTAATCGCCTGAGGCGCCCTTACCGGGGAATGCCGACGGGGCTGCCCAGGCATTTTTTGACGGTCATAAGTGCTCTTCCTCTAGAGTGCTGACTTATCAATTCCCACTTTCCGACCTTGTGTCACATCTTACTGCTGTGGGAGGTAGATAAATATGACGTCATAAGCAGACTTCAAAACACATGAATGTGAGATAGATATAGATGCCCTTCCTATTGTAAATGAACGAATTTGATGTTGCAAGGATTAAAAGATGCTATCCCACCTCTCGCCTCGTTTCTTAACCGTCTGCAGATCCACCCAAAGATTAGCAGAGAATTCCAACGGTTTCAACCTCAGTGAACACTTGGGTTATTCTAGGATCTGAAGACATAAGGAAATGTTTGTAATATATTTTTAGAAAGAAATTATCTAATCAAGTTTTTAAAAAAGTAGCACAAACTCGTAACAAACGGGATGGATTGAGAAATTTTAGGAGGTTTTCTGGCGGACAATCTACCACCCGCTGGGTGTAAATGCAAAGGTTTCGGCGCTATAACCGATCACGCCCTAACTACTGTCCGCGATTTCCGAAGAGGTTGAAGTAGTTATTCAGGGGACGGATGAAATTAATACGCCCTTGAATCTGATTGGTCCTCGTTTGGCCTAATTACCTCACATGGGCAGCTCTCCGAGAGAGGAAAAAAAAATAAATGTTAATATTTATGACTGATACAGATTCACTACATCCTAAGACGGAGTACTGTTGCCACATCTGGTGAGGTGCCGCTCAGAGCACTCTTTCTTATCATGACTGAGTAGAAAATCTATGAACAAGCAAAAGGGAGGGAAATTGTTTTTTTTTGTTTTGGGCTTTGCAGAACATGGTTCAGTTTTGCAAAAAAAAAAAAAAAAAAATCAATAACACATCAATGTTTGGTGCATTTTTGGGCCAGGGAGCCGATATCTTCAGACAACCTGATCTGGTAGTACCAGTTAAAGTGGGGTGTAGCCATTATTGAGGACTACAAGCGTGCTCAATAATCGTCACTGATCGTATCGATGAGCTCTTAATTAGAAGTCATCAGAATATATTTATAGTAAATGCATAAAATTAGGCACAAGGACATTAAATCAGAGAGTTAGGGGGTGTCGGTTTATCTTTTGGTCTTTCACAGAATATTTGATCATTAACTAGATGCATTCTTGACACATACATACTGACAATACTATTAAGCAAGTTCAATTATCCATCGCAGCAATACTTGTAGTCACCACAATACCGCATTTACTCTATGGGATGCCACACGTAAAATGTTTCTCCGGCAGTTTAGAATTTATTGATTTATTAAGAATTTTATTTATTTACAATTTCTAATTTAATCGATCTAATTTAATCGATTTCATTTAATCGATTTGATTTAATCTATCTAATTTAATCGATGGTTTGAAAAAGTCCCTAAAAGAAACAAAAAATAAAATAAGGTCGGGTGGGTTAGTAATACCTCCACCCCTCCAGCCACATCTAGAGGTAGAAGAGTAACACCCACTGTTTTCCGGTTAAAAGACCGAAAACAAGCAGGCCGCTTTCTAATCAGTCAGAACGTCTGGGCTGGTGCACCAACCACAAGCGTCTCCCTCTTGGACAGGGTGTAAAAAAGAATTTCTTACTTCATTAGATCCCGCACTGTCTGCCAAGTTCCATCTCCTGTCGCATCTCACAGTATGTTGTATCCCCATGCTTGTTATACAAGTACTTCCACGGAATGTTCGCCAACCAACTTACTGAACTTGCACCCAGTCAACATAAATACCTCCGACTCACGTAACTAACAGTAAAATCCTACCCCTTCACTGTAGAGCTCCATAGATCTCCAACTGTAAACGCTTTCTTCCCTAGACCGCTGTCCTTTGAAATTCCCTTCCTGCTTTTCCGACCGTACCAATATATAAAAATTTAAATATAATGTGAACGAACATCTTGCTTCTCAACTCCCCACTCAGTTAGTCTCCTATAAATCTGGTCTTCATCACAGTAACCCCTTACGCTTCAGTAAGAGTATGCTTTGTTGGGGGGGGGGGGGTAGAGAGAAAAAAACAGAACATCCGTGGTTCGACTTGTCATCATTCTGACAACGCAGGGGCTGAATTGAGTCATCAGAGCCTTTATTGTCGTATGGTTCGGCTCAGCCCTAGGAGGCTCCCAGGTATTACTTCCTCCTTCTGGAGGAGAAAAGAGGTCGTTTTATTGCCAATCTCCTGAAGCGCCCTTACCGGGAAATGACGACAGTCCGTCCCCGGCAATTTATATACCTGACTAGAGTGCCCCTCTCGGGGGAGTTGGTTTCCCCCCCCCCAGCCCTGTGCAACATCTTGCTGCAGTAGGAAGCAAGCAAGCGTCAAGGTATTTGACATTATTTGGTTTTACGCGTAACGCAGTTTCTTTGTGACGTCATGGTATCATTAGAAACAGCATGGCCTATCATAAAATTTCGAACATTTGTATTGAGAGAAGCAACAAACTCTTTGGCATTTTCTTTTGAAATCTTTGCAATCATTTTTAAATGATTCCCAAAGAAGGAAACAAAGGTAAGTCTTCATCCTATTTTGGCATCTAAATAAAAAAAAACAACCTTTGGCCCTACTCCAAAAATTTAACATTGTAACATGTCAAAAACAAGAACACAAGCCAGTCGTGAGACTGCATACCTCCACCTGACAACGTAAGGATTGACCACCAAAGTTTTATCTGGTCATTACTTCTTCATATTGTATAAAGTATTCCCGAAGTTATGTCATTGAAACATTGATGTCTCAAATACTATTTATCTGATCAGGCTGAGATTTTGCGTGGTGTTATCAGTCGAACCTCCACAGATTTGACAGCAGTATCCCATTTAAGGACGTATCAGTATTATTATTATTAGTAGTAGTAGTATTAGTAGTAGTAATAGTAGTAGTAGTAGTAGTATTGCCACATCTGGCTGGTGCACCAACCACTATATTCTCTGAATTTAATGACATTAATGTTATTAAAGGGCATCATATCCATACATCAAATTTGAAAAAAATCGAGGGAGGTTAAATTCCGTCAACATTTCGACATTGACCGAACTTTGTAGAACTAATGTCAAAGGTCAATGTGATATATGTTGCGGGACCTAATTGGCTACAATATGGAATAAGTAACGAGGTTTTACGATGAACAGAACCGAAGTTATCGCCAAAAATGTGAGTTTCACTTTTCCGTGGCCTTGACCTTTGACCTAGATATCCCACAATAAAGTCCGTTTTAAGTTAGTCAAAATATCGGTCATGAGCTAAGTTTTGTGACGATTGATCAAGTGATCTGGACGCTAGACTGTACACACACAAACAAACTCGACCGAAAACATAACTCCCTTGAGTTAATAAGTATAAAAGGGGCCATCTGATGTGATGAGCCGATCACTAAAGGACATGTGGTCCATCCTTCAATTCGGTGCAACACTGGGGGTTCAAGTTATAATAAAAAATATCTTGATTAAATAATAGTCATTAAAACATGGCAGCTTACCACTCAAAGTTTTAATTAAAGACCAGTTTTAAAACTTTAAAAAAGTAAACTACAGATTTATTTATGGACTAAAAATATAATTTAAGGCCAACAATCAATATTATCAAAAATAATCAAAAGTTCCGATCGTAACATTCATTTAATTATAGATTCGACATCCCCAGCTACGATGGCAGTTAAAACGAACAGGTTTAGCGACCTTATTAACCACCTTCCCCCGAAGGTTGATTGAGAGTCGGTTTCAATGCTTCAATTAGTGGAGCTAGATATCATTCACACTAAAAACCGACCTTGTGTCTAACTTTGCCCTCTTGGGTGGCAGGTAAATAGGGACACGGTGGTTACGGGTGATCTAGTATAACACTAAACCGCTGATAATCTTGCTTCATTTTGTTTATTCCGATTTACCGATTCTCCAGGACGACTGGATGTGAAACAAAGTCGATTTCATTTCAGGGATATCCAGAGCACCCGGGATGGGATGAAAAAAAAAACGTGTTTGCACACTGAATTTATTAAATGGTGGGAGGAAGGGCGAATGGTACGAGAAGTTGTGGGTAGAAGGAAATAGATGTAAGGGGATTAGTAGCAACAGTCGCAGATCCCACTAAAGATCAACCATTCCCTCCCGTGATAGGGGCAGTGGTAACATGGTAGTGTCAGATCTACCTGACTAACCGGACACTGGTGAAAATCCAGAATGAGTCAACATCAGGATCCTTCGTCCTCTGGTCGTCTTTGCTTCTGCGTGTGGCAAGCAAAGACCTGTTAGGCACGTAACACCCAGCCTAAGGAACGAGAATGGCATTGCTTTTGCTGATGGGCAACCGCCATTTTTTTTATTGTCCTGGGTCAAACCTTCCCCGATTTCTTATGCAACCGCTGGGACTAGGTGCTCTGGGTGCCGATGGGGGGACCTGCTATCTGGCAGCTATCACAAATAGCTACGAGAAGGACTTCATAGAGACCATACAATCCCGAAGCACGATCTTCGTGGGCTTTGTGAATTAGTTCAAACAGCAATAACAGCAGCAGCGTAAGAAGAGAAGAAGTTGGTGACGTAAATAAATAAATGACGTCAACAATGGGACAACCTGTAAAAGGTTGTTTATCTGCCAGTCGCTATGTCAACAAGCGTTTTGATTGATTGACGCATAGTTTTATTCAGCAGCAGCTTTTAAAACAATGTTTTTATTTTTGTCGTGACTGACATCTCCAAGAATTATTCGTGAAATATCGCCAATTTCCATTACATTCAAAGCAAAAGGTAACTTCATTCTTTAACCCTCTGTATGGATGAACTTTACAAATCTATCGATTTACCTTCACGATTGTTTAAGGGCATATATTTATACTCAGTTAGAATATACGTTATTTTATTTCACAGCCCATGTATTAAGCATATATTCAAAACATATCCATCATTAGAACGAAAGGCTAATACCAAAAGTACGACTAACACATTTATTACAGTTGACAATGGGGAAAGACAAGCAACGTACATTATACAAAACAATGAAAGATATTTAGTTTTTATTCTACCTTTAAGATATTTAAGATAAGAGCATTTATTACTCAAATCAAATTCAGAGAATATAGTGGTTAGTGCATCAGCCCAAATGTGGCAACAATACTACTACTACTACTACTACTACTGATACGTCCTTAGATGGAGTACCGCTGTCATATCTGGGGAGGTTCAACTGATAGCACTCTTTCTTGCCTAGATCCTTCATTTTGTGGCAGCCCCTCGGGAGAGGTCCGACAGCAGTGAATTCTTAATACTCTCTTGCCCTTTCGGGCACAATCAAGGGAATACACTAAGATCGGTTCCCTACAACTTTAATGTATAAATGTACCAACGTTAACGAAACGGGTTACAGGTGGTCTAGTACTTTTTGAAAACTTTAAAACTATATTTGGTAAAAGTACAGAATAGTTAACAATTTAGAATTTGTAAAAAAAAAAACAATTGATATAAAACGCATTATATTGAAATTCTCTACTGAACTCGCATACTTTTATGGTGTTGATACGATTTGTAAGAGTTTTTAAACGTTAAAAGTATAGAATAGTTAACACTCGAGAACTCGTAAACAAAAATAAAAAAATAAACAAAAAACACATAATTTACATAAAACGCATTAGACTGAAATTCTCTACCGAACCCGCATAGTTTTCGTGCGTGGAAACGATCTTTAAGTATTTTTTTAAACTGTAAAAGTACAGAATAGTTGACTTGCAAACCAAACAAAATCGCGGAACCCGCGTAGTTCGAACGTGTGTGAACGATTTGTAAAAATGTTTCAAACGGTATAAAAACTCTTACAAATCGTTTCCACATGTCAAAACTATGCGGGTTCAAGAGAATTTCATGACAATGCGTTTTATATAAATTATTATGCGTTGTTTTTTGTTGTTATTTATGGTTTACGAGTTCTCGTCTGTTAACTATTCTTTACTTTTACCCTATTTTTATGTACTTTTTAGTTAGTGTTCATTCGTCATATGCATTCAAAATGTGGGAGGTCTGTATGCCACAGCGTGACTACTTCGATCATTATTCGTTTTTTCATGGACAAAATCAACAGCGTGGAAGGAACAATTACTAAAACAGAATATAAAAATGTCTCAGCCGTAAACATTAATAGTAATCATAAAAAATGAACTTCATCGCCGACAAAGAAAAAAAGTATGAGATTCATAAAACCATGGACGATGAGAACGTAGAAAAAAAAAGATGGCGGTAATAAAATGTGGCGAAAAGTGATAACCGCAACAGTAATATTGCTATGGACATCTATTATCATAATACGCGCCGTGTAATATCAGTATATATTAATATTTAGTCTGTTACACTTCATTGGTTCAGGCAGCAAATATATATATATATATGAGTTTTATGGCGGGAATGGTTAAAAGAAATTGCAAAGCCAATCACAAAACAAGTTGCATGTGATCGACATAAAAGTTCTAATATAGAAGAATACGGGTATCTTTTACAATAATCCGCAGAGTGAAAACGCTAAAAAAACAAATATACAACAAATAAAAGTAACTGTAGCCGATAAAAGTTATTTTCCAACTTATCTGTGACATTTGTTTGTATTTTTAAACCGTTCCAACTGCTATTTATTAGAAATCAATATTTTTGTCACACGAACATTGGACAAGACAAGGGGGGGGGGGAGGTCGTAACGAGGAAAGGCCGAGACGCCATTTTTTAAAAGTAAAAATCCGTGCCCCAAAAAACAAGAATTTTTTTTTACATCTAATAAAAACCCATTTATACTACGTAAAAATACAAACAAATGTCATAGGTAAGTAGGAAAATATCTATTCTCGACGTAGCTCACCTTGTTGCATATTTATTTTTTTCCCCCGTTCTTGTTCGTTTTTTTGGATCCCGTTAGCGATTCTGCGGATTATTGTAAAAGATACCCGAATACTCGTCCCAGAACAAATAAAATTAATTCTCCGAACAAAACAGTTTTGCACCACTTTTATGTCCCCTACGAAGATTAAAATCAAGATATAAACCTTTCGTTCTTCCTTATACTAATGTATTGGCTGTTCTTTCCACTCGGTACGACCTTACCCCTTCAATAAGGACAGAACACCTCCCATAGAAGCACCAATATTAGTTGTTAATTATTTGTTTACTAATGGGCAATTAATTTTGTTTTTACAGTTTCTTTTGCCACAACAATGTATGCAACATTTATTTTGTTTTAAACAGATTCTAAAAGGAAAGTGAAATCCGAAGACGGGACCCTTAGCACCCGATTCTGAGACGTCAAAATGGACCCTCCAAGACGCATTATTGTACCTTTATTGAAATTGACCGGATTTCTTGTCCTAGTCGGCGCCATTCGAACAGCCATGATTGCGGCTACCGTTTCATTGGCCGAATAGAGATGAAGCCTTATCTCCTGTATAAATGAGACAACATTATCGTCCCAACTTTCGTGACTTTTCTCAATACACAATGTTTTATATATGAAATAAAATGTGTAAAATATTGAATGTCAAATATGTCCATTAGTGTAATGTTATTAGACGACCCACGGGTTAGATCCCGGAACGTCTGCAGACGGATTTAACGGTAATAAAAAAACAAAAATGAAGAATTATTTTTGAAAAACATGATAAAGCGAAAAGATTCTTTTGTCCATGACATCAGAAGCACGATCGACAAAAGAATGGTATTGTCCGAGAAAGCTCATCGACATTTACGACAGAGATGAGGTCAGATGACGTAGACAAACCTTATTTAACAGGTTGATTTGGTGCCCAGGGAGCGAAGGAGTTTGAAAGACAGGCAGACCG
>OY744548.1:50773295-50803295 GCA_963556195.1 Sepiola atlantica
TATTGCTTATACCGCCTGTATGAGAGGAGCCCAGAATACTTAAAGCGTTTAAATTCGTTCAAGGGAGCCTCATGACATCTGAACATAAAACAATCAAATCTCCTCTTTTCTTATATCCTTAATTTTTGTTTTGTTTTATTATTTAGGGTGGGTTTAGTCTAGTTGTAACCTAACTAGCCCATATGTAAATCCGGAACTAAGTAAGAGAAACGTTCCTCTTCCACATTATAAAGAAACACTGGTTTCTGGTCAGCCACTTTTAAGAAGAAAGTGTAGTATCTGTTCCGATGGATACTGCACCCTATAGACCGGTGTCGTCTTGTCCTTCATGGCTAGATTTACGCCGATCTATGGGTCGGTCCTGTGCAGTTCTAGGAGGTCCACCCTCCCAGGCTTTGCCTCCCCTCTTTGGGGAGGAGTAAGTTTATAGCTTACTGCCTGAGGCGCGGCTACCGGGGAATGCCGACGGGGCTGCCACAGCAATTTTTAATGGTCCGAGTGCTCACCTTCTCGGGCGCTGACTTTTCAAGTCCCACTTTCCCGACCCGACCTTGGTCACATCTTACCTTGTGGGAGTAAGATAAAACTGGCCTTGTGCCTAACCTCCTATAGAGGATGTAAATAAACACTTTAGGGGTAGCCCTTGTTGTCAGCCAGCCTTATAACCCCTTCCTTCCCTATTGGGCTCTTGACGAGCTTACTTTTTGGCTAGTCTGTTTTAGGTCCAAGGCTTTGAACACTGGTGGTGGAGTCTCTTTCAGGCTTGGTCTGTCTAGAAGTGATCCCACCTTCCTCTCCCTTTTTATTATTATGATTTAAGCTCCTTACACCAAGTGGCTTCATGTCTTGTCTGGACCGACTTCCATACACAATTATCTTGAAACAGAAACTTTTATTTCGAAGGTTTTTTTTAGAATTAGCTTTATAAACGCAACTCATTAAATGGCTAAGAATACAAGATCGGTCTAAAAAGAAACGGGACTGTTCGTGTTGTACGAGCTATGAATGCATGACGGATAAGTGGATTGTGTTTGAAGTAATGTAAGGTCAAAAAGTATATAAAAAAACTGATAATATAGACGCAGCTTTTTAACTTGTGTTAAAACTCGTCTTATCATATTCTAAAAATAAAATCTTTTAAAGCGAGAATTATTTTCGTCATAAAAGTGAATGCATATGCATTTGTTTATATCGTAGGTAGCGAAAATAAACAAATCGCACCTTTTCTCTCTCCGGCCTTCTGCGATCTATTCCTCCCTATATTCTTGTTTTTTTTTTTTTTTTTGTCTTTTCTATTTCTTGACGACTCCGGCTCCTCGGCTTCTATTTCATACGAGCCGGAGAGGTAGGAGGTAGGGTCACAGTCTGATTCCAAGGCCCTGGTTCATTCGAGAGCCCGATTTTTTTTTTCGGAATAAAGTATGGTTTGATTCGGTCCTAGAAAGTCATCCTTCCAGCCATCACCCTCCCCCCTTCGAGATGGAGTAGTTTCTGACCAGTCACATGAGGCTCTCTTACTAGGGAATGCCGACAGGTCAATTCTCGGCTATTTTTGTACCCTTCCAGAGATCCTCCCACATTAAACTGACTTCATGTCCAACCTTTCTGCAAACAGAAAGCAGGTATTCCCCTCTTATTTCTCTTTGAATTTTTCTCGTCACTATTTCATTCTCCCTCAAATCGTCTTATTTATACTAAAAAAATCATCACTAACAAAGGCCAAAAGTCCCTCGAGGATAAGAGT
Organism: Sepiola atlantica; assembly: GCA_963556195.1. Lineage (NCBI taxonomy): Eukaryota > Metazoa > Mollusca > Cephalopoda > Sepiida > Sepiolidae > Sepiola > Sepiola atlantica. The sequence continues at coordinate 50,775,040 of OY744548.1, forward strand.
AAATGAGATAATTTGGATGATGAGCAATTCTATGAGAGATTTTGGAGCTATGGACGGAATGGACAAAATTTAATTACTTAAGCGGACAGCTCGACAATTAGTTGTTCACATTGGACTTGAAGACGACTATGTTATAGTAAGAAGAGAAGCAGCCCCGTGATGTTGTGTTCGTGGGAAAAAAACACTTATGGTTTCTTCTTCTAAAAATAGCCCGCTGATCATATAAACTTTATGATGATTTTTTTTTACCAAAACCTATCTTGAGTGATACAGAAGCAGAATGTATATTATTTGTAGGTAGTCTTTTTAGTTATAATCAGACACACGCATGAGTTTACTTTTTATAACTGAATATAATAATTCCTCCCTGGAATCTCTCATTATAACCAATAATCTAATTTTAACTTTGAATAAATAAATAGAAAAGAAACTTACACACACACATACGTTTAAAGTCCGCATTTAAAAATAAATTTATTTAAGTAATAAAAAATAAAACAATATATAAACAAATGAATAATGAAATAAGATTAAATAACTTATAAAATAACTTATAAAATAACTTATAAAATAACTTATAAAATAACTTATAAAATACATTATAAAATACATTATAAAATAAATTATAAAATAAATTATTAAATACATTATAAAATAAATTATAAAATATACGTAATAGAAAAATATTTATAGTAAGACTAAAGACAAAGCAAAATAAAGAAAACGAATGAAAGCCGCCATTTGTAAGCCGAACCAACCATTTTGAAATTATTGAATTCAAAATTTATTCACTGCTGTATTGATCTCAACGGATGTCTTTTGCATGTTTTACAAACCGAATTAAAACTCACATCTGAGGGGAAGAATTTTTCTAGAAATATGTCATACGGACTCTACATCAAACTGCATTGAGAGCAAGTAAGGTTTGTAATTATATTTAAAAAATCATATTCCTAATAATAAAAGGGAAGAAACTGAGAGACTAATTTCACTTCTGTACGTTTTATGTTGCTTTCAATCAGCTTATACCCGTTACATATCTTTATTGAACTCGCCTCCTTAAAATAATTACTATATATACTACACACAATGCTTCAAACAAACTACATTAACATTTCAAAATATATATGTAAATTATGCACACTTTCACAGAAAATATTAGACGTATCTGCACGGAGAAAATGTGGGCTTAGCATTTCGGGTTCGAGTTTTAACGGCCCTACTGCATCACTTTTACCTATACCCTTGAGAAAGGAATCAAGTCATATATCCTCTCTCCAGATATAGATTAAATAGTACGGTAGACTAGACTCTCAATCCTTGGTTGTGAAACTAGTCTAAGAGATAGAAAACTACGGCATAATACCAGTCTTTCTCTGCTCATTCCGATATTGTTTCATGAACTTCTCTTTGCCAATCGACTCACTATAGACTCCCTGCACCGGAACCCTTACAAGAGATATTAGATCGAGACTAAAAAGATACATCCCCTGTTATATCATTTAACCTCCCCTGTTATATCATTTTACCTCCCGTTATATCATTTAATATCCCCTGTTATATCATTTAATATCCCCTGTTATATCATTTATTACCCTCTGTTATATCATTTAACCTCTCCTGTTATATCATTTAACCTCTCCTGTTATATCATTTAATATCCCCTGTTATATATAAGCTATCATTTGACGTATATCGGTACTTTCATTCGTTAAATTCCGTAAAACATTTTTTTTAGAAGTTCGCAAAATATTAATTTATTTATATTTTATTTTCGTGACTAAAAATAAAATTTAAGACCAACAATCAATGCTATCCCAATTGTGTTCGACAGCCAAGAAAAATATACTGGAAATCTGTGAAGTCTTGTTGTCACTCAGACTCCAGGGAACACCATTTTTTAATTTCTAGTGAGCAATCACTGATAATGACTCATGTAAACACTCTTAGTGAATGAATACATACATACATACATACATACATACATACATACATACATACATACAACCACTAATAAGTCCTCCTCCTCCTCGAATGCAAAAAACAACGCACAAAACCCACGAACGCTTACCAGCCACATAGAAGACGGAATAGAAAATAAAATAGAAAAAATACCACGCAAAACAAAGGGAACTGCAATTTCAAGGAATCTCATAAACTACCCCCCCCCCCCAAACACACACGAAAACCCCCCCACTAAACTACCCCCCAAACACACACGAAAAAAAAAAACTACCCCCCAAACACACACGAAGAAAAACACACACACACTGATGGCACCAGCGTGGGCTGATACCACACAAAATAATCAGGAAAGATCAAGGAATATGGAAATACTGAGAATGGTGAGCACTAATCAAATCTCCACTGGAAAAAGTTGCGGAGGTTACTGGGGTCCTGGGGAGGCTTATTTTCACTCAAACCCAGTGAAAACCGATGGTTGCTGCCAATGAGAAATAAATGGTAAGCGTCTGTTGCGATAACATCAAATCATTTGCAATGGTTATCGAAAGAAGTGGAGAGTACTGGAAATCTGAGGAGACTTGTTTTACTCAGACTCCAGGGAACACCACCGGTTATTGTCACTGAGCAATCACTGATGATAACCCGTGTGAGACACCTCCCACTGAGTTGTTTATAATAATAATAATAATAATAATAATAATAATAATAATAATAATAATAATATGCAGACTGTTTACAAAAAGACGAAACAGTAAACTACACCATAAGTGAATGCAGCAAACTAACACAAACAGAATAATACAAAAACATGACTGGCCCACTAAGAATTATGCAGACGAATTGCATTTTCAACGTCCAGATAAATGGTGTGGTACGAGCACGAACCGGAACCAATGTTCGAAAATAAAAGACAAACCCCCCTGGGACATGGAAATACAAACATACACACTCACCCAAGCAAGAAGCACGTGATACATCGATTTCGCCGTTCAAGCTGATAACATGGAAGAGGAAAAAATACACTAGAACAACTCGACAATCAGCTAAATCTCATCCATTCACTGTGGAGGTCCCCAGATGCCGGAGAGCCTTCTACTCCAATAGCTTCTTTCCTCGTGCTGCCGGCCTCTGGAACTCCCTCCCTGCTCCCCCGACTGTACCGACATGCAGAGGTTTAAAACTAATGTAAACAGACATCTCGCTGCAAGCTCCCAACTTAGGATGACACCCAAAACCGACACCCTAATTTTGAGTACGTATACAGTGGCGGCCTGCCTTGTTTGGGGTGAAATTATATATATATATATATATATATATATATATTACTAGCTGGCTTCATCAGCTCGCTACCGCTTCGGGAATACTTGAAATATATGAAACCAAAATTTTAAATAATAAACATTTAATTAATATATTTCTCGTAAACAAGAGACTAAAACTTTCGCATTTATTTATATAAATAAATAAACATTAACATTTTGATAATTTTGATAAAAAATTATTTATCTTTTAAATTAGACGGTAATGAAAAAAAAAGAAATCAATTTGCTTGAGCGATGGTCTGTGTATGGGGGAGGGGCAACTCTATTTTAACTTACAATTTAGAAACGGATGGCAACTTGTTGAAAATCAAGTCATGCCGAGTAAAGGCCGGAAGAGAACATTTAAACGCACATGCGGAACATTTTGTCTACGGGATACAAACAATCATTTTTTTTAAAGAATTTTTTAAAATGGGAGAGGAGAGAGAAAAAGCGATCAAGTCAGCCAGCCCCCCCCCCTCTCTCTCCCTTATCTTTTCTCGCTTATCTTTTTCGTAAGTATCTTTCTTTTTAGCGAGCGATGTTAGTAAAATTTAAGAAACGGTTTTACTGATTTATCCCTTTTTTATTAAATCATTTTAATTACTTTTAATAAAGACACAACTATTTCAAATATATAGCAAAACTAAGACAAAAGAATTACAAATGAATAACACCGAACATTAATTTACTATGCTTGTTTAAATTATAGTTATGCGAATTAGGCATTAAAATAACCGTCTTTGGATCGTTTGTTTGTACTCTATAGAGAGTATTTGAAAATATGAGTGATAGATAAAACAAAAGTTTCGCATTTATTCATTTAGATCGTTAATAGGAACACGTTATTTGGTCTGCCATTCACAGAAACCCATCTTTTCTAAAGCAGATTCAACGAAGGGAGTTTCCGTTCTTATTTCAAGAATTCTTTGCCCTTCGTTCGGCTTTGTAGTTTCTCCCACTCCATGTTCGCTAAAGCGTGGGTAGAATCGGTTAAAAGGAAAGGAGTCAAGTGATTCTATCGAGATGATTATTTGTGTTTCTTTGTTTCGGTGACACTTGTTTTTTTTTCGTTTGTTTGTTGTTTTTTGTAAGGGTTGGGAAGACGATGGTCAGGTAGGGGTGCTGGGTTGTCTTGTGTTTGAACGTAAAACCTTGGGCTATTCGAGTCAAACAAGTACACTAAATAGCGCGAACCTAATAGAGATATACGATACGAAAAGAAGTTAGCATAAACATTAGGATAATCCTAAAAAAATGTCACTCGACGCTATTTCAAAACAACATATTTTTGCAGAAAACCAGTATCTTGTTATGTTTAATGATTTTTGAAAGAAATATATATATATAGTACACGTATTGTATTATTTCTGTAGGTGTAAAACCGGTGAAACTACAGTGTTAATAAAAAGTGCTCAATAACAAGTAGAGATGTTCTTTAGTATAAATTTTTATTTATACAAACATTATTGGTTACATATGTGCATACATGTTTCGGTTGTACTTTTCACAGAGACAGATAGATATAAGAAACATAAACATTATTTATATATTCATCAACGTTTCGTCTTTATTACAAGACTTTTTCAACATGATTGATTTGAAAAAAAAAAGCATACAAGTACAATATTTCAAAATATGTGGTGCGTTTGTAACGTGAAAATATTTTTCTGTCTTCTTTGGCCTGAAGAGGTTGACTCTCTGTGAAGAGTACAGTCGAAACATGTATGCACATATGTAACCAATAATGTTTGTATCAATAAAAATTTATACTAATATATATATATATATATATATATATATATATATACATACACCACTTGCCAATCAGCCCAAGCAGCTAAAATTGTTACTTGTAGCATGTATTAATGTTTAGAAATCTTTTCATATTTCTTTGTGATTGCAAATTTTATCTCTGTTTATTCGAAAGAAAGCTGTTACGAAAGCTGACCGACATTTAAGTCGAACATCTGTCGGACTTGTTATCGCTTGTTATTACATTTTACCATCGATTGTTTTATTTACTTTGAATTTTCCCCTGTGCAAAGTAGTAAGTCATTGTCCCGTTCTCAGACAGCACCAACATTTCCGGCAGACGATACGCTTCTCCTGTGTATTTGTTCGTTTGTCATGCCTCTTTGGGCACCTCCTTTTTTTAACCATTTTCTCAACTCCACTGTTAAAAAATCATTACACAACACATATACACCATCAATACAACGATCAATAATATTTTAGTTGGTATATATTATGTAGGTGTTGAGTTTGTTTATAAACAGCCGATTCTTGATGTATGCTACCACCCAAAGAAAGGGGATAACGTCTGGGAGGATAGTCTGATGACAACAGAACAGATAATACACTACCCCCCAAAAGAGAAGATATTCCCTGAGATGATGGTATCATAACAACAGAACAGATAATACACTACCCCCCAAAAGAGAAGATATTCCCTGAGATGATGGTATCATAACAACAGAACAGATAATACACTACCCCCCAAAAGAGAAGATATTCCCTGAGATGATGGTATCATAACAACAGAACAGATAATACACTACCCCCCAAAAGAGAAGATATTCCCTGAGATGATGGTATCATAACAACAGAACAGATAATACACTACCCCCCAAAAGAGAAGATATTCCCTGAGATGATGGTATCATAACAACAGAACAGATAATACACTACCCCCCAAAAGAGAAGATATTCCCTGAGATGATGGTATCATAACAACAGAACAGATAATACACTACCCCCCAAAAGAGAAGATATTCCCTGAGATGATGGTATCATAACAACAGAACAGATAATACACTACCCCCCAAAAGAGAAGATATTCCCTGAGATGATGGTATCATAACAACAGAACAGATAATACACTACCCCCCAAAAGAGAAGATATTCCCTGAGATGATGGTATCATAACAACAGAACAGATAATACACTACCCCCCAAAAGAGAAGATATTCCCTGAGATGATGGTATCATAACAACAGAACAGATAATACACTACCCCCCAAAAGAGAAGATATTCCCTGAGATGATGGTATCATAACAACAGAACAGATAATACACTACCCCCCAAAAGAGAAGATATTCCCTGAGATGATGGTATCATAACAACAGAACAGATAATACACTACACCCCCACAAAAATGAGGTAATGACGAATGAACATATACTACACCCTCCTCCAAAGAAGGAGGTAATGACTGGGAGGATCGTTACATTACAACAGAACAGATACCACACTGGCATTCCCTGAATTAAGCATTGAAAGATAGTACAGTAATTTGAAATAGTACAGTAAACTGAATTGAGCATTAAAAGAGTGTACAATAAGTATATTAATAGAAGTAATAGTATAGTTTCGGCTTCAGACTGACTAAATCCGTTCATAATATAAGGGCCACGTTCTCGCTGTGTGTGTATGTCTGTCCGTCAGTCACAGTTTTGGTAAAAAATATCTTAACTTATTTTAGAAATGGAAAATATTGCATTTCTACTAAATAATAAATTCCCAACGAATAAAACGGATGTGATGACAGAAAATCGAAATCGAAACCTTGAGATCTTCAGTCTACCAACTGAGCTATTTATATTTTCTTATAAATAGATCTTAAAACATTGCTTTAACAAAATAAGTATAGCTTTGACGTGACGTCATAGATTTATGATTAACGTCACGTTTCAAAACATGAATTCAAACATGAGCGAACATTAAAATAAATAAATGAATGGTTAAATATCAAATTCTTTTAATAGTCCAAAACAATTTATTTGGCTTTAACTACGTATTGGTGTTAAAAACTATCTAATATATACTAGAATTTGGGCTTAATAAGATTAAATTAGTATTACCTACATACGCCAGCGTTTCAAGCTTTCTCATGAGTGTAGGGAATTATAATCTCAGACGGTCGTAAGGTTCGAACTCGGTTACAAAATCACCCAAGACTCAGCAAGCAAGTGTCATAACCCAATGGCCACGAGACATTACCACGTCAAGAGAGGGAATTTAAGTTCTATTTATGCGAAGAGAGGCACATATAGAAAAACTGTCTGGAGAGTATTCAACGAACGTTGTCGGAATACGCCATATATATATACTAGACAAGCTGTCTAGGCCCGGGGATCTAGTTCTTCATCAGTAATAGATGTACAATAGGTTAAATTATGTTAAATATTTCATCGCCAAAAATGTCCTCTCAATTCCCCGTTTTGCTATTATGTTTTAATCGACCCAGTTCAATCGTAAAACGTTTCACGTCATTACTCTTCTTTTTTTTTCTGATCTGGCAACTTGTTCGAAAAGTATACTACTGTATTAGAGAAAACTTCAATTTGTTAATAGACTTGGTTTTTAAAATTGGCCTGTAGTGAGGATTGAACCTTCAACTCCCATAATACTTTCACTTAGAACTGGTTGTTACTTAACAACTTTATCCGTTGCGCCACTACAGGCGACACTAACTGGAGAATAAAATAAAAATTACTAATGAATTCTACCCAGTTATGACTGACCGGACGAGAACAATCCACCCCGTGAATTAAATAAAGTGTTCTGTTAGAAATTTGGTATAAATTCCCGAGTTCAACAAGATGCACCTGAAGAAGGTCGGAGGTTACATCGGCCGAAACGTTGTGAGAATAACACCCAAGATGATAACAGTAGTCCGAATAATACAAAATAATTATATATTAAAAACAATCGCTATAAGAAAGCAAATGTTTTCAGCCAATGATTTTAAAAATATATATGTTTATAACAACTAAAAAATATGCTCGCAATTTTTAAAAGTTTGAAGTTATTTTCTCCCGGGTGACACCAGTTTTGTACATTAGTACTTTAATGTTAGGAATTGTCTTTTCACAGAGGATTCTTCGTCGAATATAACCGAGTCTATATTGGTGGACTTTCATCACCTCATCTTTCGTTTTCACCTGATTTATTCAGCATTGCTAATTGGTACCCAGTATAGAATCAAGATCCGGTTTCGTCAAGCGCGAAATCAAAACCGGAAGTCCCTCGAGCGAGATACAACAATGGATTTTTTTGGTGCTAATTGTTTCAGACGATGCTGCGCGTAATTGGCGCCATTTATAGCCTCTTTCTTAGATTTAGTGAACGTTCGTTCGTTAGGTTGATCGGGGATTTATTTCTAAAAGAAATTAATCGTTTTATCTCGTCTTTTTTGTTTTGTTTCGAGACTGAAAATTCAGAATAAATTCTGTCCGGATTTTAATTCTCTGAAAGTGAGAGTTTCTAATGCTAATAAATAATATTTATATATAATATTAGAAAAAATATGACCCGTTGGGTCATTGGTTGAGCTCGGGTTAGATTGTTTGCATCAAGAAAAGTGAATCTGCAAAGCCAGTTCAATATGAAAATTAAAGACAAAATTAGTCTTTTTCTACTCGCTATATCTCCCCTCCTCTTTCTCTCTAGTCTAGCCAGCTACGGGTTAAATAATATTTCTACTTCTGATAATATTCTATTTTGTTTATAATGGACGATTCAAATCTTTTTTATACCTTCGACTGCTAATAAGCAGAAAGAGAGAGAGAGAGAGAGAGAGAGGGGGAGAGAGAGGGAGGGAGGGAAAGAGAGAGAGAGAGGTTAAAAATTGCGGCTAATTATATCAATTTTAAAACGAAGTGTCTTTTTGTCAAAATTACTCAATCCGAATATTGAGGAAAATATTTGTATATATTTTGTGTGATTAAAATATATAATAATAATACAAAAAAAAGCCATAGGGAAACAAACGTTGATTAACACAGTTTTAGTATCAAAAATAGATATAGCTACAATCACTGTCAATAAATTCCCTTTCTCCCTCCGTGTGCCTAGAACTAAGCGGAACTTTCATGAGCAAAGTTTCTATCCTAGAACTGCTCGTCTTTGGGACACAGTATCACAGGGCTGCTTCCCGGTTGACTATAACATTGTCATTTTCAAGTCCAATGTAAATTAAATTCTTGTTGAGCCGTCATCTTAAATAGTCACTTTACCCGTCAAACTCAAGAACCATTATCCTCAAGTGGCTTGTGGGCCTTGATAAGTGGTGACTCGTTTGTAATATATATATATATAAGAAAGGAAGGATGACGTAATGGGAAATGAAAAAGGAAAAACCAAGAGATATTTTTTATATACTCATCAACGTTTCGTCTTTATTGTAAGACTTCCTCAGGATATGACATTTTTCTTAAAATTATCATCCTAAAGAAGTCTTACAATAAAGACGAAACGTTGATGAATATATAAAAATATCTCTTGGTTTTTCCTTTCCCATATATATATATTCATCTGGAGACATTCAATTTATTTCATTTTACATGAAAAATGAATTAAAATGTCACCACTAAATCAATCTAAAAATAAATTTACTTTTGTAGTATTACCTTAGAGATGTATTCGTGTTATTATTTTAACTAGTCTGTTAACATGTTTATCAACTATTCCTTATATATATATATAATGACGAATAGTCGATATAATATATGTTAATGTCTTCTTAGGTGAACACAAAACAAATAATACGTATTATTTCCAATTCCATATTCATATAATAAGAAAGGATATTAATACAGGACAACAAGAAACCTAATGCTATTTGATTCGAATGTTAACATGAATAATTCGCATTAAAAATAGAGCCGAGTCCAATTAAAAAAAAAAAACGAGGTATTTTAGTTTAAATTGCATCACATGCGAAGTAGCATCTGTTATTTGTACGTTATTTATTTTCGATTTCGCGCCTGAGAAAAAAACAAAATGGCCTCCCGTTTGAGTTGCGCGGCGATTAATCAAAAGTCCTTTCCCCTGACTCATCCCCCAAACTTGCCCGTTCTAACGATGCGCTTCTCATTGTTCTTCTAAAAGTAACGATCGCTTACATCTTATTTAGGACATATTCTATCAGACCACGTGGTAGATTTATTTGTAAACATCAACAATGCCGAACGAGAAAACACTTGCGAGGAAGCTGCCGACAACAGTCGAGTAGGTGTTCCCAAATCGATTGCTGTTTATTCTACGCACACGTGTTTTCGTCGATTTTCGTATCGTCACACGAAATTAAAAAAGGTTCTATCTGCACTTTTTGTAGGTTTGAATTATTTGACTAAAAAACGTGTGGCAAATTATAACTTATTGATAAATTTTCACATTTTGTTCCTTGAAACTCAACACGGCGTTGTAATGAATGTGGGGAGGAGCTATCCGTACTACTTCTCCGATCCAGAACCCTATATAACCATTTATATATATATATATATATATATATATATATATATATATATATATATATATACAGGGCTTTACGCGCTCCACTACTTTTGGAGCTGCTCCCGCTCCTGCTCCAACGCCCAACATTGGAGCTGGCTCCTCTCGCGCTCCCCATTTTCAAAAAGGAGCCGCTCCTGCTCCAACTCCTACAAAAAAGGAGCGGCTCTTTTTCAGCGCTTCATAATAAAAAATATACCTTCTTTCATAAACGTTCTATTCTGCCAATGAGTGGTCGAAGGATAGGGGTGGGCGTCAAAGGATCTCGTCAATATGGGTTGAGATGTCACTTTAAGTGTAAGACCGTAATCTCGCTAATATTTTGAGAGTTATAGGAGAACATGTCGGACGAAGTATAGGATTATACGTAAATTTTCGTTTCCTGAGAACAAGAAAACAATTTTGCTTTTTTAAATACATGGAAATTTTCTAAGAATTTAAAGCCAGTTTACATGACTTTCTACTCGATAGTTTATAAATTCCTTTCAAGTTTTGCACACACACGAAGTTATTGATGTTTTGTCAATTAAAATGGCTGACTTGTTTACGAAGAAATCTAAGTGAATTATGATGGATTTAATCTCGTAACTTGATTACGAACCGGCTTGAAATAATAACATTATTTAGACAACGATTTTTTACATGGGGAGAATGTGGGGGGGGGGGGGGCTTTATTAACTAAAAATTTAATAAACAAAAGATATTTTATGTAAAAAATAACCCGGTCCAAACCTTTAATTTCGTAACGTAATTACGAACCGGATTGAAATAACATTATTTAGAAAGCCATTCTTAACATGGAGTGAGGGGGGCTTTGTTAACTATTCTGTACTTTCACCTAACAATTTAATAAACAAAAGATATCGTAAAAATTTAATTTAACTTGAAAATCTTATTTAAAAAATAACCCGGTTCGTAAACGGAACAAGTTCCAAAAAAATAATATAAAAAATATTATTCACTGGGGAGGGGGTAGCCCCGTATTTACAAGTATATCTCCTGTAAAAACGGTCTTAAAATCTATTTTCAATCGATATTTATTCGATAATCGCCGAATTTTCCTACTTGGCCGAAATTGCTGAGTTTTCCATTGCCGAATTTTCCATTGACGAATGTTTCGTTGCCGAGTTTTATTTTTACGTGTTTTCCTAAATTGTGTATTATACATGCATACTTCTATCCAGTCAAGCAGACTATCTAGTCTAAGAGAAAGAAAAACAACATAACTTTCATTAATACACTTAAGAACGGTATGAATCCACATATATCCTCCCCAAAGTTATATGAATTAAATAGTAGGGTAGACTGTACTCTGAAACCTTGATTGGGCAACTTACCTCTCCTATCTAGAGTGCTAATTTTCGGAGTTTTTATTCAACAGAAAGATAGCAGTGTACTATTTAAAAGGGCCTTAGTAACTATCTCAGGTCAGCTAGTAAACATTTTAAATTCTCTCTCTCGCTACCCCCCCCCTCCCGACCGGAACTCAGATGGTGTCAAAATCGTTCGGACCCCTAACTCAAATGTATTTCAACTTTCTTTAATCTTTCCAAAGAAATAGAACGCTCAATTCACTGACTGCAATAAAAACTTTAATGACGCCTTTGATCTGTCTCATCGCTTGATAGCAAGTCGACGGGGTAGGGTGGGGGTAACAAATAAAACAATAAAAAAGATTGTTAAAAACATTACAATTAAATCGTCTTCCGCATGAGCCCCCTCCCTCTCTCTACCAGAGATATAATTTTTTTAAATAATTCAGAGTAAACTCTGAGACTTTCTTTACTTTTCCTTTATATTGCTGAATAAAAAACTAACGTTTTAAAAAACATCAAATAATTTTGGAGCGAGGAGCGATAAAACCACCGCTCTCTAGTCTCAAATGGAGTTGCTCCTGCTCAACTCTCGCTGAATATAAAATGAGCCCTCCTCTTCTTCGCTCCAGCAAGAAAGAGCGTGCTCCTTTTTGGAGGGCTCCGTAAAGCCCTGTATATATGTATATGTATATATATGTGTATATTTATATATATATATATATATATGTATATATTTATATATATATATATATATATTTATATATATATATATATATATGTATATATTTATATATATGTATATATTTATATATATATGTATATATGTATATATTTATATATATATATGTATATATTTATATATATATATATATATGTATATATTTATATATATATATATATGTATATATTTATATATATATATATATATCTATATATGTATATATATGTATATATATATATATATCTATATATGTATATATATGTATATATTTATATATGTATATATATGTATATATTTATATATATATATATATGTATATATTTATATATATATATATGTATATATTTATATATATATATATATGTATATATTTATATATATATATATATGTATATATTTATATATATATATATATGTATATATTTATATATATATATATATGTATATATTTATATATATATATATATATATATTTATATATATATATATATATATATTTATATATATATATATATATGTATATATATATTTATATATATTTATATATATATATGTATATATTTATATATATATATGTATATATATGTATATATTTATATATATATATATTTATATATATGTATATATTTATATATATATATGTATATATTTATATATATATATATATGTGTATATATATGTGTATATATATATTTAAATATATATAATTTATATATATATATATTATATATGTATATATTATAAATGTATATATTATATTATATATATATGTGTGTGTGTGTATATGTGACGAATGCTATTTATAGGTCTATGTGTCAGTTATGAAATCTCCTATAGAAGCAAAGTGGCTTAAATGACTGACAACTACGTGAACACGGAACTAAAACCAATGACGTCAGAGTGATGTCATTTGACTAAACAAAAACTCTTGGGTGTGTTCCTTTTTTGTTGTCCATCAGGTTCGAATACTTACAACATGCGCGGGACATATCAGCACAACTCCAGCTTACTTTGGAATCACTCGCGTATTACACAGGGTCCCCAGATCGGGGGGGGGGGGGGCGCCACCGCGAAAAGATTTTTTTTCTGATTTCAATCAGATTTAAACCATACTTACTGTAACTGCTAGTATATAGGACAAAAAAACCACATGATAAACTTCCTACCCCATAGGAGGCGGTAATGCCGGGGGTAAGGGGGTATCATAACAACAGAGCTTATGCTATACTACTCCCCTCAAAAGAGGAGAAGGTAATCCCTGTGAGGATGGTGTTAAGACCACAGAACAGATACGAACCCCCTCTAAAAATAAGCAAACACAAAAAACAACAAAGGAGGAAGTAATGCCTCAGAGGATGTTATGACGAAGGAACATATACTACACTACCCTCTAAAAGGAGGAGGTAATGCTTGGGAAGATGGTATAATGACAAAAGAGTAGATATTGTACTCCACCTTCATAATTTAGCAGTGAAAGATAGTAATAGTATAGTTTCAGATTCATAATAGACAGATACCAAATCTAAATTAGTCAGAGTGAACTAGCGATACCCTGGTAAATGAGGAAACCAAGAAACTCCTGCTCCCACCCCTGAACCCCATATTTCGTTACATTAACGTTATGCTTTCCACAACAATCAATTTTATCTGAAACTAGCAGGCATATCAGACGATGCCCAGGAATGAATAAATGTGTCCTCCTGCATCCAATCCTGAACCCCATGTTATTATATTGTTATCAAAATACATCTTACATTAAACGGAATTGTTTCACTCCACTTCTGTAACATTCTGGTAGACTTTGACGAAGTTATTTTATTTTATTTTTTTTGGGGGGGGGGGTCTTATTTTACGCTATGCACTTTTTTATTTCAATAAATATAACATTGATAGTAAATTAAAAAAAATTGTATGTGTAATCATAAAAGTTACGTTAACACGAGAAAAAGACACACACCCATGCACACATGAAGTTGTCTCACATCTTTATTAATAGAGATTTGGGTGAAAACCTCATCAAAATGGAAGAGATATTCCACCGGTTCATCAATTAGAATTGAATCGTTTAGAAGTAATTAGGGATTTGATTTTTTATACTGATTACAATTTCTAAGTGAGTTTCAGTCTTCCAATTGGTCATAAGTATCCAGGGGTTAAGGGGGGGGGGCGTAAATAAACTCTCTCCACCCTCTCTCTCTCTCTCTCTCTTTCTCCGCCACTCTGTGCTCTCCAACACCCTTTTTTTTCCTCGTCGCTCTCTTTCCCGCTTCATTACTCCGCCGTCTTTTTTTCCTTCTCCATCAGTCTTCCACATATCCCTCTGCTCCTCTCTCTTCCAATCTCATAACTCTCCCCCATCTCTGTCTCTCCCCCATCTCTGTCTCTCCCCCCTCACCCTCGTGTCTATCTCCCTCTCTCTTCTCATCACTTCTCCCGCCTTCCCCTCTCTCTCTCTCGCCTTCTCTCTCTTCCTCGACCTCCATTAACCCCTTCTCTCTTCCCATCGTCATCACTCGCCCCATCTCCATCACTCTTTTCGCCTCTTTCTCCCTCTCCATCATTCTCCTTCTCCATCACCCTCTCTCCGCCATTCTTCCCCGTTTCCCCCCACGTACTCAGCGTGATTTTCCTACTCGGAAATTCCGTTTTATATTTGTGTCCATTTATTTACCTCCCCACAAGGTTAGGCACAAGACCAGCTTTATCTTACTCCCACAAGGTAAGATGTGACACAAGGTCGGGAAAGTGGGGCTTGAAAGCCAGCGCCCGAGAATTTGAGCACTCTGGCCATTAAAAATTGCCTGGGCAGCCCCGTCGGCATTCCTCGGTAGGGGCGCCTCAGGCAGTTAGTAATAAACTTACTCCTCCCCAAAGAGGGGAGAGGTTGACCTCCTAGAACTGCACAGGACAAACGCACAGACCGGCGGAATCAAGACCCGAAGGCCTAGACGATACCGATCTATAGGATGCAGTATCCATCGGAACAGATACTACACTTTGATCTTAGCCATCGGAACAGATACTACACTTTCTTCCTTGTGTCTAACTATAATAGACGCAACTAGCTATATCTATCCTGCGTGATCCAGGAGTCCCTAGTGGCTTTCCTTTTTCGTTACCTTTCTTTTTATTTTTTAAATAGGATTTTGAAAGTTAAATTTAATTATTACGATATCGTTTTGTCATTAATTATTTATTGAACCAGATTTTTATGAAACTACAACTAATTTTGGCAAAATAATCTTTTTTATCTCAATAAAAATATCGGATGTAAATGAATTCCTAAACGTCTCATATTTCAGTACACGGAGATTTACTGGTAACAGAGAAATAGTGTACTTGATACTGGCTTCCGGTTATGAAAAAGAAAATTCACAAGCGGTGTTTATCAAAAAATAGTCCTTTATCATTTTTGACCGCTGAAATTTTGGCGGAATTAAAATAAAATATTAAAAAATATTTTAACTATAGACTATTTTAAAAAAGTATTTTCAAAAACCCAAAAAAACATTCTAATTATAAAAAATAGTAAATAAACTAATTAGAAATATTTTCAAAATAAATTATTTCAAAAAATATATTCAAACTAAAAAAAATCCAATTATAAAAACCAGTTTGATTTTCTTATATGTTAATAATTAAAATTAAATGGTGAAAACAAATGATTAATTGCCCCCCCCCCCCCCTTCCGAAAAAAACATCTGACCTAAAAAAATAATGGGTAACGGGTTTTTGATAAACACCGCTTGTCAGTTTCTGATTTCAAAACTGTTTCTCTTACTGATTTGCTCTAAAAAGCCAGAAATGACTTTCTATTCGAAAAGTTAAATTCCTTTATATTTTTCGAAGTGTCACAAAGTAATTCATTCCCCCCCCCCCCCCAACTATTAACCAAAGATTAAAATGGCTGACTTGTTTACGAATAAACCGGTGGATTTAATTTCATAATTAAATTATTATTTAAAAAAAAAAATGAGCATTTTTTAAAAGTTATTTTTGGTACTTTACGCTATTGTATTTTTATTTCACTAATCGAGTAATCGTAAAAAAACTAATAATCTGTAAGTGACGTAGAGACGAGAAACACACAGACAGACGAGAAGTGGTCACACAGTTTTATTAATATAGAGATGTTCCCCCAGATGAAGCAGTATCACAACTACAATTCTCTGGCTTGCTAGGTCAATGTCGTGGCTCACCTAATAACGACGTTGTTGCCTGCATCTGGTGGCCAACCGGTAACTCTCCTGACTTGCGAATCAGTGGCGATTTGTGGTCGGAGTTCGCGCCCGTCGAGAATTAGTTTCCTGCACTGAAGATTGCGTAAGCATGAAACATAGATATCTGTAGGTAATAAATAATTAATATTTATTTATTTATAATATATATATATATATATATATATATATATATATATATATTGATAAGTTGAAAACGATTATAATGATACGAAATAGTTGTCTATTTTTTGTTTAAAGATGTGCTAACAAGAGATTACGAATAATGATAATGATAATAAAAATTTAAATATTTAAGAAAACATTTTTCCTGATTGGATAAACATTACTATTAGTTTTTGGCTAAAGTCATAGTGTAGTGTTTTATTTCAAAAAATGTTTTTGTTTTCCCCAATCCTCCTTTTCATTCCAATGAACTCCACCACCGGTACCGTCTTGGCCTTCGGGCCTTGATTCCGCCGGTCTGTGGCTTTGTCCTGTGCAGTTCTAGGAGGTCCACCCACTCAGGCTTTGCTTTCTCACCCTTTGAGAAGGGGTTAGTTTAGTGCTAACCCCCTGAGGCGCCCCTATCGACGAGGCTGCCCAGACATTTTTTGTAGGCCAAAATGCTCTCCCTTCTCGAGGGCGCTGGCTTTTCAAATCCCACTTTCCCGACCTTGTGGCACATCTTACCGCTGTGGGAGGAAGATAAATTCATCCAATGAATTTTTGTATATAAATATATGTATGAAAAATTTAAAAAAAAAATCAAATTTAGGGATATTTTAAGTAAGATGGTCCCGAGAGTAAATGTGGTATTCTGGTGATTGGAATGATTCTAGTAAAGAGTAAGATAGTAATCTACACTGAGGTATTTTTATTTTTGTCTAAATCCAGAGTTCACCTCTGGTGGTGGTGTGGTGGTGGGGGGGGGGGGCTGGATTTCCCCCATATTAAAAACCGACTTTGTGTCTAACTTTTAGCTTATAGCATCCCCTTCCCCCTAAAAGGAAGAACTCTTGACGGGTGCAAAATCTGCTGCGATCGGCCCGTCGAGATTCCTTGGTTAGGGCGCCCTAGGCGATTAGCAATCAAGTAAAAAAAGGGGGGGAAAGGAAAAGCATTGTTAGTAGAAGCACACCATCGTTATGAATTCTTTTCGCTTGTTACAGCTTCCCTTTTCCCCTTTTTCCCTTTTCCCCTCTCCATTGCAGCAAAGACAGTTCAGTTATTCGATGCCATCCGCAGACAAACACGTGTTTTCGGCTCAGAAATATTTCCGAATCCCCCCCCCCCCCCCCCCCGCTTCTCGTTTCTCGTCTCGTTCATCACATTTCTTCACTTCTCCGCGTGCGTACACAAACTATTCGCAAAATTACAACTCAGCCACAAAACAAGGGCCCAACAACAATGTAACCTATTTTTGTATTTTACCTGACTCCATAATTCAAATAAACACTTTCTTTTTTTGTTTGTTTGGTAAAATAGAAACAGTCTACTTGATGACGGCTTCCGGTTTTGAAGTCGGAAATTGACAAGCGGTGTTTATCAGAAAACCGTCCCTCATCATTTTGGTCCTCTTTTGGCGAAATTTTTCGTGCTTCTACAGTTTACGGACAGGGCTATTTTTTAGATGGGATTTTCAAGTTAAATTCTATTGGCGAATAGGCATAACAGGGGTATAAGCTGGCTTCCGGTGGAAAAGGGTTGAAGAAAGTGTCTACGGATGCCTGAAAGTGATACAAAAAATTTTTTTTTCATATTAATTTCAGACTTTTCTTTTTTTCATATTAATTTCAGACTTTTCTTTGATCATATTATAATAATTAACATAATACAGACTATTTGAAAAATAATTACCGAATCATGTTGTGGTCAACCACACATACAACTTTGTGGATCCGGACGACCCTACAATCCACACAAACCGTGTGGAAGGAAGCTGGGCTCATTGCAAATTAAAATTCAAAGTGATGAGCGGGACTAGCCGGGAAAACTTCAATGGTCACCTACAGGAATTTCTATGGCGCCGCCGAATGAAAACAAATTTCTTCGGCAATATACTGTATTGGATACGCTATTATTATGACGTTTAATAAAATATTTGGCAAAACACATTATTTTCACTAAATATTTCCAAAACAACATTGAAAAAAAAAAAAATCACATTCCGTTGCTCAAAAACATTATTTCTTGAAACAAAAAAGATTTTATTTATTATTTTCAATCAAATAAATTATTTTTCAAATAGTCTGTATTATGTTAATTATTATAATATGATGAAAGAAAAGTCTGAAATTAATATAAAAAAAATTGTTGTATCACTTTCAGGCATCCGTAGACACTTTCTTCAACCCTTTTCCACCGGAAGCCAGCTTATACCCCTGTTATACCCATTCGCCATTCTATTTTTACGGTATTTTTTGTTTATTAAATTGTTAGGTACAGAATAGTTAAAGCCCTCCCTCCCCATGTTAAGAATGCCTTTCTAAATAATAACGTTATTATTTCATCCCGGTCCGTAAACTGCATAAGTATCGGAGTTTTAATCTCACTAGTTTGAACGAATAAAACATAGTAAATAATTTATTTTTTAAATATTTTCAAACCAAATAAAATCATTTCAATTATAAAAAAAATTCAATTATAAAAAAAATTGATTTGATTATTTGTAATAAAAAACATAAACATAATATAAAATCAGTTTGATTTTCTTAAGTGTTAATAATAAAATAAAAAATGCTGAAAACAAATTATTAATTGCCCCCCTCGCTCCAAAATATAATGGGTAACCGTTTCTTTGATAAACACCGCTTGTCAATATCTGAATTCAAAACCGGAAACCAGCATCAAGTAGACTGTTTCTCTTTTACCTGTTTTTTTTTTTTTTGTTAATTTTTTTTTTCAAAAGTTTCAAAAGTTTTTATTCAAATACTAGAAAAAAACATGACCCGTTCGGTCATCTATTAAGATTGAGTTAGATTGTTTAGATCAGGAAAAAGTGAGTTTGCAAAGCCAGTTAAATATCAAAACATAAAGACAAAATTCAAAATTAGTTTTTTATGCTCGCGAAATACTTTCATCTCTCTTGTTAAAAATATTACTTCATGTGGTGCTATTCCATTTTGTTTATAATGGAATATTCAAATCTTTCTATTCTTTCCTTACTTTATTATCTTCGACTGTTAATAAACAGAAAGAGAGAGAGAGAGAGAGGGGGAGGGGGAGAGGGGATGAAGAGGGGGCGAGAGAGAGAGGGGGCGAGAGTGATAAATACCATATGAAATAAGAGCGTGGAATCAAACAACACAGAGTGAGAGAGGGTGAAAGTGATAGATAGAAACTTAGAGATGTTTGGTGTGTTAATTGCAAATTCTGGCTAATTAGAACAATTAAAATGAAAGTCTTTTTCGAACATAACTCAATCCAAAAACTGTGGAATATTTTAGCATTTATTGTATGGACGCCTGGTAACGGACATATTTGGGCCCAATTGTAGTATAGGGGCCATTAGAATATCTCACCTTTTATTCATAACAATTTTAGGTGAAATTGGTTGCGGTATTATATTGTATTCTGTTCTGAAATAAAATTCTAATTTACTTTTTATAAATTACAATTCAGTAGAAAAAACCCCCCCAAAAACATGCCCATCATTAACCCCAGCACTAACCCTAACCCTAAGTCCATAAATGATTTGACAAAATGGGCAATACGAGGGAAAGAAAAAAAAACCTAAAATATGCATAAAGAATTGTCATAATTCTGAAAAAAAATATTTTGAAAAAAAAAAAAAAAAAAAAAAAAAAAAAAAAAAATGGCGGCAAGTTTTTGAAATACAAAAAAAAAAATGGTTAATCGTTCTGTCGTACGTTATGCGGTCAAGAACTGGGTGATGTTTCTTACGATAATTTTATACGGTGAAGTTAACACCCACTTTAAAATTCTAAAATATTTTATTTATTTATTTAAAAAAAACAACAGGTATTTCCAGATTGTTGATGCGTAATCGCACGAAAAAAAAAAATAAATAAATAAAAATAAAACTCATTTTTATTTTTTCGTTGACAGCGCAGAAAAATGGTTCACAATTTCACCGTTTTTATTATTTTTCTTTTCGGAACGAGTAACCATTTTTGGTATTTCCAAAATGGCCACTCTCTAAAAAATGTTTAATTTCTTTCTCAGAACTACTAGTATATTTTAGTTGTTTTTTTCTTGTAAGTGGTCAGTATGTGATCATTTTATATTACATTTATACTGTCAAGTGCACCCCACACGTGGCGTAAAGGGGTCTGATAATGCCCGGGGCCAACCCCTTGATTGTATCCCTCAAAGACTCAAGTATAAGTCCTAGTACTAAGAAATATTATGAGAAAGGGAAATAGTTTGAATATGATTGGATGCCCCCCACCCCACCAATTTGGATGTACGGGCCTATCCCCCCCCCCCCCATTCGGTATGCAACTGAACACTCTAAAATATATGTTTAGAAAACTTTCCAGGTGTTTCTAGGATGGGGGAAAGGCAACATTTTATGTTTTTTTTTGGGGGGGGGGGGGGAATGAGTAACCATTTTTTTTATGCATTTTTAAAATGTCCACCTTTAAAAAAATGTTTCATTTCTTTTTCATAACTACTAGTATATTTTAGATTCTTTTTCTTTCTAATTGGTGATCATTTTACATAAAATTCATGTAGTGAACCTCACTCTGAAGTCTTAAATAAATTTGCGAAAGTTTTACCAGGATGGTGATTTGTAATCACGCGCACGCACGCACGCACGCACGCACGCACGCACGCAAAATCTCATTTTTAGTTTTTTTCGTGGACAGCGTGGGGGCAAAAGGGTAAAAATTAACCAAAATTTATTGGACAGGTTTTTTTTTTGTTTTCATAATTAATCATTAAAACATAAGCAAACAAGGGAATAAAATAAACAAATCTGAAAAATGAAAGAAAACAACAAGTTTGACTGTGATGTCATGAATGACTTGTCAAACTATAAACAAAAACAAACTGAAAAAAAGAAGGAAAACACGTGAAAATAAAATGACTTTCATCGTCTTTTTTTAACAAAGTATTTTTTTTTTTTTGTATGGCATGGTCATGCAATAAGAATATATTTTCGGTATGACACACTGCCGAAAATAATTAAAGATAAAACTACATCTTATACGCAACTAGCGGGATACCCGTCCCAGGGCGAGTATTCTGGTGGTGAATAATACAATTAATTAATCGAACAGAATAGTTTTGCACCACTTTTATGTCCCTTACGAACGTTTAAAAATCAAGATATAATGATACTAAACATTATGTTTAGAATCCGTATTCCAATTTTGATCAACATTTATCACATGATTTTGATCCGAGGAAAATGTCTATAATGTAAGCCTTAAGCTTAAGGGGTCTTAAGAAGAAACTGAAATTCAGGGAATCTTACTGAATTGGTGTCTATACAAATATGATACATTTGAATTTTCAAAGCCTTTAAATTACTCAATGAAACTGAAATTTGGGGAATATTCATTGATGTCGAATATCTATATATTACACAAGATCAGATCAATAAGGTGCCTTAGGTTTGAAGCTGGGGGATCGGACCCAGTTGGAAAATTCTTGGTTTTCTTAAACTTTAATTATAAACCGCTCACTTTTGTAAACGAAAAACACACAGATGAAAAAAGTCAGTGAACACTTTAGAATTAAAACTCAAGAAAACCCAGAATTAGCCCCGCTTTATCAGCTTGAAACCTAAGGTATTATGTTGATCTGAACTGTAATATTATAAATAAAGATTACAGTCTAATTATTAAATAATCGAGCAATCTATTGGCTTTCTCTCTACCCAACGAAATCAAGAATTTCAATATTTTAAATAAACAAAGACAAAATATGATTTGATACGGACGAAACGGCATATAAAAAATAAACAGTTAAAAAAAACTCGTGTTTATTATGAAACGGCCCGTAAAAATGTACCGAAGTCTTTGTTTTGAAAAGATGATCAGTAAAATGAATAAAATATTGGTCACTGGAGCCTAATATTGTCATATATATATATATATATATATATATATATATATATATATATATATATGTGTGTGTGTGTGTGTGTGTGTGTGTGTGTGTGGGATTGTTAGTTCATAGGTGTTATTCCCATGAAGCTACGGTGTTTATAAGATAGTGTCCAATAACAAGTAGAATTGTATTTTAGTATAAATGTTTATTTATACGAACATTTTTGGCTACATATGTGCATACATGTTTAAGCTACGATACTTTCGAAAGTCTAGCTTCTTCATACCACCTACAGAGCTTAAGCTAGATTTTGTAAAAGGTCGAAGCTAAAACATGTATGCACATGTGTAATCAAAATGTTATTTATTTCATTTCCAGGAATTCAACATCAAAAATCTGGTTGATGTTGAATTCTTTGAACTCATATGGATAATGTCATAATCTTTTTAATTTCAATTGATTTTATAATAGCTCTGTTTGACCTAAAAGTTCAAACATTGAGCTAAGTTGATATCTGCAGTATTTCCGAGTACCTATTTATCTACTTCCCACAAAGTAGAATGTGACACAAGGTCGGAAAGTGGGAATTGCGCACTCTAGAGGAAGAGTACTTGGTGCCTTTAAAAATTGCCTGGGCAGCCCCGTCGGCATTCCCCGGTAGGGGCGCCTCGATTTCCGAGTATATGTTACTATGAGCTTGATTTAACCCCTATTTATGTTAAGGTGCGTGTCAGCTTGCTCTTTTGTATACTACTTAAGTCTTAACATTTGACTTATCTATTCATTATATATATATATATATATATATATAATGAATAGATATATATATATATATGATTATTTTTATTTACGCAGACATGTACAAAATCTGCGACACTGACATGTCGATGTTATCGATCAACAGCTATTATAAACTGAGATATCATCAGACAGAGTTAGAATCCAATCTTAACCTTAGATCATATTTGGAAAGAATCTTAGAAAGAAGTTTATAATAGCTGTTGATCGATAACATCGACATGCCAGTGTCGCGGATTTTGTACATGTCTGTGTAAATATAAATAATCATATATAAAAGCTCTATTTGATATTAAGTACCTTTTATAAACCCGATTGAAATTCTTTGGATTACTACTCTGTGGATGTTTACCTGGATTATTATTATTTATATATATATATATATATATATACTACTACTACTACTACTAAAGCTTATGTCTAGAATCTTTATTATAAGTTTGATCAAAATTCATTAAATGTCTTTGATATTCGAGAACTGTCTATTAGTAATCTAAAAAGTTCGGAAACAAAATGTAGTTTTGTCGTAAATTAGTGATTTCCGGTAGTGGCGTACCGAAAACCCGCGGTATTTTTGGTTCAAAACATACAACATAGAACATCACACGTGTAAAATATCATGTGAGAGTTAGTATTTATTCACAATCTTTCTCGGCATTTATTTATTTGTACTGCATTCATATCGTGTTTACTGTTTATTTATAAGAGTTGTTACTGATGTTTGATGTATGCACGTCTATTCTACAGGTAGTCAAAACTGAGAAGTTAAGTAAACTTTGTTTACTTATTCACAATGCACGTGTATTTAGGATAAGTGCGTTTTATTACTTATATATATATATGTATGTATGTTATATATATATATATATATATATATATATATATATATATATATATCATGTATACGCAAGTTTGTAGAGAAAAAAAACATCAAAATGTTCGATTGTAGATTATGCAAGAAGGTAATCGTGGCGATTCGCGTCAGAGAAAGATTACGATAAAAAAAAAAAATTGTGCACAGGCGATAACACATTTTTTTAAAACATGATGACATGATGAACTTTTTGGAGTTAAAATCTATTTAGTATTACGCATGCTAGTATACTCGACAGATTTTCAAGATGGCGGCATGATTGAACGGAAGTGGGTTTGTATCGCCCATGACGCCATGATCGTTTTTTGTATCGCTCATAACGCAAAAACATGTTAAAATGTGTCCCCCCCCCACCCAATTACTACGTAATGCTAGATTGATTTTAATTCCAAAGCGTTCATCATTTCATAATCCTTTAAAAACCAAAAACAATTATCGCCTGTACACAGTTTTTAATCGCCTGGTCGAAGAATACGTCCCAGACGCGAATCGCCACGATTACCCACAAGAGTTAATATTAATTATTTTATTTAAATACTACACATTACTGTTTCCGCTGGAGATACCCGGGTTTCGTTTATCTGGTTAACGTGAACGTGCCTAATGAAATCTTCTGAGAGAAAAAACAAACCCGATTTCTCCTAAATCCAGAATAACCAGATAAATAGACGAAACCCGGGTATCCCTAGCGACAACAGTAATGTGGGGTATCTTTTAGAATGACAGTACAGTCGCGGACGGGGTCCAAAAAACGAACGAGAACGGGGTTATAAAAATAAATATGCAACAAGTGAGTTTAACCTACGTCGAGAAGAGATATTTGTCTACTTACCTATGATATTTGTTTGTATTGTTACGTACTATAAATGGGTTTTTATTAGATGTAAAAAAAAAATTTCTTGTTCATTTTCTACTCGTATTCTTTCTAGACAAAATGGCGTCTTCTGCTCACTTCCTTACGAGCAAGCGCCATTTTTTTTTGCAATGTTCGTGTGACAAAACTATTGATTTCTAATAAATAGCAGTTGGAACGGTTTAAAAATACAAACAAATATCACAGGTCAGTTTTAAATTAACTTTTATCGACGACAGTTACTTTTATTTGCTGTATATTTGGTTTTTTTTTAGCGTTTTCAGCGTACTGAACATTCTAAAAGATACCCGTAATGTGTAGTATTTAAATAAAATAATTAATAATATGTGTGTGTGTGTGTGTGTGTGTGTGTGTGTGTTTGTTAAAAATAAGAGCTGTGGTATAAACGACCCCCTCTATTATTTAATTTTTTCTTAAAAAAAAAAAAAAAAAAAAAGACACCAATTATTATACAAAGAGAAAAAAAACTTTTGAAAAATATGACTGTTCAATTTTTAGCAGCGGGTACAGTTCCTCAAATGAGTTTAACGTAAAATTCTAACCCCTACTTAATTCTTCCGATCAGTATTTAACTGGCAAAACATCTCATTTACAAATGCAATTCGGAAAATGGTCATTCTACGCACCCCCCCCCCCTCCACACACACTTAAATACTAACCTGAAGTTTTTCAATATTTGTTTTATAGTCTGAGATTCTAATGTTCAAGCGACGTAGTACCGAATAATTATATATATATATATATATATATATATATATATATATATATATATATATATATTGTTTCGGTTCAAATTAAAGTTAAAGCGCTTTTATTTACATTTTTATCGTTGCCTTCAGAGTTTTGTAAACCCGACGAATTCAACATGGCGCTGGATTTTACTCGATGTGAAGCCTCGATGATAGCCCTCAAATCGAAAGTCAAACAAATAATAAAAATAAACAGATCGGTTGAAAATTAAATTTTCGATCGATTGCTGACGGTTATTTGCTGTATTTTTGTTTGATTATCGACTTTTGAGTTGTTAAACATACGACATCGAGGCTTCACGTCAAGTAAAATCCGGCGCCATGTTGAATTCGTCGTGTTTACAAGACTCCGAAGGCAGCAATAAAAAAATGTAAATAAAAGCGCTTTTAAATACTTTAAAACAAAAACAAAAAATAAGCAGGTAAGTAGAAAAGTAACTTTTATTGCATTTGGTAACAGTAATTTGTTGCCTATTTGTTTCTTTCACACTTTTTTTTTCTGTTAACTATTCTTGAAAATCGCCACTAACTCTAACCTAGCCGTAACCTAAGTTTTAGTTCGGCAAAAAATTGGTTTGTTTCGGTTCAAATTCTGTAGAAGCACCCTTTATTGTTGTACGAAAACAGTTTATTACATATATTTGTGTCTGTTTAAGCATTAGACCTAAACTAATTGTTGCACACTTGCGAACATCTTACGCGTAGAGTAGTATTCAAGAAACTACAAACATGCGTATTAGTATATCTATGGCATTAAGAATGAGAATGTCAATTTTACCCCGCCCAATAAACCGGTATTGTCCGGGCCTTCGGGTCTGGATTTACGCCGGTCTATCGGTTGTCCGTCCTGTGCAGTTCTATGAGGTGCACCCTCCCAGGCTTTGCCTTCTCACCCTTTGAGAAGGGGTTAGTTTATTGCTAATCGCCTGAGGCGCCCCTACCGGGGAATGCCGACGGGGCTGTCCAGGCAATTTTTAAATGGCCGGAGTGCTCAAATTCTCGAGCGCTGTTTTTTTTCCCCACTTTCCTGACCTTGTGTCACATCTTACCTGGTGGGATAAATAGAATCTTACGCGTAGAGTAGTATTCAAGAAACTACAAACATGCGTATTAGTATATCTATGGCATTAAGAATGAGAATGTCAATTTCGTTTGCGTTAAACATTCATTGATGCTGTCACTTACAGGTTGTTTCATGGAAAGGTGACGTCAACGTTTTTGGTCGGGTTTAATTCATGCAAAAAAAAATGCGTGAATGAAAATATTCTTGTATTGTTCAGTCGACTGTTCACATCTTGGATGTTATTCTAACAACGTTTCAGCCGATGTAATCTCCGACCTTCTTCAGGTGCGTCTTCTCGAACTCGGATTGAAGGTACAAGCAACATTACGGATATAATTAAAAATTACTTTTACCCGGTCATGACTGACGGAACGAGAACAATCTCTTCCCGTGGATTAAATAAAGGGGTTCGGTTAGAAATTTTCTACAGATTCCCGAGTTCGGCATAACGCATTTGTAAAAGGTCGTGTGTGTATGTGTGTGAGTGAGTGAGTGTGTAATATATTAATATAATTTGATATTAAATAAGGATTTTTGTGGGGATTGAACCCGACACCAAAATTTAACGTGATATCACTTTATAGATATATATACAAAAAAATTCAATATATATATATATATATATATATATATATATATACACGAATGCACCCTCTCCCACTTGTGCATTTTAACAATTTTTTGTTTTCATTTTAGGGAAGAGTTAACAAAGCACCCCCTCCCCATGTTTAGAATGGCTTTTTCTCATATAAGTTAACAAGTTTTTTTTTTATTATTATAATAGGTTAATTTTTTTTAATTATTATAATAGGTTAAGCGCCAAATTGGCGGCGAATAAGTGATCGGCTAATATAAATTTCAGTGGATATAATTTTACTTTCAACTGAAGCTGAACCCTTTGCTAAAAATTCAACAAGTCGGGATAACACTGTTTAAAAATAATCTATAAATTCCCTGCTTAAGTCGGACGTTACAGAAACATTTAAATAACAAAATATTTTAGCTAAAGCGTGTGGGGAGGGGGGGGGTCGTGTCATACAATAAGAAAACAATTAAT
>OY744548.1:50808295-50815795 GCA_963556195.1 Sepiola atlantica
TTGTAAATATTCGCCCTTTAAATGTTTAATCTCTCAATTAAAAAATGTCGAAATTGTAAATATTCGTCTTTTAAATGTTTAATCTCTCAATTAAAAAATGTCGAAATTGTAAATATTCGTTCTTTAAATGTTTAATCTCTCAATTAAAAAATGTCGAAATTTTAAATGTACGTCCTTTAAATGTTTAATCTCTCAATTAAAAAATGTCGAAATTTTAAATGTTCGTCCTTTAAATGTTTAATCTCTCAATTAAATAATGTCGAAATTTTAAATATTCGTCTTTTAAATGTTTAATCTCTCAATTAAAAAATGTCGAAATTTTAAATGTTCGTCCTTTAAATGTTTAATCTCTCAATTAAAAAATGTCGAAATTTTAAATATTCGTCTTTTAAATGTTTAATTTCTCAATTAAAAAATGTCGAAATTGTAAATGTTCGTCCTTTAAATGTTTAATCTCTCAATTAAAAAATGTCGAAATTTTAAATGTTCGTCCTTTAAATGTTTTATCTCTCAATTAAAAAATGTCGAAATTTTAAATATTCGTCTTTTAAATGTTTAATTTCTCAATTAAAAAATGTCGAAATTGTAAATGTTCGTCCTTTAAATGTTTAATCTCTCAATTAAAAAATGTCGAAATTTTAAATATTCGTCCTTTAAATGTTTAATCTCTCACTTAAAAAATGTCGAAATTTTAAATATTCGTCCTTTAAATGTTTAATCTCTCAATTAAAAAATGTCGAAATTTTAAATATTCGTCCTTTAAATGTTTAATCTCTCAATTAAAAAATGTCGAAATTTTAAATGTTCGTCCTTTAAATGTTTAATCTCTCAATTAAAAAATGTCGAAATTTTAAATGTTCGTCCTTTAAATGTTTTATCTCTCAATTAAAAAATGTCGAAATTTTAAATATTCGTCCTTTAAATGTTTAATCTCTCAATTAAAAAATGTCGAAATTTTAAATGTTCGTCCTTTAAATGTTTAATCTCTCAATTAAAAAATGTCGAAATTTTAAATATTCGTCCTCTAAATGTTTAATCTCTCAATTAAAAAATGTCGAAATTTTAAATGTTCGTCCTTTAAATGTTTAATCTCTCAATTAAAAAATGTCGAAATTTTAAATATTCGTCCTTTAAATGTTTAATCTCTCAATTAAAAAATGTCGAAATTTTAAATATTCGTCCTTTAAATGGTTTATCTCTCAATTAAAAAATGTCGAAATTTTAAATGTTCGTCCTTTAAATGTTTAATCTCTCAATTAAAAAATGTCGAAATTTTAAATATTCGTCCTTTAAATGTTTAATCTCTCAATTAAAAAATGTCGAAATTTTAAATATTCGTCCTTTAAATGTTTAATCTCTCAATTAAAAAATGTCGAAATTTTAAATGTTCGTCCTTTAAATGTTTAATCTCTCAATTAAAAAATGTCGAAATTTTAAATGTTCGTCCTTTAAATGTTTAATCTCTCAATTAAAAAATGTCGAAATTGTAAATATTCGTCCTTTAAATGTTTAATCTCTCAATTAAAAAATGTCGAAATTTTAAATATTCGTCCTTTAAATGTTTAATCTCTCAATTAAAAAATGTCGAAATTTTAAATGTTCGTCCTTTAAATGTTTAATCTCTCAATTAAAAAATGTCGAAATTGTAAATATTCGTCCTTTAAATGTTTAATCTCTCAATTAAAAAATGTCGAAATTTTAAATATTCGTCCTTTAAATGTTTAATCTCTCAATTAAAAAATGTCGAAATTTTAAATGTTCGTCCTTTAAATGTTTAATCTCTCAATTAAAAAATGTCGAAATTTTAAATGTTCGTCCTTTAAATGTTTAATCTCTCAATTAAAAAATGTCGAAATTTTAAATGTTCGTCCTTTAAATGTTTAATCTCTCAATTAAAAAATGTCGAAATTTTAAATATTCGTCCTTTAAATGTTTAATCTCTCAATTAAAAAAAATAGATTCATTGCGTTTTGCATTCGAACTCTTCACAAATGCAGTCATTTTTCGATCATAAGTCTCATTAGATCAGGCTGAATAGACTGATGAAATATATGATCGAAATATGATTGCATTTCTGTAGCTATTCGCCATATTTCATTATTATTATTCATTATAAAGCTCTACTAATGTACTGAGCACTATTGAAAAGAATGCTGGAAAATCCCCCACTATTTTCATAACACAGATAGATATGTACATGTGTTAGCATACACAGAAGCACGAAATATACAAATGAATAGAATATTCTTCCAATATGTCATCACCCGAGTTGTTTACATCCCAATATGTGATCTTCCAAATTACCCTAACTCTAACTCCGTACCCCTAACCCTAACTCATTAACACTAACACATTGTTAGGGTTAGTGTTAGTG
Organism: Sepiola atlantica; assembly: GCA_963556195.1. NCBI lineage: Eukaryota > Metazoa > Mollusca > Cephalopoda > Sepiida > Sepiolidae > Sepiola > Sepiola atlantica. Next base: position 50,810,670 of record OY744548.1, read on the forward strand.
TTAGGGTTAGTTAGGATTAATGGGTAGATCACATATTGGACTGTAAATAACGCACAAACATCGTACACACGCACACACATGCACATACACATGCGCATACACACGTACACACAGTAGGGGTTGATACTCAATTTCAATCAATATTAGGCATCGTTTTCCGTGACACCTCGTTCACAGGGGAAAACAGCGCAACAGAGACAATTCTTGACAATGACCCATATTCTCAAAAAGTTCTGCCCCCCCCCTTTCATAACAATACAAAATTCGTGACCAGTGCCGGCGCTATGGGGCTTATGGGCTTATCCCTGTCCCCTTAAATATCATTATTAATGAGGGCAACTTAGAGACTTTTTTTTGTAAATAAACGCATGTGTTATATTTTTGAAACACCAAAATCTAAGAATTATCCAATTTAAATTGAATTTCTAGCATTTATCCAAAAAATATACATTTTACCAGCTTTATCGGTAATTTACTTTGAATTTGTTTTATTTATTTATTTTAATTATGCATTTTTTTTCAAAATGTTACTTTTTGTTCCAATTTTGGGGAAGTAACTTTGTATGGACGAATACAGAGTTACGCCCCATTTTGAGAAGGCGGCCATATGAAAATAATTCCGATCTGGACAATTTTTTTTCTACAAAGAATTAAATCGAATAACATTTGATTCTTTTTAATGACACGGTGCGACGACCCACAAGAAAACCTGATGAGCCAGAATCAAGTCTTTATTTTATATATTTGATAAGGGATACAGGTTTTTAAATTTTACAAAACATATATAAAAGAATCAGACACTATACCATCTTTGATTCGATACAATACGTTGGTAAATATTTAATAGATAATTATTAAATTCTTCAATTAAATTGTCGTTTTATCTACCTTTTCCACGTACAATTTTTATCAAACAGTGTCTTTAACCGAATACCGCATTGTCATTGCTTTCAATAATCAAACTTTCTATTCAATAACTTATATATTTATAAGGAAGATTACGGACACTTTGAGAAAGAGTTTTTACCTCGAAATATAAAAAAATCAGACATCGTAATATCTTTGGTTCAATACAATACGTTGGTAAATATTAATCGATAATTATTGAATTCTACTAAACAGTGTTTTCAACATAATATCGTATTGTCTCTGCTTTCAATAACCAAACTTCTTACACACAATGCTTCAAGCAAACAGCATCACCTTATAAAAACTAATATCGTGTGTTTGGTTTATTTAAAATCAGACACAAGAGAATGGTAATAATAATAATATTTTTTAAATTGGGGAGAAAAGTAAAAAAAAATTAAATAATTTTCACATGCACGTATTTCTCACCTATTTTTCCAGTACAGTACTTTTAGTAGTTTTGAACTTTTTTGACTGAAGTGATTTCGTTTCGGTTAATTTGGTTTTTGTATAGCCTATTTTGACGGTGTTACGTCATTCTCCTTACCTTACAAAGTAAGACTTTAACGAAATCATTTTTTTGGGGTGGGTGGGTGGGGGGTCTGGATTTTCCCCAAATTATAAACCGACCTTATGTCTAACTCTGTCCTCGTGGGGAGGCCAAAAAATAGGGACAAACGTAAAAATGAGATTCTACTTTTTTAGGTGATTATGTGTGAACACCCTGAAAAATTTGGTGTAAAGAAGAATAAAAAAAAAAATTAAAAATTATTTTAGAATTTAGAGTGGGGTATCAGTTTTTTTATATAAATTTACTGTAAAATTATTCTCCTATCTTTGGGCCATTTTAGCATTTTAGGGCAGTTAACAATTTGTTTTTACCACTAACCCTAAGTCCAAGTGGCTGCCAGTTACAGTTAGGGTTATTATTAGGTTAGAAGACCATAACGAATGTTTTGAAAAATAATTTATTGTCGAAAATAATTTATTGATGGTTTTGTTTTTAAATTACTCTTTTGGGGAAAAAGAATGTTTTAAAAGAATATATATTTGAGCGGGTAAAATACAGCCAAGTAAATTTGATCATAAATATTCTTGTATTTATGATTTTGTCGCTACAGAAAGTGTTAAAAATATCGGCTACAAAATTGACTTTGTAAGAGGAGACACTCCAAAACGGAGAATAAACGAAACGAAATTGCTCCAGTCAGAAAGTTCAATAACACCGTAATTTCTTTGATCCGCCGACGCCCACTCGTACGAAAAAGTAACACAACTCATTTGAGCTCCGCCTCCCGCCCTCGGTGCTCCCGCAAAACATGCGTGATAAATAAATACAAGCCAGGTTTCATGCGAACAAAACAAACACCAAACACACACAAAAAAAACACGAAGTATTTGACGATATATATTTTTAATACTAAGGAGTCATCATTTATTAAGGCCCAGAGGCACTCAAGGATAAGGATTAAGGGGAGTCAGTTGGACGATGAACAACACCATGAGAGATTGGAAACGATGGATAGGATGGGCAGAATTTGATTATTTAAGAAGATGACAGTGGCGTTGAGATGTCTGGTGATACCCTGGTGATGCACAGGGTCAACTCCTTGATTGTATACATCGAAGACTCAAGTATAAATCCTAGTACCGAGAAATATTATGAGTAAGTGAGATAGTTTGAATATGAATGGATGCCCTGTCCCAATTTGAACGCTTCGGCCACTGCCACGTCGCCCAACTATATACGTCACTGCATATGGTGCATATTTAGTGTATTACTTATAAGCGAAAATCAATCCTGTTATATTTTATAGGTAATTTTTTTTGTTATTTTGTTTATTTCTTATTTCTATGAACTGTTGATTTGAGAGTAATTTCTGATTTTAAATACAGTTTAAAGCCAACGTAGTCAAGTATTATGATTTTTATGACATTTTTGCTCTATAACCAAAAAGAAAACATGAATTTTCTCACGCGCCCCTGTCGTAAAAATGAACCCATTTTTCTACTACCAACACTTAAGGATGAGATTACTATGTACTTTTCATATCATGATTTCATTTTTTTCAATTCAATGTATTATAACAGGTTTGAGCTTACAAAATGAAAAAGACCTCGCTCATGTCTATGTAATAGTGAATCTCATATAAGCTTGCTTGCTTGTACATTGAATGTTTTAGTTGGTGAGAGAAAAGGAGAATGAGACTAGAAGCGTTGTGAGTAGGTGAATAAAAGTTTGGGAAGTTATGGGAGGAGGAGAATAAAGGAAGTAGCGCAAGAGAAGGGGCGTAAGAGGATGTGGTAAATAAATGAATGATGTAAATAAAGAAGAACAGAAATTCAAGTATTAGTAACAGCAGCAGCGAAGGATCGTAAGAGAATTGCGTAAATGTATAAATGACGTAAGTAACGAACAAAACAAATATAATTATTTATCAAAGAAAACAAGATACATACACAGGCACAAAAATATATATTATGGTTCATTGTATGACTCAAAATAAACACTACCTTGAAACAGCTGTAAACAACTATAATACTTTTGTGTATGCTCTTTATTTGGAATTTGATTTAAAATGATATAATTCGTCAAAATACACACCCACCCACCCACCCACCCATATATATATATATATATATATATATATATATATATATATATATATATATGTTTAATTAATACATTTTTAGTAAATTAATTTTTTGCACGCAGAAAATTCATTTGTTAAAAAATAATTAGTATATATATATATATATATATATAATATATATATATATATATAAATATATAAATGTATATATATATATATATATATATATATATATATATAAATATATAAATGTATATATATATATATTTATATATATATATATATATATATATATATGTATATATTATATATATATATAAATTGATGACACGTCTGATTAAGGGCGAATGAATGCATTCCTCTGCATATTTATAAACAGCTGAGGGAGCGAAAAATAATAATTGCACCGGTAAACACATCGGTGCCCTATCGCTAGTAAAAACAATAGCAAACAAAAAATCTGCGTATATATATATATATATATATATATATATATATATATATATATATATATTATATATATATATATATATATGAAATAAAACCTTCTTAAAACACAAAACTATAAATAATAATAAAATAAAACTCAATTAATTTCCAACCGATATATTTTTTCCAGAGAGACATTTCAGGAATGCACCGTTTTTTTGTTGTTTTTTTTTAATCGATATAACGCCATTTCTCACTGTGTTTTGACCTCAGTCAATACGCTAAAAAGTCAAATAAATTATTTGTATTAGCTCTCACTCTTCTGCGATTGAGCACTCGAATACGTTCGTCGAACACTCTCGACTAGTCTTCTATCTGTGCCCGCTTCCTAGGTACATATAGATCTTAATTTCCCTTAATTACGTGACAGTTTCCGTTGGCCGAGTGGATATGGCGACTACTTGCAGATTCTCGGCGCCTCCCGACCGTCCTGCACTGATGAGAGCAATAAGCTTGAAACGCTAGCGTCTGTAGGTATTAATAATTTAATATTTGTTGATATATATATAATTCCTGTAATTATAGGAGAAACCAGACTTATGAAAAACAATCTGAAAAGCTAGCTGGCGAATGTACCCGGTGAACCAGGTGCAAGAAATTCACTTATGCTTAGTATCTGAAAAATATCTCTCGGTTTGGGTGTCTGAAATAGCGGGTGAATGCCTGCTTAGTGATTTAATATGTTCGTTATATTTTGTTACTTCGAAATTTTCATTCAACTTTTTCTGACAGGCCGCATCTTGATAAGCTTTTTGTTTGTTTGTTTTTAAGAAGCCATGTTGCGTGCGAGATAAACTTGCTGTGAAACACGCAAAAAGCGACAAGTGCGCACTGACATTTGTGAGGGTTACTCGAATGGCGATTAAAGTCGAAAACACGTTCTACTTTTGAGTGACAGTCGTTGTCACGACGGCCATCGCTTTTCTAGAAAATGGAGCAGATCGCATTGTGGATATTTACACTTTTTATTTATAATAAAAACTCTGAATCCTGTATTCACGATTTTGTAATAGAACTTCTTTTAAATCGTTTAGTGGAAAATAACTCTCTCTCTCTCTCTCTCTCTCTCTCTCTCTCTCTCTATATATATATATATATATATATATATATATATATATATATATATATATATAT
>OY744548.1:50820795-50828295 GCA_963556195.1 Sepiola atlantica
ATTTTCTGACTTTTAGCTGGACAGACACACAAACAGACAACTGCCCTAACGGTCGTCTATTTTGGTTAGGCTGTCGCGTTCTTGGGTGGTGAGACATTTTTAGTTAAAAAAGAAAAAAAAAGAAATTTTTCTCTGAATACTTTTTGTTTAAAAAGGAAAAAAAATTATTTCGGGGGGGGGGGGGGATTTTTTCCCGCAAAAAAAAAAAATCGAGCGCGAACGCAGATTCCAAACTATATCGAAGAACCAGTTTTTAAAATGAAAAAAATCATTTTCCTACCGTAAGTAGTTAAATCAAAACCGTTTTTTATTAACTTGGCATGGTGGTTCAGTGGTAGCGTATCGGACAATTTCGTTTAAATAACTTTTTGACGTTTAGGTTACGAGTTCAAATCTCGGCGTCGAAATTATTTATTGTTTATTTTGTCGTTAATATGTGCCCTTATGTATTTGTTATGTTTCTGACTTGGAAATTAATTAAATAGTAATTAACCGCCCTCCCACGCCGCCCCTAGAAAAAAATTCCGGCCTCCCCAATTTATTTTACCCTCCCCTACCCAAAGAAATATGTTTAGTTAAAAAAAAAAAAAAATTGACACCCATCCTCTAAAAATTTTGTTACCCTCCCCATTCATAATAGATAACTTCCGGACATGATCCCATTTTTGACTTTACCGACTTGACTATAATGCTACTGGTCTTCAAGTAATTACAAACCGATCGTCGTCTCTTTTTTTTGTTTACTTCAATTCACCCCAAACAAGGCACACTGTAACTGAGACGGAAGGTGCTACTGTGAATTAGTGCCATACTAAGTAGGGGAGTTGTGCAGCGACATGCTTGTTCACATTACATTTAAATTCCTGCATATTGGTACAGTCGGCAAAATAAGGAGCAGAGAAAGAATTCCAAAGACAAACGGTTCCAGCGATTACAGTCGAATGTTTTTCGACACATTGGGATCTTTACAATGAAGGGATGTGATTTTGCTGATTGTCTGGTTGGTCGAGAGTATTTACGTTGGCGGGGCAGAAGTGCAGCAAGTTCGTCGGAGCACATTCCGTTGAAGTACTTCTAAAACAAGCAAATTGATGCAACATTGCGGCGATGGGACAGCGGCTGAAGCTTGGTAGACAGTGTGTGACCTATTAAGTTAGAAAGAGAGACTAGTTGTTGGTGCACCAGCTCAGATGCGATACAAATATTTCATGCATGGGCAAATAGTGGCATTATAAACGTATAGGATACTGGCAGGTTTGAGGACTTTTTTTGAAATCAGGGAAACCAACTTATATTGCAGAAAACTTAGCATGACATTCTGCGTATTTGTTCCAATTCATGTTTTCTGTGAATGTTTGGCCGAAGATTTTGAATGTTGGAGTCTCGGGAAGGGTGCTATCAGCATGGACGGCGGCACCGGGGGGGGGGGGCAGGGGGGACTCAAGCCCCCTCACTTTTTGACTCCCCCCCCCCCCGCTTTACAGTCATCAACAGAAACAAGATGGAAAAATTATGTTTCCATCTATCTGAAAGCATTTTTTAATCCCTTTTCTAAATATTTAGAAAGAAAAAGCCTTTGATTGCATTCAAGTCGGGTAGGGTGAATTATTCAGAACACATAATTCCCGTCAATTTTCCCCCAATTTTTCAGAAAAATCTCAATTTTTGAAAACGTTCTCATAATTTCTCACTGTGGGGACCTGGTGTACTACAAAATAGATTTTATACACATTATCATTAAAAAGAGACCAATCAAAAGGTATTAAGGAGTCAAACACAGTATTTTCTCGAAAATTCTTTATTATTCAAGGAAAATTTAAATTTTCTGGTATTTAAGTAAAATTTTGCAGAAAATGTTCAATGAACGAACAAACAAAAGTAAACTTGTCAATAATACAATGAATCTATTTGAGTTTGTTTCATAGTTGAAGCAGTCGACTTGGTATGTCTGATTGACCTTGCTGTGTGTCCAGTTTCATCACAAATATTACAGTAAGGTCGAGGACGTCGTGAAGCGATTTCAGGGTGAGACATTATTAACATTCATCGAAGTATGTCATGAATATTGTCCTTGATGCACAGTTGCCGAGACAATGCAGCTGGACCACTTAGGAAAGACCGAACGTGCTTGTTCCAAGACTCTATTGGACTCTCACTCCATTTTGCTATCGAGTTACCGTTATTCCACTTGAACTATGGGCACACATTTGATGGTAGCTCGGGATTATCATAATCCATGGTTTAGCCTTCTCATCGACGAAGGCAATTCTGAGATGAAGCATTATCTCGATGCCCAAGGTTTTCAATGCTTCCACATGCACACATTTGTTTGTGACAGACTGGGTGATAGCTAGGATGATGTTGGTGTTACTCATGAACGTTTCAAAATTTTCACGATCCACGCTGTTACGGATAAGAGAACATACGTAAAAGCGATTTTGAGGGCTGAAAAATCTGTTGCAAAGCGGACCATTATTTGTATTTCCTCCACTCGCACATGGTGCATCCATTAACATACCGGTGATTTTTTGGATTGCATCGATACATTCTTTTTTCGCATTGTTGAGGATCCGCATAATATCCAAAGTTATTCATTCCATCCTCCCTCCAGTCCTTCTGTCCACAGAACAACCGATACAGTATCTTTTGAGCAAAGTCCAATGAACGCAATTTGAAGTGAAGAACAGAGAAACAATGCAAGTCTGCCTTGTTAATACGCTTCCAACGAGCTATTCCAATTCCAATACATACATTTATACTTTTTAACTTAATACATTTAAACTTTTATACTTTTTACTTTTGTGCTTTTATATGCACCTTGTCAGTTAATACTTTTAACTTTATGTATTCTCTATATTTGGTAAACCAATTAATTCTTGAATTTTGTCATTTTTACTAGAAGCGACTTGCTGATATGTTTCAAATGAGCCATCAAGCAGTGTCAGAAAATCATTTTATGTCTAGATTAAGTCCAAAAAGGTGTATTTGGCCAAAAATGACCAAATATGGTAATTTGGGCCCGGCCCCCCCCCCCCCAAAAAAAATTGAAATTTCTGTTTATTCTTTTTTCACCAGAAGCGACTTGCTAATATGCTTCCAACAAGACCTCAACCACTATCAGAAGATCATTTCATGTCTAAATTATGTCAAAAAAGGTATTTTGGGTCCAAAATGGCCTAATATGGTAGTTTGGACCCAGACGCCAAAAAATTGAATTTTTAAAAAATGTTTCTTCATCTATCACCAAGAGTATTCCATTACGCTTCTAACGAGCCATCAACCACTACCAGATGATCATTGTAAACCAAAATATGCCCCCAAACAGTGATTTTTCCTCAATTTGCCCAAATAAGGTAATTTGAGCCCAGACGCGAAAAAAAATGAAATATTTTGAAATTTTCATTTTCTATCATTAAGAGAATTCCATTTCGCTTCTAACGAGCTCTCAAGCACTATTGGACTATCCTTTTTAGTCAAGATATTGAATTTATTCCCATATTTGGCATTCTGGGCGCAGTGGCCCCCCCCCCCCACACTTTTTATTATAGCCCCCCACATTTTAGGAGAGCCCCCCCCCTCTACTTTTATAACTGTCCCGCCGGCCCTGATCAGTCATGGCAATCGGTGGTTGGAAAGGTTTTTTATAATTCTTAAGAGAGAGGATCTTTGTTTTAGTAGAATTAAAAGTTACCATCGATTTTTGACACCATTCAACTACAGACTGAAGATCATTTTCTAAGGATTCAGCCATTGCATCGGATATTTACACATTCGTTTTACCCACATGTCGAGAATAGATAGTGGTGTAATCGACAAATATACCCATCTCGGACACAATTGGATCAGAGAGGTCGTTTATGAAAATCAGGAATAATAAAGGTGCAAGGATCGACACCTGGGGCACACCCACACTAATGTCATGTTTAGATGTACGGTCATCGAGGACAATTTGGATCTTTCTTTTGGCTATGAAGGGTCTGATGATATTAAATTCGCCCAGTAATACCGTACGAATTAATTCCCATGAAAAGACCTTCATGCCAGACCTTGTCAAAGGCTTTGAATATATGAAGTGCTACCGCTCTAGCTTCACCTGCCTTCTCCAGTGTATGCTATATGCGTTCAGAGATGACCGTTAGGGTATCCACAGTAGAACGGGCTTGTCTAAATCCATACTGATGGTCAGAAAGAAGTTTAGGATTCTTTGTAGCGTTAATTGCAACCATTGTACGAAACATGCAAACTCATGTAAATTGTCATAAGAAATAACAGGAATCAAAATGGCGCTGATTATAACAACCCCTAATGTGTGTAATTTGTTTAAAATTTAGCAACAACAACGTGAGTTTAACGTTGAGGAAGCCTTTTTTTTTCTCTTCTGTTGAAATTTGATTCGACCCGAATTGAACTGTAACCCTTCTCCTTGAATTTAGAATTGATATGTCGATTCCAGACACGAACGTAGTCAATTTTAAAAATACCCACGGCGCGCGGTGTTTGAGCAGAGTGCACCTGTTAGTTCTTTAAATGCTGTGACGTATAAGATCATAAACAAAGCTGATAGCCTTATACGAATACAAAAAACGTGTCGGGAATATTTTCGTATCACTGTGAAATATGATAGCCAAGAAAACAGAGTCCTGAATGAAGGAAAATGATTTAATAAAGTAAAAGAGGAACTTTGAAGTCTCAGCGTTAGGGTTAGGGTTTGGGGTTAGTATTAGGGTTAGGGTTAGGGTTAGGGTTAGGCTTATTATTCCCGCGTTTTTCCCCATACTCGTATTTGTTACCGCGTAGACGAGCTAGTCTGCCTCTGCCCCGTCTCGGCAATCTCTTTCCTAGTTTGGTTACCACCGTCTCCGCTTTTTACTTATTCTATGGGCACCTCTAGAATGTTTGTAACGTCTATTCATACACCTCTGTCATATAGTCGCGCGGCATTTTTTGGTTGTTTTGTTTTACGGCATATCAATCCCTTTCGGGTCATTTAATGTTGAATTCTTAGACCCTCAACGTAAATACTCCCAATCAACCCGACAAGCAACAAAACGGCACCTCTTCACTTGATTCTAGAAATTATTTAAAATTTAAGGCTAAAGGGGTCTTAAGAAAAAATCAAATTCAGAGAATCTTACTTAATTAGTGTTTAATGACTATAGATAAACTTTAATGCAAATCTGAAATATTTTGATTTTCAAATGGAAGGCTGCGCCCATATTATGGCCCTTAAAATCCCTTTAAAATACTAAAAAGAAACTGAGATCGGGGGGGGGGGGGGGAATATTTATTAATTTAATCTTTTGATAAAATTTTACCCCCCCCCAAAAAAAAAACCCCCGGAGATATCTGAATTTTTACGAAGGGCATTCACCTTCTCTTTTCACTCTTTGCATAAAACTAAAACAAAGTTAATATAGCCAACATTATTCACTCTTACGCCTAGCAGCTATGTTCCAGAATACATAATGAATGGTTAATTAGTTTAGAAGTTAATTATGTACATAGAAATATATAAACATATACACATACCTAACTTTATACAAATAGAGATTACCTCCCTTGGTGTTACACGCAAAGGTATGGCTATCTATACATATAGATATTAAAAGAGAGTAACAACGCGTATTATTAAATTACAGATAATGTTTAACATCACCTGTTAGTAAGTGTTGCTTCCATCATTGGTTGTCATGACAACGTTGAAAGGAATGCCGGTAATCGACAATGACGCATCATTGATTAATTGTTGGGAAATCCCCCTTTTTCCTCCGTGTTGCTATTTTCGTCAAAATCCAACGAGTACTTTGAGCATTTTCGAATGTCGTTAGCGTCGATGACGAGACGAAATGGATATAGAAATAATAAAGTTGCGTATTTCGTATTCGAGGTTCGGTTCATATTGGTTTCAGGGACTAAAATAAATGGCACGAAGAACTCGGTGTTTAGCGTCGTTTGGAATGGTAAAATATAAACATAGTTCGATCTTATGTTTCGAAATTTTTTTAATGACGATTCATAATTTGTATGATTTCGATTATTCGGACTAATATTCTCATCTTAAATGTTAAACAACGTTTTCAGCCGATGTAACCTCCGACCTTCTTCAGGTACGGCTTGTCGAACTCGGGAATCTGTACAGAAGCTTTAACAAACCCCTTTATTCAATCCACGGGGTATGATTGTTTCTCGTTTCGTCCGCCATGACCGGGTAGAAGTCTTAAGTAATTCGTAATTGTATTCTTAGTATCGTCGGTAGATGTTTATACATCACTTTCAATTTTCGCTCCCTTCTCTCTATGGTTAAGATCGGATTATAACTCTTCCTGATGAGATCTCAGTTTATAATAACTGTTGATTGATAACATCGACATGTCAGTGTCGCAGATTTTGTACATGTCTGTGTAAATAAAAATTATCATATATAAAAGCTCTATTTGATATTGAGCACTTTTTATAAAACCCGGTTTAAATTCTTTGGATTACTACCCTGTGGATATTTTACCTGGATTATTATTATTATTATTATTATTATTATTATTATTATTATTATTATTATTATTATTATTATTATATATATATATATATATATATATATATATATGCATATATATATATGCATATATATATATACATACCTATATATATACATATATATATACATATATATATGTATATATACACACATATATATACATATACATATATATATACATATATACATATATATACATATATATACATATGTATACATATATATATATATATACATATATATATACATATATACGCACATATATACATATACATATATATACATATATATATACCTATGTATACATATATATACATATATATACATATATGTACATATATGTATATATACACGCACACATATATATACATATATATACATATATATATATATACATATATATATATACACACGTATATATACATATATATACACATATATATACACATATATATGCACACATATATACACATATATATATATATATATATATACATATATATACATACATATATACATATATATATACATATATATACATATATATACATTTATATATACATATATATATATATACATATATATCTATTTATATATATATATACATATATCTATATATATATACATATATATATATATATATATATATATATATATATATATATATATATATATATATATCTCTCTCTCTCTATATATATATATATATATATATATATATATGTATATATATATATATGTAAATATACAGTCTTTAGGATATGATGGAAACCGGGGTTTCACTAATAGACCGTAGATACTTTGCCAAATTTAGGCAGAGAAGGGTCTATCCGATCGTTAGTCCAGATAGTCGTCTTTACTTCTAGACTGACGATCGGTTAGACCCTTTTCCGCCTAGATTTTGCAAACCAGGTCGAAACTATTTGTGAAACCCCCGGTTTCCATCAAGCCCCAACGCCTGTATATTT
>OY744548.1:50833295-50845795 GCA_963556195.1 Sepiola atlantica
AAGGTAGCCATAGTTGGTTGGCTTGCTGGCTGGTTTTAGCCAGTTTTCATACAAGACGAGGTTCATTTTGGCATCTTTCTGGCAACCTAGGAGCTGTCTTGACCCACCAGAGCCTTCTTTTGAGGGATGAGGTAGGATTAAGCTCGGTTCTAGGATGTCAACCTGTTAGATAACGAGGGCCCTCATTCGAATGGAAAAGCTTGAGTGACACTTTAAAGGTCAGAGGTGACCCCAGGACGGAAGTCGATGAAACCACGTGACTTCCGACCAGGGATTTTCTCTTGTTTTAGCTAGCAGGACTTCAAGCAGAAAAGACGTGTCTGGGTGCTGTCCGCAATGGGGATCAGCATGCAGAGTGTGGCTGGGTGTAGCGAGGCTAGCTATCCTTCTATCTATCTGTCTTTCCTTCTCTCTCGTACGCGTACACAAGTGGTCCATCGCCCTAATGTTTTCTGTGACTGTCTCTTATTTCAAATAAACCTTTTTATAAACATCGGCGTCCGAGTGGGTTTATCAGTCGACGAATAAAATATGGATTCACGACGACGCAAGCGTATAATGGTTTATACACCAATCGGTAAGTAAAAATGTAAAACACTTTCCCAGGTATTACCTCCTACTTCTGGAGCGGGTATTGCCGGTTGCCTGAAGCATCCTATAGAGGAATGCCGACGGGTTCGTTCTCGGCTATTTTGTACTCTTTCACCCCCCCCCCCTTGGGGGAGCTGGCACATACGACGTTAAAGTGACTTCTCATCTAATCTTGTTCAGTCGAAGCTGGTAAAGAGTGGTTAGGGTAAATAGGTGCTGCTGCTGCTGATGATGATGATGATGACGATGATGACGATGATGATGATGATGATGATATTATTATTAGAGTTTATTATTATTATTATTATTATTATTATTATTATTATTATTATTATTATTATTATTTTATTTTTATTTTTTTTTAAATCGCTCAGACAAGGCAGTAAGCCATTTTATCTAATGAGCTAACAAGAACGAAAGATAATTATTTACTTGCCTCCCCACGAGGTCAGAGTTAGAGGCAAGGTCAGTTTTTAATGTGGGTGAAATCCAACCCTCAAAATAGAGCCACTCTGGATCAGAACAAAAATAAAAATTGCCTCGGTTCAGAAGAATTTCTCCTTCACTGATCGTGTACAGAACAATGGAGTGTAGTATGAGGCTAGATGCGACATCTTGCTCCTCGCCAAAAGACCATGGAAGAAAAAGGGTCATCAGGGGTCAAATTAGTGCACGCGGGTCAGTAAAATTACGTTCGTACTGGTAAACAGTCAGCAGTTGATGAGTTTTAATTTTGATTTTTTATTATATTGAAGCAGTTGAAAATGTTTGTGCAAGAGAAAGAGAGAGAGAGAGAGAGAGAGAACAGGGAGAGAGAGAAAGAGAGAGAAAAAGAGAGAGAGAGAACAGGGAGAGACAGAAAGAGGGGAGAGAGAAAGAGAGAAAGATAGAGAAAGAGAAAGAACAGGTAGAGAGAGAAAGAGAGAGAAAGAGAGAGAGAGAGAACGGGGGAGAGAGAGGGGAGAGAGAGGGGAGAGAGAAAGAGAGAGAACAAGGAGAGAGAGAAAGAGAGAGAGAACAGGGAAAGAGAGAGGGGGAGAGAGAAAGAAGGAAAGAGAGAGAAAGAGAGAACATGGAGAGAGAGAGAGAAAGGGGGAGAGAAAGAAAGAGAAATAGAGATAGAGAGAGAGAGAGAAGAGGTGTTCTAAAATTAGAGAGTTGAAAAGAGAGAGCGAGAAGTTTTGAAAGAAAGATATTACACGCTTTTAGTCATGCTACTTTGTTCCCCACACCCCTGGGCAACGCCGGATAGCCCTGCTAGTACAACAGAAACCTAGTAGTACCAATAAACTGACAGAGCGATTTGAAATTTAAAAAAAAATAATAGATGAGTGGCTGCTATTCAGGTTCCTTGATTCTCTTTCGTACGTTTTCCATTTTCTTGGCAAAAAATTAACATAAACAAAGATGGAGGAAATGTTTCTCGTTTCTTTCAAATCCTCGACTTAAAACGCCATCTGCAATTTTTTCTGAACGCTCGTATCTGAGTTCCCTATCTGTAAGGAAAGTGGACGAGGAACAAGCGTAGAGAGCGCCATGTTTACACAGACATCAACACGTGGTCCAAGCAGTGAAAGATTTAAGTTTGTCTTTTAAAACAAAGCTGCTTCTCTGACAACAGAGAAACACTTTCCTTCTACTGACGCGACGAAGGAAGAATTTAAAGAGGGTTACAAAGAAGTCAAGACGATACTCTTCCTTTCGAGGTGGGGGTACCTTTTATTTCCTTATTGAATCCTAAATAGTAAGTCAAGAGATGTAAACAACTGAATAATAATATTTATTTAAACTTTTATATTATATTCATCTCTGTATTTATACGATCTGTGATTAGACAGCAAACGCCGGGGGTCGAACATAATTCGTTCTGAAAAGTTGTTCGAGAACCGAATTTTTCTAAAACTGAACTGTTCGAAAACCGAATTGTTCGAAAACCGAATTGTTTAAAAACCGAATTGTTCGAAAACCGAATTGTTTAAAAACCGAATTGTTTAAAAACCGAATTGTTTAAAAACCGAATTGTTCGAAAACCGAATTGTTTAAAAACCGAATTGTTTTAAAACTGAATTGTTTAAAAACCGAATTGTTCTAAAACCGAATTGTTTGAAAACCGAATTGTTCGAAAACCGAATTGTTTAAAAACTGAATTGTTCTAAAACCGAATTGTTTAAAAACCGAATTGTTTAAAAACCGAATTGTTCGAAAACCGAATCATATTTTCTTATTAAAAATAATGTAAAACAGATTACTTCGTTAATTCTTAAATATAAACTATTTTTTTAGGTATGTAATTTATTGATATACAAAATTATAAAGCATCACTTATTTTACTGTTTAGAATACTAACTATAATGTATAATACCAAAACCTTATTTCGAAAAAAAAAAAGAATATATTCTCTGTTAACTTTTTATGGATTGGATTATTCTTAGTGCATATTTTGACCATTTTACTACACATTTTGGTAATACTTTTTTCTAATTTTAGCAGGTATTTAGAAATAAGGTTCCCATGAAAAACCCAGATTAAAAAAATAAAATCCCGGAGTAATTTTAAAAATCTCAGATCTGAATTTAAAACACAGGAGTGGCAACCCTGCAAAGAACTATTAACGTTTCATCAGGCGGTATGTTTCGGTTACCGTCGGCGTGGTTCGGGAATCGAAATTTTGATAGACAACCGAGCCATTTCCGGCTTGAATTTTTTGTTTGAAATCCGAATTGTTCCAGTTCCGAAACGTTCATGAACCGAGGTTTCACTATATTCATCTCTGTAGAGCAAATTCGTTTCGGTAATTATCAGTTTTGTATTGTCTCCCCTAACCGATGTTAAGTCAATTTTGTACCCAATATTAACTCTTTTTGTAGGGGAGAAGAACACTCAATCAAATTTGTAGTGATATAGTTGCATTTCACACTCTCCAATATTTTTTTTCAAAACATTCTTCCTCCCCAATAAATATATATTTTAAAAATATTTCATTACATTATTTTTCGCCAAAACGTTCGTTAGAGTCTTCTCACGTAATTCTAAACATAACTTTCCCAGTTACTCGAACTTGAGGTTAGTAGTATTTTTTTAAATTGCCATAAAATGCTTGAATGGTCCGGAAATGGGGTATATTTTACGCTAAATTTATATACAAAACTGGTTCCCCACTCTAAATTCGAAAAATTCTTTACGTTTTGTTTGATTTTCTTCTTGTTTCCACCAAGTTTTTTAGGGTGTTCACCCCTCCCCCCCAATAGAATCTCTTTTTTGGAGGGTAAGAGGGGTAATTCAGCGGAGAATGTTAATCTTCATATTTACACAATAAAACATCTTTCTCGTTATTTTTTAAAAGATAAATAATAACGTAAAACCATAGTAACAGGCAACACAAAACCCCAAATGAACCGAAACAAAATTGCTCGAGTGAAGGTGAATATATATATATATATATATATATATATATATATATATATATATATATATATATATATATATATATATATATATATATATAATTAAAAAACATTCCACAAATTTAAGTTTCCTTGCAATATTTTAAAGAGGGTTTAAGTCGAATGATATTGGCACAGCCTCCTATTTGCAAGTTTAAATATTTCAGATTTACATTAAATTTGCTCCATAGTCATTAGTTACAGGAATTTATTTTACCCGTACACGTTTGTTTCTGTACAGCTCTTTCCCTTAGATACATTAATAACACAAAATGCATTCTAAAATATACCTTAGTTTGAGGATTAAGTTATGCATCCAACGTGCAAAGAAGCAAGCAATATTATAAGAGTCTTAGCATTAGATAGATGTTAAAATGTTATACCCGTCAACATTTAGTAAAATGTTTCGGATTTAATAAGGAAATATCTTAGTATTTTCTGTGTTCGTATGTAGAAAGTTAGTAGATATGTTAGTAGATGTGTCAGTAGATATGTTAGTAAATGTGTTAGTAGATGTGTTAGTAGATGTGTTAGTAGTTATCTTCGTAGATATTTTAGTAGATATGTTAGTAGATATGTTAGTAGATGTGTTAGTATATATGTTAGTAGATATGTGCATCGCTTTATGTGATGTCATTATTATTAGATTTGAAACATGTGTTCTAGATAAACGGAGGGAAAACTGAATCACAGCAATTAAGTTTTAAGCAGAAACATGAATGAATAAAGAGCAATAATTTTTGCGACGGCAAAGATAACAAAAAAATAATTCAATTAAATATAAAAATTCTTATGTTACGTCCATTCAATATACAACAAATGCTTTTTAAAATTTAAGAGTGACATATCGATGAAAATTGGGTTTTAAAATTTAGCGTGACAGACTGACGAAAATACGATTTGAAAATTTAGCGTCACAGACTGACGAAAATGCTATTTCAAAATTTAGCGTTACAGACCGACAAAAATGCCATTTCGAAATTAAACCTGAAACACATACGAAAATGCTATTTCAAAATTAAGTGTGACAGACCGACGAAAATTCTATTTCAAAATTAAGTGTGACAGACTGACGAAAATTCTATTTCAAAATTAAGTGTGACAGACTGACAAAAATGCCATTTCGAAATTAAGCGTGAAACACATACGAAAATGCTATTGTAAAATTAAACGTGACTGACTGACGAAAATTCCATTTCAAAATTAAGCGTGACAGACTGACGAAAATTCTATTTCAAAATTAAGCGTGACAGACTGACGAAAATTCTATTTCAAAATTAAACGTGACAAACTGACGAAAATTCCATTTCAAAATTAAGCGTGACAGACTGACGAAAATTCTATTTCAAAATTAAGCGTGACTGACTGACGAAAATTCTATTTCAAAATTAAGCGTGACTGACTGACGAAAATGCTATTTCAAAATTTAGCGTTACAGACCGACAAAAATGCCATTTCGAAATTAAACCTGAAACACATACGAAAATGCTATTTCAAAATTAAGTGTGACAGACCGACGAAAATTCTATTTCAAAATTAAGTGTGACAGACTGACGAAAATTCTATTTCAAAATTAAGTGTGACAGACTGACAAAAATGCCATTTCGAAATTAAGCGTGAAACACATACGAAAATGCTATTGTAAAATTAAACGTGACTGACTGACGAAAATTCCATTTCAAAATTAAGCGTGACAGACTGACGAAAATTCTATTTCAAAATTAAGCGTGACAGACTGACGAAAATTCTATTTCAAAATTAAACGTGACAAACTGACGAAAATTCCATTTCAAAATTAAGCGTGACAGACTGACGAAAATTCTATTTCAAAATTAAGCGTGACTGACCTACGAAAATTCTATTTCAAAATTAAGCGTGACTGACTGACGAAAATTCTATTTCGAAATTAAGCGTGACTGACTGACGAAAATTCTATTTCAAAATTAAGCGTGACAGACTGACGAAAACATCAATAATCATCAATAAACAATTTTGTATTATAATCAAATAAATGACCACTCATACAATTAATGCAGTTTGAAAACGGACTCATAAAATTAGTCACAACATCAAAATTCCAACACGAATTAAGCAAAGACCATAGAAAAAATTAAAAAGCATTGAAACAGAATAAACAGACGAAGTATAAGTAAAAACATATACGTAAAGAAATAGCATTGAAAATAAAATAATAATAAAAATATAAAAACAAACAAGAATTTTCTAAGTAGGAACAAATAAAATAGTGAAACTTTTTAGCTACATAATTGGATGATGGCTGCAGTGTCCCACAATAAATTTACCGGAAGTAAACAAAGAAGGCGGAAACGTGTTTAAGTCGTTTGATGATCGCCCAAGACGTGAACCCACTGGTTTTTGACCGATTTAAAAGACGTAATTTATTCGTTAATATATATATATATATATATATATATATATATATATATATATATATATATATATATATATAATAAGTTAGTTCCAGGAATCCATAAAGTGCTCGATCGTAAGTTCTACAAGAGCTAATATAAAGTATTTTCCTTAAAAAAGTGTCTCTATCGTGAACCGAGGTTTTATAGGTCTCGATAAACGGTCTCTGGTGTAGAAATCGTCAGACAGCATTATGCGAACGCGATTATCTTTTACAGAGGGACACTGAAGGTGGGCACCGTTTCGCCCGGTGAATTTTTTTTTCATTGTTCATTCTCTATTTTTCTCGGAGTTTACTTAGGAAGAAATATATGGCAAAATAAAGCAATTAAGAAGCAACGCTGAAAAAAGAGAGTCACTTTTTCTCTAAATGCTAACAGAGACATTTAAACATATTAGAGAGAGAGGTTGAATCAACATAAAGAGAGAAAGGGTGAGAGAAATACGTAGATAGCGTAGTGAGAGATGGATGATTTATTCAGTTTATTACAAATTACAGCCAACTAAAAGAATTAAAATAGAATTATTTTCAAACATAACTCAATCCCAGAACGAAAGAATATTTTTTCATGTATTTTGTGTCATTAAAGTATATAAGAAAAAGCATTTAGGTTACAAACGTTAAAACAGTTACTTGTGCAGTATTTGTTTGTTTTTTTTTTCACTCTTTTTCCCCCCTGTTAACTATACTGCATACTCGCCGAAAATATTTAATTATTTGCATTTTCCGCGGCATTTTATATATTTTTTATTGATATATTTCATTTAAATATCTTTTATTTATATATATTTTTATCTATATATATTCCATTGATATATTTAAAAAAAAAATTTTTATTTATATATTTTTTTATTTATACATATTTCATTTATATGGTTTTACATATATTTTCATTTATATATTTTAATTTATATATTTTTATATTAATGTTCTTAATTTATTTACTCATTCTTCGGCTGACAGGTAAAGAGAACTTTAATAGACTATTCTAATATCTATGTATCTCATATAGAGATCGAGTATTAGCCTCAGGAAGATTTTAGAACTTTGACTGAAGTAAAATGAAAGACTTCCCTATTACAGTCCAGGCTATCATGCAATCGGGGTCTATTACTGAAGGCGATGTGAATGCCCTAAGATAATCGATATAGCAACGGCTATTCACACTACGTTGAGGATACGTGCTCGACAATCAGTCTGGTGGCGTTTATTCTGTCGGGCTGAGACATGGTTCTGTTGAACCCTAGGGAGGCCACCCTTCCAGCTTTTACCATATCTTTTTGAGAAGGGGTTAGTTTATTGCCAATCGACTGAGACACCCTTACTAGGGAATTCCGACGGAGCTTCCCAGGCATTTTTGTAGGCCAGAGTGCACTTTTCTTAGCGCGTTAAGCTTTTTAATACCCACCTGACTAAGCGGTTTTATTTACCTCCCCAGGAGATTAGGCACAAGGCCAGTTTTATCTTACTCCCACAAGGTAAGATGTGACCCAAGGTCGGGTCGGGAAAGTGGGACTTGAAAAGCCAGCGCCCGAGAAGGTGAGCACTCTGGCCATTAAAAATTGCCTGGGCAGCCCCGTCGGCATTCCCCGGTAAGGGCGCCTCAGGAAGTAAGCAATAAACTTACTCCTCCCCAAAGAGGGGAGGCAAAGCCTGGGAGGGTGGACCTCCTAGAACTGCACAGGACCAACCCACAGACCGGCGGAATAAAGACTCGAAGGTCAAGACGATACCGGTCTATAGGGTGTAGTATCCCTCGGAACAGATACTACACTTTGATCTTGGCCAAAAGGCCAAGCAGCTGACTATGGTTATTTATCTACCTCCCACAAGGTAAGATGTGACACAAGGTCGGGAAAGTGGGATTAGATAAGCCAGCGCTCGAGAGGTGAGCATTCTGGCTATTTAAAAATTGCCTGTGCAGCCCCGTCGGCATTCCCCGGTAGGGGCGCCTCAGGCAATAAGCAATGAGGGTGGACCTCCTAGAACTGCACAGGACCAGTCTCGTGCAGTATCCATCGGAACAGATACTACACTTTGATCTTGGCCAAAAGGCCAAGAAAGAACCGGATCCAGGATCGCGTGCACCATGATCTGGAAAGGAAGACGTACTCATCTATCTGGTTCCTCGACGAATGCACAAACTAGGGATGTGTGGCAATGTTGAATGTGTGCCACCCACCCGGCACACTGAGTCTACAGTTCTCACCTGTAAGCACTTACTCACTCTCAAACGCATCAGCCACGCATAAATACGTGATCACTCACGTAGATGTGGACCAAATCTACATCGACGTTCAATAGGTAACATTTGTGTCCAATGACAGCTGGTCGATGCATTTAGAATTTCTAGACAGTATTGACTTACAATCATTATTTAGTGGACGCAAACATCTATTCAAAAATGATTTCTATTTGAATGAATAGCAACACACGCACGGACACGCGTCTAAACATGTCTCTATTCATTTTTAAATAGATCTAATGATGTTTTTGTATTAATAAGTCACTGCTTATCAAGGCCAAAAGGCAACTCGAGAATAAGAGGTATTAGATTTTCAGTTGGCGATGAACAACACGTTGAGAAAATTTGAAACGATGGGTGAAATGCTCAGAATTTGATTATTTAAGTAAACGGCTTGACAAGAATTTGTTTGTATTGGACTTGAAAACGACCATGTTGTAGTCAGCTGGGAAGCAGCCCTGTTGTATTGCGTTCCATAAATAAGCATTTTTTGAAAATAAATTTTGTTCATGAAAGTTGTGTTTAGTTTTAGGTACACATAGGAAGAAAGGAAAATTATTGACAGTGGTTGTAGCTAGACGAGTTTTTGCTGTGAATGTTTTACAGGGGGAACCAGAGATTAGAGCTCAGTCGAGCACCTACTATGAAAATAACGATAGAGTAGAGAAAGACTAGCAACGTCTCTATTATGAGAAAAAAGGGGCCGTAGTGAAGAGAAGAGATCATCCCCGACTTAATTTCGAAGTCGATTTTGGACTGTGTCAATGAAGGAAATAGTTTTCTAAGCGACACCTCCATAGATGTGGCAACAGTACTACGTTTTAGGACGTATCCGACTCTTATACAAGTAGACAATGAGCCAAGCATTTTTCCAGTGACGTTAGCAATGGATTTGATGCAAGTCCTCCATTTTAAGTCTGAAGTGAAGGTCAGTCCTAGGAGTTTCTTAAAGTAGGGGGTTTCTCAAAGTAGGGGGTTTCTCAAAGTAGGGAGTTTCTCAAAGTAGGGGGTTTCTCAAAGTAGGGAGTTTCTCAAAGTAGGGGTTTCTCAAAGTAGGGGTTTCTCAAAGTAGGGTGTTTCTCAAAGTAGGGTGTTTCTCAAAGTAGGGAGTTTCTCAAAGTAGGGGGTTTCTCAAAGTAGGGGGTTTCTCAAAGTATGGAGTTTCTCAAAGTAAGGAGTTTCTCAAAGTAGGGGGTTTCTCAAAGTAGGGGCTTTCTCAAAGTAGGGAGTTTCTCAAAGTAGGGGTTTTCTCAAAGTAGAGGGTTTCTCAAAGTAGGGGGTTTCTCAAAGTAGGGGGTTTATCAAAGTAGGGGATTTCTCAAAGTAGGGGGTTTCTCAAAGTAGGGTGTTTCTCAAAGTAGGGGGTTTCTCAAAGATAGAATGAAGCAGCACATTTTTCGGGTTGATGTGTCGTAAAACAAACATATAGTTTGTTTTACGACACATCAACCCGTTTTGCGTTCTTATTTACTTGCCTTCCTACGAGGGTGAAGTTAGACACAAGGCCGTTTTCATGTAGGGATATCCAGCCCCCCCCCCCCCGAAAAAAGGCACTCTGGATGAGATAAAAATAAAAATGACCTGAGCCAAGAAAGATCTCTCCTCCTCTGAATGAGGACAGAACAGAGACTACGTCTTGCTCTTAGCCCGAAGACCCGTTTTGAGTTATTTAATGTCGAATCACGTTGTGTTTAGGAAGCACTTTTGGGGCTTGTTTTACGGCAGATCAACCCTTTTGTAATGGTCTAGTTCCAAAACAACAACGCCTATTGAAAACGATTCAGTGATTTGTTTGGTTTTTTTCACTAATGTGTCACCGCTTATCAAAGCTAAAAGCCACTCGAGGATAAAGATCAATAAGATCGCTAGATTGACAGTTTAATGATGATGAATATTATGAGAGGATTGAAAATAACGAATGGAAGGAAGAACATTTGATAAGGACAGTTGATGACATTGGATTTGAAGATGACCATGTTGTATCCCACAGGTTTATTTGTTTTACGACAGATTAACCCTTTCTGGCATGGTTCTATCTATCTATCTATCTATCTATCTATCTATCTATCTATCTATCTATCTATCTATCTATCTATCTACCTATCTATCTATCTATCTATTCTTTTTATTACAGTCTTTTTTATTACTTTTTTTTCAAACGAGTCACCACTTATTTAGGCTAAAAGCCACTCGCTGGTAAAGATTAATGAGATCGACAGATTGACAGTTGAATGATGAAGAATATTATGAGAGGATTGAACATTTGATTACTTATGAGGATGATTTATGAGACGTGTTTATAGACATTAGATTTGAAGATGATTATATTGTAGCTCTCAGGGAAGCTATATTGTGACAACGTGTTCCACAGAGTATCAGATAACTTTATTAATAGAAATAACGTTGTTCTCTACGGCTGAAATGTAAAATAAACTGACACCTTTTTCTGTTGCTTGCAAAATTCTCATTATACAAGATGATTGGTGAGTAACAGCCTATTGCTTGGTGCTCGTAATTTATTACTGAAATATAATTCTAACAAGAAATGAATATGATAAGAAAATGTACAGCATGGGGTCGTCAGTCTACGTCGGCGTCCACTTCATCACCACGACTGAAAGTCATTCGAGGATAAAAGTCAATAACATGGATACAATAGTTGGGGGGGGGGGGCTGGAGAGATTGGGGGGTCGGAGAAATTTTTAGGGGTTGGGCCGAATATTTTTATTTTTTTATTTTTTGAACTAAAAATATTTCTCAGGGTTGGCGGAGAGTAAAAAAAAATTGGGGGGGGGGGGGCTGGAGAGATTGGGGAGTCGGGGACATTTTTAGGGGTCAGGACAAACTTTTTAGGGGTCGGGCCAATTTTTTTTCTTTTTTGAACTAAAAATATTTCTCGGGGTTAATTGTGGGAGGGGGGAGGGGCTGAGGAGATTCGGGGGTCGGGGAAATTTTTAGGGGTCAGGACAAACTTTTTAGGGGTCGAGCCAAATTTTTCTATTTTTTATTTTTTGAACTAAAAATATTTCTCATGGTTGGGGAAGAGTAAAAAACAATTTGGGGAGGGGCCTGGAGAGATTCGGGGGTCGGGAAAATTTTTAGCGGTCAGAACAAACTTTTCAGGGATCGGGCCAAATTTTTTCTTTTACTTATTTTTTGAACTAAACTAATGAAGAATATTATGAGAGGAATAAAAATAATATATAGAATTAATACAATTTGATTATTTATGAGGACGGTTTATGACACGTGTTTAACGACATTTGAAGAGGACCGTGTAGTAGTCCTCAGGTCTGTAATTTTTACGGCAGAGTTTCGCTTTCTGAGTCATTTAATGCCTAAACAAAATACCGATCGGAAAAGATTAATCATTGTCTTGGTTCTATCTATCTGTCATAATCTATTCTTATTGTTTTACTAATGAGTCACCATTTATCAAGGTCAAAAGCAACTCGAGAATAAGGGGTAATGAAATGGATTGTAGTTTTAATGATGTAGAATATTATGAGAAGATTGAAAACGATTAATGGAATGAACAAAGGTTGAGCACTTATGAAGACAGTTTATTACAAATGTTTGCCGCCATTTTGATTTGAAGACGGCCATGTTGTAGTCTGTGGGCGAGAAATGATAATCGGCGCCAATAAAAATTAAAAAGATTCAGTGAAATAAATTTTTCCTTTCATTTACGTATTTTTCTATTTTTTTAACTTTCTATGATGCTTAATATATTTGAATAAATCTTTTTAATGTTTATTGATGCCGAATACCATAAAGCGTAGTGATTGTT
>OY744548.1:50850795-50863295 GCA_963556195.1 Sepiola atlantica
GTGCTCGACTGAGCTCCGATCTTTGGTTCCTCTCTGTAAAACATTGACAGCAAAAACACGTCGAGCTATAACCACTTTATAAAATGTTCCTTTTTTGTTATGTGTACCTAAAATTTAACGGTACTTCGATGAAAACAGTTTATTTTCAAGAACTTCCTATTTGTGGAACACAATACATCGGGACTGCTTCCCAGCTGACTACAGCATACTTTTTTTTCAAATCCAATGTTAACACATGCTTGTTGAGCCAGCCAATTAAGTAATCAAATTCTGACCATTTATCCCATCGTTTTCAATCCTCTCATGTTATTGTTCATTGTTCACTGACAATCTCATTAACTCTAATCCTCGAGTGGAATTTGGGCTTTGATAAGCCGTGACACATTACTATAAAAAATCCAAAGTGACCCCCCCCCTCCTTGTTCTTTTTTTTTGGGGGGGGGGGCTGGATCCCCCACTATAAACTGACGTCATGCCAAACTTTACAGCCATGGAAAACGACGAGTAAATATACTTAAAAAAAATATTCGTTCAAATATAAAACGAGTAAGGGACAATATGCAGGACATTTTTGTGAGTTAAGTCAGGAAGAAGTGGAAGAAAAAAGAGGCTAGGACGGGAGTGGCAACGTATAATAGGGGGAGAATATGTTGTAGAGTAGAGAGAATAAGGGGACATTTGGGGACGAACATTCTAGGGTTGCCAACAAGCCTTCTAGCTGCTTCAACAAACCAGTTTACGACGAGGGAGAATAAGAAAGAGAGAAAAAAATAGGGGGGGGGGGAGGAGAACGCGGGTGGTTGTCTTGAAAACCGAGGGATCAGTCAGAAAAGGGAGCCCGAGGCAAAGTCTAAAAATAATCTGTCTCCACTTGTTTTAGTGTACTTTGGACACTTGCTGTATTTAGGCGGAGTTAAGAAATTAATGTACCACAAACGGGCAATGAAGGAAGGAAAGAAAAGTTTTCGTATTTTTTGTGGTAAAAAAGCAAAAACAAGTGACAAAAATAAATAAAAAATTGAAAAGAAAAATGGAAAAGATTGAAATGCTGAAAGCAAACGTGAAAAAAAAGGAATAAAATAATGAAAAAAAGAATAAGCGAATAAAAAGAAAATACAAGAATGAGAAAAAAGAAGAAATAAAAGAACAAAAAAATAATAAAAATATGAATAAAAGAAGAAATAAATAAATAAAAATAATTGTGTTTAAATTAAAGAAAAAAGTAATAAAAGAAAAATACTAGAAAATAATGAAAGAAAGAATAAGCGAATAAAAGAGAAAATACAAGAATTAGAAAAAAAGAAGAAATAAACGAACAAAAAAATAAAAGAATAAAAATATGAATAAAAGAAGAAAGAAAGAAAAATAATTGTGTTTAAATTAAAGAAAAAAGTAATAAAAGAAAGAAAAACCAATAAAAGGAATACAAGAATAAAAGGAATGAAAGAATAAAGGAATAAAAAAATGAATAAAAGAATAAAAACAAAAAGAAAAAATATATAAAAGGAATCAAAGAAATAAAAAATAAATAAAAATAATAATAAAAAACGCTAAAAGAAATAAAAAGAAAGAATTAAGTGAAAAAGGCAATAAAATAAGAAATAAACCTATAATATACTTAAAGCAGGAATACAAGAATGAAATATGCAAAGGAATGAAAAATAGAATAAAGAATGATCAGAGAAAGAATGAAACAATTAAAATGGAGAAGAAAAAACATGAAAGAATAAACGAATGTAAAAAAAAAGAATCAAAGAAGGGATAAAAGAGAATAATAATGAATATGTAAATAAACAAACCGGAATGAAAGATTGATGGAATGATGGAATGGAATTCAAAATCACACGTAAAGGAAGAAAATAGCAAAAAAAAAAAATTGTTGAGAAAAAAATTATTATTTATTTAAACGCGTTAATATGTTTTTAAAAAACTGTTAAAAGTAACATCAGTGAATATTGCATTACGTATCGACTCTTGATTGGACAAAGCTCTAATCAGCAGTTTCTTTTAACCAATGGAAGTGCAAGAAATATTCATTCCAAATTCCAGCGTGCACTATAAAAAACATCAAATACAGCGAGAAATTGCCGAGCAGCCAATTATCCAAACATCCGACTAAGTTTTGATTTACTCCTCTCCAGGAGTTAGGCACAAAGCCAGTTTTTATCTTACTCCCACAAGTAAGATGTGACCCAAGGTCGGGTCGGGAAAGTGGGGTTTGAAAAGCCAACGCCCGAGAGGTGAGCACTCTGGCCATTAAAAATTGCCTGGGCAGTCTCGTCGGCATTCCCCGGTAGGGGCGCCTCAAGCAGTAAGCAATAAACTTACTCCTCCCCAAAGAGGGGAGACGAAGCTTGGGAGGGTGGACCTCCTAGAACTGCACAGGACTAGACAACCCCCAATAGACCGGCGTAAATCCAGACCCAAAGGCCCGGTAAATACCGGTTTATTAGGTGGAGTAAAAGAGTTGCGTGAACTCCTTTTTAAACACAACGTGGCCACAAGACGATTAACAGAGCAACTAGTTATCGTTGTCTAGGGTTTCCCTTGCCGCTCGATTTAGCTGGGCATCCCCAGCTCATCTTTGTGTGGGTATCCGCCTCTACTTCACCGAAATCGGTAACCGAAAGTAAGATTGCTTCTTTTTTTTATATACTAACGAGTCACCACTTACCAAAGTCAAAGCCACTCGAGGATAAGAGTTAATGAGACGGATATATTATCTGTTGAATGATGAAGACTATTATGAGAGGATTGAAAATAATGAATGAAATGAACAAAATTTGATTACTTGGAAATTCTGGTTGATGTTTGTCACACAAGGTAAGAAAAGTTTACAGTTGTTTACAGTTGTATTGGAATGAGGACGTTTCGTTGTGGATGTGTTTAGAGATTGGAGCTCAGTCGGGCATTTTCCATTGAAATAACAATAGAAAGACTAGTAACGTCTCATCTTTTGAGAAAGGAGCAGTGGTGCGGAAGACGAATTCGACGATATTGCTCGAAACAGCAGCGGCAATGAATGTTGTGTTTCTGTATCGACTCTCGATTCGAAAAAATCGCCAATCAACAGTTTCTTTAAAAAAATTAATAGAGAAAAGAATTGCTCTACATCAAGTTTTGAGTTACATTAAGTAATACATTGTTTTTAATTAAATTTTAAGTAAAATCCTAAACTTATGAATGATAGAATATGTATTCTAGGTGACGTCAGCACATCATTTTTTTTAAACTA
Source organism: Sepiola atlantica (assembly GCA_963556195.1). NCBI lineage: Eukaryota > Metazoa > Mollusca > Cephalopoda > Sepiida > Sepiolidae > Sepiola > Sepiola atlantica. Next base: position 50,854,031 of record OY744548.1, read on the forward strand.
TAGCATTTAGGGGATTCCACTGATACCGTACAATAGCCCCAAAAGAAAGAAAAACATAAAAATTAAAAAAAAAAAAATGCTATAAGTATGTGTAGACTGGTCGGTTTCTGAGTGCATGTATTTGCACCCACGTACGTGAGTGCATGAATGTGAAATTTATTTATTGGCTTTTTGGCCGGGATCAAAGTGTGGTATCTGTTCCGATGGATACTACACCCCATAGACTGGTATTGTTTTGGCCTTCGGGGATTGATTTACGTCGGTCTATGGGTCTGTCTTGTGCAGTTCTAGGCGGTCCACCCTCCCAGGCTTTGCCTCCCCTCTTTGGAGAGGAGTAAGTTTATTGCTTACTGTCTGAGGCGCCCCTACCGTCCTGGGACGGGTATTCTACTATTTTTATCTGTAAATCCAACTTAAATAAATAAAATAAAAAAAATATTGTAGAGGAGCAAAATACTCCCGTCACTCCCCCTAAAACGGATAAAATGCGGGTTGTTGTTATAAAAAGATGTATTACTTATTCAAGATGATGGAATCCATTCATGTCATAAAAAAGATCGTCTCCCTTATATTTCGGCATCGACATGAACTCTCACAGCTGTTTAATGTTCTTAACTTCTTTACAAACTCAACGCTTGACAGGTAAAGGAGAAGTTTAATGGAAACACTCCAATATCTATGTATCTCATATAGAGATCAAGTGTTAGACCCATGGAATGGGCCCCTTTATTTCTGAGAACTTCTACTTAAGTAAAATGAGACTAAAAAAGCTGTCAACCATTCCGAGATGCGTTCCACAGTGGTGTTTATTCGGCATTTTGTACTACGAGAAATGAGGAGAGCTGGACCCTTACCCTAACTCAAATTCGACGCATGTCTAGACAGAACTCACAAACGAAGGTGAAGATCACGTGTGCGCACTGTGCATGACTGGCGACCCCTTAAGTATAAGCGTTCAATTTTAGTCATTTTACTCGAATCAAAATCATGTAATGGATTAAAATTTGAATAAAGAGTTTAGACATAAAACTTTGTAGCACTATATTATCTTGAATTTAATCTTCGTAAGATTGGTGCAAAACTGTTCTGTTCTGGGGATTCATTTTACCCGTCCTGGCACGGATATTCTTTTAAAACACACACACACACACACACACCCACACACACACACACACACACACACATATATATATATATATATATATGTGTGTATATTAGAAAAGACAACAAAGCCCTCCTCGAAAGCGGTTATAGCAAAAACATCTCTTACATACCCACCCAATCTACTAGACAACACAGACACAATAGACAAAGAAACATTATCTGGTTTACCCCCCTCCCCCCGTTATTCCCTCAGTGTCAAATATAGCGTAGGCAAGCAGTTTCTCAAATTAATAGACAAACACTTTCCACCATCTATTTGATGGTGGAAAGTGTTTGTCTATTAATAAAACTTTAATAGAAACACGATCAAAACTAGTTATTCTTGCTTTCCATCCGTATGATGGTTTATAGCCTCTAAATCAACACCATTAACCAATCCCCCAAACCCCGCTGCGCATAAAAAAAGAGAGGGGTCTGCCATTTAGGATGAGTATGCACAATCAGTTCCATTGTATACGAAGCCAAAGTCAAATCCGATGTGGATACCAAGAATGACTAAAGGAACGTTTAAACAAAGACTCTACGCCCACAACAACTTTTTCAGATACCCCCAAAAGACCACATCACCACCCTAGCAACCATTATATAGGAATTCAAGAAGTCCAACACTCCCTATAAAATACAATGGAGGATCACCGACAAACCAAAGCTACCGACAAACCCTACCTCCAGGATTTGCCCCCTATGCACGACTGAAAATTCAGGATTCTACAAACAATCAAAAAGCCTTCTATAAATTGCATAAACATCAAAGGCGAAGTCTTCAAAAAATGTAACCACAATAGAAAATTTCTGCTAGCCCAATGGACTGACAATGATATTACATAACTGACTTATCACCCCTTAAGACCAATGAACTTCATACTATAAAATAAATTAAAACATTAAAAAATCATATGCGATAACCACCATCTCCAAGACCTTTCCAAAATTATATTTAATTAGTATATACAACATAACACCCCCGAATATATTGCACATACCACAAGCACACTTACATCACCCCCTTCGTCTCACACAGACCCTATAATAAATAAAACATTAGATATCCCTTAGATTAACCCTTTCACTGACAAAATATATCTCCGTCAATATCTAGCAATTACATAACAATTACTCCACTCAAATACAACCTCTCATATATAAAAAATAGTATTAAAATATTTTATAAAAATAATTTTGGGGAAATACTAAACTATAAAAAACAAACCAACAAATAATAATAAAGAAATAAATAAAAGTATTTAACGATTCCCACCCAGAGCCTAATCAATAAATTCATTTAGTTATCGCTAAATATAAACACACTTTTGAAGTAGTAAAACAGACAACACCTATCATAAATAATTAAATTAATTTTAATAAAACTTAATTACGATTAAGACCCATATATTATATTAACCCTGACCCAGTACTTCCTTCAAAAGGGACACGTCAACAATGCATTGTTTTTAAACGATAAATTCAGACGCCATCCCCCTTTGTATTTTTTTCTCGGGACGACCTTTAAAATACGAAACTACAAATAAATAAATAAGTAAATAGAACACCAAACAAAATGAAACCTTTAAACACACAAAACTATAAATAAAATAAATAATAAATCCGATACATAAAATTAACCTCGGCGTCCCCTTTAAAGGGAGACTTCAGTATTACAACCTTTTTAAACGACCAATTCAAACGCTCCCCCTTATGTTTTTTTCACTTTACAAGGCACCAAAAATCTTCTACAATCTATAAACGATCTTCCAAATACAACCCTTTAAATAAAAATACAAAACTACAAATTAATAATTAAATAAAACACTTAGTAGAATAAAATAAAACACTTTCTTAAAACACAAAACTATAAATAATAAATAAAATAAAACTCAATTAATTCTCAACCAATATATTTTTTCCAGATAGACATTTCAGGAATGCACCAGTTTTTTTTTATATCGATATAACGCCATTTCTCATTGTGTTTTCACCTCAGTCAGTACGCTGACGAGGCCTTGGGTATAGACTTTTTAAAATGTAAAAAGTCAACCCATCTGGATGTAACCGTAGTACGATTGGGAAATATGTAACATATAGTTTTCAAATAAATTATTTGTTTATATATATATATATATATATATATATATATATATATATGAGATACCGGTGTCGCCCGGGATCCTAATTTACGTACATTACCTAGCTTACAAGACAAAAAGAATCTGTTTAATATAGTAATATGTCTCGGTTATGGGACACAATCAAAACAAAAATACGCGTCTGGCGAGACTCGAAACCACAAGTCTAGTCTCTAAGTACGACGCGCTAACCCATTGATCCACTGTGCAATTAGCGAATGGGGATGCTATTAATAAGATAAATCTTAAACAGGTGGTTACTGTAGTTTTAGCTAATATTATTTCTTTCTGTCTTCCTACGCTTTCCTGGTGATACCAGATCAGGCTGCCCTGTGGCTCCCTGAGACGAAATTCACCTACATTGACGTTTTTTTTTTTTTTTTTTTTTTGTTTGTAAAACTTAATTATGTTCTACAAAACCAAAAACAAAAACAACAGCCCCTCTCCCTTTCTCCCTCCCCTTTTTTATTTTTATTTTTCCTACCCTACTCCCGGTCCTGGATATGACCTTAAACTACATCCGATGGTGAGATCCGGCTTACGGACTTTGGGGAATGTGGAGCCTCCTCTTAATTACCATTGCTCCCAGGTCCACCCTGACCCGGAGTGGTAGTACCTGTTAGGGTCCCAACTATGGGTTAAATAGAAACAGATATTAAAAGGGGAAAGAAACAAAAAAGAGAAGAAAACAAGACCAGATTCGGCATTAAATAACCCCAAAAGAGTTGATATGCCGTAAAACAAAACTACCAAACTACCAAATCCTACGCTTTCTCTCTCCTCCCCCCTCTCTCTCTCTCTCTCTCTCTCTCACATTCTCTCTTTTTCTTTACGCTATCCCTCATCTCTCCTTTTTATTTCCATTCTCTTTGATTTATATTTTAATGATCAAATATTGTAAGTTTCAAACGCATACTAATTTTTGCGTTGATTTTAAATAAGTTTTATTTAGTTTCAAAGTTCTACTTCGAAAAAACATGCCGCCATTTTTCATGGAATGGTTGTTCTGGTGATAACTATAAACCAGAAGTGCTTTTTATATAAACCGGAAGTGCTTTTTATATAAACCGGAAGTGCTTATAATAAACTACGGAAGTGCTTTTTCAATAAAAAAAGAAGGATGTTTTATATAAACAAAATTTATTTTTTAATTAATTATACTTTCCATCAAAGGAATTTAATATGACAAGTACTTAGAAATAAATGTTATTTATTTATTTACTGGGATTTCCTTCTCAGAGGAAACCGTCTCATATACGATAGGCACTTAAACATAGACGTTATTTATTTATTGATAATGCCGTTTTAGACTACAGCGGCCGTGAGAGATACAACGTAGACCTTTATAATCGTAAACATAGAATTTTAAATGACTACACAAAAATCCTTTTGTCTGGGGAGATAAGGAGGCATCGCCAAATATGGATAGGAATAAAAATGAAAAAAAAAATCGACAAAAAAGAAACAAATCAGAAAATACAAAAATAAAACTGGATTTTTTTTAAAAGAAAGAGGGTTGGGCTTAAAAAGCAAAAATAAAATAAAATATTAACAAATTAATTAAATTCCCGTTTCGTTAATAACATTTGCTGTACCATCGAGATTGCTCTTATCTCAACAATAATCTAGTTGAAATATCGTATAATAACAAAAACATCTTTTTTTTTCTCGGCCTTTTGGTCGAGATCAAAGTGTAGTATCTGTTCCGATGGATGCTGCACCCTATAGACTGGTATTGTCTTAGCCTTCGGGGCTTGATTTACGCCTGTCTATGGGACGGGTCTTATGCAGTTCTAGGAGGTCCACCCTCCCAGGCTTTGCCTCCCCTCTTTGGGGAGGTGTAAGTTTATTGCTTATTGCTACCGTGGAATGCCGACGGGGTTGCCCAGGCAATTTTTAATGGCCAGAGTGCTCACCTTCTCGGGCGCTGGTTTATCAAATCCCACTTTCCCGACCTTGTGTCACATCTTACCGCTGTGGGAGGTAGATAAATAACTATAATAACAAAAATATTTAATTCGGCGCTTCTTGCGAGCAGCATTCATTTTTCATACTAATACAAATAGAGAGTAGGAGGAACTATCGACAAACACAAACACTGCTATCACTGCCACTCTCTGAGAATAAGCTACTATTTTTTAAACATTTGATTATAAGCTGTAATACTTTTAGTCATATTAATAGTAGTACTAATATTGTTTAAAAATTTTTTTTTTAACGTAGTTCACCCCAAACAAGGCAGGCCGCCACTGTAGACGTAAGAGGCTACTGAGAAAAAAGAACAGGGAGAAGGTTGGGGGGGGGGGCAACCTAAATTGGGATCTACGCAGCGAGATGTCTGTTTACATTAGTTTTAAATTTCTGCATGTCAGTACTGTCGGGGAAAACAGGGGACAGGGAGGGAGTTCCAGAGGCCAGCAGCACGAGGGAAGAAGCTATTTGAGTAGAAGGTCCTCCGACATCTGGGGACCTCCATAGTGAACGAATGAGATTTAGTTGATTGTCGAGTTAGTCTAGTGAATTTACTTCGAGGAGGCACCAGAGTAGCCAATTCATCGGAGCATAATCCATTGAAGTATTTGTAAAACCAGCACAAGGAAGCTACATTGCGGCGATGGGACAGGGACTGGAGCTTGGTTGACAGTGAGAGACCTATTAGGTTGGCGATTCTTTTTTGGACCTTGTCAAGGAGGGAGAGACTAGTAGATGATGCACCAGCCCAGATGTGACAACAATACTCCATGCATGGGCGGATGATGGCTTTTTGATTAAGATACCACATCGAGTTTATGATCATCAGTTGAGTTTCAAATAATAATTCATATTAGTTTACCAAATTTTGAATATCGTATGATAACAAAAATATTTAATCTCGTCTATTATTTAGAATCGATCCTTTATTTCTTACTGAAAGAGAAATTGAGATAGATAGATAGATAGAGAGAGAGAGAGAGAGAGAGAGAGATAGAGAGAGACAGAGACAGAGACAGAGAGAGAGAGAGAGAGAGAGAGAGAAAAAGAGGAGCTCCAAGCCTCCCACCGCCACTATCTCTATGTGCTTCTCTCTTCACTACGACTATCACGACTGGTACGAGGCTGTTTTGTTTACTCACATTTTAAATATACAAAATTTCGCGCCTTGTTTCTCGCTTTTTTACAAAAGATGTCTAAAAATGTTGACGTCAAAGATTAATTCTTTTGATTACATTTTGAAAACTTTAGAAAATAAACTACAATTTCTATTTACGTTAATTAAATTGTAATTATTTGAGACAGAGACAGACTGGTAGAGAGTGATATATATATATATATATATATATATATATATATATATATATATATATATATATATATATATGTATATATATAATGTGTGTGCATGTATATATATATATATATATATATATAATGTGTATATATATATATATGTGTGTGTATATATATGTATATATATATGTATATATATATATATATGTATATGTGTGCATATATATATATGTATATATGTATATATATATATACATGTATATGTGTATATATATATATGTATATGTGTGTGTATATATATATATATATATATATATATATATATATAGAGAGAGAGAGAGAGTAATAAAATTACACACAATAATTATAACGCATTTCTTTATGCAACTTTTACAATTCAGTAAACTTTTAAAAGAATTGAGAATTTATTTTTAGACAATATACACACACGCTCAGGGAGAGGAGAGAGAGAGGGAGAAGGAGGGAGAGGGGAGAGGTGAAATTAGAAACAATGGTTACAAATTATTTCGTTCTAGACTTTTCACAATTCAGTTAGAAACAAAATGTCCCATGAAGTGTTTACAGGATCAAATAGACGACACCCCAAAAAACTCCCCACCACTTTTTATTTTATTTATTCTGCTGCAATTCTTTTAAGGCGGTAAAGCTAGGGTAAGACCCCAAACGTGAGATTCGATCCCCAAAGAGGATTTAGGTATCGCGGCGTCTATATTTACCGGGTGGATCAACGCCTTCTCGCACCGGATGTCGTCGGCACGTGACCAAGGTAAGCGAGCAGATTGTGACGACTGTCTAGTGCATTATGGTGGGAGTATGGAAAGGGGGGGGGGGTGACGTTCGTCCGTTCGGCGAAAGAGAACGACCGCGTGAAATGTCCATCTGTTAAGCGGGCGGCGAGAGGAAAATGGACAATCTAACAGCGGAATGATTCTCGACGATTCGACGGCCATTTTCTGAGTCGACCCATATCTTATACGTTGTTAGAAGAGAGAAGAGAAAGAGAATGAAGAGATATATAAAATATTACTACTACTACTACTACTACTACTACTAGTAGTAGTAGTGAAAGTAGTAGTAGCAATAATGATAATAATAATAATTTTATTTATTTATTTATTTATTTTTAACTGGCGCCGGCCGAGACTGACACCAGACAAAATATTTGTAGAGAGTCGAGGAGGATGAGAATACCGAGGAGGGACAGCACAAACCAGACCTCCACTGGAAAAGTGCAGAGAATGCTGGGACCTTGGGGAGGCTTATTGCCACCCAAATCCCAGAGAAGACCAATTGTCCTTATCAGCGAGAAATCAATGGTAAGCGGCTGTTGCGATACCGCATCGTTATCGAAAAGAGGTGAAGAATACTGGAAATCTGGGGAGGCTTGTTGTCACTCAGACTCCAGGAAATACCACTGGTTGTTGTCGGTGAGCAATCCCTGACGATGATCTGTGTGAGAACTCCTAGTGAGTACAAATAATAATAATAATAATAATAATAATAATAATAATAATAATAATAATAATAATAATAAAGAAATATGGAACATGAGAAAGTCAATATGATACCAATAATCAGCAAAAGTCCCGAAAAAACTGGAAAAAAAGACTATGAGAAATTGGAATTAAAGGGAAGATGATACAACGGACGGCAGTGATGAAATAAAAGCTGAAATCTAAAAGAAAAATCTTCGAATGCGGAAACCAATCCACATAAACTACAAACGTTAATCTACATAAACCACGAACGCTCACCAGCCACTAAACAGTGCGAGCCAAACATCAATGGTATGCGACTGTTGAGATAACTCAAAAATCATTTGCAATGGTTATCGAAAGAGGTGGAGATACTGGAAATCTAGGGAGACCTGTTGTCATCTAGATTTCAGGGAACACAACCGATTATTGTCAGTGAGCAATCACTGATGATGACTTGTGTGAGAACTCCTAGTGAATAGATGATGATGATGATAATCATAATGATAATAATGATAATGATGATGATGATGATGATGATCATCCTCCTCCTCCTCCTCCTCCTCCAAAAAGTGTAATTGCACCAATATCGGTGGGTTTCAATGAAGGTGGCCGTGATTGGGTAATAGCACCACCCATACTGAGAAAGTTTATTATCATTCAAATTCCAGAGAAAGTCATCGACCGTTATTAGCGAGAACTCAATGTTGAACGGCTGGTGCGAGAATGCAAAGTGATTTGCAATGGTTATCGAAAGAAATGGATGGTACTGGAAATCCAGAGAGACTTGTCTTTCAGATTCCAGGAAACAGCAGTTGTTTTTACCAGTGAGCGACCACTGGTAATGACTCACGGGCGATAAGCCGAAGCACTCTACAAAGAATACGCTTTCTTATTATTTTAGTTCCTGAAGACTTTAATTCAACTTTTAAGGTCTTAAAAATATCAAAATATAAAGAACTTGAATTAGAAATTTCAAAAATGTGTCACACGAAGACACTTGACAGTATTCTATATCTCTATAAAGCCACTATTCGCCCATACATGGAGTATTGCTGCAACATCTGGGCTGGTGCTCCAACCACTTGGACAAGGTGCAAAAAAAAAAAAACTTTAACCTAATAGGTCCCGCACTGTATAAGCAAGCTCCAGCCCCTATCCTATCGATGTAATGTTGCATCCCTGTGCTTGTTTTACAAGTATTCCCACGGACTG
>OY744548.1:50868295-50883295 GCA_963556195.1 Sepiola atlantica
TTGCTTTGTTAACTCTTTGAAAGTGTGCGCGATTGCCCTAATTGATGCCATCGCAGACTTTAAAATCGAATGTTTGATCGGATCTATTGTGCCTCAATTACAAACTAAGGGCCGTTAGGAAAGGTAATAACCAACACCTCAACACGTCCAGCAACACCTCCTAAAGTCCGACCTATTTCACTGTGGTAAGGACAATGGAAACGTGTTATGCAGTATGGAATTCCGACTCATGGCAGAGCCACCTATGGCGGACAGGTTTGGTACCCAGGAGTATAAGGGCCGAAACCTGGCTAATAGGGCTCTAGTGAAAACCCAGGTGGAGTCGGTATCAGGCGCCGTCATTTCTGGTCATCTCTGCCAGGTCAGGCGAGGAACCGTAAATACATAGAGTGAGAGTAGCATTGTTGGTTCTTGCGCCATCCTTTGTGTGTTCCAAGCAAAACATTCTTCGACTTTGCATGCAACCGCCGATCTTTGCTGCTCTCGAAGTCAGGGGTAAAAACTTGAATCTTGCAGGTTAGCAAATAGCTGCGACCAACGATGAGAACTTCATGCAGACCATACAATCCTGAGGCACGATCTTCGTGAGCTCTATGCACAAGTCCGACTGGCTTACGCCCCCCCCCCCCCCAGCAGCAAAGAGTTTAAATAGAGATGTGTGTTACACTAATTTAGGGAGTTTGCTTGAAGAATATTTTATGGGTAAGTTTCCGCCCCTTTAAATGTTATATATATATATATATATATATATATATATATATATATATATATATATATATATATATATATATATATGTATATATATATATATATATATTATTTTAGTATTGTTAACTAGTATGTGTCTATATTGTGAAGGGAGCAGTCATGTATTTTTAGGTGTTGGCAAATGGAGCTAGTATCAGAGAGTGTAAGGTTAATCTTAAAGTGTTGTGGTTGTAAAACTGATGTAAGAATTAGTTTTATTGTTATTGTCGGAGATACATTCTCCCATGAGGAATTGAAGCTGATAAATTACATTGGTTCTCCCTAATGTATTTTGGGTCTGAGAAGTGTTATTTTTAACTACATGGTTCGATGTTTTCATTTTTTTGTAATAAATGATTAATCTTATTTTATTAGCAGAGTTGATAGGGGTTATGTAGCAATACATTATGTTTTTAATAGCTTTTTCATCCAATTTAAAGTTCGGATGCATTTGGTTACAATGGAATAGATTTATGTAGTGGGAATTATTTAGCTGATTATTATTAGTATTGTTTAAGTTTATAATCATTAATTTTATTTGTTCGTCTACAATATAATTGGGAAATTGATTATTAATTAGGATTTGCTTAATATTTTTTAATTCGTTAAGGAATATTTTTGTTGAAGAGATTAGCTTCGCACGTTTTAATCTAATCTCTTTTAAATGCGTCCAAAATTCGCCATGAAAGGCTTTGTCCGTTCGTCAATTTGTGACGTTTCAGGTTGAAATAGCATTTTCATCCTTAAATGCGTAGATTCAATGGGCGCATCTTATTTTAAATGCGTCCAAGCATCTCTTCAAAAGGCACTGTCTGTCTGTCGGTCTGTCCGTGCTTATGTTTAGAGTACCGTTTTCTTTAGTCTGTCATGTTTAATGTTTAAATAGCATTTTAGTTGGTCTGCCATGCTTAAGGTTAAATACTAGTTTCGTTGTCAGATCAATGGATGACACAACGGGTCATATTTTTCTAGTATAGTACTAAAACCCTAATAGACGTACTTGCTTGTTTGCACATTGGATATATTAGAAGTAAGAGGAAGGGGGCGAATGCACTGCGCATGACTGGTGGAATTATATTTTTTCATATAAAAAATATTTTTCCATCAGTCGCTTTTACAAAAGACATTTTATAAACAGCATATTTTAAGTATATCATCCGATTTCGTGAATGAGAAAGAACGAGTGACAGATATGAGCTTCAAAATATGACAAAACCCCTCTTCCTACCACAACGGCTAAAAACTGTATCTTCCCTCTCCATAAGCCTAGCGCCAGGCGGAAAGTTCATGCACAGAGCTTCTTTCCAAGGCTTCCTCTATGTAGAACACAGCACCGCGGGACTGCTTCTTTATAGACTGCAACATGACCGTCTTCAAATGCAATTTCAGCAAATACCTGTCACAAACCGTCTCATAAGTAATCAAACTTAGCTCAATGCATTGATCAATTTCGGCTGACAATCATTCCATCTCAGTGGCGTGCACGGATGCATGCTGAAGACGACAGACCGGTAATGGGAAACATATCTGCTTCCGGTTCAGACTACCAAAGAAATTGGCTGGCTCTTTGAAATAAAAACCTTTTCTTGGATACGAGGTTTCATGCTGTAATTGTGAGCCCCATGATAAGTGGTGAGAACTCCTCCACCCCGCCAACAAAAAATATAAGTCATTTTAGTATTTACTTTATTTTCTCGCCTTTTTTTTTAGCTTGGTTGGCAAAGATGATTTTAAAATAATGGAAATGGCAACAATCCAGAGATGTGCCAAATTTTTCTCGTGGATTTCGTAACGCAGAGAAAATCTCGGAGGATCAAAAGTAATTATTCGCAAAGGCAATTCGAGAAAAGCGGACATCTTTGGCGACATTTAGGATATTTGAATGATTGCCAGTTTTTTATTTTAGTTCAATTGGCGAAACATCATTTTTACATTTGGTTTCTCATGTTTGATTTGTCCGTTTTACGGCATATCAACCCTTTTTGGATTTATTTAGTACCAAAACACCACACTCATCGGTATGGGTCTGCATTGTATTCGTTTATTTCACAGTCCGTGATCGTCCGCTGCTTGTCTTCATTCGAATTCGCTGTTTGATTCCGACACTGGCCGTCAATGATTTGGTCTCGGTCCCTGTTGTAACAAAAAGATTTTCCTTCCAAACCAAATCATAACTCAAGTTTAAAACAAGTAAAAATGTTTTATTTTGAAAAAGTTACGATGACACCGGCTTCGCACTGAATGACAGACTTACAGAAACGAACAAACATCTCTCCAAACCAAACACAAACACTCCATCAATTTAAAGCCCCAAAACCGATCTGTCTCTGAGATTCACACACACCCAATTTCTCACACCTCTGCCCGTTTTGCCGGAATATATATATATATATATATATATATATATATATATATATATATATATATATATATATATATATATATATATATATATATATATATAATAAGGAGAATATTTTTTAAGAATATTTTGAAAACCTGGAACAATGCAAATTATTTTATTTTTTTTAAAATAAATAATTTATTTACTTTAAAAACTTTATTTTTTTAAAACTTGAGTACTTTCGATGATAAACATCTTTGTCAGAAGTATAAGCATATTTTTTCTTCTCTTCCTCTTTCGTACAATCCTACTTGACTGAGACATATTTATCGCAGTCAAGTTGAAATTCGTCTTGATGTTATAGACGATAAATGTTGATATGCCGTTGTGTGTAGCACGCGGTTACGTGAATAAGGTAGTTTGAAAAGTCACACATTTAAAACGTTGCCGGAATAGCAATAATAAGGAGAATATTTTTTTTTAAATAATTTGAAAAACTGGACAACGCAAATTATATATATATATATATATATATATATATATATATATATATATATATATATATATATATATATATATATATATATATATATTGGTTTAAACAACACAACCAGCCTACTCGAAAATAAATGACTGTTTTATCACTGGACATAAAAACCCACTGACCAGGGAACTTCTTATCTGGAGGGGAGATTCATTTTTGCAAAGTCTCTAGTGGCTCAGAATCATAGTATGGAACTTCGTATTCTAGAAGACATTATTATTTCCAAGAGCTAACCAATTTCTTTGTGGTCTGACCCATAGTCAGATATGTTTCCCATCACAAGAGTTTTTATTGGACGACACAAATATACTAGCAGTAGCAACGTTTCAAACAGTGTTTTTATTTGTTGTCGTAACTGACATCTTTGTGGCTTATTCGTGAAATTTCGTTAATATCAGTCAAATTGAAGCCAGGCGGTAACTTTATTCTCTCTCTGAATGTACATTTTTATGGACGTCACTCCAGACAAGGCATGAAGCCACTTGATGTAAGAAACTAAATAGAATGAAAGATGATTAACGCAAAGATAGGAAATGTCTATTTACCATAGTCTTGAAAAGGCGAATGCTATAAGTAGGAGGAAAACTGTCAGCAGGAAGAGAGTGCCACAAGCATGCAGTTCTTTGAAAGAAGTAAATAGAACAGGAAGATGTATTATAACTAGGTACCTGAAGAGCGAATTGTTGAAGACCACTAGACCAACGAGTCAAACGAGCTGGAACAAAGGAAGCAGGGAATAAATCGCACAATTCTTAAGAACACATGCGATAATAGTACTTGCTGTCACTTGTCTCTTAAGCTCCAGATAAAATCGCCGGCCACTAATGATGTGAACACACTGATAAAACGACTAATTTATTGGAGAAAACGAATTAAAGCAGAAAATGTTCTAGGAAGGAAGCGCGGAAGAATGAACGCAGAGAAAAACAGGAAGGGAAAGGTATTCGTGAACGGGTGATATGATTGTCGGTTGTACCACACACAGATTGACACGTGTTCACTTAACCATGTGTGATATGCATCCAAATACGACGATTATCACACGGCTATTTGAATATATGGAGCGCCATTCGTGTAGACTTGCGGCTAAGTAGATTGACAGATCGACAAATTGTTACGGTTAGAGAAACGGGAATTGCATATATTTTTCTATATACACGCCTGGGAATACTGGGTAGACTTGCTTGCGTATAGATAGATATATCTGTATCTCTCTAAAGTTAGGTATTTGTATATGTTTATGTATTTGTATGTAGGGAGGTGACGGTGGCTGAGTGGTTAACGACACGGACTGACAACCTGAGTGTGCCAAGTTCGAATCCAGTTCTTTTCACAGAAACATTTTCACTTAGTCCCACCCGTAAGTACCCGATTTCTTTCGAGAAAAAAAATCCTGACTAAAAATATATCCAACCAATGCCAACAATAGAACCATCTGATTCATAAGATATCAATGAATGATTTGTATGCACAAAATTCAATCCTTAATTAATTAACCAATCATTATGAATTCTGTCGCACAGCTGCTAGGCGTAAGGGACCGTAATGTGGGTTATATTTAATTTGATTTGGTTTCATACAAAGGGAGCAAAGAAGTGGTGGAAGCTTTTTTTGATAATTTAAATACCACATATTTTTAAGAAATTTAAATTTAAGACATTTATTTATAAATATTCGCCAAATTTCGGTTTCTTTGGATTATTTTAAAAGGTTTTCGGTGCCATTAAAAATTCAAATATTTCAGATTTGCATTAAATTGGATCCAGCGTCATGAGACACAAATTAAACAAGATTTTCTGAATTTCATTTTTTTTCATGCAACCCTTTCAGCTAAAGCCTCAAATTTTAGACATTTTCTAGAATCAAAATTATATAATGGATTTTGATCAAGATTGGAATAAGGATTCTAGACATAAATTTCAGTAGTATTACATCTTGATTTTAATCTTCGTAAGAGGGACATAAAAGTGGTGCAAAACTGTTTCGTTTTGGAAATTAATTTTGCACAAAAAAGATAATTGGAAAATATTGAAAAAATAAAAAAGGTTTAACCAAACAGAATTCTGTTATGTTTAACAATGTTTGCTTAAATGAAAGAATACTGCCTAATATATATATATATATATATATATATATATATATATATATATATATATATATATATATATATGTGTGTGTGTGTGTGTGTGTATCTATGTATATATATGTATATAGATGTATATATATTACTATTTCATGTATCATCATAAACTTTTATAAGGAGATATATTTTTTATGTATCAATTTTCAGTATTTACTTCAACAGCGCTCGATACGTAAGTAGAGCTAGGTAGTAATTGCCATAAATATATTTTCATAGCTTACTATATATATATATATATATATATATATATATATATATATATATATATATATATATACATCTATCTCTCTCTCTCTCTCTCTCTCTCTCTCTCTCTATATATATATATATATATATATATATATATATATATATATATATATATTATTTCATGTATCCACATAAAATGTTATAAGGAGATATTTATAATTTTTTAATGTACGAATTCTCAGTATTTACTTCAACAGTGCCAAATACGTGAGAAGAGCACGGTAGTAAGTTATGAAAATATATGTATGAAAATATATTATGGCAATTAAGCTACACAAAGGCTTCCGCGTTTCATCCCCGTAAGGAATCATCAGGCTTAAAAAAAACGTAATTGCCATAAATATACTTTCATAACTTACTATATATATTTAAACGTAATTAAAAAAAAGAAGATATTTCACCCCCAAACAAGGCAAGTCGCCACTGTAGACGTAAGGGGTCACTGAGAATCAGGGAGTAGGTTTTGAGCGTCATCCTAAGTTGAGAGCTGTGCAGCGAGATGTCTGTTTACATTAGTTTTAAACATCTGCATGTCACTACAGTCGAGGAAACAGGGAGCAGGGAGGGAGTTCAAATGACATCATTGTGGTTTGATAGCGGGGGAATCGTTGATTGTCCATTGTTCACCACGCTATTATAGATTTTCCAGAAATCGCGAGTGCCTAGTTTCTGTAACTGAATGCGTTTTTGTGGTTATCTCTGTATACCTTCTCTTTGTTTCACCTATCACTGCTGTACAATTATTTCTTGATTCTATAAATTTCTGTCTGTTCGCAGTTGACTCATGGCGGACGAACTTTCGGAATGCTTGCTGCCTCTCAGCAATAGCAGCTGCACATTTCGAGGTGAACCATTGAGGAGAGTGGGGTTTGCTGAAGAATTTTCGCGTGGGGACATGCCCGCTTGGACTCAATCGGTTAACTCATTTGCCCACTCATCAGCAGGGAGTGAGAATGTTTCAGTCCATGGAGCATCGCTGATGTGATCTCTGATGGACTCAAAATCAGCCTGCTCGTAGTATCTCGTTGTTTTGAGCAATGGCTCATCAGCTTTTGAACAGGTTTTTAGGGTGATAGCAATCATAACCACAACCTGATCAGCGTTCCCGAGCAGGCTATGGGCTTCAGTCACACAAGCCTCGGGCAGTGAGGTCAGGAACAGGTCGAGAAGTGAGGCTTGCTGGTCTACTCGATCAAAGAGGCGGGTCGGGAAAGCGACACTCTGTGAGAGGGAGTGAGCTAAAGAGAAATTATACGTACAGTTTCCGGCTTCATCAGTAAGGCTGGAGAATCCCAGCCAGTCACGGTGGTGTGCATTAAAATCCCCAAATAATGTAATTGGGCATTCAAGATGAGAGAGAGAGTGCTCTATCTATGTTTTCAGAAACAGAGTTTAGCAGGGTGCAGTCCTGGATCGAAGGTGAACGGTATAAGAAATATAAGTAACTAATGCTGTGATGTAAAGTCAATCTAAAGCACATGTAGGCTTGGTCATCTGATTCTAACCTATGTTCTCTAGTCAAGGGGAGGGTGTTCCGAACATAAACTCCTAGCTCGTGTATATGTTTGTCAGAGTCGTTGCGTATTAATGTGTCTGATACTTTTTTAAAAACTAAAATGTTGATTTTTAATCCGCTGTAGTTATTTCTAATCAAACAATGGAATTGACGTGGGATTTTAAATCTATGAAGTTAAAAGTAAATTCTATCTCAGTTTTCTTATTAAATTATTTTGAAAATACTTTCTTTCTCAATCCTGTCTGTGCGCATGCGTAGATATTAACACCCCGAGAGTAGATAAAAAATACATTTAAATTAACGTGAAAGTTGTTTAGTTTTGACAAGAGATTCGAGCAGGTGCTAGCGTAGGAAACGAGCAGAACACAAGAAGAGCCGCTGTCATGAGTTTTTGTTCAGACATTTAATGGGCCGCAGCCATTTTGTTTTTTTCTAGTCTAAAGGAAAAGGGAAATTATTTCCGTATGGGAAGGGTCAAAGGGCAAGTGGTTTACAACAAAAGTGAAATGGAATTTGGTAATGACGAAAAAAGAAAAGAAAAACAAGTTTAATTGTTTGCCATCGGATGAAGGTTCCCCCTTTCCCTCCCCCTCCCACAGTTAGTAGGTGCGTCCACGCATGTCTATAAGCGGCTCTGTCCGCTGGACGGTCACGTTTAAATGTTCAACAGCATTTTCGTCGGTCTGTCACGTTTAAATTTTCAACAGCATTTTCGTCGGTCTGTCACGTTTAAATTTTCAACAGCATTTTCGTCGGTCTGTCACGTTTAAATTTTCAACAGCATTTTCGTCGGTCTGTCACGTTTAAGTTTTAAATAGCATTTTTATCGCTAAACGCGCAGATTGAATGGACGTATCTCATTTTAAATGCGTCCAAGTATTTCTATAAGAGGCTGTGTCTGTTAGTCATTCATAAATTTGAAATTCTAATTTTGTTGGTCTGTCACGCTTAATTAAAAAATTGTTTTTTGTTTGTCTGTCACACTTTATTTTTAAACAGCATTTTTTGTCGGTCTATCACGCTTAAGTTTGAAGTTGCTTATTTTTGTTTGTCACGCTTAAGTTTTAAATTGCATTTTTGTTGGTCTGTCACGCTTAATTAAAAAAATTTTTTTTTTTGTCTGTCACACTTTATTTTTAAAGGTCTATCACGCTTAAGTTTGAAGTTGCTTATTTTTGTTTGTCACGCTTAAGTTTGAAATTGAATTTTGTTGGTCTGTCACGCTTAAGTTTTAAACGGCATGTTTGTTGGTCTGTCACGCTTAAGTTTTAAACGGCATGTTTGTTGGTCTGTCGCGCTTAAGTTTGGAATTATATCTTTGTCGGTTTGTCAAGCCTAAGTTTTAAATTGTTTTTAGCCGGTCTGTCACATTTAAGTTTGAAATTGTACTTTTCTCAGTCTGTCATTCGAAACAGCATTTTCCTCATCAAATGCGCAGCTTGAATGGACGTAACTTCAGAATATCCGTTCGTCATTTTCTCTTTGGCGTTAAAATGAATGAGTTACAGAATTTGACGCCGAGAGGCATTTGTTGCAAAGTAGCAAGTGGCGGCCGGTTGAATGAAAATTGTTGAAATTCAAATAAACCAACAATTTTTATATGCGTAGTTTTATGCTGTGTTTTCAAGAGTTTTGGTATCGAGAAAGATATTTTGACGCCGATATATTCGAATTCAAGGCAAAAGTGTAGTACTTCAGTTTATATATATATATATATATATATATATATATATATAAAAACTACCCACCCCCTCTCTCTCTATCACCCCATCCCCCCCCACACGCACATAACCCCATGTTCTTGTTTTGAAACTACATTTATGAATGCTTTAACTCTGTAAGTGTTGTTATTTTTTTTGTTTTGTTTTCTTATGTTTCTGAATACGACTTTTTAATAAACTTTCCTTCTGAAGAGTCGCATTTATGGAAACTCCAGGATATATAACTCTATATTATGTGTCGACAAAACGGTGCGTCAAGTATCTGGAATTTTAAAGGTGAATAAAAACATAGTTACTGGAATCTAACTTTATATATATATATATATATATATATATATATATATATATATATGTGTGTGTGTGTGTGTGTGTGTGTGTTAAATGTAGTGAAAAAGACACGCACGTGTGTGTGAAATGTTTGGGAAAGAGACACCCGTTTCGTTGTTTCTACGACTTGTCAGTGTGGCTAGATGTAACGCGATTCGAAACCTGAACCTCAATGGCTGGAGTTCGGTGCCCTTCCGACTGGACTACCGAACTGCTACTTGGTAGTGAGAGAAAGTATTATTGACCTCCTCTTCAGGAGGTTAGGCACAACGCCATGTTTATTTTACTCCCACAAGGTAAGATGTGACCCAAGGCCGGGTCGGGAAAGTGGGGCTTGAAAAGCCAGCGCCCGAGAAGGTGAGCACTCTGGCCGTTAAAAATTGACTGGGCAATCCCGTCGGTATTCCCCGATACCTCAGGCATTAAGCAATAAACTTACTCCTCCCCAAAGAGGGGAGGCAAAGCCTGTGAGGGTGGACCTCCTAGAACTGCACAGGACAAACCCACAGACCGGCAGAATCAAGCCCCGAAGGACAAGACGACACCGGTCTATAGGGTGCAGTATCCATCGGAACAGATAGTGAGAGAAAGTATATCGTATTTAAATGAAACCGCAAGTTGACTTGAGTCATTCTCTGCTAATTGGCGGAGTTGGAACATCGACAAATTCTGAGTCCCAAAGGTGGTTAGGGTTAGGGTGGTGCTGTAATTGGACTTTGCCATGTTTTTTTTCTTTCTAATCGTTGGACATGTTTACGGATCGCCAAACCTGGATACATAGACAACACCTAGTATTCCCGAATGTTCACCCATCTGGTACTGCCCAGACTCAACGTCGCTTAACTTCAACGTGATTATGCCGTATGTTGCGCACAAGTGGGGAAGGCAAATATACAACAAATAACCAAACGCAAGAAAATTTAATTTTCTATCGACCTGCATAGTTTCAATTTTCTGAAATAGGTTTTAAAGTGTTTTTTAATTTCAAAATTCGTACTGTTACTTTTACTTAGCCGATTTTGTCAATCAGAAATTATGGTCGCTAATTCCAGGCTTAAAAGGTATTAATAATAAAAAAGCTTGCTTTAATCCGACTGGCAACCACCCCCGGACTTATGGTTAGTGGTACCGTAACATTCTTTCTTCTATCTTTAAAGCCTGAAATTAGCAACCATTTTTTTTTTTTAATCGATCACCATTTTTGATTGACGAAATCGGTTAAGTGAAAATAACGAAACAAATTTTGAAATAAAAAATAACGTTAGAACATTTTTAGAAAATTAAAACTAAGCAGATTGATAGAAACTTAAATTTTCTTGCGTTTGGTTGAAGTTATTTTTTGTATATATTTTTTTCTTCCCGTCTTTCCTGTATATTAGAACATGTTTGTCTTCAAATCCAATGTTAACAGATTCCTGTTATAACCGTCTTTGAATGTCGTTAATTCCATTAATTATCCCCAATCCTTTCATGATGTTCTTCATTTTTCAATTAGCAATCATTCCATCTCATTAATCCTTATCCTCGAGTTGGCTTTTGGCCTTCATAAGTGGTGACCCAGCTATTAAAAATAATAATAATCCAAAATAACCTAACCCTAACAACCAGATATTCAATAATTGAAATTACATCAGTCAAAAAAAAAAATCAATAAGCACAATCGATCTGAATGGATTTTAACTCGACCTAGTTGATTCCATATTCCGTGCTGGCATCCATTAATCCAATCAAACACCGCAGATGTTTGTATCAATTTACGTTTCACATTCCCACGTAAATCAGTCTTGGCAATGATAAAAAAAATCTCGTCCTAATCACATTATTATCAAATAACTTTTAATGAAAATCCCCCATTTTCCTGACTTGACCCAATCGCAAAGCCCGGATGTTGGTGGCGGATCCCGACACATTTAAGGGATGATATTTTTTCTTTTTTGGTTAGAGGACAGGAAGGGATGGGAGGAGGGCTTAAAATGATTTCAAAGTCAGCGAATGTCGAGAGGATGACAGTAAGCATGCTTGGGAAATTGGCACCGGGAGAGGAGGAATTAACTAGTTTAACTAAATGGTGCCATTTTGAAGTCGATGTCTACTGACTGTGAACCTGACAGGAGACGCGACTCTTCTAATGAGTAGATGCGTGTGTCTGCTACCGTTTCTCTATGACATTATGTAGAAGCGCGTTAATGGGTGTCTCTCGGCGTCAGAATGCATTGGTTCACAGACGCACACGCACCGAACAAGAAGCTTATCAATTGATTCAGACATCACAGGCAAAAGACGATCGCTAAAATAACATAGAGTATTTATTTACTCCTCTCCAGGAGTTAGGCACAAGGCCAGTTTTATCTTACTCCCACAAGTAAGATGTGACCCACGGTCGGGTCGGGAAAGTGGAGTTTGAAAAGCCAGCGCCCGAGAAACTGAGCACTCTGGCCATTAAAAATTGCCTGGACAGCCCCGTCGGTATTCCCCGGTTAGGGCGCCTTAGGCAGTAAGCAATAAACTTACTCCTAGAACTGCACAGGACAAACCCATAGACCGGCGTAAATCAACCCCCGAAGGCCAAGACAATATCAGTCTATGGTGTGCAGTATCCATCGGAACAATACTACACTTTGATCTTAAGACATAATAGTTGAATTACCTACTAGACACAATCATCAAGTGTCTTCAATCTCTCTGTATAACGGTTTGTCGGGACAACCTGACATGAGGATACTTCACCCTACAAGTAAACCCTGACCAAATATTCAAAATAATATAGTATTCGAAGCCCAAATAAGATCCCCTCGACACGACTACACACTGACTCATAGGAAAAATTGTGCACCTTTTCCTTGTGATGTTCCCCCAAGTAATAACACTTAGCTGGATACTCCACCAGACTAGATATTCTTGTTCTGGAATCTGATAAGACTAAGAGGTCACAAGAAAGATATACTATAACATAGTTTACTGGTCAGTTGGAGAGAGGAAAATTAATATTTTTCACATCTTTACTAACTTAACATTTAAGAGGCAAAATAGAACTTTAGTTGAACACTCGCATATTTATGTATTTCATATAGAGATCAAGTGTTCGCCCCCAGGAAGGGGCCCCTTAATTTATGAGACTTTACCCTTAAGTACAAAAAATAAAGAGTATGTTATTCTGTTCTGCTGGGGGGGGGCGGTTATTATACCATTATTTACACAACATAGTGTGTAAATATCTCCACTGGATCATAGGTATACGATTGAATATCCAGTGTCTTGGGAACCTATACCAGAAAGAGCAGTTGGAAATAAGTAACACACCATCCACTATGACTATGCAGTGTATACAGCTACTTTCCTAGAAAACGGAGCTGTTAACCCTGACAAGAAAGATAGAGTAGCAACCCTAGTTGAAGTCAGTGCCTCTAATGATCTTGGCCTCAACAGAGCTGAGAGGGAGAAGATAACTAAATACTAAGGTCTTTTGTACGACATGAAAAGAACCTGGAAGTTTAGGAAAATCTCCATCATTCCAGTACTTATAGGAGCAACCGGGTTCATAAAAAAGAATTTCAAAAACTACCTAGCGAATATACCCTACGAACAAAGTGCAAGATAGATCCAAACAATTGCGCTTAAAAGGATGGTTAGAATCCTCAAAGGATCTCTTGATTGAAGTCTCTGAAATAGCGGGTGAATGTCTGACATCCCGTAGGATCCCCTATCACCAGCAAAAAACGAAAATATAAGAAAATTGTAAAAAAAAAAATGAACGGTCATTGATTTGAAACGCTTAAAAAATACGGTTCGGCCACATGATATTGTAGCAGCGTGGATCGTAACTTGGATAGGGTGTAGACGATTGTTACGTCTTTGAAATGCGCCAAGATTCACGCTGATAATTACATTGTGATAAATGTTGGAAAATGGAATAAACAGACAAAAACATGAATGTTAAATCTATTTATCTCCTCCCCTCTCACGACGGGAAGATGTGACACAAGGTCAGGAAAATAGGGGTTTGCAACGAGCGGAAGAACACTCTGACCAAACAAAAATTGCCTAGGCAGTCCTGTCTGCATTCCTCGTTAGGGGCGCTCAGGTGATTAGTAATAAAGTAAGTTCTTTCGGGGATGTGGACCTCCTAGAACTATACAGGACCAACAAAAGAGATAAAACATGTTTCACGAACTCATTATATTTATATATGTCCACATCTAGAATTGGTCGACGTTTTTATTGTGTGAATAAATTGTTCTGGTATTGTATTTCGAAATTTTTTTAGATGAGGATTGATAATTTGGATTATTTGGATCATTCGGACTACTGTCCTCATCTTGGATGTTATTTTCACAACGTTTTGGCCGATGTAACCTGCGACTTTCTTCAGGTACATCTTGTCGAAGTCGAGAATCTTCCCGTTCCACTTGAGAATTTAATGACGGAGGTAGTTTGTTCTCATTCCGTCAGCCATGACCTTGTAGAAGTTCTACGCAATTCGTAATTGTATTCTTAGTATCGCCCGCACTAAGGATTGAACCTTCAACTTCAAGAAAACTGTGAATTTGAACTGCTTATTATTTAGCACTTATATCCGTTACGCCACATGTGATTGCGGAAGAAGGTCGGAGGTTACATCGGCCGAAACGATTTGAGAATAGCGTTCAAGATTTGAACAGTAGTCCGAATAATCTAACTACTACAAATGAATTGTTTTTTGAAAAGTTGATTGTTCGAAGAAGTCAACGAGAGTTTTAAGTGTATGTGTGTATATTTTTGTTTCTTGTCAGTGTGCATATGTCAGTGTGTGAGAGTGTGAAAGAATTAGACATTGTGTGTATCGCCTTTTGTCAGTGTGCGTATGTGTATGACAATGTATGAATGAGTGAGTTCGCTTCCGCCAAACCTCGAACAGTGGGGTGGAGTAGGTGATGCTTAGCTGAGCGGAATATCGTGTGTTGGCAGACTGTCGGGCTTACTGTGTCTACTGACTGAATGTTCAAATTCTTAGCCTTAATGCTTAACGGTCGGCTCCAAAAGAGTGATTTTTACTTTATGCGGGAAAAGTTATTTTCGTGTGCGGACGTAAATGAAAGCAGTGCCATATGACCGTTATCTCTCTTTTTTTAAAGACCTCCACTGGAAGAGTGCGGGGAGGACTTGGACCTTGGGGAGGCTTATTGCTACTCAAATCCCAAAGAAGACCAAAGATCGTTGCCAGCGAGAAATCAATGGTAAGCGTCAGTTGTTATAACGCAAAGTCATTTGCAATAGTTATCGAAAGAGGTGGAGAGTACTGGAAATCTGGAGGAACTTGTTGTCATTTAAACTCCAGGGAAAACCATCGGTTATTATCAGTTAACAATCACCGATGATGACCTGTGTGAGAACTTCTAGTGAATACAAATAATAATAATAATAATAATAATA